>CADCWW010000006.1:0-1200000 GCA_902806505.1 Hypoxylon lienhwacheense
AAAAAAAGTTAATATAATCGTCTTAAAAAGATTTAATATAATCCTTTTAAAAAAAATTAATTTAATTATTTTAAGAGGAATTAATTTAATTGTTTTAGGAGGAATTAATTTAATCGTCTTAAAAAGATTTATTTTAAAATTTGGATAATATATCGAATAATAATATAGGTGGCTTATTAAGTTTAATTGGTTAATCGGAATTATCGGGATATTTAAATTAAAACGCGGCGTTTTTATTAAGCAGTTTTAACAATTTCATCAATTTAAAAACCAATAAAAATTTTATATCTAATTTAATTAACGTAATAAATGTTTAATTAAATAATAATAAAATTAAAACCAACACTTATAAATAAAAGTTAACATATATAAAATATTTATATTTAAATTTTAAAGAAAATTATAATAAAAATAATTTTATTATAATTAATGAATTTATATATTAGAGAAATATATATTTATTTATAAATAGTGTTAAAAAATATATTACTATACTTACGTAATAAGTAATTATTTAACGAAATTTCTTCCAATTATTTAAAAATATAATTTAAAAATAGTAAACCAAAAAATTCTTATTTAAAAAACGTATCGAATTTAATGTTAATTTAAATAACATAATTAATATAATAATTTTTTATTTTAAAATACTTATAATAAACATATTAATAACTTTAAAAAACCCGGCTTTAATATATAGTCCAAATAAAATAACAATTAATAAATCGATTTGATCCTAAATAACATAAATTATCCGACTTTATAAGATAATTAATTAATAAAAATCTACTTAATAAATAATAGAAATATATAATTTATTTTATCCCTTTTTAAAATAATTAATTATTAAATCGGAAAAATTTACCAATTTTTATTTAAAAGATTTTTTTATTTATTTAGAAAAGAAAGTTGAGGTATATAAAATTATTATTTATTTTTATAAAAATATTTAAAATTTTATAGTTATATTATATATAATATTTTTAATTAATAATATATTTATTCGAGGTTATATTTTAAAATATTAAAAATTATTAACCTTTTTATAAAACCTAATCTTACCAATTTTATTAATTAATATAATAGTAATAAATTATTAAGATAATATTAAAGAATAAAACCTAAATTTAGCCTTAATAAATAACTTATATTAATAATAACTATATTAACGAAACATATTAAATTATATTAGAGATAAAAATTTATAACGTAAAAGATATAAAAAATAATAAATACTTTACCGCGAAAATTTCTAATAATAAAAAATTAGAAAAAATACAACACGCTAACCTAATAATAAATATTAATAGAATAAATATATTAAAATAAAGTAAAATAATAACAAAATAAAATTTAATAATAAAACTTATATAATTAAAAACAAAATTAATAAAAAAAGTAAAATAAATATATTAAAGAATGATAATTATTTTTTATTTAACGAATATTTTAACGATAAAAAAAATAACTTGTTAATAATAAATTAATTTAAATATAATTTAGTTTATATTACCAATCTTTTTACATATAATATTATAAAAAAAGATACGAAATGCAAATGGTATTTACATATATTCACATCCAAAAATAAACTAATAATATACGTAAAACGGAAGGAATGTTAAGGTCTGGAAAGAATTTAGGTTAAAAAACCACTACTATCTACACAACCACAAATCTTTATATAACCATAATAATTTACATAACCATTATCATTTACATAACCACCATTATTTATATAACTACCGCCATCCATATAATTATTACCATCCACATAATTACCACTAAATAAAAAACAATATTAAAATCCATCAATCGAAAATATTCCCGACGAAAAAAAACCAACCAATAAAGATAATAATTCGGATTTATTTAATTAAAAAAAATTTTTACTAAAGTTATAATAAGAATAACCGGTAAATCTAAAATATAAATTAAAAATAATAACGGATTAAAATAAACTAGAATAAAATATAAACATAAATAGCGATATAAATGAAAAAAATATTAATAACTTTGTCGAAATTATCAAAACTAAACCGTAAAAAAAAAAGTTTAACCTAAAACGTAATAAACATACTTATACCATATTTGAAATTAAATTTTACAAAAAAAAAAAAATATATATCGTATATAAAAATATAAGCGTTTCGGAAGAATTGGTAAATAAATTTTAATTTATAATATATAATAAAAATTATATAATAACAAAATAAAAAAAAAATTATATAATAAAAAATATTACAAGATTAATTATTTTATATAATTTTATTTAATTTTAATTAAAAATATTAACGAAACGATAAGGGTAATAAACCAAATTTTTAGTTTAAATGATAATATAAATATATAATAATTTAGAACTAAAGTTTTTTTTAAGAACAAATTAATTAAATATTTATAAAGCGGTTATAAATTTCCGATATAATATGATAATAATATATTTATATAAAAATATAAAATTTCTAATTAATTTTTATAAACTTAAAAAACCGATATATTAACAAATTAAAATAAAATAAAATATTAGATTAACATTAGATAAATTAAAATATTTATCTATAAATTATATTAATTTATTGAAAAAAAAATAAATATAGGAATATCCGAAAATATTTATTCCTATTCAAAATAAAAAAAGTTACAAATACATTATTAACTAATATAATAAATAAGGTAATATTAATTATTAATAAATTAAATAAATATATTAAAATTTATTGGGATTAAATCCTAAATATAATAAAAAGTTTGAATAATAAAAATAAATATAAAATAAATAAATTAGTTTTTTATTTCGGAAAATTTGATATAATAGAAAAAAATATAGAACCATTTACGGTAAGCAAAGTATTAAAAAATATATTAAAAGATATTAAAATATAACTAAAAAAAAAATAATCTAAATTATTAAATCTAAACGGAATATCAAAAAATAAAAACAATAAATTTCCGAAAATATTTCTTGAAGATATATACCTTAACCTAATAAAATTAAAAAATATTTTTAATATATAAATAAAAGACGGCGTATATGTATAGAATATTAATAAAGATTTTATATAAAAAATAAAAGAGATTTTTAAGAAATATAATATATAATTAAATTATAAAATTATAAATATACCCGAAAAAAAAAAATAAAAATCGATCTAATTAATAATTAATAGTAAAGAAAATTTAAAACCCAATTATACAAATTAAAATAATAAGATAAAAGATTTTTCGACAAAACTTTTAACGAAATATATAACATAAAAAAAATAAATTAAATAAAGGAATTAATTTTATTTAGAAACCCAATATTTATAATATAAAAAATAATAAATAATATAAAAAAAAAAAAATAGTAGTAGATTTAAAAACATTAAACAATATTATAATTCTTAATATTTATCCATTATTTATATAAAAAGATATTATTACCGATATAAAAAAAAAATAAAAGATAATAATCATCGACAAGAAAAGTTTTTTCTATTAATTATTATTATATAAATTATATAAAAATAAAATAGTTATAATCTTATCCAAAAAATTAGAAATATTAAATATTATATTAATAAATTTTAAAAATAATCTACCATACGTTTAACAATTTATAAACCAAAAACTTATCAACTATAAATACTATTATTAAGTATATATGGATAATATAATAATTTTTAACGATATAAAAAAAGATTATCTAATATATTTAAATATAATCATATAATTATTTAAAATAATAAAAATAATACTTTTTTTAAAAAAATCTTTTTTAAAATATAACGTAATATAATTATTAGGATTACTAATCAATAATTTCGGAATCTTTATTCCAATAAATCGAGTAATTATAATATAAAAACTAGAAATTTTAAGGATATTAACAGACTTAAAAATTTATATTAATATAATAACTTAATTATAAAAATATATATTATAATATTAATAAAAAATACTCTTTTTATAAAAACAAAAAACAAATATATTTACCAACAGTTATAAAAAAAAAAATTTATTAGTAAAAAATAAAATAATAAAGAAAAAATAAATATTAAAGAAGTAATTTAAACTTATACCGGAAAAAATAAAAGTTTTTAGATTAATTTAATATAATTTATATGCAGAAATATACCTATTATATTAAAATTTTAATAAGATAATATTTATTAAACTAAACATATTTAAAGAATAAAGATATAAAATAATAATATTTTATATAAACAGAAAATAGGATAGAATTAATATTTTAATTAATAAAATTTAACCTATTTAATTTTTAAATAAAATATTTATTAAAATAAAATCTAAATACTAAACCACCAAATTTGAAATCTCTTATTTAACATAAATATATAAGAATTTATATTTATAAATATAATTTAATAAAAAAATAATTATAATATTAATAAATTATAAAACAATTAAAAATATAATTAAATAAAAGAATCTAATTATAATAAATATAATAAAATATAATTAATAATTAATAATAACCTCTATATATTTTAACCAATATAAATTAAATATACGGTATATATTAGGATAATTTAACCTAATATCTAATACGCTATCCAAACTACTTATAATAAATATATACAAGAATAAGAAAAAAAAAAATAATATTACCAAAAACGAATTAAATAATTTAATAAATGAATTTATTTATAACTTATTATTAGCAAAGGTAATACTCGGAAATAACTTAATAAATAAATTTAAAAATGTATATAAAATAAATAAAAAATACGGACCTATTATTAAAAAACTATAAGAAAATGATAACATAATAAAAATATACTTTAAATTTAAAGATAATTTATTTTACTATAACATAAAAATAAAAAAAAAAAAATTAATAATTCCATAAAATTATATATAAAATATTTTTAAAATAATATATAATAAGTAATATCATTTTAAAATGGCAAAAATAATAATAAAATTAAAAAATTTCATAATTAATAATATTATTAAAAAATTACAAAACTATCTTAACCATTACCTAAAATATATCTTTAATTATATAAATAAAAAAAAATCCTTAAAAAATTTATAACTAATTCGAAACAAATTAATTTTATATAATATAATAATAATAGATTTTATAATTACTTTATTAAAAATATTAATAAAAAATATATATTAAAAAATATTCGACATAATAAAATATAACACATTGTTAACAATAATATATAAATTCTTTAAAAAATACTTATTTATATTAAATTATATAAATTACAACGTAAAAAAATAGGTAGATTAGTTTTTTAATGTAATTATATTATCGGATTAAAAACTACCGTAACAAATAATTAATAACAAAAATAATAAATTTTTGTTAAAATTATAGTAAACAATTTTTTTTAGGGTTGGAATAATGTTAAATTTCTTTACCGTATAGTATTCGCAAACCGATAACTAAAACGAAAAAAAAAATCAGGATATTAAAATCATAATATAATACCATATCTCAATAAATGATAAACCTTAAATAAATATCATACCGATATTATAATTTAATATTAATAATATAAAAAACTTAATATTAAAAAAATCTCTTAATAAAATTATTTTAGGTTTTAAATTAAACATAATATTATCCATTTTTAAAATATTACATAACATAATAAACTTTAAAATATTAAAATAAATATACCAGAAGGAAATAGAAGCAACTATCGACTTTATAATAAAAACAAATAAAATTAAATATAATAAAAAATATTAATAAAAAGAATTTAAAATAAATAATGAGATATACTTAAAGTTATATAAAAGATATAACTTTTTTGGGAAACTTTTTAAGAAATGGTTTTATTAAAGGATAGGGTTTATGATAATTATAAAAAAAATAGGTAATTTAATATACGAATTGAATTTTTTTAGATATTAAAAAGTATATCGAATTATATTTATAATATATTTAATATTAAAATCTCTAGGTAAGGATTTTTTTATTAGAAGGAAATTATAATTAAGTTTAATATAAATCGATGGAGATAATAAAAAATAGAAATCTTACGAAATAAAAAAATTAATTAAAAGAAGGGTTAATAAAGCTGGAGGGAAATAATTTTTAAAATATTTTATATACTAAAAAAAATATAACTTAATATATAATTAATAATATTTAAAAGATATTTTTATATAAAACGTAATAGAGTTGATTAGAGAATTTAACCAGAAAAATAAGATGTTATTAAAGGAGTTGAGAGTAAAGGGAATTGAGTAACTAAAGATAATATTAACAATCCTAAAAAAAAAAAATTAAAGTAAAGTAGTAAATGTTATCCCGAAAATAAATATACGTATATAATTGCTTATAAATATATAAAAGAAAGATAATATATGATGATTATAAATCTTAATTAATTTAAACATATATGATAAAGAAGTTATAAAAAATATAAAAATATAAAATAAAAAAACAAAAACATTTCTTTTTTTCAAAAAAGAAAGGGTAATTAATAAAAAACTTATAAATGATTAAAAGGTGTTTATTAAAGTTTAATTTTGGCCTTTAACATATTTTATAACTTATAGTTGTTATTGTTTTTAAATAAATTCTTTCCTAAATCATTAATAAATGATTTCTTATTCTAAATAAAATCTATTAAATTCTGGCATTAATTATTGTTGCCATAGTTTTCTTAAACCACTATTACGCTTATAACAAGAAATAAGAAAATATAATAATTTAATTGATTTTATTATTTCGATGTGTGTTATTATTATAAAAAGTAATATTATTTTAATAAGAATTAACGTAATAATAATTAATCGAATTAATATAAAACTAATAATTGTTAAAATTAAAGAATAATTTAATTAATTTTTTATATTTATAATTAATGTTATAAAATCTTTTAAGATAAATTTTATATTAATTTGAATTAATGTAATAATTATTACTTTTATTAACCTTTCCGAAAATATTAATAAAGCGTTTAAATAATATATAAATAACATTTTACAATTAAACATTTATATTACCGTTTATTACTTAATATATATAAAAAAATATAATTTAATAACAAATTATAACACATTAATTAAAAAAGATTTATATCGGTAAGTATTTTAAATATTTAAATTTTTATTTTTTAATAATTTAATATGTTGTTATAATTAAATTACCAATTCACCAATATATTAATAAAAATAATTATTTTAAAAATAAAATTTTTAAAACCAATAATTAAAATATAAAATATATTTTATTGATGAAATATAATTTTAAACTTACTTTTCATCTCATATTTTGTAACGTTTTCTTTAATAAAGATTTTAAATTTATACACAAGTTATAAAAACTTTATACTTTATACCTTAACTTATTTAAAAATTTTTTTTTTAATTTAACAAGAATAATTTAATAAAAGTAAAAGCAAATACAATTAATATCGAATTAAAGATCGATATATTTACTAATAAAACTTACGTTAATTTATTAATTATTAATCGCATTTTTAATAAAGAAATTCGATATTAAAAACATTTAATATACTTTAAAAACAATAAAACCCTTCCAATAACGAAAAATCTCCCCACTAAATTTCTTATTAATCTTTAATTAACATATTTACGGGATTATAAGTTTTTAATTTATTATTCTATAATTTAAAAGTATATAATTAAGTTATAATGGTCTCGTAAATTTTTTTTTAATAATTTATATATATTTTTAAATATTTTATATTTATATAAAATAATATTAATATTATATTTAAATATTTTATCGGTATATTAAAATTATAAAAAAACGTTTTATTTTTAATTAAAATGATTATATTTAATATTATGGTATTAAATTTGGCTGTATTGATTATATTTTTTTATTTAATATTTATGATAAATAATATATTTTTATAATTGTTATTTTTATAAAACTTATTAATATTTATAATTGGTTATTAAATTTAAAAATTATAAAAGAAATTGATAAAAAATTAAATATTATCAGAATTATAACAATTAACACAATTAAACCATATATGATTTTTATAAAATATATTAAAATTATTCTAATAAATTAATTAATAAAATAACTATAAATACATTTAAAATTATTTTAAAAATTATAATTTAAGTTAATTAATTTATATAAAATTTACTTATTTATTTATTTCTTTAATAAAATTATATCTTATATTACTTACTATCTCTCCATATAAAATACTTACCTTTATAAACTTTTAACATTTTTTAAAAATTAAAAAATACTTATAAATATAAATAATTAATATTAAAGATAAAAGAATTTTAAAATTAAAGGTATTTTTATAATATAAACTATCATAAATTAATTATTTTAAATTCTTTAATAATTATTATATAAATATATTTATTAATTGTTTATTTATTTAAAAGTAGTAAGTAAATAAATATAAATAATATATTATTATTTACTTTAAATATAAATTATAAATGTTTAATTATTTCTTTATTTTAATATACTTAAATATTAATTTTACTTTATATTAATAATTAAACATATATTTAATATACGAAAACTTAATTTATATATTCGCTTTTTTTACTTATAAACCAAACATTACCTCCCATATACCAATAATTATATCCGGTAAATAATGTTTTAGTTTTACTTTATTTAAATAATATCACTTAAATAATTACCCCTTTTTAAAAAATATTTTCACATTAACAAATAATCCATTTTAATATATTTAAAAAGTATATAAAAATTGTTATTTCTTACTATATTTTTAATTAAAATAATTTTAATTTTTACCTTTTATATATGGTTTTTTAATAATTAATATTATTTAAATTTATTTTAAAACCTTTATAAAGGTTTTTTAAATTTACATATAATACCTCCGGAATTTAAATATAAAATAATATTTACTTAAATTATTTTATATTTTAAAAATATATAATGCCGTTAACATTTTCTAATTTACGTCTGATATAAGATTAATATATTAATAAATCACTTATTTCGTTAATATATATTTAACTTTTTAATAAAGTTTATTAAATTTTACATTAACATTTTTAAAAATTTAATAAAAAATTCTTTTAATTATTTCCCACCTATTTACTTACCTAATATTTATATTTTATTTAATATTAATATTTTTATATTTAATAATATTTTTTAATAAAAATACTTATTATTATAATTATTTTAAACTTTAAGAAAAAATAAACACCACCGGTAGGTATTTATTTATATAATATGGTATTTTATTTCCCATTACTTTCTTATTATTTATACCGGTTTATATCGGTAAAATAAAATGTGGATATTTTAATAATTATAAAAAAATAATTTTAAATTGTAATAAAATTATATAAAGCGGAATATATATTACTTTAAAAATGATTATTATAATATATAAATAGTAAGAACGATTTTTTAATTATAGAATAATTTAATATTAAAAATGGATTTTTAAATTAAAGATAATTATTTTAAATATAAAATTTATAAAATTAAAATTAATGATTTTATTTCGAAAAATGATTTTAAATCCGATAAAATTATTATGTATATAATAATCATAAAAATTAGGACTAATATTTCTAATTAAATAATAATTCTCGTAAAAAAATGATTAAAAAATTAAAATTTATATATATATAATAATTATAAAAATTAGGATTAATATTTTTAATTAAAAAATAATTCTCGTAAAAGAATAATTAAAAAATTAAAATCCATATATACATAACAATTATAAAAATTGGGATTAATATTTTTAATTAAAGAATGATTTTTATAAAGGAATGATTGAAAGATTAAAATTTATATGTGTATAATAATTATAAAAATTAGGATTAATATTTTTTATTAAAGAATGATTAAAAAATAAAATTTTTTTATTTATAATAATTATAATTAGTAAATTGGTTATTAAAGAATTATTTTTATATTAGAAATATTAGTTTTAATTTTTATGATTATTATATACGTAATAATTTTATCGGGTTTAGAATTATTATTTTATTTCTTATTTTCCTATTACGGTATATTATTTATTTCTTAAGAAATAACGTTATCTATTTTGTAAACATGAGGTTCCCGTCCCGGGAACACACACCCGAGTTTACGTTTTTAATAAAATAAAATAAAATATTAAAAGAATGTTTTTTAAAAAAATGAAAAAAATATATATATAATTTTTACATTTTTTATATATATTTTTTAATAAAAATATCATTTTTAAAATGATATATTTATTAATATAATTAATATAATAAAATTATTAATACGTTTTTAACACGGTTATATAAAAAATAAAAGTTTAATATAAATTAAAAAAATAATTAAAAATAAAAAAAAGTTTTAAAAAAAGATTTTTTTAAAAAATTATATAAAATTATATTATAAAGTTTTATATAAATATTATAATATATTATAATTTAAAATTAAATTTTATAAATTAAACTTTAAATCGTTTATATAAATTTATTTTTTATTTTTTTTTTAAATTTTTTATTTATAAAAAACATTTTTTATATAAAAAATATAAAACTTTTTTAAAATTTTCTTTTTAAAAAAATTATATATAATTATATATATAATTATTTCACATATATATAAATTTATATTAATTTATATATAAATTTATATTAATTTATATATAATTATATATAATTATATTATATTTTTATAAATTTAATACCGTTATATAAAAAAATAAAAGTTTAATAAAAATTAAAAAAAAAAACCCCTTTAAAAAACTTTTTTTTTAAAAATTATATATAATTTTATATATAATTACGTTACATTTTTATAAACCCGTATTAAATTAATAATATTTTATATATAAATTTATAAAATATTATTAAATTAAATTATTTAAAAATATAAAAAAATATAAATAAATGTAAATAAATATAAATAAATATAAATAAATATAAATAAATATAAATAAATATAAATAAATATAAATTAATTTAAATATATATAAAAGAAATATAAAAATATAAAGAGTTTATAAAATTTAACACGGGTTTATAAATATATAATATAATTATATATAAAATTATATATAATTATAAAAAAACTTTTAAAAACTTTTTTTTTTATTTTTAAATTTATTTTATATAACCGTGTTAAAATTAAAAAAAAAATTTTCAAACAAATAAAATAAAATAATAAAAAATAAAAATAATAAAACGATAACACGGTTATATAAAATAAAATAAATATTTTAATAAATTATAAAAATGATAAAAAAAAGAAAAAATCTTTTAAAGTTTTTTTTTTAAAAAAATTATATATAATTTTATATATAATAACATTATATACGTATAAATTTATATTAAACGGTTATTATATTATAAAAATAAATAAAATAAATAAAATAAATAAAATAAATAAAATAAATAAAATAAATAAAATAAATAAAATAAATAAAATAAATAAAATAAATAAAATAAATAAAATAAATAAAATAAATAAAATAAATAAAATAAATAAAATAAATAAAATAAATAAAATAAATAAAATAAATAAAATAAATAAAATAAATAAAATAAATAAAATAAATAAAAACATTTAATTATAAAAAACCGTAATAATAAAAAAAGTTTTTATTTAATAAAAAATAAAAATAAAATCCATTTATGTTTTTTTATATTACGTGGTTAATTAATGTTTTAATCACGTGATTTTTAATTAAATATATAATTATTAATGTATATTAATATTAATATATATATAATTTTTAAAAAAAAACTTTTTTAAATAATTTTTTTTATTTTTAATTTATATTAAAATTTCATTTTATTTTAATTTTTTTTTATATTAATTTTTTATAAAAATAAAAATATTTGATTTATAATATAAAAATTTTTCCATTAATAATTCATATATCTTTTATTTATTATATATATATAAAATTCAAGTAAAATTTCTATTTCGAAAATTACCTATTTAAGTAACCCGATATCTCCGCCTTAGTAAAAAAATCTCCAGAGACAATAACCCTCGTGAACTCGGGCACCCTCGTGAACTCGGGCAAAGTTGGAGATATTTAATTACCTTTATATACATATATATATATTTATGTAGACCTCGTATCTAGGTAGATACCTCCTACATGTATACCTACCTATATTATTTTATATCGGTACAGATACCAAGTAATACAAGGTCCGTCCATCCCGGACCGGGACGAGATCGCACTATTTGTTTTTTTTAACTTAACACCGGCCCGCACCCGGCCCGCGGCCGGAGGGGGGGAGGTAGCGAGCGAGACTTGCCCCGCGCGCGGGCTTCTCGGTAGCTCCCCGTCAAGGTAGTCGACATAGCGCGCGCGAGAATTTGCAGGAGGGCGCTGGAATCCCGTGAGGTTCTGCCGTGTCTTAGTTACTTTCCGGGGTTATGTAGTAAGTCATACTAGCTCCGGCAGTTACCCAGAATGCAGAATCCAGATATGCCGCGAGGAAGGGACAGCTACCTATACCTTGAATAAGTACCTACCTACCTAAGCAAGTAGCGGGCCGTACGACGTGATGGAGAGAGAGAGGATGGCCCAAGTTGGAACGACTTGCAATCGAACCAGACCCAAGTTTTGGAGACTCGAGGGCAGCTTCAAGCGTTACGGTATGTAAGAGATAGGTATACACCATGTGATTCTCTCGATGCATAACCTACGTGGGTATATATGAGGTGTACTTCATATGCGCGACGCGAGAAGATAAACGACAGAAGAGTGCCGTACCATGCGCCTATCTAAAAGCCGTCGACCTATCCATTCTTCTGGGATAAAAGGTCCTAAACACGTACATACACGGGTACTAGATCGCATTTAAATAAAAAATATCATATCACGCCGCTGTGTAGTTCTAATCTGATAACAGGCTTTCTATGATCTACCTGACTCGTTCTCTGACATGATACGCGAGGAGAGGGGCTAGGGATCGCTGGCTGAACCGCGGGAGGACTGCTCCGGCACTACTATGACGCGTGCGCGATCTGCCAGTAGGCTCTGAGCAAAGCGAGCCCGCCGCCCTGCGTCTCGACGGTCCTACCGCGCCCGCGCGCGTTCGGATCTTTGACGGCCGTGTGTCTCGTTTGACGCGTCTCCCCCCTCTTTCCCGTCGCCTTGTTCAGGGGTTTCTGGCTCGGGTTTGGATCCGTCGTCGGCCTTTTGGGCGAGGGGTGGACCCTCGGGTCACTGCTTTTTGGTGGCTGCGCCCGCCACGTCGTGTCGTACGGCACGCCATAGTTGCGGTAGTCGACGCCATCTGCGTGGGGCACGCCGTCGTCCTCCATGGTGGGCCACGGCCCGGTGTAGTCGGGAAGTAAGCCGGCCGTCCACCATTGCCCAAATTTCCCATTCTTGTCGCGGGTCCCTAGCGCCGCCTGCACGTTATGCTTCAGCCAGCCGCCGTAGGAAGAACAGGCTTTGCTGTGAGATTCTTCTACCGCGGCGAAGGCGTGCATGTCAACGTTAATACCAGATTCGGGCGCGGGTGCGACCAGCGGTGCGCAGAAAGCCGTGAGGTGGTGGAAGAATATGCCCTTGAAAGTCTGGCCATCTTGGCTGCAAGTCCCGCTCGCGTCACACGGATCTTCCATTACCCCAACTCGGCCGAGACCATGCCATCGAGGAAGTTTTTCAGGATGCAGTGTCAGGAGGCCATCGACGGGCATGTCTGAAGCAAGGCTGTAACCGGTTGCCTTAATCACATTTTGGATCAATCTATGTCCGTCCGAGAGGTACGACGAGGCACCGGTCGCTTCCCAGAGCCCGCGCAGCCCGGTTAGAAGGACGCCTTGGTTATACGATAGGACCATATCATTACGACGGTCGCATCTGGTATTGTTATTCTCGGTATCAGTGTACCCGCTAATGTGAAAACCGTCCGTGTATAGGCCATGACTGTCTGTCATATTAGAACCGACGAGCCACTTGTAACCTTCTACGGCGGCCTTTAGATATTTGGCATCTTTTAGATCACTCCGAGGATTAAGAGAATCCTCGGAATTGTAGAAAGGCGACTCGTTATCATCGCCGGGGAAATACAGGTACATGGATATGGAAGCTGCAATAAATAGTTCGTTGGTAATGGCGTTTTTATATGGTAACAAGCGAGGATTCCAGACCATCCCGCCACCACACAGCTTCGTGTCCCAACCAGAAGATGCTAAATCCCAGAAGATACGAGCTCGGTGGGAGAAGGCAGGCACCCAGAGGCTTCCGTGATAGGGTTGGTTGGAGAAGAAGTCATTTATTTCCCGGAAACTACCTATCTCGCGCGCGGCAATCTTAGATCGGGCGTCAGATTTGAAATGCAGATCGCTGTGCATGTTCACAAGCTGGATGGTCTCGAGCCAGCCGAGTACCACCCAAAGGATGTCGTCGTATGCTTCATTTCGAATGGCAAAGGCGTCTTGTCCAAAGTAATACGCTACGATTTGTGTGAAATACTTGTCGACTAAGTTGGATTCCAATTTCCAGTCTATATCTCTCTCCCGGTCCGAGTTGATATTCACCAAAGCCTCAGAGATGCTACGGACGGCGGCAGAAATATGCGTACCCATGACAGCGGCGGTCCAGTCGATTGATCGAGGCCAGATCCCGAGCCATGGCTCGAAGAAGTCGGCCTGCATGACGTGCATGGTGTGTAGGACATCAGCCAGGACATTCATATCTGGCGAATGAGATCCCTTATGCTTCTCTGCGCTTACAACATCGGCGGGCAAGAAACTTTTGGGTGAGATAGGATCACATCGTTTGGTAGCAGAGAAGAATATTGGACATTCCTGTACCAGCGATGATGATGTGTCTATGCTTAGATCAAATAGCCCACGACCAGCGCTACCGAGAGCCAGGACGGCGATGAGGTATATGAAGCGAGTAAGCAGCAGAGCCATCTTGATCGCCCATGAGCGTTACACGATAGATGGAGATAGGATATAATGATAGAGAAGCTGATAATTGTTTAAGGCTGAAGATTAAAGCATAGCCATCTGAAATTCTTGGTATTGATATTTGACGATGGTCCCATTGACGGCATCGAGAGTTGAAAGAGTTGAGAGTTGAGAATTGAGAATAATCTTACGCAGCACTTTGTCGTTTGGCGCAAAAATGAGCAGCGATATCTTGACCGAGAGTCGAGAGATTTAAAAATGCGTAGATCTGAATTTATGTCTGTAGAATTATGTCATAATGCGACTTCGTACTCGACTTAGAAGGAAAGATAGTAGAGGATGCGCTTCCAAGGAATACGCATTTCCTCAAGCCACCGTCGTGTGACGGACATATAAAATATAAAATATAATATACGGTTACAAGTTCTTTAAGGCGGAGGTTGTATCTTTTTTGAGTCTTTAAGGCGACGGACCTGCAACTGGAACCTTGGAACTTTATTAAGATTTGGGGTATGGAGTACCTAGGTACCCCTACTTGGAGTACTTACTAAGTATCTGCCTATCAACCGTTGGATCCACTTGTCAGCCCGAATATGGGGTAACCTGAAACAGAATATGCGCTTAGCCTAGTATGTGCATAGGTATAACGTAAGTGCATCTTTATGTACCTATTCTCCGTATCTATATAAATCTCTCTGATCCGCATTTTTTGAACTTTTATTCTCTTCAAAATATATTCGCTATTTTTATAGTCATATTAAGCGTGATCCAATCTACCTGACCGACCTATAAATATTCGGGAGTCTATTTTGAAGTCTTTGGTAGATATTATACGCGATGTAGGTATCTGGATCCTAAAATCCACGTAATTAACTCGGCCAAATCCACGAATCCCTAAAGTCCGGACGTGATAATTCGCTTCATCTTGCCTGGACTATATCAAGATCTCTTAAACTTCGAAGGAAGACTATCAAATGTTATTAATACTACTACTACTACTAGTCTACTATTACTTAGTTCATATTTCGTACTTACTTAGGAGATAGGTATCTCTACGGTTAGACGTCAAGTCCGAAATCCGAATCCCGTATACTACGCTTATACGTCTACACGGTAGCCATTTGTATTCTAAAGCGTTCGAGTGTTCATATATAGGTAGTCGTCTCGACTTCAAGTCCTTCATAGATAGGTAGTTTATGACAGCGGGTTTATATCATATAGGTATCTATATAATTCATAGAAAATTAATAATCACTTAGTTTCTATTCGTTCAACATGACAGCCATCAAGAGAGTCACCATATTCGGTGTAAGTCTATGTACTACCTTCTATACCTACCTAAAATTGCAACTTGTGATTCTCTTCTCATCTTCTAGACTACGCTGTATTACGTATTCGACTAACTTGTGGTAGGCGGCAGGAAACTTTGGTGCCCCTATGACAGCCGCCCTCGTACATGCCGGCTTCGATGTGACCATCATCACTCGAGTTGAATCAACGTCAACTTTCCCACCGGGAATCCTCGTTATTAGAACGGAGTACACGATCGAGAAGTTGACGACGGCACTGGCAGGCCAAGATGGGGTAGTGTGCTCCGTTGGCCCGGCCGGCATGTCAGCTCAGGCTACCATGATGGAAGCCGCCGCCGCCGCCGGGGTCCGACGCTTCATCCTCGACGACTTCGGAATGGGTCCCGACTTCAAGAGGCTGCCCGAGCTTGAGGAATGGACCGGTCCCCAAAGGATAGCTACTTTGAACCACGCGAAGAGGCTTTGCGAAGCCTACCCTGGATTCACGTACACCGGAATTGCCATCGGCGACCCGATCGACTGGGTGAGGCATCCTCTGAAATATACGTCTGTCGGCAGGAGACTGACCAGCGCTACCCAGATGATCAAAAACTTCCCCTTGATAGGATATGACGCGAAACAGTGCACGGCAATGATCTACGACGACGGCACCGAGGAGTTCACGGGGACGACGCTAGAAGGGATCGGCCAAGCGGTCGTCGGCGTCTTCAAGCACCCCGAAGAGACGGCGAACCGATACGTCAAGACACGTTCCATCCAGACGTCTCAGAAGCAACTGCTAGACGCCTTCCGGAGAGTCACGGGACGGCCTTGGGAGGTCCGCCACAGCACCGCGAAGGAGCTCCTCGAACGCGGGAGGAAGAAACGTCATGAAGGTCACAAATTGTGGATGCTGGATCTGATCGTGTATCAGCTTTTCGCGCCGGGCGAAGGACGCGGCATCCTGGCGTCGAAAGAGGACTCCGATGTGGATCTCTTGGGGATTGTGGAAGAAACGCCGGATGATATTGCACGGAAGGTGTTAAAACTGGTTGCGGATTCAACATGAGGTATGTGGCATAAAAATACTTTTGATCGTATTAGAGGTAGGTAAGTCTTTATCAAGATTACCAGCGAATCTGCTTGCATGATGAGATTCAGTCGGAAATTCCTGGATATATTTCACAGCCGTTTCTGGCATATACCTATGCTTTATAAACTCGACTACCTCCTGCTTCTTACAAGCTAGGCGCAAGATTGGTCACCTCCTTACTCATAATCTTTGGGAGTTCAGTGGCTCGAGTGGTCGCTTGCGAACTAGGGCCTCCCCCTGTTTCGATACCTGATATTGTATTTGCAAGGCAGTTAACTTATTCATTAGTCTTGGAGTTTAGCACTTGATGTAAGTTACATCTACATGGAGGTGTCAGGTACTTAGGTAGCAGAGCTCCTGCGTCTAGGTGCCTATATACATACACTAGGGCACCGGGATGGGATTTAAATATTATTTTTAGTTCGGAACTTTTAAGTGACTATTTCTTGGAGACTACCTGGGACAATGGTGTACTGTATAAGTATGTATATGTAAGTAGCTAGGGCTTACTTATACGATACCGTCGAGGAACAGTTACATTGGACTATCTGGGTATATCCACGAGCAATGTACACAGTAACTTAGCACGTAGAGCGTGTAAGTACGTAGGATACAATTCGTTGTCCTTGGGAACTACCTAGCATTCATAGACCGGAAAAGAACCGGAGCAATGTCCCTCCTTTTTGCACGCGTTACAAGACACAAAGACGAACTGGGAGATAAGAAGTAGGCTCAAGTGATAGAACAATCGCGTCGCAACGCGTAACTACCTGTATGTATAGGTACCGCTTGTGATATCACGAGGTCAAGAGACCTCTGCCTTGCCCTGCCTTACCCTACCTACAGACGTACGTATCTAAATCAGATACCCTCACTTTCCGACATATCTCGTTCGAGGATTTGAAAAAAAAAAGAAAAAGCAGGAACCTCACGACGAAAGAAAAAAAAAAGGGGGATAAGATCCGGTACTCCCATTGCACCTGCGCGGCACGACGACTCGCGTTCTTGACGCCTTCCAGTTAATGCTAGCAGTACATGTCAATAGCGACGAAGGAAAGAGAAAGAAATAGAAATAGAATCATGCTCTACTGCCCTCAGAAACTCAGTCTAGCAGAGAGATATAGAGAGAAGGAGATCAAGTTGTTCATTTATACACATGCCTCCGTCGCGTCTGACCTTCGTCCTTCATGAACCCGTCGGAATGGTGCGTGCGGGATGGTAGCTGATTCAGTTCTCCCGCCACTCGCTTCCGTTACTAACGACGCTTGAGTTTGTGTGCGGCTCTGCATGTGATGGGCCCACTGTTTGCGGTAATCCTTCGTCATCATCGTCGTCGTCGAGGGCTCGCGCGAGCTCGTCAGGATCCCTCATCTTAGCATCGGGGTCGACGGCAGAATCGTTGAAGACCTCGGTACCGTGGTGTAGATCCGCATCGTGGACCCCATCATCCGCGCTGATCGAGATGCCCCTAGAGCCCCATTTGGATCGCTGCTGAGATGACGCGTTGCCGTTGCGGCCAAGGGCTGGGGCGCTTTCTTCGTCGTCGGCTTCAGCTGCCTGGAAGCGCTTGTTGCCGAAGATGCGGCCCAACAACCAGCCGCGGCGGATGTCGTCAGCGTCAACTATGCCGCCCGCGCGTAGCTTGACGCGCTGGCGTGTGTAGTATACACAGAAGAAGTCGGCGTATAGAGCTGTCTGGATGATACCAAAGATGACAGAGATAGTGTTGGGCATACGATCGTTTACGTCAAGCTCTCGCCAGATCCAGTTCAGGATGTAGAAGGCGCGATACGATCCCAGCGTCAGTAGGTAGAAAGAATCGATCACAGTCGGGACCTCGGTCTGACGCAGGAGGAGTAGTTGAGGTAGAACACAAACAGACTCGAGGATGAGGGAGAAATCATACATCCACTGTTACCCGCGTACGTTAGTTGACCTAAGCGTGAAGTTGATATCTAATGCAAGGGGGCGAATAGAAGTAAGGAGGGGTCGAAGGGGAAAAGAGAAGGATGGTAGATGCACTGACCGTGAAAAAGCCCCAGTGTGGTTTAGCCTCGAAGATCAACATGGTGAAAGGTGATATGAAGAGCGAACCCATCAGAACCACGGCGCCGAGCTTCCAGGATATCTCTCGCTCTCTAGTACGCGCGAACAGCCATCGCATAATAACGATAATGTAGAAGGAAGATAGGATGTAGAAGAGTTTGAAGAAGTAATTCCAGGTAGACGTCTCAGTAAAGAAATCGGTATATCTGGTACAGAAGACGATGGCGTAGAAGACCTGGGTGATCATAGAGACGCCTACAAAAGAAGGACGGTAGAGTTAGCTTAGACAGACCATAGGATGAAGTTGAGCGTGGTTTAGAGATTAACTTGCCTTCAGCGCTTCGGTTTCGATGGATGGCGAAGATGAGAATACATTTCGACAGTAAGTGGCAGCAATCTCCCAGTATTCGGAATACCTGAGAAAAGAGTTGAGTGTCAGCGCAATTCACCTATCATACATCATCTGGTATTCAATCATGATGAGGGGATATAACTTGTGGCGACCAACATTCCATGCACCAGTCATTTTGATCAAGTGCTCTGCCTCGAGCTATCGAAGCGGCCGATGGTGGATTAAGAATAAGATACAATCCAGCAGCTCAGACGGTACGTTATACCTCAGAGCAGCATGAGGCAAATCATGTGTCTGATGATTAGAAAGAATAAGTTTCGTTCAAAGTCTGTCAAATCGTAAAGTGAAGACGCGAGAGAGTGTGAAGAGAGATTGCGAAAAAAAAAATAAAAAAAAATAAAGATGAGAAGCCAAGCTGAAGCGCTAAAGTTCGAAGCATGAGGGACATTACGTGTATCCCGGAATTGTGGGTCACCGTCACACCTAAATGCATAAATTACGTACATTAGGTAAGTACACCGTAATAGGTACATAAGTACTTGTAGATAACAGATAACATCAAATTTCAGGTGCTTCACGGACATCCATCTAAAAGCACATAGTACTTATGAGGTACGTACAATACTTCATGCAGTACAAGTTATGCAGAATACGTACCAATATATATATATGTAGGTAATGAGTACTTGTCGCTATAAATAAACGTTCGTTATAAGCTGCACGTGGTTATAACACTTACATCAATAATAAACGCCACGATACAATATCAACACATTCGCATGCTACTATATACCCTGCATGAGTTACTAACGAAATAACTCGACTGTTTCTCATCTTGCTAACCAACGCTGTCACCGTCTTCAGGATAATAATAATGACAACTGCTAGTTCTAACAACAATGTCATTGCTCATAACGCTATTCTTCCCTTGTGAACCGGAGTTAATATGATCATGTTCTAACTATATAGTATTGTGAACTATCGTCGAGAGCTGTTTAACTTCTGTCATCTAACCAGGTAGGTATTAGTTTACAAAATAGGTTAAATAAAAATAAAAGAAAATAAATGAACACTGTCAATGGGTAAGTATAGGATGGACCATATCTATAATTAATAACATGAACAATACCACTATTCTTAGCTGCTGTCTTCATCTCTCAACTACCTAACCTATACGATACCGCAGTACCTAGTCTGTCAAAACCAAACCCTTATGAACTCAATACAATAATAAACACATACCTATCCGCAAGTATTATATGAGTTCCTTAGACTTATTAGGTAGCTTCATGACCCTCTTCATATCATAAAGTATAAGTTTACCAAACCATGTCTGATGCATCTTAGGGGGAGTATACCTGTACTAAACTCGATATCTCTCCTTTATCCTTTACTTACCTAACCTAACATGTAGGATACAACCAACCCCTTTTCTGAGCCACGTACCTTGACATAGAACCCAATCTCTCTTCTTCTTGCCTGCAAATTAAGATAGCAGCAAATTGTTCCGGTATCAAAGCGGATTTAACTTGTCTACTCCCCCAGGACCAGCTGAAGAATAAGGGGGGGAAAAGGAAGCGACATGGTCGGCGACTACGTGGGTAACCGGCTAGATCCGCGACGCGCTCGTCTGCCTCGACAATGCCTAGAGACAGCGGACGCTTCGCCGAGGCCGTGGCCTAGCTCGCCGCCCTCCACTCCGCCGTCCTCGTCCCCGGCAACAAGACCGACCGCCCCGATGTCCGAGCACGAGTTAGGGTGCGAGCTCGATATCCAGCATGGCTCAGGCTGACCGGCCCAGCTATTCATATGCTCTGTCGCTGTGAAAGAGGGGTACGCTGAAGGCTTCCGCTGGCTCCCTGATAGGGGACGATGGGGGTAGCTTTCGTAGTACTAACATGGAACTTTCGTAGCGTATGATATGTGCGCGCGCGTGGGCGTCTTGGAAGAGCCGTGACGAGCTGCTAAGACCACCTATATTAATAATGAATATATTAGTTCGACGATAGACGGTACTCTTGTAGTATATCTAATGGTATGTGTAATGATATCTGAAGAAAGGAGGCAGGTACCCCTATTTGACTTTCCAAACGATGCTGTGACGCCAAAGGCTATCAGAGGTAGACACGGCATACTCATACGCCTCATGTACGACTAGCACTTTCTCTCGTTCCTCGTAAGAAGGCATGTATTCCAGTCGCCACCGACCCGACTCTTTTCCACTCAGCTCTGAAAAGAATCCGTACCTACTTTTAGGGTTATGAATATTAAAGAAACCAACTTTGCGAGCGTGGAAGGCGTAACAGTTTGGAGAGAAAATAGGTAGGTCTGTACAGCTACCAGCCAGACGCAATATCGTATCTCTCGAGCAACATACCTATCTATCTATCTATCCAAGTTCCCGCCCTCTTCTTCTAAGGAAGTACTTGTAGGGTAGAAAGCATTCCGCGAGCACCCGCCCAATATCTCTTCCCAGGGGATACTCCCAACTATGCCCACTGACAAGACATTACAAACATATACTACCTCAGCCTCGGCAGAAAAATAAACTAAACTAAAATAAAATAAAATAAAATAACAAGAATGCTTGGCGAAATCTTTTTCTTCAGCCTATGCGCCATGGTCATGCGCATCGCGGACATCCCCCCCCTCTTCCCTCCCGTGCTCGCCCTCATCACGGAGTTTCTTAAGGGCCTCTTCGAGGGCATCGACGGCGACTTCCCCTGACCCCCTCCCCCCCCCTCGATGTATATCCGTCTTCTGTCGGTAGCGGTCGCGCATTAAGCTTCTCGCCTGGCTCTGCTCTACGGCGTCGTCCGCGGAAGTCAGCTTTCACAGTCTGATCTGATAACTCGATGCCCTAAGCCTTTGTTGTATACTACCTACGTATAGCTTGTGAGCATATCGGACCACCCGCTTGGATCTCTAGCTGATACGATGATGATAGGTATAGATGGATTACCGAGTCGAAACACATGTTCGTCGCTCATAGGCAAGGGCTCTAACGTAACTTGAGCGACGAAAATGATTCGAAAGGGGGGGATACTTGTACGAGGGGAGTCGTGTGCCGTATGTGTATTTGGGACAGGAGTTGACACGGGTTGTCGAGCGGTGCATTGGTATTCGGTGGAAAGTGTATGCGATACTTGATCGAATCTGCATTATTCACTGATTTTATTGTCTAACATGATCTTTGAGCTAGTCGTCGCGAGTCCTCTTGATCCCCCGATAGTAATGCCATAGTCAAACCAGAATGTAAGAACACATGCAGCAACGATACTCGTCAACGTCTACTCATACATATTCGTCTCCCGTCCAATGATGAAGCCTACCACGTTACCACAATTCATTATTGGTTTGCTTGTGGCGCAAACCCCCGAGTAGAGGTTCCGAGATGGTCCCCTAGAATCTCTCGTCATGCTGCCTCTTTAACTCGCCTCGGAACAGGTTTTGGTCTCCCTGGGACCGTGGATTCTGTCCACGGAAGTCCATACGCCGCTCGTCGGTTGGCGTCCCCGCAAGACTGCCCAAGGCATCGCTATCCCGTCGAGGGCGATCTGGGACATCACGATAAACCTCACCTCCATCTGCTTCGATCTCCCGTTCCATTAGTTGGATGCGCTCATTAGCCTTATTTTTCTTTCCGAAGCCCATGCGAGAGCGCGAGCTCTTGCCGATGCCGTATCCGTGCCTGCTGCGTGACATGATATTCCCAAGGCCAATCTTACGGGCCTTCCTGTTCCAGAGACAGGTTCCGACAAGGCATAGCGCCACGAAACCCAGGACAGTCGGCAGAGCAATTGCCAATGCTTTTGTATCAGGCGTGTTGCCAGTGCTTGGCTGGGGCCCGGGGTATGAAGTAACCAAGACTGTCGGGCCCTTGATTATGGTGCTGGAGTTGCCATTCGCAGTCAAGGTGGCGAGTTGCATGGTAATGTTTTTTGCAGATTGATGCTTCAATAAGCCATCTTCTATTTTGTAGCTCCAAAACCCCCAAGACGCAGACCATTTAGGTGACTCAAACGCTTGATCGGTTATTTCGCCCGAAGTCTCATTAATGTAGTTCGCCTGAACTAAGATGGTCGTGTTCGGAACAGTGAAGTACGACGTATCCCAGGTGACTATCAATATAATTAGTATCGAGATAATAAGTCCATATAGTCCGGGATAAGGAACATGACTTACAATAGTAGGTGAGACCGGAATACAATGGTGTGCCTGCACTCGGTTGACACCACGGAGCGTAGTCGCCATCCTTATTATGACAGACAGCAAATGAGCCTGCCTCACCACTACCGGTTGGCGTAGCAATGGGAGCGCTGCCCGTACTGGTCGATACTTTTCCGTAGTTCGTTTCAGTGAAGACGGTAGCAGTCAGATCGTGGGGAGCAGCGGAGATGACAGTGGCAGTCCCGCTTATAGTGCTGAGAATCGGAGTGACCGTACTCGGCGTCCCATCTTCATTAACCGTCACCCACGGCTCGAGAGCGGAGTCTGTTTGCCTAGGACGAACATTTGGTACGGCAGACGCAAGAGAAAACAGTAATGTTGCTCCAAAGGCTGCTTTAGACGCGTACATTGTCACGAGCTACCTAAATCTTCGAGCAAGTCGAAGAGGACCCGCGGGAAACTCGGAATATGTCGAAGTAGAAATTCTCGGACGGTCAAGATCGCGTCAAGATAATCTGATTCCCTAGAAAGATGACGATAATAATTGAAATACACTTATTTTTTAGTATTTAACATCCAAAAAGAATGAAACAGGTCTATCAGACAAGACGGAGCGAGCGGAATGTATCTCTTCTGTGTATTTTTTTTTCTTCTTTTCTAAAAAAGATAGAAGACGAGAAGATTTTATGAAGGAAGAATAATGTTAGGAAAGCTTCCGAATAATCCATGAAGAGACATACATACACTATGTACAATGTAATACAAGATATATTATATATGTACTAGATATGTACATGTATATGCATACATTATGCAACAATCTAACTTTATACCTATGTAACGGCATGACATGACAGGTACACTAGGTAGTACACTAAAAATATACATGAGTTCTCATTGGCCAATCCAGTCCATCGAACTAACCGAACCAGCCGGGTACGCTAAAGATCTGCCAAGAAGTCTAATTGGTCGATACTGGGGATGGCCCCTGGTTTAAAAACTGGGTTAAAAAATACCGCAACGTCCTAACGTGCGGCACCTGGTACCTGCATTTAGGTATGACGACACGTATGAATAAAAAACGGATACGCGCCGTAAAGGAGCGCGGTCCACCCGATTCTCCCTTCGATACCGAAATTTCGACATTACATATCCCTCATTACATAGTACATAGTCTAACTACTTCAGCTATATCCATATAAAAAGGTCTCACTATCGCCAAGAGTTTATAGTATAAAATCCAGATGAAGACTTCTCAGCTTTGCAAAACGATAAGTCAGCAAATTATATACGTTGTATACATTCATACTACCACTCGGTTAAGACATCCCAATCTCAGGCCGTTTTTGTGTCCTCGACTGAGCCAACACAGATGACGTTACTGTGTAATATCAGAATGAGTCCGACAGTGACCAAACGACTCCAGTTATACATATACTACAATTAAGACTCCAGCCAAACAGCATAAGAGATACCGTTTACAAGGAGAGTAGAACTACACGTCGCCGGCAGTATCACAGCTCCGTCAGAACAAATCACGCATCATCTGAGCAGAAGCTTGCTTTCCTTTGGGTACTCACAAGGCCAAAAGATTACATGTCAGATCTTGCTAAGGTGACACGGTCACCGCAATCTCGGTTCTAGTCTCTGCTCTTTCGGTTTCTAGCCCATTCATAAACTCCCCTAACTTATCTCGCTTCCTACGAATATTAACATAGCCTATCTTAAGTCTCTAGGGTATGACACTCTCAACGGGCGATGAGGATGGTAGTATTAACCTTGAGGAAGCCCCCCAGCACCTTTTAGCTTCGCGGATGGTCCTCTAGATTGTTGCGTTTTGCCTTGCAGCACCTTGTCTGCGGACCGCTTGCTCTCGCTCTTCGTCTTTATTAACGTTTCTCAATAGAGGATCCCACCAGAAAACACCTTATCTCCTCTCGGCCTCCTATTCTATAGTCTAAGAGGTATAGGAAGTGGCAACGCGAGGTACCGTGAGGATATCAATCCGAATATGCTCTTTACGGGGTTCTTACTTTTTACGTGACCATGGCCTTTATCATATCACGAAATCCGATCGGCGCGAAGCGAGAAACTACTTCAATTATGAGTATAACAATACTCGAGGGCACTACGTGATCTCGTTGAGGGAATTCCCGAAACATTTAGTGCTCAGAAGGTAGTTGCTATGGCACATGTCCTCAACCTGAAAGCAGCGAGAGAGCATAGCAACAAGTTGCTTCGAGACATAGATGCGAGTAGACAGGCCTATCGAACTAGATCACACAGAGAAGTCTCAGCATAGGTCTAGGTAAGTGTCACTTAGCATATATAGCCGCCTTAGCTAGTGAAGAATGCGTATGGTTTTGAAGCTCGTACCTAGTCGTCTATAGAAAGTTCTCTTGGGTTATAAAAAAGAGAAGCGAGAATCAACTATTCTCATATGAGGTCAAGAGAATATCTTACACGGGACAACTCAGTAATGCCGGAGAGCTTTTTTCTAGGATGAAGGTTCTGCTTGATATTAACAACTCGACAACCACATATTTACGAAGTATAAACTAATGAAAGGTATCATAACCAAACCTGAGATAATTTAATCATCGACGAATATGTGAAGGTAGATGTTCTACCATATAAGAGTTTAACATAGCTGGTATAAGTCTGTATGTTACTGTACCACCTAGTCTACCTAGGTAAGCGAGGACGCCGACATATCACTTTTTGGGAAGGCGAGAAGATTCTTAACTAAACGTTTAAAGCTTTTCCAACCTCATCTTCCCATCATGCATACCTCCTAGCATGCCGTCAACTATAACTTATAACCACCATACATCTTTAAGGAGGTAAACAGTTTCTCTATTACCCCAATCCGTGTAACCATCTCAAGCCAGACATAATACCTAGCCTGGAGGTAGTCATGTGGGCCTTTTATAGACCAACTGATAAACTACCCAACTATCCTGTACTACGGACTCCAAGCGGAAGTTCGAGATAAGATGTTTACTCTGCCTCTATTAAGGATACTTTATAAACTACCCTTATTCTTAACTAGCTACCTACCTGGTAGGTAGATTGTTTCATCAAGTCATGGCTCGGGCAAATCGGGGACAGCTTTAATTTAAGCCATATTTACTACCTCCTATATCCACATCACAGCATCTAAACCGAGCCACTGAGGTGCCAGGTACTCTTCGTTGTAGTAAAAGTCTCGCTGTTTCCGGAGGCCCTACCTAACCTAATGACAACGGGAGCGCTATAGAAGCTCCCTACCTAGCTCACTTTATATTGTGAGCCGCGTGCCTCCGCAGCTTCTTAGATAGGTACCTTCTTGTAAAAAGAGGAGGCCCGCTCCCCGGAGCTCGAGGGCGTGATGCGCCGCCGCCGCCGCCGCCGCCGCTTACTCCCTCCAGACGGCGACTCCCTTGGCGTACAGGCCCGCGATGAGACCAACCTTCCTCTCGGAGTCGAACGCCGCGGTGCAGCTCGTTGGGAAGTCGACGCCGGAGTAGAGATGCTCGACGCCGCCGGCCTCGGTCCATTTCGCGGCGCCGGAGGCCGCCGAGGCGTTCTTGCAATGCTCTTGGAAGGAGGAGTCCGCCAGCTTCTCGGGGGAGTTGCATTCGTGTTGGGAGAAGGCGAACTTGCTCAGCGAAGGGGGGTGGGGGTGGCCGGCCACGTATAGGGCCCCGTCCTTGGCGATGTGGACGTTGTCTACCCAGAAAGGGAACTGGATCTTTGTCTTGTAGGTGAGGGTGGGCGGAGAGCCGCTGCCTGGCTCGGGCTTCGAGATGGTGTAGAGGTAGACTGCTAAGCTGCTTGTGGAGGCTACTGCAACGGTGGTCTCGTTGAGGAATCCTATGCCGTTTGCAAAGGGAAGCCGAGCAACAACGTTAACCTTGGCATCGCTGGTAGGGTCTTCTAGGAGCGGTGATATGTCAACGTGCATGACAGAGGCGATCGGGAGGCCGAGGATGGTCTCCCCGGTGGCAAGAAGAGGCGAGTCTTTGATGAGGAAATGGTGGTCACGTGTGACGAGCAGTTCATGGTCATTAATGACTGTGATCGCATTGGGGCTACCAAGAAGAGAGTGTCGGATGGTGTAGGAGTGCTTAGCCGTGTAAGTCCCAAGGTCGAGCTTAAATGCCTCGATGGTAGCACCACTCTGACAGTGGTTCGTAGCAAAGAGGGTAGAGGTAGTTTCATCGTAGGCTATACCTAGTGTATGGAACTCCGCTCCAGGTTCAAAGCCAACTATCTCAACACGCCTCAAGGACTCAGTGTCCGGGGCGCTGGAATCTTTATAGTCGAATACATATATTTCAGCATTGGCTATGGGGCCTGTCTTGAAGATGCCCTGTAAAAGGTTAGAGTTAAATAAGATGAAAGTGTCTCGAGTGAGTACAAAACAAAGGTATCTGGTAGGTATTTAGAGATGAACAATTCTAATGATGAGGCATACCATTACCGTATTCCATGCCTCTCGTCCAGGATCACAGGCCATAAGAGCTAGACCCTGAGATTCGACAAGCAATGCATCTTCACAGCTGCGAACTGCGTCTGCAAACTTGACCTCAAACGACTGAAGATTATTTATTATTGGCAGTCGTCCCGGTGTATTGCCGTAAAGCACCGAGAGTTTCTGGTAGTTAGTGTAAAGGACCGGCAGCACCGCCGCCAGAGCAAGGATGAACTAAACGAATTGGATCATTGTGAGAATTTGTCAAGTTGAAGGGGAGAGATATTAAATAGGTAGGTAGTTTCTACTTACGAGTGCAGCTTTGAATACCATGATTTTATAGATGCTCAGAGAGATATTAGTTGAGGTAGATGACGGAAATTATGTGCGACCGGTCATTCCGGAATGTGTAGTATGTAATATGTAATATGTATGAAATAATATATAAAAGGAGGATGTTATAGAACCTAAGCCTTATTTCGGAAATTTGAATATAAGTACTGGAGGTATTCAGCTGAGTGAAAGGATGCGATGGAGTGAGTGGTGCGTCAGCAGCAGCATCCATATACTACACAGTACACTATTAGCTTGAGCTTTTATGGGCTAATGCCTACCTACATGTAATGCATCAATATATATGTACCCCCTACCTACAAGTACATGTATTCATCTACAATTATAATGGGCTGTTGGGTACATATACTTAGCATGATACCTAACATGTAAGAAGTAAGTTAGATCGAAAAGAGGTATGCATGGGATGGATGTAGCTTATAATGTAACCTGATAGCCGTTTAAGTCTATGGTCAGCACATTGATAGAAAGAGACATAGGAGGTATATAGGAGGTAATATGACTAATGTAGCAGCCTAACTACCCTAGGCATTCTATAAGATTGACGTAAAACCCGAGACTTATATATAAGGTACCTATATATAAGGTAGGTATATATATTTATTTACATAGTATTACCTACATAAGGCTATCAGCTATATTACTTACGCTTGATATTACTATAGACAATTGATTCCTTATAAGAGACTTACGATTAGTATCTATGTCAACAGGTATAACTCCCCCTATATTATAATTCCTCTACTTACATACCTACTAGGCAGGTAGGTAATCTCTCATCAAAATCACCTTGCTAACTAAATTTCTTTCCAAGGGATGGATACCTAATGTGGGTCAGAAGTGAGATATAACGAAAATGTAGGCGACAATGCAAGTATACGTGGCGAGATCTTGTGTTTGCTTTCGGTGGCGGACTCCATTTGCCGGAGCCGATATCTACGAATACCTTGCATGAGAGAACTGACGGTGAGTAACAGCTAGTTAGTCTAGGTAACTATTGACCTTTGGGTACCCCTAGATTCAAGTTACGGAAAAATTCGGTCTAGGATGGGTGTTAATTAGTGTAAGATACCGACGATAACTACCTACAAGGTAATAGTCAATGCTATCATGGAAACATCGGTCATATTACAGAGTAGAAGATGACTGTTTACTTGATATATTCCTCTTACTAACTACCTACACGTCAAGCAAGACTATACTTGAGTTGGGCGAAACCACAATGTCTGATAAAATATGCTAATCAAATTGTGATTAAGTGGTTTCTATCTACCTAGGTGATTTTGGGTACGTGGTAGTTAGAAGTATAGAGTATAAAAGAGTAAATATTGGAGATAAATAGCAGTGGTAAAGAGACGTTGGACCTGAGTTATGTCTTTATATTGCATCATCGTATTGACTTCAATACCTCGTGCATCTATCTCACTGTGTAACTGTTTATAAATATTCCTGCCCGGATATTTTTCATCTCAGTTTCACGAAGGGTAGTTGCCGAAACTTAATATAGAAGACTAGAGAATGTCTTGAGCGAACCCAAAGTAGGATGATAGGATGTATGATAGCCTACACAGCATCTTAAAGGCTACCTACAGTCGATCATACTCGAGTTGAATAACGTTTCTCTTTTTGATTGGATCTGTAGAGTTTGTGCAACTTGAAAATTACTCTATTAACATCTTATTTCATCTGGGCATATCTGGGCACTCATGTCGGAGACGAAGGGAACACGACAGGCGCTAATACTGTGCATTAGAATTCGGGTCCTACAAGCCTAAGTCGAAGCCGGCAAAAGGGGACCGAGGCATCTCCTTTCTCAAGATGGTTGTGGAAAAAGTAGTTATATAATAATTTCATGGTAATACGCATCTTAAAATATCGTTATCTTTACAAACCACAAGGTCAGATATGCGGCGGAACTCGAACTCGGCAAATAAACCGAGTTTACACTAGGAATGCGCGTAAAATGCCCATTGAATTTCTAAAAAGATGCTCTAGAAGGGGACAAAGTCACAACCGATAACTCCGATGCGCAAGCCCACGAACAAACCCATAAACTTAGTAGACCGTCACCGCGCTCACGAAGCCGTTCTTCAAGACCTCGAAAACCAAGCCGGGAAAGCCGTACAGTGTGGTTGTAGAATCCTCACTTCCATCAAATTTCTTTGCTGCAACTCCCCCGCTGCTGTCCTCCCACCCTCCGAGAAACTCGCAGCTACTTCCGGGACTATCTCCCCACCCCCTGTTTAGGACCATGCCCCGTTGGCGTTTTCTGGCATCTTCCTCTGATGTATATACGCTCTTCCACTCTTCCCTTAGCCGCTCTTCGATCCCATCAAACGGGGCCTCGGAGTTGACGATGCCGCCCGAACTCTCGGTTTGGAGATACTGGATCTCCCAACGACAACGACGGTGCCGGTTGAACGGATAAGAGCCAGGCACATTCGAGTGCAGGACCATTTTCGTCGCTACTAATCGATCCGCAGTACCAGCTTTGAAAGGATTGGCCTCGAACACGTCTCTCCCGGTCGGCGCCGGTATTTGAGATGGCGGTGTCCGTGAAGCAGGCTGCGGCGGTGATACGAGGATATCGAATCCTAAGTAGAAGTAGTTGTAAAAACATTCACCGGATACGTTGCTTACGATGTCGTCTTCGATAGCTTCATCATCCGAGTCATCGGATTCAGTGTGCGCCGAAGATTGGTCAGTGTCCGTTAAATCGTCTGGGCGTCTATAGTCGCCACCGTTCGATCTCGATCTACTGTGGCTTGCGGTACGCGTTTTGTGAATATACATTCTCTGGTCGTTCTTCCGATATATGGCATCGGGCGGTCCTAGCTCTGCCACAAGGTCCTGAGGTGTAGTCTCTCCCAAATTAATCCAGACCGACAAGCTGGTCCACTTCTTGAATAACTGAATCCTGCCACCGCCGTGTATCTTGACCAAAGAGATTTCATCGGGAACGACCTCTTTACTCTTATTAAACACGAAGGCCGACTTGACACTGGGGAGTATCTCATCCCAAAGCGTCTCCCGAGCATGGGCCCACGACTTTCCACTGAATACTGCGACAGATGTCGCCGTTTGGCTCGCGGAAGAAGAAAGGAGGGATACCACATCTTTATTTGGAGAATACGACGACTTTGGTAAGGGGAAACTGAACGCTACCCCAGGGTAAGACAGGATGTATGTCCCGATAGCATTTCCATTTCCGGCTTCGGCGGGAGGTATATACTCTCCAGCATATGTCGGCCCAAATAGGCGGTGGTATATATTCTTGAATGCTGGACCAGTCGTAGAATCTCCGCTTAGCCTGGGAGATCCCACCACTCCAGATGCTACGGGCTTAGCGATGTCCTTATCTTGGTAAGTGATGCGATTCTTGGTAAAATCGATGACTTCAACGAGGCGAAGCCGCTGCTCGGGACCGTCGAAGCGTAATCTGATACCGTTCGCGGGTAGGTTAAGGACGACAGGCTCGGCGACGGGTTTAGTGGCGGAGTAGGCGAGGTCTAGCTTAGGGAAGCGCTGTGGCTCAGCTTTTAGTCGTGTCAAGATATCATGAAGAGAGGCTCCGAGAACTAGGAGATTTAGAATATTAGTAACCTAGTCGTGATGAATAGGTAGATGTCGGTAATGGTTGACTTTTATACTTACCAAGGAATCCTAGACCGACGTTAGGATAGAGAGCTGCTGTAAAAAGAGACATGTTGAGAATTAAAGTATGGGTTGAGCAGTATTCGTCGTAACAAGGAATATTTGAGTGGTAGATATTGGATATCGTTATATTGTTAATTGGTAAGCTTGCTTGAGTCAAGCAAGTTATCCAGCATCAGACGAATCCATGAAGGAGAGAAAAATATAAGCATCTAAGGATGTAAGGTGCGAAACATGTATAGTGTATTAATTGAGTTACCTAATGTACGAAGTATTGAATATTTTTATTACGTCAAAGCCATCTCTTTTTAGGGAGGACTAAAAGATTAAATATTTGAAAGACGGGAAGGATAAAAAGGCCCCGACTTCCCAAACGCAGAGAGGTAGAAGTGTCAGATGCGCTGAGACGTCATTTGACTTAGGCATGGGAAATGCGCTTAAAAGGTATATATATACATACATACATATATACATACCCTCACCCCACCATACGTTCGATAAGCTTTTATCAACGAACCTTAGAACATTCAATGTTGAACGTACCTAACCAAGGACCTGCGGAAGAGGTACCTATGGGGTACGTACCTACCTTATACCACATAACTTCAAAGGTACTTATATGAGGTACTTTCTACCTGTTATCTTTACATGCAAAAGTTGGCTGGGTTGCCGCGGCAACGGGATGTACCTTCTATGTATTGATATTATGATTATGTTTAGTGGACCTTTCCCCAAATGGAGCAAAACGGAAAGAACCTCCAACGCGTTCCCTTCTTCATTTACAGATCAATGATATCGGAAACTTACCACTTACGCATGTACATCAATTAATACAAGACTATCCCAGTCTCAACCTGCGTGGACGGCATTTCTTTCCCCTCCGCAAAACTTTTGTGTACCCTTGCACGTATGCAACTACTATCACATTACTTCATACACTAATTATTATCTTTTCATCTTTCAACGCGAATTCGTTCGATCTTTTTTTTTTTTTCGCTTGAACAACCATTTCTATCCCTCTTATTCTCTTATCTCTCACCTTTACTTCGTCTGAAATTCAATCAGACATCATTTGTTAGCTTCAATAACAGCTTACAAAATACCTCCGTGATTCTGATTCACGATAATTACAATGCAGGGACGCTCTCGTCGGAGCGAAAGGCCGTCTACAACTGCCGGCGCCCGTCCTGGTCTCACTGGACGCGCCGGCGTTCGACCTCCAACGAACAGAGCATCTTCACTTCGAAATCCTTTACAACAACATCATGCTGCTATCGCTTCAAGAATCACAAGGACCGCGGCACCCTCACCGGCTGAGTCGCTATCCTCGATTACCACATCGGGGACCAAGCGTAAAGACCGCGACTACGAATTAGATGCTGGCGAAGGGACAAATATTGACGTCGTCGTAAGATGTCGAGGACGCAACGAACGGGAAGTTCGAGAAAATAGTGCTGTAGTCGTATCTACCGAGGGTGTCAAAGGCAAGCTCGTCGAATTATCCATGGGTTCGAGTGCTTTGAGCAACAAGACCTATAACTTTGACCGCGTCTTTTCCCAAGCCGCTGATCAAAGCATGCTATATGATGATGTTGTGAAACCTATAGTAGAAGAGGTATGTCTAACATGGTCTAGTAAATATTCACCTTGTATAGTTGACTAACTAACTACCTCGCACTAGATGCTTCGTGGATACAACTGCACGATATTTGCCTATGGCCAAACTGGTACTGGTAAGACATACACCATGTCTGGGGACATGAACGATACATTAGGTATCCTTTCCGAAGATGCTGGAATCATTCCGCGCGTCCTTCATTCACTTTTCAACAAGCTTGATACGGATGATGCCGATAGTTTCGTCAAGTGCTCTTTCATTGAGTTGTATAATGAAGAGCTCCGAGATTTAATTTCTGTTGAAGAAAGCGCTAAGCTGAAGATCTTTGACGATACCTCTCGAAAGGGGCACTCTGCCACCATTGTCCAGGGCATGCAGGAATCACACATCAAGAATGCGACAGAGGGTATCAAACTCTTACAAGATGGTAGCTTGAAACGACAGGTTGCAGCTACCAAGTGCAACGATCTAAGCAGTCGAAGTCACACCGTCTTCACTATTACAGCATGCATCAAACAGGCAGGGGAGAATGGCGAGGAGTATGTCAGCGCTGGGAAATTGAATCTGGTAGACCTTGCCGGAAGCGAGAATATCCAGCGTTCCGGTGCCGAGAACAAGAGGGCCGCCGAGGCTGGATTGATCAACAAGAGCCTACTTACTCTGGGACGAGTCATAAACGCGCTGGTTGAGCGGAATTCGCATATCCCCTACCGAGAATCCAAATTGACCAGGCTTTTGCAAGACTCACTCGGCGGCCGTACCAAGACTTGCATCATTGCTACTATCTCGCCCGCGAAAAGCAATCTTGAAGAGACTATATCTACGCTCGATTATGCATTCAGGGCGAAAAACATTCAGAACAAACCCCAGGCCAATCAGAGAATCAATAAGGAAACTTTGTTAAGAGAATTTACACACGAGATTGAGCGGCTAAGGAGCGAGCTTATTGCCACGCGACAACGGAACGGCGTCTATTTATCAAACGAGAATTATGAGCAGATGACTGCTGAGAGCGAATCTCGTAGGATCCAAAACGAGGAGCAAGCTGCCAAAATCCTGACTCTTGAGTCCAATTTGCGGAACAAGGTCAATGAGCTCCTTTCCATGACTTCGAGCTTCATGAACTTGAAAAAAGATCACGACGCCACTAAAGCTCAGCTAGATGAGACGCAAGGTGTTCTTGACCAGACAGAACTCGTACTTGAAGCTACACGTAAATCGCTTGCCGAGGAAACACACCTACGCCAGGCACACCAGAAAACAGAGGCCCGAATGCAGACAATTGGTGGAGAGTTGATAACAGCAATTGGCAAGACTGTCAAAGATGTGGGAGGTCTGCATGCGAAAAACAAGAGGAAGTCGGATCTCCAGTCATTAAACCGCACCAACTGGAGAACGGCTCAATGCCAAGTATCAGACGTGACTGCGCTTGTTGAAGGTCGCGTCGAGGAGTTTCAGATGGAGCAGAATCAGCACCTATCTGGCATATCGGAGCGAATGCATTCATTCATACAAGACGAGCTACAGAGATTATCATCAACTCAGCTATTCCTCGACCAAAGCTTGGATCTCTTCATCCAATCTAAGAAAGAGCTGGTAGAGCAAAGGCAGGATTCTAAGAATGAGATGGATGGAGTGCTCGAAGAGATCAAAGTAGTCCGTGATCATATTAAGGAGAGGGTGGACGAGAGTCTTCAAACTATTGCCACGGCCGCTGAGAGAATAGCGGAAGATGTTCTCAGCGAATTGGGCGTCTTCCATAACCAGCTACATTCGTCGTACTCTTCGCTTGGCAGGGACTTCAAGTCGGTCTTTGAAGAGCTACTAAAACAGATCGCATCTCAGAAAAAGGAATCCGACAGTCTTAGAGAGCAACTCCACCAGGCAAGCGATACTATTATCCAGTCAAACACTTCTATCGCGGCACAGTTGCAGGAAGCTATCGATGAAGAGCGCCGACAGGCAGCTCAGGAGCGAAGAAATCTTCTGGCCCAAATCACTACACTTATTAATGCCCAGGGTGAACGTCAGGAATCACGCCTCAGTGACAAGGCAGTTTCGATTCAACGAGGTGTACGAGACAACGGATCTGCATTAGAAAGCAGCATGGCGCAATACTCCGAGGGGATGGACCACTGGAACGAGAAGGAAAGTCGGCTTCTCGATGAGGTTACTAATTCGCGAGAAACATTAAAGAAGAAGCTCAAAGATGACTGGACTGTAAAGCACCCTCTTTATCTATCTCAAGTTACCGTAGCGCTAACTACATGGCAGATCGCGAGTAAACACAGTACCTCGATCCAGAGCACAACCAAATCTGTACATGCTGAAACGGTGCGGGTCGTCGACGAACAAATGAGGGACTTGAACAAGCAGATGACGTCCTTAGATGACTTCGTTACCCGTGCCCGTTCTCAAAATTCCCGACATAACGACCGACATATCGATTCTGTGGCAAGCCTATCAAGCACCGTGGAAGGTTCGTACGCGAATATTGCGAACCACATCAAGAATACGCATCCCAGAGTAGAGAGCTTTGGCTCAGAAATGGAAGTCGATCTGACCAATGGCCGAGGAGCGCTGGGGCTCCTACCGGAAAGTCTGTGTCAGCCCCTTTCAGACCTTCGGGATGACATGAACAGCACAGTGCTCCAAGAGTACCAGCCGACTGGGCATACACCGCGGAAGGTATCTTACGAGTACCCCACAGAGCTCCCGCACACGGAGGCACACGAAACGCTACTTAAGAGGTTCAATGGCGAGTCGTCGCCCAGCAAAGCTAGAGTCTTTTCGGACGCGGATTCGCATCTGTCAGAGAACCGGTCACCATCCAGACCTTTTACGTCGGATCATATGCTTCCATCCATGGACCGTGAGCACAATCCGCTATCGATGAGTTTGCGTGAGGTACACCCGAACCTCAACCCAACTGGAAGCATGCTTAACTTTGAGGCCCGAGCCCACGCCACAATTCATGGGTTCAGCACCAGCACCAACGCCGACCCAGGAAGTACGGATCCGGCCACAAATTCAGAAGGGGATTTTACGATGCCGCTTCCCAAAAAGAGTAGGATCACACGATCATCAAAAGCAGGTAAGAATATGACAGGTGTGGAAGGACGAGAAAACATGCCTCCCCTCTCCTCGGTGGTACCGGGAGGTGGTAGGGAAGTTTTTTCGCAGAGCATTACTAGGAGGAAGAGCCCACGACTGAACTGAGAACAGATGGACAAGAATAGCTGCACTCATAGCGAGAAGAGAAGGTTCTTAAAAAGGGCAACTTTTGCCGGGACTGGTTAAGCCACAAGAATATCAGTGGACGATAGGGAGTCGAGTTTTAGGAGTTTGGTTGGCAGCAGTGGCAAGTTAGGCGTCTATGAGTTTGCTTTACACAGGGATGGAGACATAGGGGCTTAGGGTGTTAATTCTACTTCTACCTGGAACATGATTCCCTCCACTTTAGGTCACTAGACCTCGGAAAATGGATACCTTGTACATTCAACTTGGCAAGTGTCGGTATATGCATTCAGCCTACTGTCCTTGTTGAAAGTGATAGAGATAAGGAGCCGATGCAGTTGTTTATCGTTCGCGGTAAAAGCAATAATAAAGATATCCATGTACATCAAGCCCGTATATGAACTTACTTAGGGGTATGTAATGTACCAACTATAAGGACAGGAGGTACATTGGCTCTACATACATACATGTATGTATGTAGGTACCTACATATACAAACTTTATGAACGTGTACCCAAGTCCCAGGTATGTAGGTAGTAGTTGAGGCTACGTTGTACCTTCAAAGTTCTAAGGACGGCAGGTTGCCTCCACGTGGTAGGTAGAAATTCCAGGCTGCAACCTGTTGTTCTTGCATCTCATGTTACACCTGATGACGTAGGCCCTTTGAAAAAGACGGCAAGAGCTATCCGTACATACAATCATATGGACATTGCTGTATAGATACTTACCTAATGCATGTGTATATTATACTTTGAGAAAAGTAAATATGAAATTATCTATTTTAATGTTTATAAGCTGCATTTAGCATCTGGCGTTTCTTCCACTTAAGATCACTAGGGTATAAAATAGAGTTTTACTAAGTTGTTCTTGCCGTCTGTGTCACGGCATGACGGTGCAAGCTGTTTTGTATTATTGTCTTATGTAGTAGGGTCTTTCTACACATACGGTAACCGCAACTGCGTCCACGTAAACTTTATCCAATGTACCCCAGCGATCATCGATCATGTTCAGATGTTCAATGTTTATATTTTTCCTTCTCAAACTTAGAACTTTGCAGCATCAAACTCTTCTTTTTCCTGCTTTTTTTTTCTTTTACTGCTTCTTCCTTATCTTCAGATGCTTAACCCGTCTCAAATCATCTCGTCGAATTTCTTTTTGATTGGTACAACAACGCAACCTGTCTACCACATGGCACACTACCCTAAGTAAAACGCCTGTGGCAAACACGTTGCATATCAAAAGCCAAAACACCACTCTAGATTAAATCCGCACTATTCTCTCCTGACCTATCCGTTCCTTTCTCCTTTCTTTCTATTCATTCTGGAATGCCAAAAAGAACACGCATATCATAAGATTGCTTTACATCTCATTGTTTCCTACACACCAACTAAATTCAGACCGGGGCCATTTTGATCCCGTTTTGCCTGTGAATCACTACTGCCCTACTGCTAGTAATAGACCAAACATCGCCATCCTAAGAACAACATCTCACAACCTCAACCCAACCTACCAAAGCTACCCAGGTTACTCAAGTTACTCAAGTTACCCAAGTTACCCCACCTCGGCCTCAGTCATCATTTTCATCCATCTCATTCATATCAAGCAAGATTGTTAAATTCCTATCCTGGACTACAACTATAACAAGGAATTTCCAACGTTACGTCTCACCCGGCACTTGTCCGTCTTAGTTTTCTACTTGCATCATATCGGTACACACTCGAGTAGTACAACTCTCTCGGGAGGGTCTACAGAGCCAAGATGGACCAAGCCGGTGGTCCCGATATATTCAACGTCGCCCTTACAGATCCTCAAGCGATTCAGATACATAATATTCCTATTGGACCATTAAATCCCCAGCCACCTGTATCTCCCCGTAATCATACTGTGGTCTGTGTTGTTTGCGGCGGCATCTGTAAACCATCTGTAGGTTATACTATTCTTTATCCTCTTCTTCTTATGAGCATACTCTATATATATGTGTACCTTTTACTCATACTATTTCTAGGTCGGTTCAGCACTTGGACCCCCTTCTACTCCTCGCAGCTGGATGCATCCTTGTCTTATAAAGGCTGAGAAAGGCTGGTATAAACAACTTTCTCCAGCGAACGATCGCCATCTCCAAGATGACCACGCAATTACTGTCGTTGATGTAACCGTATTCAAAGGTGGCCCGAATGGGTTCTCCGTAGCAGGAGTCGGAGATGTAACCATCGACACCAATGACGAGGAAATGTATCTTCCTATTCACCGCGCTTGCTTTGACCTGGCCAAAACCTTCTGCCACTACCAGTCTAGGTTTAGCATCAACTTCCGCAACTTCATCCGAAGCTCCGACGATGGAGCCCCGGCTACTATTGCTCATTTTTATGAAATCTGGACACAACGCGCGTTGATGACTGTTCCTGGACATAAGGGGCTACTCGATGTTCCCATCAATGAGCCAAACGGCTACCTCGGTATCGTAGTCGAAGACTATCTTACGGACTACGTAAAAGCCTTACAGGATCCAAACCCGATTCATGAAATAGATCCATCTCCCAGCCTCGTGACGACTGAAGAGGTCCTTAATGGCCTGATATGCATTGGCGAACACGACAAGGGTCCGACAACGCCAGAACATCTCGAGCTATCGAATCATATTGCGCGGTTAGCCCCTGAAATTCGTGATTGTATCTATGATGCTATGGAACCCTTTGATGATATCGGCCCCGCTCAGTTGACCTGCACTCGTATCATGCCACCACATATGTGGAAAGACAAGCTCTTTAAAGGCCACTTATTTCCATGGCTATCCGACCTCAACACCGCATACATAGAGCAAAGATTGGCCCAGATTAACCGGACCGTTTCCAGTACTACGCCGTTGAAGGGGGAGGAAGATTTAGACTGGGAGCTTCTTTGTCGCCAATTAGCCCAACCAGGCGTTTTTCAACCGGGCGGCATCTTAGCGGGACGTAGACGTCTTGAAAACCGTCACCGCATCTGGCGTCTTCTCAACGATACACGACTTGGTCACACCGTGGGAAGACGTTCCCGTAATATTAACCGCAACGCGAACCATTAAATCAACTCATCACTGCCGTGAATACCCTCGGATTGGACGATATTTGACACAATCCAGCACAATCCGAGCTATTACTCGTACACCCTACCACCATAAACTTCATAATTTGCTCCAGATTCCGGCTATAATATTAAAGAGATAGTCAGGAAACTAGCACTATTTGTTCAACTTGCAACTATTCATGAGATACCCCCCTAAACGTTTAGGGCTAGGCTAAGCGGTGGATAAACAGCGGATCCTCTTTCGTATTTTCTTTCCCGATATACTGCATTTCTAGGCATTTGTGGCATCTTTCAAACAAGGCTCCTATTGTTTTTTCCTACTGCTCATCTTTGCTCAGAGTCGTACAAGACCAGGGCTTTCAAGCAGAGGAATATGGCGTGTTCTTCCTACCTTCTTCTCTCTAGATAGCATTTAGAGGTGGGTAACCAACCTATGTAGGTTATGCAATTAAAAATTCCCGTTTTCCAGCGATATAATTTTCGATAACGTTGAAGATTTAAATAACAGCACCTTGTATAAAACTATTACATGAGTTGCTAAATTACTTAGGTGGTATATATGGCGTGATATGTTCTTCTCCTTTTTATATGAGATTGTTGTGGGTAAGACCCCATCAAGATTGAGCATACCATCAGACTGATCCTATACGGAGGGAAACAACTATGTTGTTGCGCAAGGAGTTCTAACTTATCTGTATAAGGTGCGATAAAGTACACGTATAAGAGTCTTCTTTTATTTACTCTGTCTTAGGCATATCCCAATGAGGTGCCCAAGGTACCTGACAACTGAAGCCTCTAACAGGGTATTTCACGCCTTGTCATAAGATAGGTACCCAATGTGGCGATTTTTTCACTAAGCAATTGACGCCTCGTGACGAATATTCTTAACAGCTAGACTCGTTGTCAAACCGCGGTTGCCAATCCGGGCACTTGTTCTCCCTATGCAACCGAAATGCCCGGCCGGCCATCCGCCATCCTCGTCCTGTAAAGACATGAGCGTTTCCAAGTCTTTCTTATATAAGAGCGGTTCGATTTCAACGAGTTGACAGGCGCGAATGCGCAGGGCGAGGGCCAACGGGTTTGTATGTACGCGGATTCGCTCTCGAAGCTCCTCCTTGACGGCCTCCAGCCTTTCCCTCAGTGGGCCCGGGCCGCACTCTACGTATAGCCGAGCCACGAAGTAGAGGAAGCCCTCGGGGACAGAGTAGTACCGGTTCCCGTCGAGACAGGCCTTGTTGTTCAGGCAGTCCACCACCCAGTCTTCCGTCCTCCGCGCGCGCGGGTCGGAGCCGTGACCGAAGCGATGGAAGAGCCGGAGGATGTTGCAGCACACCTCCGGAGCCGTGCGCGGCCGGTCGGGCGTGAAGTACGTCTGTATGATGCCATCCGCGTCCGTGTTTGCGGCCATGGCGTCCAGGACCAGGTCCACGTTTGCGAGCTTACGGAGGTGCTCCGCGGGCAGGGACAGGTAGGCCGTCGACGTCGTGTCCGCATCGGGCGGAAACTCCCGGGTCGTGAGGATGGGTTCTTCGTAGAAGTAGTTCCAGAGGCCGCTCCTCACGTCTGAGGTCGCGACGGCCTCGCCGTTGGCTTGGCCGTTAGGGATGCGCGGGTCGTGGACGGCGCCGGAGGGCCACTTCAGGTAGACTATGTCGGGGTCTTCGGCGAGTTCCCAGATCATCAGCTGCACGAAGTTGTCCTTGAGTACGACGTCCTCGTGCCCTTCGACGACGGAGTGGAGGTTTCCGGCATTGGCTTTCAAGAACGCCTCCGCGCGCGGGAGGGGGTCTTGGAGCATATTCCGCAGCGCAGCGCCGGTCTTAGCCCGCCCGTCGCTCACGAGCACGCCCCGCATGCCCAGGGACCATGCCGCGCAGATGTTCCCAGCCGTGTCGTCGACCATGACGATCTCGCCGGGGCTGAGCCCGACTTCCTTGATCACGTGTCGGAAGAAGCAGAGGTCGGGCTTCCTCATGCCCTCGATCCCCGACGCGAAAGCTCTGTCGAATACCGGCCACGGCAGATCGAGGCGCTGGATCATCTTGAAATGTTCCTTTCGCGCATCGGTTAGCTTTCTCGTCCTCCGCGGGGTACGGGGGCCGGGTTCGACTTAACTTACTCGGGATATGTTAGACATGATGTAGAACTTGAGATCGGGATCCGACGCTTTGAGGTCGTGGATTGTCTGTACTAATGACCGGTTCACTGTCAACGACTGTTGTCCCTGTCCCAAGGAGGCCGCGACAAGAGACGACTCTACCCCGAGAATTTTGCCGAACTCCTTTACAACTCGTCAGTCGGAAAATCTAAAGGGTTGAGACGTCAAGGACTGACTTTGCAAGCTTCGTCGAGCGTGAGAGCGCCCCGATCTAGGGCATGCCATGTCTGCGAGTTCATGATAGTTAAAAACTGACTCGAGGACAGGCCATTGTTGCTATGGTGGTCCCATTCTAGCAAGATGCCCCCGAGATCGAAAACTAGAGCCTTAACCTTAGAAGACATTGTACTATTATGGTACGTAGTGGGTAATAAACAATATAGGAGAAACGGTAGCTCTCCTTCTCGGAATGATGTAGGTCATGCCTTTAAGATATATGCATTTTCAGGTCTTAAAGCTGGCGGTAATTTCTTTCGTTGCTTGTCTCCCTTCATATAACCGATGAAGGGGTCCGCTACTAACACTGACATGTATCTATATCGTGCTCGGGTATCTGCAGCGTATGTATGTAGGGAGACGGAGGCTTGTGTGTGTCTTATCCAAGAACCAAGGTTAGGTAGATTACGCTGAGTATCGTATGCGTCTTCCTACCTATTCGGGCGTTAGCAAAAGGAGGCAAGTCTTATAACTCTATCAAAAGGTCGTATCGTGCTCCGGGGATACAGCATAGTCCGGTGGAGCTGCAAACGGCCCATACATACATAACGCATGGCGTAAGTATGTCGAACTCCGGTCAAATCGTGTATCTACATGCGGGTACGTAATTATAGTTGGTTCGATCTATAAGGCGCTTCTTCGTATCTCACTCCATAGCATCGTTATAGTCTAGGTACAGGTTAACTTGGAAGAAGAAGGACCAACAATGGAGATTGATTTACTTGTACGTTGTTGTATTATAAATCTTCAGAGTACTTTATACTAGTTTGATAGCGATCTTACGACAAGTTCGTGATCTTCTTCCGCCTTGTATCTGACTAGGTAGGTACCTACGTGGGATCAACGAAAACCGCTCATCTGAAGACATCCAGACAGAACTTTTGAGTAAGCTATACCTCTTATTTATCACAGCCAACACACGATGGTCTTGACCTCACTTCTACCTGTGTTATCTCACTGAAACCCCTTAACATACTAATTCGCCAGCATAACATAACATATAAGAGATTGCCCTTACATACGAAAACCCCTTACATTACCTCGTGCTATCCAAGGATATCAAAGAACTGTGTCAATACAAGGGCTCTCCTAACAACACCAACCCACCCGTCCTAAATAGCGGTGTTTAGATAAGATGATCCAAACTTGGGGGATTTCTGTTATTTATACCTACCCACCTCTTCCTACACACCGTCTACCATAAGGTACCTAACCCGCAGAATACCAGAATGTTACCTCGAGAGGACAGGAGGTTTGGCCAAGAATGGACAGATACCCTGTAAGGAAAGTTACCTGAGGTTTCAGCCAATCAGAAGCTACTTTTTTTTCCCTCTCCCCCTGCCCCTTTTCCTGAACGATGACTGCTCCAATGTAACCAAGTCGGATTCGAAGGACATTGTAAAATATCTAGAGCAGCAACCTGGGAAGTTATTCATATGATAGATTCTTTTTAGATCAGGTTATAATCCCATATGTAAATGTTATTCGACTACCTCTTACGATATATGCCTTGTCTTATACACCTATAACTTCACAACCAGGTATATCTGTATGCCCCGGTTTCAATTTCTTGAATCGCATATATGATCTCGTTACTATCTACAAGCACTACTCCTTCTCGCCTACCGTCGTATACCTATAGCCTAGGTAGGGGATCGCTAGGTGAGCATCTCAACGTATACTGTACAAGTTATCTTTTTGGGCACACAATTTCTTTCTGAGAATTTCCTACAGATGGCGCGATGAAGTTTGGGACAGTCCTTCCTCATCCCGCTCACTGCATAGCCTATATTGCACCTCGGCGGCGCCCATATCAGCCTCGTAAAAGTAATGCTAGCACTAGCCTACAACGCCTCTTTGTGCCTAGAGGCGTCACGAGACAAAGCTACCTAGCACTATAGTTTACGCATTGTGGCGAGATTAGCAAAGCCTCCTTCGTTGTCACGGCAGCGCTGTTCTAGCGGACTTTCATCCAGACGGGCGAAAGGCGAGAGCGGTGTTGGCGACGTAGGTAATGATGATTATATTAATGTCTTGCAAAAGATGTGATTGTGTAGTTCATTATCGTAATATATAATAAAACCTGCCGTTGCGTATATTGATAATGTCTGGGACGGTTGGTGTATCTTTCGAGGCGGAAGAATTACCTACCTGTTACTTTTTAAGTTATTGTCTACCTACATTTAAATAGATATGGCTTAAGGGGCTTGTTCTTTTTGTTTTACCTTTTTTTGTTAACGATTTAAGGAATGGTCTTATACTTTTGCCCGTTCAAGGTATCTTTTATAGCATTGATAGTTCTCTGTTTACGAATAATACCTGGCTAGGTAATGAGATCCTTATTTGGCCAGTCTTTTCCCCTTTTACCCCTAAGTGGTATAGAAAACCCTCCGGGGTTGTAATAGAGAAAACTTACCTACTTTACCATCAACACTAATAATATCTCTAACGCAAAGGCTTACCTCCCGTACGAACCATTCGAAACCAAGGGGCCTTTTCGATCCGAGGTAACACTGTACAGATCTCCTATCTGGGATTTTTTTTCAAATAACTTATTCTTTATTTCCGTATATGCCGCAATAGATCTGGGGGTATGTTTGTTACCACAACGGCAAGGCGCACCTTTTTTTCGAAATGACTTATCTTTGCATAAAGGTTACAGAATCGTCATATCTCGTCCTTTCGGCGAGCAGGTCTCGAAAAGAAACCACGTGCCCAACAGATAACTTGTACAGTATATGTTGAGGATACCTAGTCTATCCTCAACTATATACAACAGAAATACGTAACGCGAACCCATGCCGGCGTAATAAGATGTGAGATCGATTGCATTTTTTTTTACAATTCTGCACGGTATATATATAGATCGAAAATCAGCTCTATATACAAGCCTATACAGCCGTCTCTTCCGTATGGTGAGCGGCCACCACATCCTCGCACCGCCGGCACAGCTTGTCTTCTTCCGGTGCGACGTAGCGCCAGCAACGGGGACATTTGGCCTGCTTAGGTGGCAGGACCGCCGCCTTCCCTTTCACGTCGCCGTTGATCTCAAACTCCCGCACGTAAGACCAAGCGGGATCTTGTGGGAGAGAGGCGTCCATCTCGACTGACGAGACAACGAACATGCTTTCTAGCTCGTCTGCGTATGACTCTAGTGTAGTTCTAGTCGGAGTATCATGGATTTCGATAATTACAGAGCTCTGTAGTGACGAGCCTAGGACCTTGTCGCCTCGGGCAGCCTCAAGACCAGACTGGATAGCCGCGCGAACTGACATGAGTACCGGTATATCATTCCGCAAAGATGCCAAGTCGAGTGTGAGGCGACTGGTGTCGATGATAGGATCGGTATAGAGCTGCTGAAGCGGATGAGTTGAGGTCCTAGATTATGCGATTTAGTATTGGTCTGCTGCTACGATGAAATTCATGAAACCCAGCTAAACTTACAACTCGTTTTTCATCCACTCCGGACGATGATCCCATGCCTCTTCAACAAGTAGGGGCGCCATTGGTGTTAGCATCCTCAGAAGGCCTGTGAGTAGAGGCTCTAAAATGCCTCCTCCAACCCCGCAGTATAGTCGATCTTTCAGAGCTTCGAGATAGAAAGCAGATAAGTCCTTCGTTAACCACCTATTCAAGGCAGCAAATCCCTTGAAGAATTCGTGGCCTTCAAATGCTTTGCCCACTTCTCGCATCGTGTCTTGTAGTTGCACGAGGGCGATGTGGTCTGTTACAGTTAAAGGTGCCGTCCGAGCCGATTCGCGTATTGAACCGAGAAGCATCTTCAAGACAGTACGATACTTGATCAGCGCCCCGTGAATGACCTTAAGGGCAGGGGCGCCGAGTAGTACATCATGAGTATAATCACTGCTCGCAACCCATAGTCTCAGAGCATCTGGACCTAAAGCATCATAATTAAGTGAGGCCTGGCTTGCTGCCTTCCCTTTCTTCGATTTGATTGGTGGTAGGAGAGTCCCATCTATGACTTGTTGTGGTTCTATAGTATTTCCCAATGACTTAGACATTTTCTTGCCATCTTGGTCAAGCGTGAAGCCATGAGTTATGAGTTGCCTAAACGGCGCGCCTTTCTCGAAACTAGCGCTTGAGTGAGCTCCTGCAGCAATTCGTGTGAGAAGGCTAGATTGAAACCAGCCGCGGTGTTGATCAGTGCCTTCGAGATATATATCCGCGCGGCCTGGCATCATGGTCCAACTACTTCCGCTATCGAACCATACATCCATAGTATCCGTGCCTCGCCGATATACTCCTTTATTCCGAAGCGAGGGTGGAATCCAGGCAATATCGTCTCGGGCGTCCGACCACCAGGCATGTGTTCCTCGCTCCTGAATAACCGATATTATGTGCTCGACCACGTCCGGATCTACAACGACCGAACCCGTCTCGTCATACAAAGAAGGGATTGGGACACCCCAAGAACGTTGTCGCGATATGCACCACTCACTTCGACCCTGAATGAAGCTCTCAAGCCGCTTCCTGCCCGAGTCGGGAATGAAGCGAACGCCATCGAGAGCTGCGAGAGCTTCGCCTTTAATAGATGCAACGTCGGCAAACCATTGCTCAGTAGCCCTGATGACAACTGGCTGTTTCGTCCGCCAGTCGTACGGATATTTGTGCTGATACTTTTCCACTTGCAAAACATCTGCATGAGGTTCGAGGAGCTCGAGGACACTCCGGCCACCGCCTTCATGAACCGGAGGGGCCGATTGTAGGGTCTCAGGCGAATCAGGAAAAGCGTCCTCAGTGAACCTTCCTTGATCATCTATAGGAGCTACCACAGGTATATCGAAATCGCTGTTCTGACAGACCTGGTAGTCTTCAAATCCATGACCAGGTGCAAGGTGGACAAGCCCAGATCCCGATTCATCCGACACAAAGTCGGCGTGTATTATGGGCAGCGCAAGAGCATCCTCGCCTTGAAGTCGATTGATATACATTAAGTCTATCAGCAGATCGCCATTGAATCGTCGCAGCACCTTAACAGGTACATTGGCTCCAATCTTGGACACGAGTGTATCAAGGCGGCTCGTGGCGACTAACAAATGACCACATTCTGTGTGGACGAGACAGTATTCCATATCAGAAGATACAGCAATAGCTCTATTAGCGGGTAGGGTCCATGGTGTTGTGGTCCATATAACGGCATACAGAGGTCCGTCAATTTCTTCCTGGATATTTTGAAATTGCGGAAGCAACCTCCAATCATCTAGTAAAGGGAATCGGACCCAGGCCGCCTCCGAAATATGATCGTCCCGGTATTCCAATTCCGCCTCAGCTAGGGCAGTGCCTGAAGATGGTGACCAGTAAACTGGTTTGAACTTGCGGTAGATTAAACCATTATTGACCATTTGCTGGAATAGACGGAGCTGCCGTATCTCGAATGCAGCATCCATCGTAGTCCATCTTCGATCCCAATCACCCATCACTCCATACGATCGAAAGCTCTTCATCTGTTTCAGGATCGTCTTAGATGCGAGATTCCTGGCAGATTTTCGGATTTCAACAAGTGTGAGCTTTGATCCATCGGAATTCTCCAGAGCTTTGAGCTCGATGGGAAGGCCGTGACAATCCCACCCCGGAACGTAATCTACTCTCCGGCCTACGAAAGGTATCAATATAAGAAACATGTCACCGACAATTTAAAGGTATGGATGTAAACTGACCTTGCTGTATCTTCACCCTTAAAATCATATCCTTTAGAATTTTGTTAAGAGCATGACCGACATGAAGGTCGCCATTAGCGTAAGGCGGCCCATCATGGATAACAAAAGTGTTGTCAGAAGGGCGGTTTTGCTTCTGCCATTCATATAAATTATCAGCACATCGCTGAATATACTGCTCCCGGAGTTGAGGGAGAGGTCTCGGACTAAAGAAAAGGAGAATTAATCAATGATCAGTCTTGAAAAGGATTGTTTTTATTGAAGAAATTGACCTACGGGAAAGTAGATTTCGGCAATTTTAACGTCGCCGACCAGGATTTCGACATGATAATCCCAAGACCATGTTGTAATGCACCAATGACTTATAATGACATCGTGAAGATTATTGTTAGTTATTTTGTTTAGTGGTAATTATTATTATTTTTTTTTCTCTTAATTAAGTCGAGATTTAATCTTATCGATAGAGTACCTGTACATAATGATATCAAGTGCCTAGTAGCTTCCTCCAATCAAGTCTCTTTAGAGTTACAGGAGAATTCAATGTTCAGCCTCAACATTGAAAGATGTATTAGGTAATTTACAAGGTAAACCTTGGTAGTTGTTTATTACATAATAAATCGTTATCGATAAAAAGGAGTAACTATGTGATCTCATACCCATTCGCCAATTCGAATTCTACAACTTTGAAGTCTTTTTTTTTTAAACATACTTCTCAAACCCTTTGGATTTCTCCTTACACAAATTCATGGCGCCCATCCGTCGTTATCTTCGCATAACCAAATACTCAGTCCTTGAATGCCGTATATACCTCGATAATCCTGCACTAGCTCATACATGGCTTCTCAATCCGAGAAACCCCGTGCTACCAAAAGTTATAGAGAGCGTTCGCCCTCTCGTATTACCAAAACTACGTGAAGAACGGGAAAGAAGTCGAAAGCGAAGTACCAAGAAGAAAGGTATTAAGGATGTAGTGGTCGAGGGTAGGTCGCATACGACACACTATCTCCTACGGGACTCTGCAGCGGCTTCTCGCTTCTGAAGATCTACCGTGTTTGACTGTAATATATCACATTATAACATCAGATATCATAGATGACTTTGAGGTATCAATATTCCTCACCGAAACAAGCACCCGTCATACGCTTCTCACCAAGCACAAACACTTCCATGATACCACGCAGACCAAGCTAGTAACCCCCAACTCTGGTCGCATGGTTGCTGAGACGAGCGAGGCACCAGTCGGTGTCGATCCTGCAACAGAATTACATGTAACTATTAGAAATGAAGAGAGCGACATGGAGGATAGCTTAGCTATGATCCCAACCGTGGATGAGGCTGCGGCGGGTACCAGCAGCGGCAGAGGATCCAAGCGCTCTCGCAGGAATACGGAAGTGGAAAGAGGAGCAGGAACAGAAACGAGCGCAGATCGTGACAAGAATGATCGACAGAACCAAAGCGTAGAGATCGTATCAGATAGCGAATATGGTACAAACGACGACGACGACGATGACCTGTTCGTACACGATGATACAGATATCGATACTGATACGCGGTCACCGCCAGCCAAACGTCGCAGAGGCGCGGCTGCGGCGGCGGCGGACGACAATATCGAGAACGACAAGAAGAAATTGGCGATGGATATCTCGTACGAGGGATTTTCTATTTACGGACGGGTGCTGTGCCTTGTCGTCAAACGCCGCGAGGGTAACATCAGCGGCGGCCCCCAACCAGCGGGACGCGGCAGGATGTCCGGTACGAACGCGGGCCATGCGACGAAACCTGGGGGCGGGGGTCAGGCGATGATGGAAAACTTCATCATGTCCACCCAAGTGCCGGCAGGCGCTGAAATATCATGAATAGTGCTCGTGGCGGATTCGCGGCTGTCGCGGTAACATTCATGTACGTCACCCCAAACCTCAGTCCACGTGGGTTATACTGTGGTAGGATTTCAGTTAAACTCTACCTACCGGTATGGTTGGATAAATGATTATCTACACTCGTGCGCAAACTGGCTTACTAGATGCATATGAGTGCATGCCGCTCCAGAGCCATCTATCCGCGGTCGATGTCATCTCGAAGACGGAAAATCATGCAATGCGGTGCGTATATAGGCTTAAGTTGACGACCATCGAAGTCGTCCGCGCAATCTATCGCCAGTGCCTACCTAGGTGCTAGGTATGAAAGAACTGGATCCTTCTGCAGTGCAACCCAATACATCCTCTTTGCGCAAGGTAGTATACATCATCTTGCACCTCTAGAAGCGTTGATGCCTTATATGCTCCCTACGCTTCCCTACACCCACGACATATTGTGTACCTTTTATGCAGGACGGTTGATACCATCTTTTCATAGAAGATGCTGAGCGGCCAAGACGCCACCACGATTCTTAGCTAATCCGCGTCTGCATTTACATGGCCTCTCAGTCATCGGCCAGGGGATTTATTTGTTGTGATACACAATGCTATAGACAGCAGTATTCACCGCCCCTCCAGCCCCCATCTTATTGAGGTTATGATTCGAGGGGGGTTTCCTTGGCTTACAGTAAGTATGTTCTATCGAGACGACAGAATAGCTTAGTTTAATTTAGATTGGTAGTATTCAAACAGAGTCTCTATATGTGAGCATCACAGAAGTACCCTACTAGTACCAACCCGAGTTCATAGATCTTATGAGTTTGTAAATTTCATTGAATGTATACCGGTAGAGACAAGACAAGAATTATAGAAATTAATCAGTCAGGAAGAAGGAACTTCATACTTTCCGAGGTAGTTTACATATGGAATATGAGCGAAAGGATAAACCCAGCAGAATTTATCTACCTCGTCCCGGTTTTAATCATTCGTGACTGCCGTCCTTCGCCTCCCGGGCCCGGCCCGCGCCCTTAGCTCGAAATCGGCCGAGACCAAGAACATTCCTTCTTCGCCGCCTTCCCGCCGACAATGTCTCGGCTCGGTCCTCGGAGGGGCGGAGAAGCACTATTTCAATATAATAGCTTACAATTTACACGAGGCACTAGATACACGTAATTATTTTGAGGTATTTGATATTTTATTTTATTTTATCTTATTTTCTTTCATCTTATTTTCACGTAATCTGTTTCTATTCTTAGCACGAGCGAAGAGCAGTCATCAATATAGCTACTGCTACATAACCCCCTACATATGCGCCCTTTCTTTCGGTCCACCAAAAAAAAAAGAGAAAGAGAAAGAAAAAAAGCGCAAAGTTCCTCGGCATCAGATTTCCACGTTCGTAGCGCATGCCGGGCACCTAGGCTAGAACTGGCAACGACGAAAATAGGAAGATGAGGTCACGGAGGAGGGTGGTCGGACGTGCTCGTATCGAAAGGGCTTACTCAGACGTCTCTATGGTGCTAGGTATGTACTTACTTACTTACTTGCTTGCTTACCTATCCTATCCTATCCTATCTACCTGCTCGTCTCGTACGTTCACGGGCTGCTCGTTGTTCATTGTCGAAAGAAGAGAGTTGCATGAGAAGCGAGGATCAGTACCTAGGTAGCATATGATATACCTGCACCAACACACCTCGCACATACCATGCGTACCCTCGCATACCTCCCTCGAGCTATAACTTGTATACCACATACCCGTAGGTAGGTACTTCATGCAAGGTGAAGCAAGGCAAAATGGAGATGTCTACCCCAGGTACCATAAGAGCACAAACGTCGAGCGCCCTCGCCGGTGGACAGGAGGTAAGGTTTTTGCCTTTTTTTTTTCTTTGGCTTCTTCTGTTGGGTATAACGACATCGTTCTGGGTGGTGGTGGGCCGTGGCTGGAGAGGGAGGGCCGGCCCTTGCGGGTTTTTGGCAATTTCCAACGACGAGCACAGAGCGGCACCGCGATTTTCCAACTCGGCGTCCTAATGCGGGAAGCGCAGGACCACGCTATGTACCTACATCGTATATGATATGTCAACATACATACCTACCTATACACAGGAGGGAGGGATGAAGGTAGGTAAATAGGTAGGTAGGTAGGGAGGTAGGTTAGGTATGTACCATACCGCATGGCTCTACTACTACCTTATTCCTGGAGCTTAGCTCGTCTACCTGCACCATGTACGAGGCATGTATGCACTGTAGGTACGCATATGAGCGACCGGGTTGTGACGTGTTGACCAGATGCTAGGTAGCACGTAGGGTAAGGTCTCCTCAGGTACTATGTAGACGCAGCAAACAAGGACCATCGCGGTTACGGCCTACCACTCCATCCGGTCTCCACGACGTTCTCCACAAGGCCGGCCGTCTCGGCGGCCGTCTGTTTGTCCCGTGCGTCGTGCTTCCGCGGTTAGTTGAAAAATAAAAATTCAGAGGAAAGAGAAAAACGAAAAGGAAAAGGAAAAAGGAAAAAAAAAGATATTCACGGGCTAACGAGCGTCGCGAATAGGGAGATGGGGGAATAGTCCGACCACCCGGCAACTAACAAGAGTTAAACCATGACAGTTGAAATTAGGTAGGTAGGTATTGTATTATTGGGGTCCCGCGTCCTCCCTGTCTCCCGTACGTCGCATCAAGCGCCAACGTTCGGAATCCCTTCACCGCAACCAAAATAACTCCGGCCCAGTTGGTTCTTCTAAGCTCACCGCGAACCGGGTGTTTAAGCATCGGCTGCGGCGGAGTTGCATACGGAGGGGGAGGGAGGGAGAGAGAGAGAGAGAGACGGGATAATTAGTAATTGCCTTTTTCTAAAATCGTCCTGCTTGTAAGCGCCCTTACAAGGGATTCGGCGTTTAGCTAATCCATACCTACCTACTGTACCATACGGAGGCCACTTCCACGATCATGGGGTGTTGTTGCTTCTGCTAACCCATCTGACGGTCGTACTAGGAATGGTCATGGCGTTAAGATGCTGACAGGTGTTTTGCGCAGCATACGCATCATGTAGGTATGTGGTGTACAAATTCAATGTCAATACCTTGGAGACGGCTGATTCGCCAGCCTTTCTTCGTCCGTCTGCAAAGCTCCTGGGTCCTGCTCAGCCTGTCTGCATTGCTACCGTAAGATCGTATGTACTGTACACACGTCTCCCCCCCCCCCAAAAAAAACCGTCCCTCTTAGGACCTAGAGACCTGGTAGTACCCGGTCCCCAGCTATGGACCGGGGGTTTAAGTCAGCGAAAGCAATGGTTGGGTATCATCGGGATGTACGGGGGATTTTTTCTGGTTTGGCTTTCTTTTTCTATCTTATTTCTTCATTCCTATTATTGCCGTCAGATATTAGACGAGGATCTAGGGTAAGGTTTCAACAACACCAATAATACATGATGGTGTTCATCAGCTGACGATGGGGAAATATCGTCTAGGGAGAATTCGGCTGTGCCGGAGCTTAAGTTCTATTTCCTCCGCATGTCCGTTTAGTATGTATGTAGGTATGTACGTTAGGTAGGTATGGATGTGTTCGTAAGGAAAGGTAGCATCAGCTAGAAGTCTATCTACAATCCCGTACCGTCTCATCTCACTCTCTCTCCCTTTCTATCACCCCCCTTTAACATCATGATCTTCCAACTATCGTCACCTCTTCCCCTCTCCGCGCCCTGAATCGTGTGACGCATCTAGGTGGATATAGAATAAGAAAAGAAGTTTCCTTGGGAGGGCTTGTCATTGGTGGATCGGGAGATAGATCGTCAGACTAGTCACCTACGGCAGATTGACCGAGAGAGAGGGACGAAATGGCGTTGTGACCTTCGCCATCACATTACGATTTACGATTCCTACCCTATGTAATTATCCAGGACCCAGGTGCCGTCTTGATCAAGCTTATCCGGCTGCATGTATGTACCTTTATTTGTATGGTAAGGCCAGGTCCCCAAAATGCTTCTCCTACACGTACCATTGGGACTGTGCCGCCAGGGACACGTGTGTCGCGAGATTGCAGATCGAGATTCTTGGCAACCCAGAGCGTCGGATTCTCGGCAGGCTTCGCCTTTCGGGCTCATTTTATAATCTTCTTTTCCTCACCCCCCCCCCCCCCCAAAGCCGTCGTCGCCCAGCCATAATGCGATCCTACCTTGGGCCTTTGCGTTCGGCGTCGTATGATAAAATGATAAATACCTAACTTTTGGGGTCCGCGCCGATCATGTCTCCGGTTCGAGCTGTTATCGATCTTTCTGAAATACGACAGGCTACAGTGGCCTGTTCAGCCACCGATGGTCTCATAACCAGGTTATTTCTCCGTGATGTCTGCGTGACTGCGTACGTACTATAGTATTGGATTATTGTTGAGCTGCCCCCACCGTTGCAGTCATGTTCCTGATATTAGACTGTTGCCCACCATCTTACAATGATAATTATTTGGAAGAGGGGGGGGGGGAGGGGAAGGGAAGGGAGATGGGGATAATGATCTTCGACGACTAGATCGTCCCTGTCAGACCGACTCTCGAGAGAATGAACGAAGAGATCCCGCGTATCCGTTGTGTCCGCTGTGTCCGCATCCTTGGCCAGTTTTAGTGGCCGCGTGACCAAAGCAGAATCGGTTAGTGCTTGGCCAAGCTCGCAATAGATAAAGTAGGTAGTTTGTGGGAGAAAAAGAGATGAGAATGGGTTTTATGATACCGATATCGTCAGAGATGTCATAGACTCATAGGTAGGTACCTATTAGGCATCATGTATAGTACCTCGAGTCCGAGCTTGTCTAGCAGCTTATCCATACCGTACCTGTCAAACGTGTTGATGGAAAGTCAATAACATTATGAGGTTGGCGTCACACACCAACAAATAGATACACACTTACCTCTCAAAATCCCCCACAATCCTGACCCTATACGGCAATACTATCCGGCGATCGATAGTGAGTAATACTGTGTACACCACCTCCGAGACAAAAGTGTGAGGAGGGTGTGCTCGGATTGCCCTAATTTCTCACCTCTGAGCCGAACATCACCTACAAACTTGAGACCTGCTTACTGATCCAAGGACGCCGAGACTTTTTCAACCGTATAATGTTACGCCGGGACCTGACTAGAAATAGACTAGTGCGGTAAATTATGTACGAATCCATGAACGGAGTACGATAGATAGATGACAATGACATGGCTACAAGGTAATAAGTGTCGTGCACAAACGGCCGATGAACCTCCTTGCGACGGTTGAAGTGTGAGAAGACATCATGTGCAGGAGTTTTAGAGATACCTCGTATGAGAGGCGGGTTTAACAATATATCTATCATTACGTACATGCGTACACGACCTTCCCGTGTCCAAGTCGGCACTTACTACGCGCGTTATATGATTTTTTTCAGCGTGGCTGACGATCAGGCCATCTCGTTCGTCCGGATTCATTATGTCTGCTCAGACCAGCACTTGAACAAGGCGATGGCCGATTCTCAGGAACGATATCTCACCCTTTCCTCCCCCTTGTCTCCCACGTGGGGATGAGTGATATCGCGGGGGAAGGTATCTGCACGGTGGTCTGTTCCCGGTCCCGATGAATCAACTCTCCTTGGTAGGCGACTGGATGTTTCAGAGCCCGGCGATCAAGGCTTCTCCATTGGTTCATTACCGTTGAAGCAAAGTCGAGTTGGTTCAGCGCAAGTTCAGAGAGTACCGCAGTACCAACAGCCCGTACCTCAATCCTTTATCTGGGGGATGAGGACGGCGATCAGTGTAACGTAGTGAGGTAAGTAGATAGTAAACTTACCCAGCCTTTCCCTGTGCCTTGTGATTTTTATTACTGTTATTGTCGTTGTTTGCGAACATATATCCTATGTAGCGGTGAGACGGAGCGGAGCCTCAAGGCAATAAAACGCACGAGCAATTGATTGTTCAAACGCTTCTAACACTTACACCGAAGTGATGTGTTACCAACTACCTACATAGTATGAGGTCCAAAATAACAATGCCTAGAAATTGGCGAATAAGAGATTCCGTATTCGGAATACCTAGGTGATGGTAATTTGTAAGAAGCTATCTGTAACACACCTGCATCCGTGGCGCATATGCATTGCGCAATAAACTAGAAGTAGGTAGGTAGGTAGGTAGGTAGGTAGGTAGGTAGTAAACTTGTGCGCAGGACATCTTAGCCTCGTCGATATCATATTAGCAGAGCTACCGTGCGGCAATTTGTAGGATGTATGTAGTATATGGTATGTGATGGGTATGTACGCATGCATGGCACTCCCGATTTATTCTTGCGCCGTAAGGCTGTGATACCTATTTCACGTGGTGGTATTATACCTACATCATACCTACATACATACAGGAACTAGGATCACCGCCTGGTAGGTCTGGTTGGTCCGTTGGAAGGATGTATGTATCCAGCACGACATCCATGCATGATAACAAGTCATGTTAATAACATAATCAATGAGATATATATTTGAGCCTTCACTGATCTGATGAACTGCCGAATCCCAGTAGCTCGTTGGGGTTCTCTCACGCTTTATGGCAATACTCTCCGGGCGGAAGAGACATGACTGCATCTCATGTTTTGTATGATTAGGCTGAAAGTTGTTTTTTCCTCTTTTTTATCGTTCTCTTTTTTTTAATGTGTTTGCTTACTCAATTTCGACCGCTCCCTGATCTTCCCGCAACCGACTCTTCCGCAGATACTTACCCTGCTCTCTTGATAGGTACGTGGGGGGTTTGAGAGATTGGTAGTCAGTTCATAAGTGTAGATGCATTATGAGAAACTCTTATTGGTCCTTCTTGGATCCTCGTGATATGCTCCAGGTCCAATGCACTGGTAATATACATAGTAGACCATGGTATATTACCTGGTTTGTCAGAGATATATGAATCGAAAGCTGGAGTCGATACACACATATCAGATGACCACGACGAGTATGTGCGAAAGATCTTCGGTCCTCTATCTATGACGAGGAGGAGGGAGATATATCCCGAATTGGGAAATGAGATAAGTAGTATGCCAAGGAACGAGGCCTCCGTTGGGATTGTTCTCACCGCGCTTCCTAGTCGCATGAAAACAATACCTACCTTATATACAATAATATTCAAGTAGCCTTTTTTCTACCCCTAATATCTAATAAACGTAGTCCTAGATTTAGTGTCTTTAGTGCCCGGCATGACGAATTTTCTGCAGCAAGATTCACTTACACTATGAAACTAAATCTATAATTCAGATTCAGATATTGTGGAAATTATGGAGGCTCTTAAATTGGAACACAAGGGAAAGAAGAAAAAAAAAGGGGAGAAGAAACCCAAGACAGATTCGGAAATCTTCTAGAAGACGAAGAAGAGAAATTAGGATTCCACTTTAATCAAATCTTCATATGGGAGATCAAGGCCTATCCCTGACCGTCCGATCACTTTCTCCACTATGTGTTATGGATCTTGCTTCGCCCCGTATTGTTCAGGTCAATCATGAAAATTTGTCGGGACAGGAAATTATTCGCCGATAAAACGAGGCATCTGAGGCCAACTCAACGACGCCGACATCTTTTTTTTCTCTTTTTCTTTTCAGTGTGAATCCTTTCTCTTTTTCCTTATTGTCTCTTGCCATCTCCGTTACAAGGATAGTTTTTACGAAGTTCATCTACTTCAAAACTCAACATTACATTATAGATGGTTCATGTCAGCTCGTATTCTACGTTCCCGAATCTATACCAGGCTGGCTAGCCTTCGCGCGGACTATCCTTAATAAATGGCTGTTATGCATCTCATATTACCGGCCTCAACAAACATCTATTTTAAGACACGCTAAGAGGCATAGTAACGATGATATTGACTGCCTACGATGCATGTGAATATCTTAGGGGTGGGTTGCACGGTAGTATCTTGCATCATTTGCTTGCCGCACGAAAATCATGATAATAGAATGCCGGCAACTCTTTTTCTTACCTTGTATGTACCTGTGTGTAGGTATGTATGTAGGTAACTTTTACATACAATACCCGTAGGTCTCCATCTGTATATCCGGTGAAGCGGTGAGACTTCTACTACTAATGTACTATCGTAGTTGTAAAATCCCACATTAGGCACCAAACTTGGGAGTTCATGGATGATAGTCGACAGGGACTACATACATACGAACTGATGGAGGACTATGGGGTACTTGTACACTCTACATGAGGTAGTGTCATCAGCCCTGTGAGCTGTCGAATGTGATGTGTGTTGTATCAAAATACACATCAAAATTTCGAAGCCTAGGGCTACGATCCCTTGTAAGCCACAGAAACTCATCCATACTACCCCAGCAATTCAGGTCAAGACAGATCCTAGTTGGCTCCTGTCAGCTAGTTGGCAACATACCATGAGTCATACTCTCGGGCTTGTTCCAAACTTCATTCAGGCATATCGGCGGCTTACAGGCCGAATAATTTGATATGTTGGAACGGGATACCGTAGGTCACAACAATTCTATCGCTCATATGGAAAAGGAAAAAAAAATTTTTTGACAAATTCAAACGGTGAGTCCCTGCATACGCTTTCTTTGCGCCGTTTGAATCCATTAGCTCCATTTCTCGGATAACTATAAGTTCTAGCGTTGCGGATCATAATCCAGAACAGACGACAAGATATCTACAAAACTAATGACATCAGAGTAACGTTAAATGGACTTTGAGAACTTGTATCGTGAAGAGGGTTAAGTACCTAGGTAGGTACTATGTAAGAAAAACAACTGTATCGGAATCAAGTATGTTCGCGAATAGTTACCCCTGACGCATGCCGCACGCATACATACGCACCAGCTGAGATGCTAGATACACCTCTTAATATCCCAGCTCCTTTATTCCGTTCGCTATTGCGATGCCGAGATGCTGAGGCTCAGCTCGGCATCACAAGCCATTGTTTTATTACGCGTCCGGACCGGCTGGCGCAATACTATAGAAATCGGCATAGTCTTAGTTTGCGACATAAAGCGCATATTGTAGATATTCCGACGATACTTCGTACTGATTCAGGTAACTACAGAAAAGCCATGTCTAAGAAGAAATGGATACCTATATCTGATTCTGTACCTACCTCCTAAGGTATTGCTACGAATAAAATGTCATCGGTCAGTCATATATCTATCTGAATGTACCTGACTTCGTGGCACCTTCGAAAGTGAATCAGACCCTTTTTGCTTCTTCATCAATTGCCTATAAGACACACACAAAAGAGAATGCAAAATAAAACTGTAACCAGCCGAGCAAGTCTAACATTTGAAAATTTTCGCTCGAGCCAGAGGGATTAGGGCTGGGAAATACAGGGGTTTGACCAGCTTTCGTCAGATGTCGCTCAGGGTTTCGAGGCCAGCTGATCACTCCTTGCATGTTAATAAATACTAAATAATGAAGTTTTGCTGAATATCAGTAAGAGGATCCTAGTAATAATCAAATTGGGACTATAGTTCACATCGCGGTACTACTATATATTTACATCTTAAGGGAAACTGATATTATTCTCTCGTCTAATAAGGTACATACCTTATACTATATAATATATAATATAGTATCACCAAAGGGTTATCGGGCGACATCAGCTTCGTGAAGACGAGATGACTTGCCTGAACAAGCACGTCTCATCTCATAATTCTAGAACCTGTTGTCTCGTTAGCTTAGACTATTATCTCCGGTGGGTCATCACAACAAGCCAGCGCCATCGTTTGATCTCTCTTTTTTTTTTAATCCTTTCCATTTAATTCCGCTTGCCTTTTTTTTTTTTTTTTTTTTCACCGCAACGCTATCGTTCGATAAGTACACGATAGTTCTCATCGGTAATGAAGGGTCCACATCCCCTGGTCGAAAAGAAAAGCTTTGACTTGGATCGAAATCTCATCCCTAGCGTAATGTCCTACTCAAAAATTTCTTCAAGAATTTATTCGTGACGCTCGTTTATGGAGCCACGATAATAGAGTGGAAACATTTTTGGTTCTTCTATGAGTCTTCCACGAAACAGTGCATTTACATATTTCTCTCTTCTTTCTCCTAAATAATACATACTTATCTACCACCTAAGTACAGTAGGTATTTTTTTATCATCCCGAGGTTTTTAAGATCTGTGCGATATGCGGTGTTCTTTGAGTCATGAATTGTTCCACGATTGGATCTCATATAATATGCCCTTGACCGCTTGAATATGAACTAACGACAGTCCGTTATAAGTGTGTAAGTGTGCATCAATAGTAATGAGATACCTATTTAGGATTAATATAATGAATACTTTCGTAATTGTATTGAAAAAAAATTTTAATAAATAAAAAATAAAAATAAAAACTTAAAAGGAAAGAAAAAAAAATGATAGGCCAGCCTTCTCCTGGTCTTACAATGCGCGACCAGCTTTTTCGGGTAATGTCCAATTTCAACACGCAATTAATCAACTATGCATGCCATGGATATGTACTGTACATCGAACATAAAATATCTGGACAGGGGTCAATGTAGCACATGCTGAATTGACAGGGGTATCAAGGGCTTATGCTTGTTTCATTTTCTTCCATGGGGGTGATACGCGGATACACGACATGTACCGTAGTATTCGAGCCAAGCCCTTCTTATTCCCTGTCCCCATCTTGGGCTGCGTCACTGTGGCCCTACTACCAAGGTACGGACCAGGATCTAGGGTCATGGAGGGATTATTTTTGTCACTGGCTCTTCGAAGCCTTGCGACACGCCTTGATATGTACCTCCATACTTATTTCGTATGTTAATCTTACTGAGAGATTAGGACTCGATACTTGTTGACCTATGTACTCTTACTTGATAGTCTGGCGGTGTAATTACTTCCTAACCTCTTAATTGATACTATGTAAGGTACCTGGTTAGATGTGAATATGTACTTGGGCGTTGGAATGTGTTCGGTACATGCACGACTAGACGGGTCTACATACAGTAAATGTATCTCTCCTTCATCTCTATTACCATCAATTCACCAGACCTAGGTACTGTATATGTATGTATGTAGCACGTACTTATAGGAAAGAGTGACGACTGCTTAGTAGCCATCATACATAAGGCAGTCGTCTCCCTCCACCCCCCCGGAATCTCAAGTTTATATCCTACACTCATCTAACAAACACACCATCGAGATCATAGTTATATAACACTTGATCTACTACGTCTTCAGAACTCTAGTCGCAAAGTAGAAACATACCTACCAACTTGGCGACATATACTCAACAGCTTCTCAATATATAACTACACTACAGTCTCCCTCCTGCTTTCGCAGATATCAAAAACCTCTACTCCGCAATATTCACAATGGCCTGTCTTTCTCCGGACTTCGACATGTCTTCGCAGAGACCCTCTCAGCTCCCGCCTTGCCCGGGCCCGCCGCCTAGCCGTCCCCTGCCCCCTCTACCGAAGAGTGGCTAAGCCAGTTCTTCTCATGGCCATCGCGTCCGGTCTTTCCTGGCTTTACCTCCAGGCGCCGGTTACGTACACTACGAATTGACATATAGAGGATATCGAAAGGTTCGACAACAGATGCAACAAGGGAATAGAATCCAGGTGCCAGGACAGTAACAACAACAACAACGATAACAACAACACATTACGATCATCTGGCGATGTATCATCGGGGAAGGAGCTCCTAGGGTTCCGCTCACTTCTTTATCCTACCCTTTTCCAGCTCTCGACCTTCATCAACAAAAGATGCGTTCGGGTATGCAAGTGACTGCAGGTTGTACGTCGCATTCTCATGCACGCCTGAAATTCACTCTTGCTTCCGCACCCCTGGCATCATTACAACATCGCGCGCTCGCGGATACATGCAGACTAGCTTGCGTCGATATCAATGGACGGTAGCCTACATGATCATCCACGCCATTACGAGGCCGTCAACATACCATATCTGAAAAGAAAAAAAAAACCGAAGCGTTATCTTCCTATTTCGCCATGCCATCGTCTCATCACTCCGCATCTCCAGAGCTGGCTCGTTAGGATCACCGTCATACATTCTCTGATCATTGCCTGGGGCGGTTGATCTGTACTATTTCATGGGGATAAAACCATTATAATATCCGGCTACTCAACAGCCATAACGCATTGGAGGGGGAGGGAAATCTATCAGTCATTTTTTCGGTCGCGGCGAGGGTAACGTGGTAACTACGGGGTGTTTATGGGTTCATTTATACGTTTTTTTTTTCTCTCTCACATTTCATGTCATCTGTACTTATAGTGATAACACTGCCTAGGCGTGTTCTTGTAAAGGACGGCTACGAGTGCATTGGATACCCCCACGGGAAGGACGGCGGCAGAACTTGACGACACGGAAATGGGTTGGGTTGATGAACGGAATTAGCTATGAACGAACCTGGGGATATCCGCACTGAGCAGTCGGGTCCATCGGAATGATACGAATACCACCACTATTTTCACATTTTTAACACTTGATCTCTTTTTTTTTTCTGAGATTTGTTTTTGTGTGTGTTTGTGTGTGTGCCACGTGTTGTGTGTGATTAGTCGAAATATATGGAATACCATGTAAAATGAAGCTATTCTTACAAAGTACGGCAATTATATTTACGAATCTCCTTCGGCCAAATCATTCGTCAGCCACCCTCCAGCTCGCACCCTGGCTTTCGGCTACTATCGTGCCCCACTAAAATGGCATGCATTCGATTTCCTATTCAGGTAATTCTACATACAGAGTGGAACATTTGAACGCTTGTTAACCGACAACGATGCGAGTCATGCTGTCTCGTCACAACAGGTAGGATGTAACAGGATGTGCAGGACGGTTGAATCGGGGCTGGCCGGCTAGCTATCTAAGAATCGATAGATGCATTTTTTATATATAAAAAACCCAACGTTTCGGTCGAGACGCTTACGGCTCGCGCGCGGCCCGCGGGATAGGAACGAGAGGGGAGGGGAATGGGAAAAAAAAAAAAGTCATTGATCGTCCAACAGTGATCCCTTACATCATAGGTAAACTTCATTGGCTACCAGACGTCGTGACTCGACGACGGTGAAAACCACGGTCAGAAACTGGAGTTGAAAAACCGCTCTCCTGGGTCCCTCGTGGTCCTATCGCGACGCCCGAAACTCCCAGTATCACGTCGCCGACGTAATATATACACAGTATCATCTTACAGCCGGCTGCACTTACACACATGAGACCGCCCACACATCGGAGCACGGAGTTGTTATCGCAATGAGCGCATCACCATGACTCCCCCCCCCGATGGAGTACCTTAGGAGGTATGTAATGGGGATTAGTGGATGCGGTTGTGGTGGGTATGAGATATAGAACTAGGTAAGACCGTAGGTAGATAGTCTTGGGGTTCGAAGGAAGATTGTTAATTACTGCGCCATGGAGTAACTGCTGTTCTTCTTGGTTGGTCTAAACCATTATGATCCGCGATAGTCTCCATCTAACAGCGGCACGGCATGTCGGTTCCCCTACATAGTCGCTCATCGTTCCAAGGGGTCGGCAGGACGTCGGTCTCTATCTCGAAGACATTTTCCTGATTGCCTGCCTTGCTTTAGTCGAATAATCGAAGAGCTTTTTATATCAGATTTATATGAATTATCAGCTGATGATGGGTCCTGGGCAGCATTGCATGGCTAGATAACCCCCCGCATACCGACATGTAGTAGTAGACAAGGTCAACGGCCGACAGGTAGGGGGTATGCACGAAGCTGCAGAATAGATTGATGGAACGACTGTCTAATTACTGACTTACAGGGAGCGAATATTCCGTACCGGTAACGAAGACGGAGGGTAGCGCCGCTGCGGGCCAGCGGAGTAAGGCGGAAGCTTGGCTAGCCCGCCGTCTATTGCCTTCCTTATTCTTAGGCACGTAGGATCTCCCACACCGGGATTTTACATCGTTCAAGGTGTCTATAGACTATTCTAATAGACATGGTAGGTATGTAACCTACCTCCTCCTACCTAGCCAAGCAATCGTAAGGTGCTAGCTATGTCTATCTAGGTATGTATAATCTATGAGGATTCCTATTTCAAAATAGGACACCCTGACTGGCTGGACGGCGCGGACTGCAAGAAATCATTGATGCAGGCGAGCGAGATCCTAGTTAAATTAGGATCTATATAAGTGTATAAGTGTTCGTTAGACGCCCGCCTCTACCAAAAATGTAGTCGTCCCTCCTCTCCCCCTTTCCTAATTCTATACCTTCTCCCCAGCAGCTTCATCGTTAGCGGACAAGGAATTCTATGCGCCGTACCGGCGATACAACCTGAATGAGTTTAATTTAGGCCGATAGACAAGCAAGTCTAAATCCACAATGGCATGGCATGTTTTATTATACCTATTTCAGGTCAAGACATTACAAATTTGACCTTGCTTTTTATTTTTATTTTTATTTGAGATAGAGAGAGAAAGATAGAAGGAAGAGGAGGATGAAAAAAAAAAAAGCCAGTTACGTCCTACAAAAGGCAGGCGGCTGGTAAGTTGTAACATCAACATCACTAGTTTCACGATCTATCCTAACTGGCTATAGCTCGAGATCAAGGATAGGCGGGGTTAACTTTTTGAGGTCTCGAGTTCATCTCATGTCTAATAACACTATGCTTCTTCTCGGCTAGTGCAGCACACACAACATTTCATATTTCGCCCCCCTTCATCTTTTTCTCTCATTTTTCTCGTCCTTTTTCGCCTCCCCCTGATGATCCAGGGGGAGGCGAAAAGTTGTACATACAAAAAGACAAAAAAAATACGTACGCACGGCAAATGCATGTAAGTAAATAATACTACGCCGTTTAGTTTTATAGTTAATAAGTACCTCTTAACTTATAAGTAGTAGCAGAAAGTAATAGACTTTACCGAGAATAGCATCTCTTACATACATGTACAGATCTAACTCTCTTAAGAGATGCATATGTATTATAATTTATGGTAGTAGCCTTGCTGCGTTGATATTTCAAATTCAAAGTATCTTACGTACATGTACATGCACGATTGATGTACATAAGTGTACAAATACATAGGTACAAGCTGAAACCCCCCTTTGAGGATCGGATCAAAAACATTCATGGAAATGAGACGGCCGAGAGGAGCCGCCTTCGATCATCTCCATGTGACGTCATCTATAGCCTAAGGAACCGCTCGGACTTTATCATCACGTGTGCTAGATTTTCGAACCGGATTGATAACCAACCAAAGCCGGGGATGATTTTCGACATTGTTTCCCCATCGTTATCGAAATTTCAAGTTTTTTTTTTTTTTTTTTTACACAAGATTTACAATTTCACGATCAACCAACCAAAAAGAAATTTGATAAGTACCCTCTTTTTTTTAACAGAACGATCAACCGCGAATCCGACTCAAATCGGATAGTCAAATCTTCAAACAAGTTTTCCTTAGGTGGTTGCAACCCGAATATCCGAGCACGAGCCTCTCGGTCTTTTTTTTTTTCTTTCTTTCTTTCCTTGTAATTAATAATACTACCTAACTACCTACTTACTCTTCATCTTTTTCTCATCTCTTCCAATCCGATTCTAGCGTTCCGTCATTTTTCACAGGTTAACCCGATTATCCGATATCCGGATCTCGTTTCACCTCATCTACGTATTGATGATTGGATGAACTAAGATCGAGGCAGTGTAGGTAGTTGATCTTACAGACTTACATATCCACAGCCCTGTCTAGGTGTCTAAGTCTTTTGTAGCCTTCTTCCTGGTTTTTACAGCTTCGGAGACTCGACCAACTCCCCTTCCCCTTTTTAATGGCCTTGGAATTACATGTCTGGGGTCCAGCCTTCGGTCTCGGTTCCGTTGACCCAGAATGTCTAGCTACTATCGCATGTTTCCGCCACTCCTTTCCCCACGAACGCTGGACCCTGATCGCCAATAATGATGCTGCAGTGGTTACCTCAGATCGTATGCCCCATCTTAATCCTTCCTAATTAAACAAGTTTCGTGAATTCCACGTTAAAACATCTCTACCTCGGCGAATGAGCGGCTGATCAGATACTGGCAGACCGCCTCCCTGCCTTAAATCATAGAGGTATCTGGACTTCTGGATATGCGAACATCATATCTTATCTTTCTACGAATGGACTCTTACAGATCGACGATGACCTCACGCCACTGCAGAGGGCTGACTACCTGGCATGTGCCTCGTTCCTGGCCACACGCGGCTCTGGTCTCCTTGCCATGTCGCTTTACGTCTCACCAAGTGCATGGGTTGGCATAACACGACCCGTTTACTCATCCCTGCTCCCTTTTCCGCTCACGTGGATCATACCGCCGGCTATCCGTGCTGCTGCTATCGCAAAAGCTGAACATCTTGGCATTGGCTACCTGGCGGCTGAAGTAGATGCGGAGGAAAATGCATCCAACAACTTAGCTGAGACGACCTCCACTGGGTTTCTCCGAATCCGGGATCGTATAGGCCCTAGAAAGACCATGCAACCTGAGCACACATCCGCTATCCGCTTTCAGCACTTCGCAGGGAACTTTTATTCTGTCTTAGACGACCTCCGAGCGGACAAGACTTTCTTCCTGCGGGATGATAAACCTTCGTCTCTCGACTTCTTAGTCTACGCCTATCTCCAATTAATGCGCGTGCAGACGCCATACCCCATTCTGAAGAACGTGTTAGAAAAATCCTACAGTCGCTTAGTAGAACTATCGACGGAGTTGGATTCTTATGGAGTCAATCATGATTTGCCTTGGAGGGAGCCCACGTCGAGAGGTGCGCTGGATCTGATTGGTCGCTTCGTAGAAGGATCGGTGGAAGCTGTTCCAGGCGTAGGGTATAGCTGGCGAATGTGGCGCAGAGGCGATGTTGACGCCCGGGGGAGTGATAACGTCAGTCACCCTACTAAGCTGTTCGTGACCGCCGGGGGAGCAGTCGCGAGCGTCGTCATCTTGGGCGCAGTGGCAGTCTTCCGTGCGCTGTCGCCTTTCGGCGCGGGCACGCATCGCTTCGAAGCGCCCAGGGGAGGTCGCCCGGGACTTGGCGCGTTCGGATCGATACTGGCAGATTTACCTATCTGAGAACGAGCTAAGGGGTCTTCGCTGCGACGAGACCAGGTAGCATGTGCGGAGGGCGGAGGGCGGAGGGTGGAGGGCGTTGGTGCGTGGTATGGGACCGAAAAGGTGCTCGACATCGAGCGCGAACCTGTCCACGCACCAACGGGAATACCTCTTCGGTTGCCGAGTCTAAACTCCGAAACGCACGAGCACGAGCTGCTCGAGAACCCAAAGGGAGCATGTAAAATCAGATCATCACGGGATGGGTCACTCATTCTATGAGTCATGACGAACCGAAGGCCGTGTCGGGTTCCATTGGCCCCTTCAATATTAGATACCCTGAGCTGAAGTCGAGAGTGATAACGTCGAAAAGCAGTGTAACATGTCACGTTCCTGTGTCAGCCCAAGGGTCATGGTGGTAGTGGTGGTGGTGGTGGTGGTGGTAAAATCGCATCTGCGAGTTTGCTTTTTTGAGGCCAGGGGGGGGGATGCGTTAAGTTCTGACAGCAGCATAGCACGGCATGTCATCGCCCAATTTCTCGCCGCGATATTTTTAACAACAGCAACAACAGCAACGACGAAACCAAACTACCACATGAGATATTCAAGAACATGTCGTGATACTTTGCCCGTCGTTAGCAACCTGCTCACATCCTAGTCTTCCCACCCCCCCTCCCTCCCTCCCTCCCTTTTTGGGGCATGTCGTGTAGTATCTGTAGACTCGGCTACCTATTTATTGGTTATACGTATAACCCTACCTACCTACCTACCTAATGTATATCCCCCTCCTCATCGAGTTAGTCCCCGAAGTAAGTATTCGAGTCCCCGAGAAGTTCTCCTTGCTTAGCTATGAGGTCATACATTCATCGTTCGTCTCATCGCTGTACTCTGGGGGTATAGGTACCTGGTAGGTAGGTAAGTAGGTAGGTAAGTAGGTAGGTAAGTAGGTAGGTAAGTAGGTAGGTAAGTAGGTAGGTAAGTAGGTAGGTAAGTAGGTAGGTAAGTAGGTAGGTAGGTAGGTAGGGTAACTGCACGGTGATTCGTCTACGTACGATACGATACTGTACTCAGGGGAGGTACGGTTATAGCTGTGACTAGGAGGTACATGATACGCGAGCGTGCTTTATTACCTAACGTGGTAGGTACCGGCAGGTAGGTAGGTAGGTAGGTAGGAGATCCAGACCTGGAATATCGTTCGGACGGAATAAGGAGGTGCGCTTCTTGTTCTACGTGTTGTATATGTCTACCTACCTAGGTAGTATCACATGCGCTTAGGGACACTGGAGTTTCTTTTAATAATGCTAACCGTACCTAATGATACATAAGGCAAACACCTTACTCATGCTATAATTACCTAATCGATGTGAACTCTTCATGTATTAACCCAGAAAGATGTAGGTACTAAACCGAAAGTGTGATTGTGATGGTAATGTAGGTAGGTAAGGCCTGTAGTTGCAGTCGGTATCCAAGGGTAGCCAGCTACCTCACATCCCACCAGCTAGGTAAGGAAATGATGCTTTATTTTCTATGGTATTTCATGCTATGACTTCTACCATCCCCCCCCCCTCGCTCTTACAAGACATGATATGATCTATACCGAACATTTCTCTAGCAATCTTACAACGCTGGGGCCGAGAACCGGCGATCCCGACAGCAACTACTAAATCTGCCGGATTTCCTTCCCGACCATCTCAGGTCGCTCAACCTCCCATTCGTCCCGTAAGACGGCAAAGGTCAGGTCGCTAACGAGCAAGCTTTGGCCGAGACTCCAGACAAGGGTGATGGCGTAGAAGAAGTTTGCGTTTCCGCTGCCGGCGTAGATCCAGAGATAGTAAAATGCAGGGCCCAGGAACGTGGAATATAATATAGTGGACGCGGTGAAAAAGGTATATCGCAAGAGCGGAAACACGTATCTATATAGCGGCACCATCGCGAGGAAGAGGGTCGTATCAGCTATGCTGGGGTAGGGCTTGAAGATGGCGAATATACCGAGGAGTAGCGTCAGCACGGCGAGTGGCTGCGTTCGGATGCGAATGGAGAGCCCTCCGACGTAGCAGGAGAGGTGTAACCAAAAGACGCCGAGGAAAAAGGCACGAAAGCTATCAAACATCTCGATAAAAAAGTACCACCACAGCCCGACATTGGGAGTAAGATCGTTTAGCGTTAGCTGGATGCCGTAGGTCGAAGCGAGGAACTCCCATGAACCGATTAGGAGATACGAGCCCAAAAATAGGGCTGTGAGGCAGAGAACCACCGTTGCTACTCTGATAGCTGCGAACTGCACCAAGGATACAGGTTTGTTCGAGGCACGCTGTCGGTCGTAGGCAAGTAGTATGAGCGGCGGTAAAAGTAAGATAGGGTACATCGAAAGGTAGGTGGCGAACGAAAGGGCGAGCATGGAAGTAAAGGGGTTGCCAGAGATCGCCTTCGCTATCGCGTGTAGTATAGCGCATGTGGTGAAGACGCTCGTCGGCCGAGCCATGCACGTCGCGATCGTGAAGGGGCTAAAAAGAAACCTGCTCAAAATAGAAAACGGGTTAGTAAATGGTTACGGTGTTTGATATAGTATATAAGAGCCGAGATGGAGCGGAAGGGCCTTACAAAGCGGCGACGATATAGCCACTCCATCTCTTGTCTTTACGAGTCGAGGTAAAGAGCTTCGACGCGCCTGCTTCGCCCGATTCCGCAATCTTATAGAGCGCATCGGCGCTTAGCAAGTCGACTATGATGTATAGAATATAGGCCAAAGTGGGATAAGTGGACAGGTCCGGGAGGAGGGAGAAGAGCGGGAGAAGTAATGGCGCTTGATGGTAGACGCCGCCATCGTACGGCGAGACATTATGATTATATAAGAATAAGCCTTCTTGCACTACAAGGGATAATCAGTTAGATACCATATAAATAAATTGATCTATACTCTATATACGCATTAGGAAGATTGCGCTTACATCTCTTGAAGCTTGTGACGGGAGTTGAGATCTCGACGCGGGCTGTTAATAAATCAGGAAGTTCAGGAAAAGAAGCAAATAGTATTAATCGCAGAAGAGCGGCGGCGATATATAGACCAGCCTTCTCCTGGGAATGCATTTTACCGCGAGTCATGATGCAATTCCATCGTCGTCGACAGAGGGTTTGTTCCTGCTAAAGGCGATGTTTTTTTTTTTGAAGGTTGAGCTGAAGAATATAAAATTGAATGTTCAAAGTTCGAATTTTGAGGTTCGAAGGTTCGATATTCGATGTCGAAGGTCTTAAGATTACGTGGTACTCGGGTACTATGCACTTTGTTTATTCGTATTATGTAAATCTGATACAATGAAGGAGTCGTGACTTCTTGAATCTATCTTGTGTCGTCCTTTGTTCTTTCTTCAAATTGTCTGTTGGAACTTCTAACTCAATGTTGGCTTCAAAGTATATGTGGACGGTACATGCCAATGTGTACTGTACCAATATTGCTAATGCGTAGTAGCTGAGCGTTGAGCTGGCCTTATCGATACCCGCGTCTAAAGTAATTCGGGACTAGCCGTGGATGCTAGAAGGCGGTCAAACTCGGCAATTTGATTTTTTAGTGACAGGAAAAGAACATGCATGTACGAAGTAAACGAAAAAAAAAAAAAAAAAAAGTTGCGAAAGTTGCGCCCCGCCAAACTTTTTTATTCTTTTCTTTTCTTTTCTTGTACTTACCATTCAATTTACTCAATCTCTCGACTATTTAATTTCTTGATTGAAAAATACCACAGGAAACAAGAGTATACGATTGTTATTGAATGAAAATAAAAACAAAATAAGCAATGGGAAGGATAAAGAAGAAGGGTGAGGCTGGAAATGCCAAAAATTATATCACCCGTACCCATGCCGTGAAGAAGCTCCAGATCAGTTTACCAGATTTCCGAAAGTTGTGTATATGGAAAGGGTATGATTCTCTCTATTTTTCTTATTCTATTTAACGAAATCCAATTCGCGAATGAAAACGCTAATAGTATTCTTCTTCTTTAGAATATTCCCTAGAGAACCCAGAAGCAGAAAGAAGGCTTCCAAAAGTGCTACGGCCTCGACTACTTTCTATTATGCCAAAGATATACAATATCTTTTACATGAACCTTTGCTACAGAAGTTCAGGGATCAAAAGGTACTCGAAAAGAAGATATCTAGAGCATTAGGTCGCGGGGATGTGGGTGACGCAGGTCGACTCGAGCGCAATGCTGCGAGGCCCGAAAAGACGGGTAAACCACGATATACTCTTGACCATGTCATCCGAGAACGATATCCTACCTTCATAGATGCTTTGCGAGACCTCGACGACTGTCTTTCCATGCTCTTCCTATTCGCAAACCTACCATCCACATCTACCGTTCCGGCCAAGATGATTGCGCGTTGCGAGCGACTGTGCCTCGAATTTGAGCATTATCTCATCGTGTCTCAGAGCTTGCGCAAATCTTTTCTATCGATCAAAGGCATCTACTACCAGGCGAACATTCAGGGCGAAGATATCTTATGGCTTGTACCATACAAGTTCAACCAGCGAATCGTAGGGGACGTGGACTTCAGGATCATGGGTACTTTCATCGAGTTCTACATGACTCTGTTAGGTTTTGTCAACTTTCGGTTATACACTTCCGTTGGCCTAAAATATCCGCCCAAGTTTGATCAGACTAAGGATAACGAAGCTGGAGAGCTTGGCGCCTTCAGGCTTGAGGGCAATCATGGGGCTGCCGTTTTGGATGAAGCTCCGGCACAGCTAACAAACGGCGACGAAAAGGTTGAGCCTGATCCTAAGACGCAGGCTGAAGTGAATAAGCTCATTCAGGAGATGAGAGAAGTGGACGTCGACGGGGACCGAGCCGACACCGATGCAGACAAGGACCAGGCGACGACAGACGCGATCGACAAATTTGAGCCGGCTGCGCCGGGTGGTGATATTCTACCTCAACCGTCTTATGCAGGGAGTGGACCCGAGTCGATATTTGCGAATTGCACGTTCTTCCTGTCTCGAGAAACGCCGAGACAGCCTCTTGAGCTCATCCTCCGTGCGTTCGGCTGTAAGCGTATTGGCTGGGATGCGGTACTAGGGGGGGGCGCATACACAACTAACGAACGCGATCCGTCAATTACTCATCAAGTCGTTGATCGTCCGGTGATACGAGCTGCTACGCAAGAAGAGGGCGACGGCGAGGACAACCAGACATCCCAGAAACTCGCATCAAATCAGAGGATACCTGGTCGCATCTACGTGCAACCGCAATGGGTCTGGGATAGCATAAACGATGGGGAGCTAAAGCGACCAGACCTTTACGCCCCTGGGGCTCAGTTGCCGCCCCATCTAAGCCCATTTGTACAAAATACTCAAGGAGCATACGATCCGACAATACCGCTAGAAGAGCAACAGACCGAGGGCGAGGCGTTAGAAGATAGCGAGGAAGAGGTAGATGAGGAGGATGAAGAAGATATTGAAGAGAATGGTGATGACCTTGCCGTCAAGAGAATAAAGAAGGCGGCCAATGGGATGGATGTAGCACCATCGGACGACGACGGCGACGACGATGAGAATGATGGCGGCGTAGACGACTCGTTTGGGGGATTCTCCGATGGGGAAGGGACTCCAGATGAAGATAACGCGAACGAATCCGAAGATGACGACGAAGGAATGCAACACCAGCGGGAACTCGAAGCTGAATTAACGGGTAAACCGGTTAGGCAAACACCTTCAGATCTTCAATCGAAGACCAAATCAGAGGCGAGAAGGCGACTGGCGAAGCAAGCTAGGGAAGAGGCGGAAGAGCTCGAGAGGGCGAAGGGGATGCTTAGCAAGAAGAAGAGGAAGCTGTTTGAGCAAATGCAGTACACCAACAGTAAGAAGAGCGCAGAAGACCAGAAGCTCAGAGCAAAGAGAAGAAAGTTGGAAAAGAAAAAGACTAGGGCGGCGTGAGGCGATGTGGTAATTAAAGGTTTACAGGTAGGTATTTGGTAGCTATCGTGATAATACCACTAAATGGGAATCAATTACGTCGCGTCTTTATTTATGTAGCTACGCGGAAACAATGAAATGCAACGGGTGAGCTTATTAGAGTGTGAATAGTGTCGTATCGCGTTCTAGATTTGCCGACTTTTGTGGCTCAACACGGCTTAAATTTTTATTTTTTCCCCTTTAAAAAAATAACTAGTTAAAGTTAATTATTAACCCAGACTTGTATTTTCCATAATCAACATTAAACGAAAGAAAAACATAGAACTCACCACCTCCAGAACGCACCACCAATCTACCGGTTGTGCACCTTTTTATCTACCTGCAAGGAGTAGTATATATCATGGCATCGACGACGGACACATCCGATGAATATTTACCTGACGACGATTCCGACGTTTCTCTCGAAAAGGATGAGAGACCTAATAGGTGGCGCGGGCCCAAGTACACATGGAAGTATCTCAACCGCGAGGAAATTGACACGACGACGGCGCTGAAGAAGATTCATAATAGGGATCTGTCTATTCATCTGTATAATGCCTTCGCGTTGAAACAGAGACACGGTAGAACGCAGGAGGGAAATGTGATGCGTGGACCGGTGCCTGGTAGTGTAGGTGAAATTTTTTTGATTCGTGATGTGATGTAGTGTGATGTGATAAGATGAAGTAACAATTGTTTAGATGAAATTACGTGCTAATGGGAAAACTAGGATATCGACGCGGTCACGGGCCAGCTTGTCCAGCTTGATAACTGGGCGCCGCAACGATTATGGACGGCATGGCCTATGCGAGAAGATAAGGTCCCGCCGCCTCACGACGTTGCGATGGACTTGTTGAACGATCCGGATGAGATCTTTACTTTTAGAAGGCCTGTTCGCGAGATGCCGAGCACCGTCCTTGAAGAGACGATCAGTGCTAGTATCTTGAAATTGGCTAAGGAAAAGTTCAATGCTAGACCTTGGGCCAAGTCAGATGCGTCAGAGGAGGAAGCAGCCTCAGAATCAAGAGCGAGTAGTGATGGTGATAGCGAAGATTCAAACGGGGTGACGGAGACGGAAACGAAGAACTCTGAACCCGCCAAAAGGATGAAAAGGTCTAGATCGAAATCTATCAAGCATGAAGTCGTAAGCGGGGATGAGAGGATGGACATAGACGAGCACCAACCTAAAGATGATCCTCAAGATGAAAAGCCCAAGAGACAACATCTTAGGCCGACGGTCTCGACAGACGACGACTTATCGTACAGCCTCTTGCGCCCGTCTGTCCGACACATCCTCTCCAAGCTGGACACGACGCTTACCATCCTCCACAACATGCAAGAGTCGACGCTGCACTCCCTGTCCGACTCGGGGGACTCGGAAGCGTCCGACTCCTCGAAACCGCCGCCGCCGTCGAGGCAACGCTCGCAGACCCCGGCTACGGCTGAGAGGAGGACGAGACGAGATAGACCGCTCGTGCCCGGATCCCGCGCCCGATCGCACGGACGGTCGAGGGAGGTGACGGCGCCGCTAGAAGAAGTAGTCCTATCGCAGACAGAAAAGGAGGAAGAAGAGGGGGAGAACGCGTCCCGGAGGAAACGCAGCGTCGGCAGGCCGAGAAAGGCATACCGACGCCTCGACGGCGAGACCGACCGCGCCTTCGCCCTCCGCATCGCGCGGCTACGCAAGCAGCCCCTCCCCGTCTTCTCCGACGAGGATGATAACGAAAGTCAGGCGGACGAGAGCGGCAACTCCGGGGACGGCGAGGAGACCGGTGTGGACGCGGCCCGCGGGAGGCAAAAGCGACGCGCAAAGAAGACCGACGAGCGAGCCCCCCATCCTTCCTCCCCTCTCCCTCCCAGCCGCGGCGGTACGAGCAGCAGGCAGCGCGCCGACAGCGCCGGACAACCGAGGACCCGCGTCGGGCTCCGGGACTGGCGCGACGTGCTCGGCGCCGCGGCGCTCGCAGGATTCCCGGCCGACGCAGTGGACCGCGCGGCGCGGCGGTGCGCGGACTTGTTCGGCCAGAGCACGACGCTGCACACGCTCGCCGAGGAGCCCGTTGCCGGACGTAGGGTAGCGCGGGCCAGCGCGAGCGCGAGCGGCGTGACCGCGTACGTGCCGGGGATGCCGCGGCCGCCTCTGTTCGAGAACGACGACGACGACGGTGGCGAGGACGAGAGAGGAGGGAGAGACGGGCCGGCCCTGGCTTTTCGTCCGAAGAGCGCCGCGGCATCCGAAGACGAGAAGCCGGCCCCTCGACGGTGGGGGATGGGGCGGTCGCGGTCGCGGTCGCGGTCGCAGAGCGTGGCGGCCGCGCCTGAGCCCTTCGCCTGTCCGTTCCGGGATTGTCCGCGGGCGAGCGAGGGCTTCGCGCGGAGACAGAACTTGCTGCGGCACCTGCGTCTCGTCCACGGGCGTTCTTCGGCGGCGACACCGGCGAAAATAGAACGAGGGAGTGAGGAGGCGGAGGCAGCGGCGGCGGCGGGGTTGCTAGTGGACGAGGTGGATAGCGAGGACGAGATGCTGGGCGCCGTGCACGTGGACGGGTTCCTGCGGCCGATAAGGATGAGGTCTGGGTGGCGGGCAGGCGATGTGGCGGGCGGGCCTAGGGTGCGGAAGAGCGGGATTAGGTATAAGCGTAGAGGTGGACGTGGTGTGGTTGGTGATGCCAAAGATAGTGATAAGGATGGGGATATAAAGATGAGTGATAGCGGGAAATAAGTAAAATACGGGTTATGATAGTAGGTATACTATCTCACTCGGTCACTGCTTTTTACATGAATCTTAAGATCTTAGGATGATATTTCATACGTGAGATGTCCATCTTATTATTAACTATTTGTCTTATTGAGGTATGCCTGCACTTCTCCCTTTCCATCACCACATATTTCAACTTCACGGCTTAGATTTCGCAGCGAACTGCCTCTCGACCTCCTCCGCAAAATCGCCCAGCGTGTCGAACCGCCAACCGAACGCGACTTTATCCTTCAGCTCCTCATAGTTGCCACTGCCCAGTCTCTCTTCGCGATCAGCGCCCCGCGAGATCCATACGCTCGGCACTTGAACAATCATCAGCAGATACTCTCATACCTCCTACCTTAAAAAGAGCAACTAAGAAAATTCAGGCATGCGTCTAGAGTATCCAACACGACGACCCAATCCTAACTCCCCCATACAACAGTCTCTCCCCCAAAAGGAAAAAAACAGGGGGGGTAAGATAAAAGAAAAGCGGAGAAGAACACTCATCACAACATACGCCCCAACTCCTTAGCCGGCACATGATCGGCCACCAGGCTAGCCGCGACGTGGAGCAGCTCGCCCCTTCCGGCGTCCACGCCGAGGTCCGCGCGCGCGCGGCCGAAGAGGTACTCGAAGTTGGCGCGCGCGGGCTTGTAGTCGCCGACGTCCTGGGCCGTGTACACGGCGTCGAAGCGGGCGGGGGCGAGGGCCCCGCGCAGCGTCGCCGCGGCGTTGGCGCCGTCGACGTTGGACAGCACGACCATCGGCGCGTAGCGCCGCCGCAGCGCCAGCAGCGCGGGCACCGCGTCCGCGAATGCCGCCCACGTCCCCGGCGCCCGCGCGAACGCTTCCGCCGCCTCGCCGTCCGCCAGCTTCGGCGCTAGGTCCGGGTCCGAGGCCGCGAGCGAGGCGAGCGACGAGGCGAGGATCTCGCCGTACGGGCGCGTCGGGGTGCTGCGCTCGCGGGCTCGCGTCGCCGCGTGGAGACGCCGCGCTGCCTCCGTCGGCGGCTCCGTCTTGAGAGGGTGCGTCGGGGGCAGATCCGAGAGCAGGGGCCGCACCGCGTCCTGGAAGCCGGTTTCCCAGTCGATGAGCGTGCCGTAGCAGTCGAAGCTAGAGGGTGGTGTCAATAGCGTTATAAGGAAGTAGCATATATATATATATATATATATCCGTATTGGCGGGTGAGACTTAAGGTATAGGGGGTTCTTCACCTCAGGGCTTTGAAGTGTGTCAGGTCGGGATATCTGTTCTCGGACGCCATCCTTCTAAAGTGCCACCTTCGACGCTATTTGGAGAATATTTGAGTCCATCAAAATTGAGGAATGGTAGATAGTGTTTATGTTTATTTATATACCTTGTAGTCGATAGGTAGCAGTAATACTATCTTCTCATTGGAAAAAGATATATCTACAAGTTACGCCCTTCTTTCATATAACTATGCACGACAACAACAATACTACACCATCATCACTTCCGGGGTCAGGAGCTAAGTCCGCTACTTCATATCTCCTAAGAGGTAGGCATTTGCTAGTGTAGGACCCCCTCACACCATCTACGACTCTGCTCTGCAATGCCTTTCAACTTGTGGAGAGCCGACGAATCACGAAACTAGATCTCTGCGTGTCGTGTTCGGAATTACCTCATTAGGTAGCATACCACACGACTTTCCGAATGGTATATAAGACAGCAAGGGCGTACATGATCACCGGAAAGCGGAGTCCGGGTTTAGGGCGGGGGGTTGACGCATCCAGAGCTGATGCTAGAGTCTGGAGGCTCGATGTTCTCGCTAAATCCTGCATTTTCACATTCCTGTAAATATATTCGCTGTTTTAATATTAACTAGGTACCTACCTACCGATAAGAAGTGATTTCACGACTTTTGCTCCAGCAACCACCTAACGCCCTTCACCGTGTCTTCCACGAACACGCGGCTCTTCTCTAACTCGGGCCAGTTCGTCCAGAAGTAATGGCCAAGTCCCTTGTAGATGTCCAGCCGCGTCTTCACGCCCGCCTCTTCTCTCAGCACCCTTTCGTAGATCAACCCTTCGTCTCTCAGAGGATCGATGCCGCATACTTGGAAGTAGGCGGGCGGCAACCCGCGGTGTCCGCCTTCGAGCGTCCCGTAGACAAAAGGCACGACGCGCGGGTCCGACCACGACACCTTCATGATTTTGTGAAAGTGCGCGGCGAACGCGGCGCCGGTGACGCGAAGTATCGGGTCTATGGAAGGCGTGATGTCCGGGTGAGAGAGATACTCCGGTCGGTATTTTGGCGGCATCAAGTCGGGCGGCATGAGACACGTTATCGTAGGCACGCAGAGATATTGTCCCGTCAGCGGTGGACTGAGGTTTTCGTCTCGCGCGACGTGTGCAAGTATGGCCGCGATATTACCTCCCGCCGAACCACCGCCGATGACGAACCCGCGCGAGGGGTCTGCGCCAAGAGATGATGCATTTTGTGCAGCCTGTATTCGAGAGGAATCGTAAGTAGATACCTCGATTGCATCGCTCGTAGATAGATCATAAAGGCCAAGGATGAGACTGAGACGAAGAAATACCTACCCATTTCAACGCATCCCAACTATCGTTGATCCATGTGGGATAGGGGTATTCTGGTGTCAATCTACTCGTTACGTACGTATATCTTATTAATTTATATCATCGTGTATAGGGAGCCATTTGTGTCTTATAGTTGGCCAATGGCCATAGACACATTTATTATTAATTGATATGAGGCAGAAGTCACTCACCGGTACTCAACATTAACACAAATGGCCCCTAGCTCTCGGCTGAAAAGCCGACAATTCGTTTCCTCATCGCTCAAGTCGCCCATACACCATCCACCCTCGTGGAACATGACGATTAAGGGACTTCCTTCGGCCGGCTTCTTCACCGGAGAGTAGATGCGCACCGTAATATCGGCACCGTCGCACGTGGGGATCTTCCGGTCCTCTTCGCTAACCTGCTCCGGGATAGGGCCGGGCACATAGCGGAGATGGTGTTTTTCACGAAGAGTAGTAGCCCGATGGTCGCGCTTCGCGGAGAACGAGTCGTCTCCGTAATAAGGGTCCGACGGTTGCGGGTCCCGGATGGGATTACGGGCCAATGCCTGTGTGCTACGTTAGCGAGTTCTTTCAAGACGAGACACGTACATCTTGAAGATAGAGACTCACGTCTGCCATGGCCGGGTCCATGACGCCGTAGGATAGGAGCTCTTCCTTGGTGCGGGGTGGCATTGTAGACGTTTATCAGGTATACGAATTAGACGAAAAAAGCAATTTCTGGTGGAAACTGAGGAGTAAAGTTAGAGAAATTGTCTGGTGAACCTTTTATACCCAAGATATGCACCATTCGGTATTACAAGTCGGGTTTAAAGGATGCCCGACCAGTTAGATTTACCATTAGGCGCCACACCGTGGTGTAGTATAAGGAGACTAGCAATTGATTCATCGTCTCGGAAATAACTAATGCTATTGGATGTCTACTTGAGATGGACGGTAGATAAAGACGTCGAGGTCTGAGTGACATCTACTTTTGGGAGATTTAGCCTGACTCGGTAGCGTATAGGACAATAATATGTAACTACCTTGTAATATATTATAAACCTCAATCAAACGGGACAATAAATAGACAAAAAGTATGAGCGGATTCATGTAGAGCTAGTTAGCTAGATTAACTTTTATAATTGGAACTCTCACGCTTAGAAATAGTATATAAGATGTCGAAATTTGACCCAAGTTGAGCTATCTAAAGACGTTTGAATCTGCCTATTTATTTGTGCACCTTGATTTTATTTACGTCTGCATAGGTAGAAGATAATGTATTATATACAGCATTAGATAAGTGCCAATTCTTATAGCTTAAATATCATCATTTATTTGCCCGCCATGCCCTATCTATTGAATATATGTGTACCTACATATAATGATTACTCGAGATACATCATGATAACTTTGACGATGGTGAGTGGCTCTATCTCTTAAGCTACCAACCGAACCTCAATACCTCAGCTGTGGTTGTAATAAGATTCTAGAGGATATTGCTGGATTTTATCGTAGTTGTCAACATTGATATCCATGAATGCGGTTTAGTCATGTTATACCTATAATTTCTAACTATTACGGTTATCCTCTGACAACTTGGACATCATCATTAACGACGAGGTTTGGACATGCACATGTAGGTCGGCGAATTATCTAACTTCCACTTTAAACACAGCGCCCCTCAAGGCCGTCCGCTTATTTGAACCGACTTCAATACTTCACCGACCCCTATAGCTCTTGTATTGATTTACCTATTCCTCGACATTCCGTTCTTGACAAACCGTGGAATGATTCAAGACGTTGCATAAGTGCTGATGCCATGACCGACAAATCAAGCATCGTAACCTATAAGAGCCGAACTCCCCAGATTTAGAATAAGACCTAGAATCCTTTTCGTTACTCATTATGGTATTAGTATTATGCATATTATAATCGGGATACACAAGCTCCAGCCGCAGCAAAACATTAGGTAGTAAATTATTCTCATCGTGATTTATTCTTCGTGAGGTAGGAAGATCATAGTATATATGATATTAAAGATGAGTTGTGCAAGTTACCCCTTTATCAAGGATATTCTAGGTTAAAAGCCTTTCTATAATAATCACTTATAATATTCCATTAGTACCTATCTACGAATCTATTTACGAAGCATACATAATCCATCCCTTTAAGTCTCCTTATGCTTCCAAGACAGCTCTGATTGGTATGTAGTACCTAGAATAGCTCTGCACGCCGCATACCCCTAGGGAGGTCAGCGAGGGCCGGAACATTCCCCCTTGCCTCGGCGTTAAATATACCAACCAACCAACCGACAGCTCTGATTGGGCCTATCAACACGGCCCACGATGCAAGAACCTACCGCTGACCAGCATTCTGATCCAACCTATCTGACTAATAACAATGTACCCCAGGAAACGTCTTTATGTATATGAAGCCTACGCAGGCGTCTTATGTCAGAAATTAGTTAAGCCTATATCTCTTTTGTATGCGTGAAGGCGATAATGAGGATCTAGGTTCTAATAATATCAACCATAGGTACGTGAAATTCAGTAATGTAGTAGCAAGGTTAGTGCTTTAAGGAAATGGGTTAGGAATTAGAAATTAGAACACCTAATAAATACATTTAGATGGCTAGTACGAACCGATAACCCTACATCACAACCGTCATATAAGAGGTATGGAAACAAAACGTCGAGAATAAGAAGAAAAAAAGACCCAAGGTATTTTTAGGACAGGTCATATGTTCACTTATAATTAGGTACTATATATCAGTTCAGAGGGAATAGTAATCAATATTGTCTCATATCTCATATCGGTACCTATCTAAATAGCACTTGACAGCGGTTGTACCATAGCATCTAACCAACACCGTAACTACAGGTAGATAACCTGATGATCCAACACCACCATCTACTTTAAATCAGATGTTGATAATGTTTCCATTCTCAAAGTAGGTGACCTCGTGGCCGAGGTGGAGGTTGGACCGAGCCAAGTCCACCCAGTTCTCCTGGTCCTTGACAGCCGTCGCGCCCCAGGCCGGGTCGCTGATCAGGTTCCGCACGCACTCCATGTCCGGCAGCCAATACTCGATCACGAAGTCGGCCTTGCTGATCTCCCACTGCGGCATCACCTTCTCCAGCTCGGCGCCGAACGCGGTGCACAGCGCAGCGTCTCGGTAGTGCTATTTTTTTTTAAGCGCTTGCGTATTAGCGTGTCGTACATACCAGTAACAGGAACAAAAAAAAGAGATAATTGGATGGGGAAGAGTGTAGGGAGAACTCACGACGGCGTACTTGATGAGCCCGTACTTCTTCATGAGAGGGAGGGCGTGGGGGAGATGCTCCTCCTGGAACCATTTCGTGAAGGCCTCCTCCGATATGCCCTCCTTGCGGTAGTGCTCGACGGTGTACTTGAACGATTTTCCGGCCATGGTGAATAGCTGAGATTCAAAATCGGCAGATATAGTTCTTGGAATCGAAGTGGGAATGGAGATGTGGATGTGAGTGCTGATGCTGATGCGTATCAGACGACTACCCTGAGCCCGGGGATATTCTCTTCTTTTATACTTGAAAAAGGGGGCCTTGGTTTAGAATACGATTAACGATATCCGCCGTCGTTTTGCCTTCTAGACGTGTCTACGCTTCCGCATGCATGATTTCTGATAGACGCGTCTCCCGCCCGACTGTCTGACTCGGCCGAGTTTTTCGATCCCCATTTATACCACATCTCCAATTCCACAGCATGAATTAGGATCGCAGTAAGCAAGGGACTTTTGGGAGTCTAGCCTATGGTTTCAAGGGGGTAGGATACGCAGAAGCAAATGAAGAGGAAGGAGTTCTATCGTCCACAAAACCGCGATGGAATGTCTCGCATTTATATGGATGAGGTTACGAGATGGATCTACGCTTATCTAACGATGCAAAGAAGACGGCCAGTTAGAATCGCGTTCTTGAACTCTTTACAACTTCATGCATGAAATTGCTAGTGATAGGAGTAGTTCTATTGAACTTTCTGCTGACGACGTCGTAAGCTACTAGACGTAGCTCGAGTCGAAAGCTACCTAGGTATCCTTGCCAGCTCACAAATTATATAGGTCCAAATACCAAGAACTCTCATTAACCATAATAGCTACCCCTAGTAGAAAGCTACCTGCTTGTAACGGTGTTAAAGATACCCTAACTACATTCATGATAATGATGATAAATGAGCGAGAAGCGATATTAATCAAAATATACCTAAGTCGACCCATTCCGCTTCGCTCACGATGCACGGATGGTTAAAGGAAACATAAGTTGATATCTTAAGTATTAGTTCATAAATGCGCAGATCTGGTCGTGTCGATTCGTACTTCGCAAATTATGAGAATGTGTGTGCTTGGTTGTAGGACCTCCCCCCTTTTTTCTATCCTGACCATGTGTCTTCAATTAGAACGAAAGGAGTCGAGAGAGAGCAGCTTTCGCTCAGTTGTACGTGTTAATATATCATATCGAAAATAATGGTACGCTACCAAGGAGGAGGTAGAGAGCAAATTGGAAGACCTAAGAAAGGGTCGAACCTGCAACGAGAGTATTAGAAAGGGGCTAGAAGTCTATGTCAATGGTCATATCTGAAGGCAGGCAAAAGTAGAGGCTACCCCGTCTGAAAAGCATTAGATCTGTATAAAAACACCCAAGCAACGTACCTGATATCGTAGTTACCTGTATCAATTCAACCCGATCTCACCCCTTGATAAAATAGCTTACAACATAACAGACCCTGTACCTAATTCATCACACCTTGAACAGAACCTGGTAAATAAACCCCTACTGGGCTATATTCAGAACGAGTCATATGACATGTACTTGGTTAGAAACAACTCACGATCGTCCCAAGAAGCCACAGGGGCCCAAGCAAGGAGGTATAATTCGCAGGACAACAACGTCAAACTGAGAAAACAACACACCAACTAACCATACCGATGGCATCGGACGATCTCCTTTCCCTCCCACCCCACACAGCGCCATCACATAACAGAACAACAACTCCCCTCCAGCCTAGACTCCTCCCCCACGTAAACATTCCTCCTACTCCTACTCCTACTCCTCCTCCTACTCCTCCTCCTCCTCCTCCTTCTTCTCCTCCCCCCGCTCCCGCTCCTCTGCTCGTGTCTTCCGCCCTCCCGGCCCCTACTAGCCCTTTCTCTATGCACTTCGCTCTCTGTTCCCTCTTCTTCTTCTACTTCCGTCTCCTCCTCCTCCCCCCCTTCCGCTTCCTCCGCTCCTCCCTTGCACACCTCGCACCGACGCACCTTACACGACGTCTGCACCGTGTCCGTCACCGCGTAGCACGCGCCGAAGTGCCCCAGCGCCCGGGCCAGCGGGCACAAGACCTTCTTGTACCGACTGCCCTCCCCGCTGGCGCGCCGGACGTGGTGCTTGCCGACCACGCACCACGTCCGCTTCGAGACGCGCTGGCACATACTATTTTTTTTTTCTTCCTTCCCTTCCCTTCCTTTCTTTTCTTTTCTTTTTTAAGCAAAAAAAAAAATAAAAAAAACCGAAAGAGCTCTTCTCAGTGGTTTTGGCGCAGGGCAGGGGAGAGAGAGAGAGCAGTGTTGGGACACCGTACACGGTATCAGAAGTCGAGATAGTGTAGCCAGGTACCGATCCGAAGTCGAGATACCCGACGACGTCTCGTCCAGCGAGCCTCGTCTGGGCTCTAGAAAGCAGGAGGTCGGGCGCCGTGCGAGGAGGACCGCGTCTAAGCTTTATATGCCCAGATAGATATCTACCGTGTACCTATACATGTACATAAGTGCGTGGGCGAATTGTTCTGACGTGGATGTCTCCGCGCCGTTCATCCGCGGCCCTTATATTCACGGAGGTATGAATTGCTATTGCTGCTCTACTCGCCCGTGCCGGCTAGTCGGAGAAGCGTCTTCCACAGACCAGAAAGGGAAGGGGGAGGGGGGAAGGGGAAGGGCAATGAACGCGTTGCTCGGCGGCGGCACTTTATGTATACCTACCTCTCTTAATCACTTCCCCTCCCTCTCCAAACCTCCTAGCAAACCTCCTCCCCAAGAGTCAGATCTTTCATGATTCATACTTTCTCACGAAGGAGTTTCCCTTCTCCCATCTTCGGATAAGGCAGAGGTACCCCATACCACGTCACCGTGCTACGGCGGAGCATTTACATGATCCGTACCTAGGGACTGTCGTGGCATCGACGGCTTAGAAAACTCGTCGTATCGAAAGTGCTAAGCTACCTCCTCTCTCTCCATTACGCCTTTTTCTCTTCTCGACTTGCCAAGTAGCCGTCTCGTCTTTCGAATTTGTATCTGCGTACATTAGTGACGGTGCGGAATCACTATATCTTAGTTCGTCGAGTTGCGGTGATTAACTGCGTAGGCCTAATATTGGAAACTACTGACAACTATCCGAGCCAGGAGTCACGGCTATATCTACTTCTATCCCCAGAATTGCTTACGCGTGGTTTCTCTCGTAATATAAATATACTGTCATGTCCTCACTCAACAACCTACTTACACAATAGGGGTAGGTTAGGTAGGTTGTTGAAGTAGCTTCACGAGAGTCAACCAAGATAGAGCATTACGACTCTGCTTAAAGATGACGCCTAGCCACGACAACGGAAAAAAAGGTCAAAGCACACATCATGAGTGATAATTGTTCAATTCGATCATTACTGTAAAACCCTCCCTTTTTTCGTTCACTTTAATGACCCACAGCCCCCGCGGCCCATTGTCCAAAATCGGGGCCGCCGGGCTGGGGGAACAGCCCTCCTTGCGGCATTCCCTGTGCCTGTCCTAACCTCGCGTTCTCCTCGGCTTGGCGATGCGCTTGCTGCCTCCGAGCGCGGTAGTACATTAAGAATATGATGGCGCCAACTAGCCCTAGGATAATCAGGCTTTCGATCACGGCGTCCACGTCATCAAGGGCGTCTCCTAGAGGCTCGCCGTCGCTACCCGTAATCATGTTGTCGTCGAAGTCTTCATACCCGTCTTCATAATAGAGGTGGTCCTCCTGCAAAAAGTTGGCTATCCACTCGCTGAGTGACCAATCCTTCTTCGGTACTGGTTTGAATATTAGCTACATTGATAGGTCACCACATTGACAGAAGAGGAAACAGAAAATAGACTACTCACCGGGTTCATCTTGGATTGAATTGATCCGACCATGCGTAAACGTGTTCCAAGCGCTACGAACCCGGAGTTTCAGTAAACTCAAGGTGACAGGGAGATAAGCTTCTTCGTTCGCCTCCAGCGCTTGATCGTAGTATCGTTTTGCGAGGTGGAAGTCCTGGGTAAGGCCAATACCGTTCTCGTGCATCCAGCCAAGGTTATAGAGAGCTTGCGCGCTCTGGAAGTACTCCGAAGCTCCCGTGTAGCACTGAGCCGCTTTGTCGAGCGCGGGTTCGGTCCCGATACCATCCAGATAGTAGTCGCCCATTTTTACCAGCGAATCGATTTTTGTTTGTATGGCTGACCGAGTCCAGTAAATCAACGCTAGGGCCGGGTTCTGAAGTAGAGTAGACCTTGGCGACTGGCGCTTAATCCATGACGGTAGAGGGAGTCGTGACTGTGACGGATCTAGCATGAAGGCCACATTGTTCTGTGCCTCTTCGTATCCTTGCTCTGCCGCCATAACATAATCGAGGAATGCTAAGTCGTGGTCGCCATCTTCGTAGGCTTGGTTAGCCTCCGCCCAAGACGACACCAACGGCTCGGCTTTCTCGGCCACGTTCTTATAATATGCCATAGCAATCGCACAAGTCCTATCTCTCCCAACTCCGTGATGAATCATCTCGGCAAGATAATATTGTGCTTCGATGTTGGCCCATCGGGCAGCCGCTTCGAAATAAGAGCTCGCAATCTTTAGGTCATCAGGGGTGCCCTGGTCAAGGTGAAGAGCGCCGAGGGCGACGTTGGAAAGACTGAAGTCCTGATCTGCCGAGGCCTTGAATAATTCTGTAGCCCTAGAAACATTCTTCGGCATGCCCAGACCATGAAGATTCATGAATCCGAGACCCCATTGGGACTGGGCATCGCCATGTTTAATACCACGATCAAACCATCCCCGGGCTAGCTTAAAGTCCTGCTTCACACCCTCGCCACGTAGCCACATTCGACCAATATAGCCAGCAGCCTTACTGGCATATTTCTCTAGTTGCGGCTTCGGTTGGTCAACAGGGCGCCCCTCTTTTCCGCGCCAGTACATGGTCGTGACCGCGGCGAAATATCGCCGCGATAAATCGACGTTTCTCTCGAGACCCCGTTGTCCCTCGTAATATAATCTTCCTAAGTTAAACGATGCCTTAAAATCGCCTTTCTGGGACATCAGATCAAGGTATTCGATAACGTCATCTATCGCGGCGTAGGTTTCCGGGCCCGGTCCGGATTTCAAGGCATTGATACCGGAACTCACCACGCTAGCACCCTCACCATAGACACCTCCGACGTCGTCGGATAGACGATGCGCCTCTAGCGTGATAGCCATACCACCAGGCGGGCCTGACCGGAACCAAGCCATCGCTTTGTCGGCCACCCTCTTGTAATATTTAGAAGCTATCTCACAGCTTTTGGGCACGCCGATCCCAGTAAGATGACGGGCGGCAACAGTCATCTCTGACTTCGTGTGTCCCGCATCGGCGGCGAAGGTATGATATAGAAGAGCCTTGGCCTGATCTCGCTCGACCGCATCTCCAAGTCCCGTCGCATACATCAAACCGACCATATACTGGGCGGAGCTGTTACCATACGAAGCCAAGCGGTAGTAGTGATCGAATGCGGCCTTCAAGTTTCTCGGATGCGAGTAGTTGCCGAAGAAATTAAGCTGTGCGAGGAGGTATATGGCATCCGAGTTATTCTGCTCGGCAGATTGCTGCAACAGCTTGACGCCTTCGAGAAGAGGACCAGTGATGACGGGCGCGGTGTGTTCTTGCGGCGGCGAGCTCACTCTTATGCTTGGTAAGGCCTTTAGGACATATTGAAATAACGCTCCGAAGAGGCCGGCCTGCTTCTTTGTCCTCCTATGCAACGGCGTCTTGATCTTTCGAAATTCCACCATCGCCTCGTGGACAAGCTCCCATCCTATTTCATGTTAGATGTCTTTCGTTACCCGTTACCTATCTGCAGATCACGCAGTTATGACCGCTTACCACTTTGGTAAGGAGCCCACGCATGTTGTACACCTTGAACGACATCGGTCTCGATAGCTGAATCGAAATTGGTCGTCGTCGTATCATCGGAATTCGACTCGACGATTTGTTGTTCAGCCGTAGATGCGAAGGCGAAAGCGACAATCTGCAAGAGCACTAATCCGAGCTAAGAGGTTAACATATATACGAATATTAAAATCATGAAGCATTGACGTGTCGAATTTTATAATACGTACGAAGCGCCGAGACAAACCAAAGCCTCATGATGAAGAGTCTGCTAAGAGCAAAGTTCTGAATATTGTATAACTGTCATCATCTCCAAGGGAAGTAGATTTAAATGTGTGAGAGAAGAAGAGAGGAAGGAAAAGGTATTATTAATCCGTCGTCGTCGTCGTCGTCGTCGTTGTCGTAGTAATGATCGTATATAAGAGGAGAAGGGAAGAATATGTAATTTCCAACGTTAAAAAAAATATGAAATATTATTAACTCAATAAAACGTTAAGACATTCCCAAGTTACACCTTCTATACACTACTACCCACGATGCAGGTATCTATGTATCTTTTCTTTGAAAGCTGTCCAAATCGGCATAAATCTACACATGCAGATTAAGGTAGCGCAACATCGGCCAGGATCCAGGTTAAAAGGACCGGTTGCATTTGATTGGCCCATAACGAGAACGATTTATGGGACAGCCTTGTATCTGCATATGCGACTAAGCTCTGGTTTCACTATGTCGTTTAAATAGATATATGCAACTTGCCATACATCTCAAGAATTTCATCATAACTTCAAATCGATTTTAGATTCTAAGCTCTTGCTCATAAAGCCTTTACTACCTTTAGAAAGGTACTCGAAATATCAGCACACTTTTTCACCTAGCTACCATCTCCTATCATCGGATTGATATTTTAGGATTAGTAAGAACTATAGTCAGTCCAGGAACCAGGTACGGAATCATACAGTACTACGCAAAAAGACCGTGAGCAGCAAATTCTGCTTACATCGGATATTTTTATCAAGTACCTAGCAACAAGTAGTGATACTATAAGTCTATAACCACCTGAGGCAAATAACTAGTGGCAAAGAAATACGCAATGTATTCTCTTACCTGCGTAGACGGGTATAGGATTCCCTTACGCGACGAGGTCTATGTCCTTGACATCGTCCCCCTCGCAGGAGGTCCCGCAACAATCTCTTCAGACCAGAAGCTTTCAGCATTTGACCCCGCGAACCTGAGCGCAGGCCCACGGCTCAACCTCCTCACACGGCACGGCAACATCGCCTGCGCAAAGGCGTTCGATGCGGAGGTTGGCATCGTCTGTACGACAGGCGAGGACGGCAGCGTGTCGATGTGGGACTTGAGGCAAGATGCGCGGCAGGCTGAGGTGGCGAGATTGACAGGTTCGTCTGTTGCAGTAGATCATTGGATCATCTTGTATTCTCTAGAAGTTATGCTGAGGATTTATATAGATAATCGAGTTTCTGTATTATCCCTGGCTTGCTCAAGTACCGCCTTCACTGTCGTAGCTGGGACCGAACTGCAAGACCACCAGGCATCCATATTAATATGGTAAGCGAGTTATATGATAGCCCACCTGCGCCAACGCAAAGCCCTGGTTTATACCTAATGCATTCGTTAGGGATGTTCGCGCAACACCTACCCCGAGGCTTCACTACAAGGAGGTTCATAGCGATGATGTGACGGAGGTATGTCTCATATATAGTTAAACCCTCACGTTGAGATCTGACATTCTTTAGCTCAATCTGCATCCTAACGATCACAATATACTCTTATCAGGATCGACAGATGGCCTCGTGAATATCTGCGATACCAGGATCGCTGACGAGGACGAAGTGGTAATCCAGACTTTCAACCACGACGCCTCCATCCATCATGCAGCATTCTTAAACGACACCGAAGTGTTTGCGCTCTCTCACGATGAGAAACTGGCCCTTTATAACGTAGCTGAAACTCATGAAAACGGAGCTGCGACTGCTGACTTTGGGGATATGCGGGAGGTCCTTGGCTGTCAGTACGTCGCCAACGTATTTACAAAATCGAACGGGACCGGAGCTGTAATCGGCGCTGGTGCTCACGAGTAAGTTCAACCCATATCAGAACTACCGCGAATACACACTAATCCCAAGACGTATGTAGTCGACAAGCGTTCGATCTGATCCATCTGACTAAAGGACAAAGTTGGACTATGGACCGAGATAGCAGTGTGAGCTTAGCTGGGGCGCACTCCTCCGAAATTGTCCGGAATTTCTGCTTTTACGATGAGGCGCAGACGGTTTTCAGTGTTGGCGAGGATGGGTATATAAAGGCGTGGAGACCGAGCGCGTAATTCAATGAATATCCCCATATTCTTCAGCTGTATTTGTCATGCTTGTTCTTCGACTTCAGATCCAGTATCTGCTCGTGAAAGTCGCCTTCCCTCCTTGCCCTCTTTAGGTTTCTGACTTCATCTTCATCAAGTCGTCTACCTACAGCCTCCTCGAGCTCTCTTCGGCTGATCCTTTCCTTCGCCTTCTCCTCCTTCGACGCCTTAATGCGAGGTTTGAAACGCGCTTGCATGCGAATCCTTAATGTTGTATCAAAGCTGATCTCTGTAGCGTCGCCGCGGACCTCGGGCGAGCCGTTTACTTTGGTAGGCTCCTTGACGGTGAGGAATGTTTCCCTCTGCGACTGGACCTGGAACATCCCGGGCGTGTCGGGAGTTGGAATCACGTTCCATGTTTCGAGGGCTGATATAGCTTCAGTCGTGGAACTTAGAATACCAAACTTATCGCAGCTAAGGTATCTATACAGTAGACGATGATTGATTAGCTATAGAAATGTGAATAGAATGCGCGATAGGCGGAGTACGTACTTCCCGTGACAGCTCTTGAATCTAAAGTTCTCTGTGCCATAGATCTTATTCGCAACCCAAACTTGACGTACAAGGTGCGGTTCAGCGCTAGCAGGGTTCGCGTCGACAATATTCACGATTGGATCGGCGAAGACCTTGCCATTGGCATCACAAGCTAAACAGGTAGGCGACTCTGTCGGAAGCACGACCATGACCGGACCTTGGACATCTCCGACTGCCTCGGCTGATACCCAGCTGTCATCGTTTTCTACATCATCCGTCGTGGTCGCCGAGACGGCGAGGTCGCTAGGGCCTGCTGTTCTAGCAGAGGGATATGGTTCGGCTCGCTTCTTTTTCTTAGACTTCTTGTCACCTTTAAAGGAGAGTTGTTTGACCATTTTGATCTCGTGCTGCTTCCTTGAATAATCGCTTGTTAATATGTCAATGTAGACAATGGTGTTGACAATGGTGTTGATGTTGTATTGGTGCAAGTTTGTTCGGGATACAGCTTAAGCTATGTTATTGTTATGTACCTAGGTATCCTACATAGTAATAGAGTTGATAGGCCCAGACTCTAGCGCCACTCCCTCTATATCCATACTATTTAAACGCCACAACACGGCCTAAAAAATGCCCCGCCAAAATCATACAGAAGGTCAAAAACGTCCCATTGGCGCCAGCTTCCGTAGCGCGGAGTACACCGGGCCCTAAGTTCAATCCCGACGATATCCTTATGGCAATGCCATAAAAGATGCCTCTTACGTTGATAAGCGCCTATTGATATATATATATATATATATATATAAACACCTAGATATGTAAATATTGATATTGATGCTTTTAATCCTTTTAAAATAACTCAATTTATGTATGCATCAAAATCTATATAAGTATTAAGACTGTCGTTATATTATTTGACGATTTAATCCTTCCGTATTGCTATTGTTCTACATAGGTAGTAAAATCCCCCAAATCTCTAAATTTCGATAACCTCAATCATGGCAACGGCACAACCAGTCGTCGTATCATTGGTCGATCTTAAGAATGGTAAGATTTGAATACAGCCTTATATTCCAGCTCCAATGATTCATCTTTTTTCTTTTTAGGAAATATCTCCTTTGAAACATTGCAAGGGGCCTTTGGCCCAGACTCGCTAGGCATTCTCATCGTCAAAGATGTCCCTGCCGAGTTTCCCAAGCTAAGACATCAACTCCTGTCTTATGCCTCGTACATGGGCAACTTATCGGAATCAGATTTTGGTACGTTAGAAACTTATATGTTTACAATCTTCTCAACAAAGGAAATCTCTAACAGAATTCCAGAAAAATTCACCAATGAGGCGGCAAAGTACCTTGTCGGATGGTCCAAGGGCAGGGAGAAGCTGAAGGACGGCGGGGCCGACGAGTATAAGGGTTCGTTCTATGCCAACTGCGCATTTTATGTAGACCCATCCTCCGAGTCTGCGAAACCGACGGAGAAGTTTCCTCTCGAGGCATTCCCGGAGTATTTGGCGCCGAATTCATGGCCGCCCAACGAAACGCTGCCCGGTTTCAAACCGACGATGGAGCAGATGTGTAGGCTCATAATCGACACGGCAGTATTGGTAGCACGGGCCTGTGATAGATTCGCGGAGAAGGAAATTCCTGGGTACCCCCCGACATATCTAGAGAAAGTAGTCAAGTCCTCATCCACGACAAAAGCCAGGCTCCTCCACTACTATCCAATGCCGGATGAAGTCATAGCAGAGAACGAAGAGAATGACAACTGGTGTGCAGTTCACAAGGATCACGGCTGTTTGACCGGCTTGACGTCTGCCATGTTTGTCGATGAATTAAAGACGGACGCAAAGGTACCTGATTTTAGCGAAAAGGTCCCGGACTTCTTGCCGACTTTAGCAGAACTGCCAAGTTCACCGGATCCGCAAGCCGGGCTGTGGATTAAAGATAGGAAGGGTGTACCGGTCCAGGTCAAGATACCGAAGGATTGCATCGCCTTTCAGACGGGTGAGACGCTTGAGAAAATTACTCGAGGTAAATTTAAGGCCGTAGAACATTCGGTTAGGGGGGCATATGCTAGAGGCGTCGCCCGCAACACACTAGCTGTTTTCACTCAACCGAATCTAGAAGATGAAGTGGACTTGGACCAACACATCACATTCGGAGAGTTTGCTAGAGGCATCATAGCAAAGAACACGGTTTAATATGTTTCTCAGTTAGGACAAGAATATGTGACGAATCATCAAAAACCAAACGTGATCTATTTTAGTATTTATTATTATTAACAATAGGCTATTAGGTAAGTAGGCGGTAAGTATAATGTAGGTAGGTAATTTTCGACTCTCTAACTAAAACACTGACTGAGGTTAACCGGTACACGTACTTCGTATAGATGTTGGGAATGTTAAGATGTGGGATACGAAAGATGAGAACAATTACACATCATTATACATCACTTACATAGGTACGTTCGTTGATTATTCATATTATAAGTTGCATTAGGTGCATTAGGTACGTAGGTAGGTATATTGATGCTGTTAGCTACATGCTAAGTGTCTAATATGGGACTATATTAATTAAGTACATACATAGGAGGTAGGAGGTAGGTATGCAGCTGCCATATAGGAGCAGCATGATAGAAAGTACTTCACATATCCTTACATAACATTAATATTCTATATCACAACATATGGCGTCATTCTAGTTAGGTATTTTCTATTTATTGGCCCTTTTAAACGGTATCTATCTAACCGATTTCCTCGTCTCTTAAACTTGATCCTCCTCCTCCTCATCCTCCTCCTCCTCCTCTTCTTCTTCTTCCTTCATACTATTAACCCCACATATAACTCCGCCGTCATCGGTCTCCGAATGCGCATTTCTCGGAGTTTCTCAACTTTGACCTGGCGTATTAAACCAACCCATCCCCTCCGAACGTCTCCGTCTTTTCTTCCCCAGATCAAGTCTCGTCGATTTACCACCACACGACCGACGATGGCGTTAAACCCCAAGTTCGCGGGCCAGAGGCTCCTCTTCGGACAACCCGCTGCCTCGGTAACCGGCGTGCCGCCTGCCGTACACACCCTGGAGCTGTTCCTCGACTACGTCTGCCCGTTCTCGCGGAAGCAGTTCGCTACCTTCTACCGCGACGTCGTGCCGCTCATCAAGGCGAACCCCAAGTGGGCGTCTGGGCTGGAGATCATCTTCCGGCAACAGGTCCAGCCGTGGCATCCGGCGTCGACCCTAGTACACGAGGCGGGCGTCGCTGTGCTGCAGCTCGCGCCTGACCGGTACTGGGCCTTCAGCGACGCCTTGTTCGAGAGCCAGCTCGAATACTTCGACGAGACCGTCGTCAAGGAGACCCGCAATGAAACTTACAAGCGTCTCGCTAAGCTAGCCGCTTCCGTCGGCGTCGACGAGAAGCAGTTCTACGACCTCTTGGCCATCTCCGAACAGGTGCCCGCGGGCGGCTACCCCAACTTCGGAAACAAAGTCACGGGCGACCTCAAGCTCCAGATCAGGTACGGCAGGCTGCTCGGCATACATGTAAGCCCGACCGTGGTCTTCGACGGCATAGTCGCAAACAATATCAGCTCGTCCTGGACCAAGGAGCAGTGGCAAGAATGGTTAACCCAGAACCTCGGCTAAAGTGAGAGCTGAGATGTGACGACACGCGAGCATTGTCATGTTATGGTCATGCTTGGAACAGCGCGGGATTATCGCAACCTAGAGCTCGAGACCTAGGTACATAAGTCATGGGTAGAATTATGATATCTAGTATTTTATGTAGGAATCAAATGAGAATTCATACAGTTCACAACTACTTCGTTCCTCGCTGCATCTTGTCTCGAGTGCATGTTATTAATCACCAACTTATGAATATGAAATATGGAAACGTGATGATATACCTGGAGTCCAGACAGGAAATTTATACTTACAGACGGCGCCAGCTGTCAGCAGCCGGCCATTTTCTGATTGGTCACTGCAGCGCAAATCTTAGATTCTTAATATCTAAGCTACTCAAGTCTCAAGTCTTACTCACTCACTCACACTCACTTTCCATACCTCCTAAAACACCCTCTGCAAAAAGTTTTTATGAGAGGATTCATGCCAATTCCTCCCAACCATGTCCATCCTCGAAATAATAAGAAAAGCTCAACAAAGCCCTATAAGACGTCACATCATCTACTTCTCAAATGGAACGTCCCGTAGTAGCTTGTCATCTACTAGTATAAGGCAAATCTTCCAGGTCAGCGGCAGGAGGTTTGAAACGACGACGCCGCCGACGGCGGCGGCAAGGAGGAAGAATATAACCAACACAAGCCCACCAGCCAATAACTCGATCCCGCAAATCCAGCCGCCCAGGTTTGGTCTGTCCACCCCTCCTCCTCACTCAAGACCCTCACGATATCCCATCAAGCTAACCGGCCAAAAAAAATAAGCGTACCCGGAGAGACTATGCATATACCACGCCGGCACGGGCCGGACCACGTTCCTGGCCTGCCTGAAGATCGCCACGCTCTTCGTCTTCGTCTTCTACGGCTTCGTCGTGACGCCGGCCTACTTTGACAAGGAAGGACTATCGCCCACCGTGCTCCGGAGTCCGTGTTTTTTTCTCTCTTCTCTCAGCCCTCCTTTTCCACCCTTCCCTTCCTTCCCCCTTCCTCCCCCCCCTTTTTTTTAAAAAAAAAAAAAGAAGAAAAATAAATCTCATCCCTCGCTAATACACACACACAGCAACCATCTCAGCCATCGTCCCCCTGGTCTTCGTAGCATATACAACCTCCCCGTTCGTCACGTCCGTGCACGTGCGCCTGCCGCCCTTCGCGCGGCAGTCGGAGGACATGCTGCGGCGCTTCGCCCAGGGCCTCTCCTCCTCCTCCGCCACCGAGCTCGACGTCACCACCCTGAGCTTCATCGCCAAGCCCCGCGTCAGCCGCGTCCGGGTCGCGGACCTGCGCCCCGCCCCCGGCCCCGCCCCCCGCCGCGGTCGTCGCATGGGCATCGTCAACCTCGTCCGCGACACCGCCGTCGAGGACGCGTCCCGCCCTTGGTACATGTTCCGCGCCGTCGGCGCCTTCAACGCCCAGTACAACACCCTCCGGCGCGGCCCCGCCCCCGGCGTCTGGGACGCGGTCATGCGCGCCGTCCGCCAGCCCCGCGCGTGAGAGCTGCAGGTCCACCCTCCTTTTATCATCGCCCGGGATCCTTTCAAGTCCGGGGCTCTCCCTAGGTAGGTGCCTTCTACGTGGCTCGGACCTATTTAGTACTGTAGCGAGCCAGCCCCCCCCTTCCGGCGTGGTAAAGTCTCGCGCGTACCAGCCGCCTCGCACGAACTACACGGCTAGCACAATAGCACGCACGCAGCCGCACAGGTCTCCAAGAAGGGCGGTCGTATCCTAGGACATCCCCAATCGCTTGCCGCGACGGGCTTTCCAGAGAGCACATACTTCCTACGCACGCGAAGCTAAAGCCCGGCCTCGGCAACCCTTCAGAGCGCGGATACTTTGGAACCACGCAGCTAGATCTCCTCGACGGGATCTCCGGCGGGCGGCGGTGACCCTGTTTTAGACCTCGCTGCTACGCATACCTACCTAAGATACCTACCTAATATATATAATCAATTCTAGCAACCTTGAACGTACCTATACTAGCACGGTTTACATGTGGGCTACGCGACGACGACGTACCTACCTATCTATCTCTAGCCTAGGTACCTCCGGCAGTGTCTGTGTTGCTTACATTAGGGTGGCAGCGACAAACATGTACCTAACCTGGGTTACTTATTTACCCTATATAAGTAATTCTCACGAAATATCCAATCTGCAATGTAATGCGATACCTTGTTAGGAGGTATTAATCGATGTCCTCCTTATCCCCCGCCACCTATCCCATACCCCATACCACTTCCATCAATTCCCATCCTATCTCTGAAAATAAAACAAGCCAGATCTGTCTTTATTTTCAACTGCATAAATTGTTCTTACCCTCAGCGCCGCCTGTAACACGACATAGCACACGCGGTCTAACAGCCCGGGCTCGATGAACTGATAGGCTCACGTAGGTAATTTTGGTAGAGATTGAACATTTAATAGATAATTTCTTCTTATTTTAACCCGCATATGCTATTTTAACTTACTACGGGGCTCGTGTAGCTTTGGTGGAGGGAAAGAGAGCAAAGCGGTATGGAGGAATACTTCTCTTTCTCTTTTCTTGTATCGTTTATAGAGACTGGATTTTTTCTAAATGCTTCATTAGGTAGTTATCATCGCTGTAGCTATGTCCCAATTTAGACCATTTTAGATAAATATACCCCCATGGATAACATAGGGCGACTAGGATAGGAGCAGAGGATGTAATGTCAGGTTAGAGGAAGGATGACAATAATGAAATGTATACGTCCTCGTAGAGGACGGGCTATCTACTTCATTAAAAACCAATACCTACATGGCCCGTCGCCTAGCGTACCCATAACGTAGAGGACGACTGGAGTACCTTTTAAAGAGGCAGAGCCAACGTGACACATAATATAAGAAACTCCAAATTTTGCCTATCTTTTAAAAGGTTGTAATTCCGCCAGGCCCATCTGGTTTCGCTTCCCTCAATGCAGCGGACATTGAGTGACCGCAGCTCATCTGTCTAACGAGCATAAATGCCTTCGACGTTGGGAGAGGTTAGAAAGAAGGTTAATGGTTTGTGATCGGTGTAGATTACTGATGGCGTTCTCGAGCGTAGTGGAAGTAGCGGCCGATGTGTCTATTCTCAAGTCCCTTCTTGCCGCTATTTCCAGTCAGCCCACCAGGCTCAACCACAAAAGGCCTATCCTCTATGTCACGCGACATAACTGTAAATGTTCAGATTGTGAATGTGTAGAAGGCATATGCGCAGTGATGGTAGAGAAGTAGTATCTGGTTGACTTGGACTCCTCTCAATATCCCTGGTCCCCAAAGACAAAAATCGAAACTGATCCGACAAATCCTGTGCCGTTGAACTCTCAGATGACTCTCCTTCGCGACGGCGAATCTCGTTCAGGAATTCGTCGACCGTGGTCTCCGCGGTCGGCACCGTCAGTTGGGCCTGGATGTCGGGCTCAAACGCCTCGAACGCTGCCAAGAGTTGGTTTGTCGAGCTCTGGTCACAACCCTTGGCGTCCCGGATGACCCTTTGCACGAAGTCATCCATGTCAGCCCCTCGTGCAATATCGTCCAGTGTGAGCTTGTGAGCTTGCAACTAGGACATGCACTCGGACCACGACGGCTTAAAGTTCTCGATGAGTCGGTCGGAGATCAGGGCAATACTCACCTCTCCCAACGTACGCCGGTCTAGCTCCGTCAAGACGCGGCTATGCCAGCGCAATGCCTTGCCCAAAAAGCACTGCTTCCAAACCTTCTTAACCGCGGGCTCATTATACTGCACCGCGAGGTACTTGAGTCGGTCGGTGAACGCGTACACACATATGTACTTCGTCACCTTACCGTCCTGGGGGCTTGTATCTGAACCTTTACTAGGTTGTCTGACTGGAGTGCGATATTAGCATTGATCACTTCCAATACCGTTTTCCATTTCAGGTTCTCGAGGTATCCTCTCTTCAGCTTATTAAAGGGACTCGAATGCAGATAGCTCTCACCATAATGCTGTATTAAGAAATCAAACAATCAACAGAGGTTGTTTTTTCTAAAATAGGGCAGTGGCTGGCGTACCACAGTCACACCCCACCGCACCAAGGTTGACACAAGGATTCGCTTCTCGTACGAATCATTCGAGATCCCGGAACCTTTTCGGCTCGAGATAGTGGCGTACACTACAAGATCCTGTAATAGTGGAAAAAAAGTGGTTGTTTTTCTTAGGTTTTTAGGTTCATTTGAAACGATGAAAAACAGCTCAAATATCCCTTGGACACATGACCACCCAACACTCCCTATCTGGGAATCGATCTCTTTAAGCAATTTAGAATTCGATTCCGTCCATTCCGCAAAGTGTCCGGGGGTGATCAGGGGAAGGAGAATGTGCCTGCTTGACCAGGTATCTCCAGCATTTTGTTGAGCACATTTTGGATGCTTTTATTGAAGACTTCCGCCAAGCCTACACTCCCCTGCTTGCAGTATAGTTTCCTCTCATAGATCCAGAAGATGATATGCCTGCCTCAGGAGCCCGTCGTATACTGACCTTCTTAAAGGATAGCTCAGGCAGGTTATTGAACGGGAACCCTTGTCGGTGGATTAATATGGGGCGTTGATCTCGGGCGTGGCCATCTCTCCGAATTGATGCCCGGTGCCGTGGAACGCCAGCAGTTGATTGGCCTTTACGATTAAATCTCTGTCATCGATTCGTCGTAGTCGTGTGCCAAACCCTCCAACCTGACTAAATATTGCCGTTGCCCGTGCTGGGTTCTCTTGGTTACTATCTCTTTCTTCCTATGGTCCGAAGTCTGAATGGGACCCATAGATGACGGGAAAATAGGGTACCGTTGGCGTCATACGTTGGACGTCGTGCGTTGAAACGAAACGTTGCTCCAAGAGAACCGCGCGAAGCTCTCGTTTGTATTGCGGAACAGTTTGCTGTGGAGAGAAGACCAGGTTGACGGCCTCCCAGACCGTTTATGCATACTGCGAAGCTGCCTGCCGGATTTATGACGCTACCGGCTGGATGGCATGCTCAGGGGGTATTTGGTGATTTGACTTGAGTTGTGATTAGCCTCGGGTGGCTCGTTTCAACAACGCTATCTTCCGATCTTGAAGCGGCTTAATCTATGTTACACGATAGCATTGCCTCACACCTCCACTAGCCAGCATCTGGTGGTCATTTGGTGCCATCTCTAGGAACTTCAAGTTAGCTGAGGTGTACTGAGAGTCTGAGTTCCTTCCGGGCCATATGTCGCTTGTGATAGGGGTACCAGTCTCTCGGGGCCTCTGCATACATCAATAAGGTACGCAGGATGTAGAGCATCAGCTTAATTATGGAAGGAAATACACGCATGGCTGATGTTTGTGTCTTTCTGATTTGCTTCCAAGTCGGCGATATGATGCCTTAGATACCATCTGTACTTTAGCCATAGCAAACGCATACCATTTAGTATATGTCTGGCTATGGCAATTCATGTGCACGGTGTTTGCCCCGACACTAGTTGTAAGAGGCGCCGTGGCGGTACTGATAGGGTAGGCGGATGAATCTCCGACCCCTATTTTCCACTTCCCGACCGGTTACTACCAGTCACGAGCGTGATGGTGGTCTGGAAAAACCGTGGTGGCAGTAGCCTGTGCCAGAATCTAATAGATTCTATCTAGAATGAGAAGTCATCAATTGATGATGTTATTTGATGGCTGAATAAATGCGTAATGATGTGTAGTGAGGAAGTTGATTTTCTGGAGTTAAGCCTTAATTTCTTTCCATTGTTTTAATAACTCGTAGGTGACGAGGGACCAGGTGAATTGCCTTGATTTATCTTTTTGAGAGGGTTGAGAATCGAAATTTATCGGCACGATCGGACACGATAGCCTTGGGGATGTCCCAGTCTGTAAGGAGGAGTTGCGTAGTTAATGTAGTGGCCTTATTTCCAGTTATAAGGTATTTGGCGTGGCCGGGAATGAGTATAGTAGGTACGTTTTGAAGTAAAATAAGAAATTTATCGGTCCATCTTCATTACCAGTAAGGGTAGATACTTAATAATAGATGCAATATTGAATATAAGAGGCCTTATAATTGGTAAGATGCTGGTCTGAAACGACGGGATATCTCGGTATTCTTAGGTAGCTAAAGATATTAATAGTGTTGATATTAACATGATGGTCAAAGAAGAGGGAGGGAAAATGGCAGAAGAAGATGAATGAATGGGAGCATGGTTAGACTCCACAAACCTGATTATCTACCTTATTATACCAGTCTGTTAGTCCACTGAAGGGAATATGGAAGTATAAATATGGGATAACCTCAAACCTAATGCCTCCTGCTCCTGCCCCTATGTTTGAAATATTAGTCACATAAATTGATGGTATACATTGACATTATTCATACATGCATGAAGTTACATAATGATGTAGGTATTAAGACTCAGAGGTACCTAGATACATGTCCATTCAAGAGGTATAAGTCATAATACAAGGATAAAAGACGTAAGAAAACGTCGGCGATAAACACTGCTGACGTCGGGGACCCTCTTTTCTTTTCCCCTTTTATCTTATGGCCGTTTTCTTCGCACAAGGATTTTGCGAATCGCGGATTGCGGATACGTCGAAAGCTGACGACCGGAGAAAAAAGGACCGCACAGGTTGGACGGCCTAGTAGGTAGGCGTCTTTTATACATAGTAGGGAATGCATCATGTATTCCGACGCATCAACCTCTCCCCTCCCTCTTCACCAGTAGCAAAAAGCGCGAACCCGATCCGCTGGTACGCGATGGCCGCCGCGCAAGGCGGTAGAACGTATAATGTATTATCCATCCATAAACCCCTGCTAGTAAACTCCGAGTTCACGATGGCGGTGGCGATGACAGGGAATGAGGATGAGGATGAGGATGAGGTCTATGCTGACTAGATGACATCCCCCTTAGGACGCCATCGATGCGCTCAACTCTCTCCAGACTCCGTATGCCATAGTCGAGGCCCGTCGAAAGGCCGGCATACGACCCGATGCCGCCTCCGTCGCCGAGATGCGCATCTACCTGCGACGCATCGGCTATACCTTATCCGATCTCGATCGCTTGAACATCGTACACGTCGCCGGTACCAAGGGCAAAGGGAGCACGTGTGCGTTCGCCGCCTCCATACTCTCGCAGTACCAGAAGTCGCACGGCGCGCCAAGCAGGATTGGTTTATTTACCAGCCCGCACTTGATTGCCGTACGGGAGCGCATGAAGATCAACGGCGCTCCGGTCACGGAGGAGGTCTTCGCGCGTTGTTTCTTCGAAGTATGGGATAAGCTAGGCGAGGCCGAGAAAGTTGAGGGCCTCGAGGTCGTAGACCAGCGACTCGGCATCCCTATGCCCACGAGGCCCGTCTATTCCCGCTACCTAACCTTGATGAGCTATCACCTATTTCTCCAAGAAGGCGTCGACGTCGCCGTGTATGAGACAGGGGTTGGCGGCGAGTATGATGCGACGAATATCGTCCAGCGCCCTGTGGCGGCCGCCATCACCACGCTTGCCATAGACCATGTATTTGCGCTCGGAGAGACGATCGAAGAGATCGCATGGCACAAAGCTGGCATCATGAAGACGGGTAGTGCTGCCTTCACCATCGAGCAAAAGCCCGAGGCCGCCAAGGTGTTGTCGGAAAGGGCCAAAGAAAAAGACGTCTCGCTGAAGGTGCTAGACGTTGATCCTAGATTGAAGGACGTCAACATCCTGCCGGATGCCTTGTTCCAGAAGAAAAACGCTACCCTAGGAGTAGCCCTCGCGGAGACGGCGTTGCAAAAGATCGAGCCCAATTTCGTAGTAAGTCGCTCGAGATTAAGTAGAGAGTTCGTGGACGGCCTAGAGCAGGTCGTGTGGAGGGGAAGGTGCGAGGTCAAGGCCGAAGGCCCGATCGTGTGGCACGTCGACGGGGCGCACACGATCGACAGCCTGAAGACGGCGACGAAGTGGTTCGCGGGCGAGTGTGCGAAGCGGGCCGGGCCGAAGGCCTTGGTATTCAACCAGCAGGGCCGAGACGAGGCGGTCCATTTCCTCGAGGGCATGGTGTCCGCCCTCGCGGCCGAGGGCCAGCCCGCCTTCGACCACGTCGTCTTCTGCACCAACGTCACCTACGCGAGGACCGGCTACAAGCGCGACTTCGTCAACCACCAGTACGACCCCGCCGCCATCCAGGCCCTCACCGCGCAGCGCGCCTTCGCGGAGAAGTGGTCCTCGCTCGACCCCGCCGCGCACGTCACCGTCGCGCCCACCATCGAAGACGCCATCGCCCACGTCCGAGACCTAGGCAAGACTTCCCTGGGCCACGGAGAGACGGTCCAGGCCCTGATCACGGGTAGCCTGCACCTAGTAGGCGGGGCCTTGGGTATAATAGAAGGGGCGGACGCCCTGTGAGATCTCGCTACGATTTTCAATCATCTATGCCCCTTCTTTTTCCCTTCTTTTTGTTATTCATCTGCTATTTAGAAAAAAAAACCCAGAAAACTGGGCGGGCGCTGGCCTTCAACGAGTGATGAGAGGGGGTAGGTATACCATGGGGACATATAGACAGATAGGTTAGGTCCAACGGCGGTTCAACCCGTATAGAGTTATTGGTTGGTTGGAGTTTTATATGAGATATCTACTTCGTTCATGCCGGACTTCGGACGTTGTTGCGGGAAAACGTAACTGATCGCTACGGGATTGTAGTGAGAGCTAGAGCTTAAATGGACTCATTTCTACGTCGGATGGAGACACTACCTCCTACCATAAGACATCACGACTAAAGTAAAAATACAGGACCGATCGTATCGCTAAATTCTATGAGATATGACACGGATACGCACGCTCAAACCACTACGGTAGGACGTTAAAACTTAGTCGTTTATTATTTCATCCAAGGCTTATTTGTTGAAAGATACCCTAAAAGATGCCTCGTAGCTAAATGTAGATCTAAGTGGCATGTATACCTTCTGAGACGCCGAACCAGCCCGGCGCAACTCATCTCGTCGACCTTTTTTTGCTCTCACTTATGAAGTTTTTACCTAGATACCCTTACCTCATGGGCATATATCATAACGGCGCCTCCGGCTCCAACGTCCGAAGCAGGGCGCCCACGAGATGTAAACTACCCGTAACCAAGACCACGACTTGAGCGTCGTCATTTCGCGTCATCGCCCTGACCTTCTGTACGGCCTCGCCGACGTAATCCGTAACGGCTGTCGCTGTCTGCGGACACAACTTTTGCATGGCAACAGCAGCAGACAGCTGAACGGCCAAGTCCCGCTCTGATTCATCCGCCGTCCTAGGCTGTAAGTCGTTTCGCGTGAAGATAGCAGCGTCAAAAACGGCGTTGTCCGGAATAGTCCTTGGCTCGTCCGTAATGTCTTTGTGCAAAGTACTTAGTAACTTAGTGATGTCGCGCTCCTGCTGGTTAAACAGCAATATCACCTTCACCCCATCGCCAGCAAACCCCTTGCGCTTCCCCGCGAACCACTTCGCTACCTCTCCCAAGCTCTCAGCGGTATGCGCTCCGTCAATAAACCACGTGACCTTGCCGTCCTCTCTCGTCTCGCAACGCCCCCTGAGCCTCGCCAGCCGTAAGCCGTCGGAGAAGCGTTCCGCCAACGCGGCCAGCTCCTTATTCTCAGAACTCGCATGCCGACCCCCGTCCAACACTCTCAAGTGCTCGGCCGCGGCCCGGAGCGCGAGCGCTTGGTTGTACTTCTGGAACGTGCCCTCGAGGCCACCGCCGCTTGTCTCGAAATTTCGCGTACCACCCCACGTCTCGACCTCCTGGTCTTCTACCTCGACTAACACAGCGCCCAGCTCCGCGGCTCGCTGCTGCAGCACGGCCATGGTCTCCGCGTCGCGTTCTAGCTTCCGAGTGAAACACTTGCGGCCGGGTTTGCCCACGCCGGCCTTATGCCAGGCGATGCGGGGTAGCGTGTCGCCGAGCATGCCGACGTGGTCGATGCCGAGTTGCGAGACGACGGAGGCCGTGACCGCCGCGGCCGGCAGGACGTTCGTTGAGTCGTACTCGCCGCCGATGCCGCACTCAATGATTGCGGTCCCGACATCCTCGCTAAGGAACGCGCGTAAGGCTAGGATGGTGAGGAAGCGGAAGTAGAACGGCTTCGTGGCGGGGCCTTCGAGCTCCGCTGCGGATACGGAGATGCCGGAGCGCACGGCCTCGGCACGCGCCGACTCCGTCAGAGCGTCCCACACCTCGAAGAAGTATCGTGCGAACAGCTCTCGGCTGATAGGTCGTCCATCGAGCTGGATACGCTCGCGCACCGAGAGCAGATGCGGCGACGTGTAGGTACCTACCTTGCCCGCGACGGGCGCAACGCTGGGCTGCGTTAAAATGGAGGTTAGGTACGCGCACACGGAGCCCTTGCCCTTCGTGCCGGCGACGTGGATGCACCTCAGTCGCGCGAGGTCATGTTGAGTAAGACCGGCGCGGCGTAGCCACGAGAGCATTTCCGGGATAGCGAGGGCATTGAGGTCCTGGGCAGGAGATGTCGATGAGGAGGCTGTAGTCGGGGGGGAGAATAGCGATGTGACAGCACGGTTCGACTGGATGGAGTCGAGGTGTGCGAGCGCCGATTCATAAGTCCGCGCCATTGTCGATACGCGTCTGAAGGTGATCGCGGGGACTTTGAGACTCGACAGAGGCCTGAAGCAGCACGTCATATATAAAACTTGAGACGGGCTTCAACCTTGGAAACAAGAATAAGCCATGAAACCGGATGCCGGCGCTGGCAGGAAGATACTCTATTAAAAAGAAAGATTGAATCGACCGACTATTTTCATTCCATCGTCATGATTAGTTCAAGAGCATAGTTTTCGATCCTACTGGTATTATTATTTATTTATTTATTAAATTTTTTTTTTACCTCTCTGCTTAGGTAGAAGAGCGTCGGCGATCCGACTAGGTAATGTGCTGACTTCGATGTTGTTGTTACGGAGTAGATTTATTGATAAGATGCGCTACATAATGTAGTGTACCGAGCACTACGTTATTCAGTACGAGTATACATTACGTCATCTAGATATCCTTTTAACGGAACTACCATATGCACATTAGGTATTTCACTCATCCTTCTATGCATATAAGTACTATAATAATAATAACCTATACTATCAAGTACCTCTATAAGATACCCTTTTTTTAATAAATGGTATAAGAAACAGTTCAAGAACTACTGAAGAATTGAGGTCCTGCGATGTTTTATCCTTTTCTCGGCCAATCTTCAAAAAACACTCCTATCCACCTACCTTCAAATTCTTAAATAGAGAGCTCTGAAAGGTTGGTATCTCCTAAGCTACGCTGAGCTTCGGAGCAACGATACCACAAGAATTCTAGCGGACCATATATTAATCACCCATCCAGTCTGTATCCCCTCCGGCAGCACTGGACATATCAAGATCATCAAGGAATGGGGTAGTTATAGACGTCCATGACGAGGTTTACTAATAGCAAACCCGATATTAACACCAAACACACGTTGTATAACCTACAATGGTAACACGACTAGTACGAGAAAGTCAACAGATTCTTCAAATAAGGCAGAGACATATCCGCTGTCTATTGCTTGCATTACTTGCTTACTTGCTATTATCTCGTACACAGGCATATCAATCAGCCTTCCCTTCCCTTCCCTTCCCTTCCTTTCCCACCCATCCATCCGTTCATCCACCCCCTTTTATTTTATTTCCTCTAGAGAACACGGGCTTGACAGCATGCAAAAGTAGGCAAGGAAGATAGGTTAAGATAGGTAGATACGTAGGTAGGCAAGAATAGAGGGCGACAAATGTACAAAAGGTCCGGTAGGTGACAAAAGTGAAGTGAAGTAAAAAAGAAAAGGGATTCTCGGCCTTCTTCTCTACTTCGTCTAGTCTATTCCACGCTACTCCACCCTCAGACTCTGTAGCCGGGCTTCAGTAGATATGACCTGGTACGCACTCGTCAGCATTCTTTCGACGCCGGATATTTCTGGGATGAAGAGACGGTAATGGTAGACTCACTTCTAGTGCTTGTTGCACCTCCAGCACCTTCCTGACCTCCGCCAGCCAGTCTCGACTCAGCGTCTTGGCCCACCCCTGCAAGCCATTCATCTCACGCGCTGCCGCGTCGAGGTCGCCCTCCTCGAGGTATGTCTGTGTTCGGGTGAGGATGCTTTCGACATCGTCTCCGGTGGCCAGGCCTTGTTTCTTGAAGAGGACCTTACTCAGGACCCAGCTGGAAGCGTGAGAAGCCACACCGGCGTTATCGGGCAGCAAGCTCGCCTTACGGACCTCGAACGCAACACGTCGAAAGCGGTCGATGAGCTGAGAGGGCGTGGCAATGCCGCGTTGGTACGCCGCCGGATTGATCGACCCGATGGCTGCGTTCACTACCGGGTCGTCCGTGGCGATCTCCTTCAAGGCGACCAGTTCCCGTACGAATGGTCTCGGATGCTCGGCGTCACTAAGACTAGCGCGCACGGCCTCAACAGCGACGTGCAGCTGCTGCGTCTTGAGATTTGTGTCGACAACGTCGTTCCATCCTGTAGTGAGCTTCTCTAACTCTGTGATAGCCGAACTCAATTGCTCCAGTTTACCAAGTCTCCCGTTTCGCTCTTCCTCGACACGATCCTTAACCTCTCGCAGGAATTGCCGCTTTAGATCCACGGCTTGTTCCAGTAGCTGATTTTTGAGCTTTACTTCGTTGATCTGTCTTTCTCGTTCTAGCTCCGTCTTGATTCTCGAATCATAGACGTCCTGGACGTGTCTCATTTCTTCTTCGAATTCCGCTCTCCACTGCTTTTCTTGCACAGTCATCGCCTTCTCGACACGGGCAACTAATTCGTTAGCTGCGCCTTCAAACTCTTTTACTTTCGCTGCAACTTGTGACGCAGCATCCTTTTCAGCATTAGCTTTTAATTCACGGATCTTAGCGCCGACCTTGTTAATCTCATTTGTAGCTTTGCCAATGGTAGAAGAAAAGCGGTTATCGGCATTGTCAGCGTTCACAACTGTAATGATATCATTGAGCATCTTGACCAGATCTTGGACCACAGGCTCATCAGCATCATTGACGTTAAGAGGATCGATAGGGCCAGCGGGAGGGAATCGAGAGGGTTCGTCGACTTCGGGTGCTACAAAAGCGGCGGCTTGTTTGTTCGATACTTCGACCTTGGCTGGTGTCTGTTTCTCAACAGTCTGAGAAACGACAGCGGGAGCGGCAGCAGCTGGAGGTTCCGGGGCAGCAGTCTTTGGCGGTTCGGAAGGCTTCGTCGTAGGCTTTTTACTCTCGGAAGGGTTTGCTTCGGTAGCAGCAGATGCGTCCTTCTTTCCGGTTCCGGGAGCAGCATCGGCACTTTTACCGGCAGCAGAATTACGCATAGCGCTTGACTGCCTTCCGGAGGGGTCACCGGTGTCTGCCACTCGCCAAGACGCACCACTCTGAGGCGATATCTTGACCCGCTGTCCCGTATCCTTGTCCCGGCCCCCATTGGTCAGCCCTCCCGGGTATCGCCTCTTATAGTCGAGCTCCTCGAAGTAGAGTATGGCTTGCTCTCCAAGCGGTACATATTCGGTAAAGAAGTCATGGAAGTTGTCACTTATGCGCGAATACCATACACCACCACCAAAGGTTATAACACCTAGGAACACGAGAGTGAGGAAATAATTACGTAGTCGGCGGAAGAAGCCCTTCTTTTTCTTGACAGGTGCTGGTGCAGGAGTGGGTGTAGAGGACTTCGAGACCTTGGGTATAGATGTGGACACGGGCGGAGGCGAAGGCGGCGTCGGGGGCACATCTTTAGGGTCTATTGTCGAGGAGGCAATCTTAGACTCGGTCTTCAGAGCAGGAGGATCACTCGAAGCAGCGGTGGTTGTCTCGGATGTTGGTAACTTAGCAGGTGTAGAATCGTTTATTGAAGGCTTCTTATTGTCGGCGTAGCATCTCTAATAGTAAGGAAGATTAGTTAAGAAGCTCTAGAATACTCTCTAAAGATAGGCAGTGTTAAGGTGACTTCAATATTCATACCCTCCCAGTTGCAGCGGCTGATCTTGCGATCGCGGGCTGCCATTGATGGCTATTAGCAGCAGCAACGGGCCTGCTACCTATTGCCCTGACAGATCGCAGCGATATCCGCAACATGAGGACATCGAGGGGACCTTCAAAGTGCGATTACCGGTGCCGCGTTGTGGTTATGATGTTGTCGTGTGCGAGGGAAAATAGAATGTAAAAACCTCGGACGAATCTTTTTTTTTTTTTTTTTTTTTGCCTTTTTTATTTATTGAAAAGTTCACTTCCAAGTTCCCGTCTCTCTGTACTTTGTACCCTGTACTTCGTACCTCCCAAGCACTGCGGTTGGGTAGAACACAATCCCGGTTACAACCGCAATGTTCCGGTTATAAAGTGGACCTAGAAGTTTTCAAGTATCTAGGTACCTTTTCGTTTTGATCTTGATACAATAATGTATCAATGTCGGTATAAAAAGGTATAATAGGTTACTTATCTCCTATAATATCTACCAAAGTTCTCTCTTACATCATAGAAATTCAAAAGTTATAGGTTTTCTATCTACTTTTTTTTTGCTATTGTATATAAATCTATGAATAGTCATCAAAAGTGAAACATTCCTTTTAAGCTCTACGTACCCTCATATGATCGCCGAAAACTTGACTGGTACACGCATAAATACCTCCTACACGATAAGCATTTTTATAGTATTTATATCAACTATGCCTGAATAAAAAAGACGAACACACTTCATCGCAAAGAAATACTGCTCTATTGCATTACTCGTCAAGCTGCCGTATGAGCAGCTCGGCAACGTTCAGTCTCGGTCCAACTTCCTTCCGGGCCGTATCTACCTACGTCGACGTTGACTCACGACCGCAAAGCACCTGGCGGCCAAGCATGTACCTTCTGCACCTTCTCTGTACCTGTAGAACTTGACCAACAGAAAGTCACATATTAAAAAAAACGGATGCCTTCCTACCGAGAAACTCCCAATGAAATATACACCTAAGCATCTAACCGCCTGTCCTCATGCTTCCTTCTTAAAGACGTCCATTCTCTCCTAGAAGCTGCATCATGACGTTAGATACAGTACGAGCCTCGCATTTCTTCGGTAACTAATCGGTAACTAATTGTTCTTTCTCACTTGAGCGTTGCATCCGAGCTTTGGAAAGATTGGTTCGAGATAGAACAGCTAGTCTAATACCCAGAGGACCAATGTGATACAAGAGGTCCCCGAGTTCCTAGATATACCAGGACCGGACAAGGTCTAGTTGCTTCCGGGAACGTTTCTAGCAGGCACAAGGTCCTCCTGATTGTGTATTTGCGCCCTCTGGGGCCAAGCTAACGCCTCCAGGTCGTTGTCCGGGTCTAGTATGCCGAGGGCCAACTTGGTCCAGCGGTAACTTCTTCGCTATAGCGGTAAATAAATCGCGGACATTTTCCGCAGTCTTGGCTGAGGTCTCGAAGAATAATAATCCTGCCTCGCCTGCGTACGCTTCGGCATCGGCGGTTGGAACTGCTCGCTTATCGGGCTGCTCGTTCACCAAATCCAACTTGTTTCCGGCGAGAGCGATGATGATATTCTCGTTCGCCTGTCGTTGTAGCTCCTTTACCCACGCCTTGGCCTTGTCTAGAGATGCCTGATTTCATAACGTCAGCCTATTAAATCGTCTCTTTGTTCCTCGGAAACATACAGATTGCGTAATATCATATACGACAACGGCGCAGTTTGCATTTCGGTAATACATCGGCGCTAAAGACTTGTATCGTTCCTGGCCGGCGGTGTCCCAGATCTCGAACTTGACCGTCGTGTTCTCATCCAGAGAGATAGTTTGCGTTAAGAAGGCAGCGCCGATGGTCGATTCGCGATACGAGTCGAATTGGTCCTAAAATCGCGAATTAGATGAAGTTCAGATAATCAATATATGACGAGCGGTTACTTACCTTAACAAATCGGAGGACTATGGAACTCTGTTTTGTGCGGGTTAGCAATGATGTAACCTGGGGGGATTTATATTTGCTGTTAGATAGGCTACCTTTCCGACCGCAGATTCTCCTATACATTAATTAGCACAAGATAGCATCACATTGTAGGAGGTAGTTCGTACCTAATAGCACCAACTTGAACTGCGCGAAGCGGCCGGACATAGCGCCTCTGGCGGCAGGCCCTGCTCGAGAAGCCATGGTATAAACTCTAGATTCGGGGATTATGGGAGGACACGATAAATGTCGGAGTCGAGGTAAAGAATTGCGATGAAAGAGATCGAGAAGGTTGTCGATGATTAAGAATCGACGATGTCCTTCTTATCGGAAGAGAATTATGATCGTCAACCTCAATGGTGTAGATGCAGAATACTAGAAGGATGCAGGAATGGCGACAAAGGCACGGCAGGCAGTGATATAATTAAATCCGATTGGAGAGACTCGTAAGCGAAAGTGATTCCTTTTCTTTTCTTTTCTTTTCTTTTCTTTTCTTTTTGTCTTGTCTCGAAATGTGGGAGAATCAGGATTTAGTTGTCGTTGGTGTAGAAGAGAAAGTGTCGGAGAGTAGGATGAAGGAAAAAAGTGATGATTAGGATTTGACTACTGCCTTGAACTTGGGGGTGCGAAGTTGAAGGAAGCTAACTTGAAGGTTGTTGAAGAGGCGCGCTGAATGATCAGTGGCTCAGCAGGTTTAACGGTAGTGGAGCAACACGTCAGGCTCGGGCTAAGATTGAAGAGGATACGGTGAGCTGTTCTTTCTCTAATCCGTACCTTTCTTTTTATTATGTACCTGGTATCTATTCAATGTACTTATGTACATGTATGTACATACACTATGGGTACATGTATGTATGTACCTGTAGCTACTACATTGTATCAATGCATTCAATATGAGATAGGTGCTAAATATGCACGTGACTTTGTTACAGATGCGATGCAATTCATTTAATCAATAATATTTACTTACTCGATCTTACCTCAGAGAAAGAGCCCTACATAGGCAGTTACAAATGCACCAGGGTCCCTACTGCATGGGAAACAGGGATAAAGAATCCGGTATGAGGTATGATCCGTGCATACTCCCGATTAACTGTATCTGTTCTTGGCAACTTTCTGAGACCGCGGTTCAACTTCGTTCTAATTTTTAATTTTAGTCTTGTCTTAATAAGTAATAAGTACTCTGTAAAGTACATTTTGTCTACATTTACATTTACATCTACATCTTCGTTATCGACCACCCTATCTTTGGGACCAAAGAGTCGACTTGCGCAAATTCTAATTCTATTCTTCTTCTTCTTCAATAACCAAAACGACACGCTACTGCTGCTGCTGCCGTATCACCCTCTTTCGAACCCTTTTTTTTTCTTTTTTTTCTTTTCCTTTTCTTAAATTCTTATTATTCCATCATTTCCCTTCGAAGCTACTTTCCACGTCAACTATTCCAAGTCTAGCTGAAGACGCATGCTAGATTCTAGAATACACACATCATCAACACTCTTCCTATACAACACCTCTTCTTCTTCTTACCTTCACCATGGCGCTTCCATTCCGTGATATTAATGTCCACGTCGCTGCCGACACCTATACCTTCACCTCACCCTCCTCTCCTACCGCTCCTGTTCTCGTTGTCGACCGTCCTACAGGCGATGTGAGGCTAAGTGAAGCAGCTCACTTTGCTAATAAACGTGTATCCCGCGTTTCTAGTATAGCCGGTATACTAGGCATTCTTCGGTTAAGACTTGGTAATACTCCTTTATTGCCATCAACCTATCATTCGCCCATCCTTGTCCCAGACTGACAACTTCTAGACAAGTATGTCATCGTCATTACCAAATCCCAACCTATGGGCCGTCTCAAAGGCCATATGGTCTATAAGGTTCTCTCAACCGATTTCCTACCTATGCGCGAGCGCCAGATTCGAGACCCCGACGAAGACCAGTTCTTATCGTTGTTAAAGACCTATATTATGAGAGGACCCATGTACTTCTCATATTCTCTCGACCTTACCAATAGTTTCCAGAGACAAGCGACTGCGGACCTCTCGAGCCCTCTTTGGATGCGAGCCGACGATCGCTTCTTCTGGAATAGATTCGTGCAGTCTGATCTAATCACATTCCGCACCAGGGGCAACCGTTCGCAACCGGGTGTACAACCGGCTGTTGACCCTTATATTCTACCGGTCATATGGGGCACTCTCGAGATTCGCCCAACCACGTTTAAGAGTACGCCTTTAACTATTGTTCTAATTACCCGCAAGGCGAGGTATCGGGCTGGGACTAGATACTTCACCAGAGGTCTTGACGAAGAAGGACACGCGGCAAATTACAACGAGACCGAACAAATCGTTGTGCTAAACGACACCGGTCGAGGATTAGGCGGATATGCAGGAAGTACTGACATGCAAAGCGGGAAGTATGGTACTTCGGGGGGGGCCGAGATGCAGGTACTGTCCTACGTCCAAACTCGAGGCAGTGTGCCGGTGTACTGGGCCGAGATCAATGCTCTTAAGTACACCCCAAAGCTGCAAGTTCGTAGCATCGAAATGGCCCTTCCAGCCGCCAAGAAACATTTCGACGAGCAGATTCGTATATACGGAGACAATTATCTAGTGAATCTGGTAAACCAGACTGGCCGTGAGAAGCGAATGAAGGAGGCTTATGAGCAAATGGTCCAAACCCTCGTCTCGTCAGCTACGGAGAAGATTAAGGGCGACGCAGTTGCGGACGAGAAGTTCCACATCATCGAGCCTGCATCCTCAAAGCAGGAATATGATCGTCTTCACTACATCTACTTCGATTTTCATCACGAAACTAAGGGTATGAAGATGCACCGGGCCATGTTACTCGTCGAACAACTCCAGGATGCCCTCATAGCCCAGCAGTACTTCCGTGGCGTGGACATGCCCGCGAACGGTGGCCTCGAGACTAGGAACTATCAGACCAGCGTAGTGCGGACAAACTGCATGGACTCCCTCGACCGCACAAATGTCGTTCAGAGCATGCTGGCGCGATGGACTCTGGACCGCATGTTTATCGACCTCGGCCTACTTAAACGGGGCGAAAGTTTTGCTGCCGCCGACCCAGAATTTGAATTCCTCTTCCGCAATATATGGGCGGATAATGCGGATACGGTGTCGAACTCATACGCAGGCACCGGTGCTATGAAGACGGACATTACCCGTCTAGGAAAGCGTACGAAAGCAGGTATTTTCGGGGACGGTAAAGTAGCTGTGTCTCGGTACTACCTAAACAACTTCCGAGACGGTCCCAGACAGGATGCCTTTGACCTCTTCCTGGGCGCTTACGAACCGACGTTTGCTAACATCGGCTCGTCATTCGTATTCGCCGACCGAAGACCGATCCTAATCCAGAGCATTCCCTATATCCTCGCTTTCAGCATTTTCTTCGTTTTTGTTGGCCTATTCACGAGACGTCTCCCCGACTCCACCGTCTGGACTATCCGTGTCTTTATCTTGTTCTGGCTGGTGGTTGCCGCGTGGTGCTTTAACTTTGTCATCAACAACGGAATGCTCTTTGTCAGTTTTCTCCATTCCCTTACCTCTCCCCGGAGAATTTTTTCTTGATTCCTAAGAAACTTTAGGGGTCTATATTTTCGAAGACTTAAGTACTAACATCATCATCATAGGTTAACTGGCCGAAGCTGAACCCGCGACCGTGGGCGACCGAAGGCTACCAAGAGGCCATCACCAAGGTCAGCAAGGACTCGCTACTCGGCCCTTTCGTAGCCAAGCACGAGCGCGGGCTGAGCACGGCGCGGTTCCTCAACGCCGAGGAAGGCAAGAAGAGGATCGAGTAAGAAAGAAACAGAAAAGGAAGGAGAGGGAAGAGGGAAGAGGAGGAGGATTAGAATACAGGAAAGAAGGGGGGTGAAGAGGGGAAAGGGGTGGGAGTTCTAGTGTACTTTTACTTTTATTGCCCCGTCATCGGAAAACATCGACGCCCCGCCCCCCATATGTTCAGATTACGCTCTGGGATAACTACCACCTAATTAATCACTTACTACCTAGTCTGCATGTCCGCCGCTCCTCCTCTTGTGCTGTTATGAAAACGTGCGTGTCCTATGGTACCTAGGTAGGTAGGTATATTCACGTCGATGTCCAGCAGCTACCTACCAACATGCACCTCTTACTCACGATATCCCACACGCATTAGGTACCTACGCACACTTAACTCCCTAATTCCCATCGTCTATACCTCCTAACCTCCTAACCTCCTCACTAACATTCACCAACACAAAAACCTCTTGCTTACTGGTAGGTAGGTACTCTAGGTATTTATATAATTTAATCCATTAACTAGGTAGGTACGAACAAGTGAGAATAATAAAACTTGAATTTATTACATACATCCTATACAACTCTTAAAAAGAAGCCCTTCCCCCCCACCCCCCCCTTAAAAATATATATATATATATATATATATAAAAGCCGTATAACTTCATACACGTACACGCAAATCGCTCGCTGATCCGTTTATTTACCTATTTATTTGTCTGCTTGTTTGTCTTGTTTTTGTTTTCTTCTTGTTTGTCTTCCTCTCCCCTTTAGTAGCGTGTGAGAAGGGACAAGGGAGGAAGATGACGACGTACAAGAGAATATAAAAGGAAAAGGAAAAAAAAAAAGCCATGCGTGAGAGGTAGCTACCAGAAGAAGGTAGGTAGGTAGGTAAGATAAAAATAAAAATTTTTGAGACGCCCCTGAATCCTCAACCAGAAATTCCGATGCTACGTACGTCAAGTAAAAGTGTAGACCTGCCGTAATACTCCATAAATGCATGGGATTTACGATACGCTTTGCCTTGCTCGTTCGCTCCGGATAGTGGTAGTAGTAACGCGTGTCCGATTTCTTGTAAGATTACATGGATATAAAAACTAGGTGAAGACCCTGACGGAAAAATTAAGAAAGACAGAGAGAGAGAGTGTGTGTGTGAATGTGAGTGGAGGGGACGAGATAGATGAAGACGACGCAGAGAAACTTCTTTTTACAATACAACAGACGTATCTGAGCGCAGCGCGATGCAGGATAAAAGGGGGGCGACGAAAACCAGGAAACACAACCCCCCCGGGGTATCATAATCAAGAAAAAAAAATAGATTGAAGAAAACTTCTCTGATTCGAAACATCTCCCTCTCTTCTCTTATCCTTAAATAAAGGGGCGAAAATGGCCAGCCGACTACAGCCAGAGCAGCCAGCGAACAGCCCTAATGACGCCTTTCCCCAGACCGAGCACAATGCGCGCGAACATGACGACAAACCAGACGTACCACATAAAACCGACGAGGACCCACTCGACAGCGAGCCAGCCAGCGCGGCGGACCCAACGGAACCGGCGCCGACGCCGCCTGAGCATCTTCTCCATAGTATCGGTCACATGCTTGACCTTGAGACGCTGGCCATCGACGAGGTCACGGTTGACGTCGTCGGCCTCGTCGGCCGCACGATGTGTCATGGCTAATAGATCACCGCTCACACGATTATTCAGGGTCTCGACGCGCTTGTAAAGCGCTGTCGCCGTCTCGGACGCGAATTGGGCCGTGCTCGCGTTCGAGACCCGGATCGATCGCTCGATGCTGTCGGACAGGACGCGTGCTGCAGCCGGATACACTTCCGTTCCCGGCAAGCTGGGGCCGGCTCGTTTGTCCGATGAGAAGCGGCTGATATCAATCCATGGCAGGGCCATGGCCTTCTGGTCGGCTGTGAAGAGTGGGTGCGGCTCGTGTGCCCGCCTCGAAATCTCCATTGCTATGATGCCAGAGCAGAGGACTAGCGTGCGTAGACGCGCGATCTCTCGCTTAGATATTTGAGTGCCTCTCGGTAATGGAGCGCGGTTTGAGATTGACCAGTGACGAGCGCTCTGCGAGAGAGCCCTAGGGCCTATTTGCGGTCGATTTTGTGCGTCTTGCGGGGCTGATAAGGAAGTGACATCGCTCAGATCCTTGGACGTATTTCGTAGCTTATTATTAAGTGATATTGAGTCTCGTGGCCGCGATTCCGCGTCAGAAATATCTTCGTCGTGAAGCAGATGGGATTTCGTACGGTCGATCTCGGATGAAGGAGGTGAGGCCTTACGAATATCGATGCGAGGCGGTTTCAGTAGATCAAACCGAGGTGACCTGTTAGCCCGCGTAACATGATGAAGAGTAAGTGAGCCTGTCTCTTCAGATGTTGATAGGTCTTGCGGGGCCGACGCCGATTTGAAAGGGGGCATGACATCCAAGTAATTTCCTCGGCGACGACCATCATGGAGACGCCGAGAGCTACTGCGAGATATGTTAAGAGAGTCTCTAATCCTACCCCTTTTAGGCTCGTCATCTGAATCTTCACTCGAAGATGTGGTTGAATCATCCTCACTGTCGGAGTCCCTTTTCCATAGAAGATCGGTGACTTTAGAGACGCCTCCTCGGATTAAACCGTCTAGCTTAGCACCCCCTTTGAAGATGCTCCGTAAACCGATCTGTTCCTCTGGCTTAAGTCTGATGCTTCCCATGCTACGGTGAGGCTTATGACTTTCATTAGTGGACGTCTTTGAGATAGTTTTGCGAGTGAGGCTCTTAGACCTGCGCGGATCGGGCGACTGAAACCTCTCTGCGGTCAATGTGGACAGGTTTAGCAACTCGGGTTGCTCAACGGGGCTATCTAACTTCTCATCCTTTTCACGGCTCATGGGGTCGGCGACACGTTCCCGCTCTCTACTACGATCACGGAATATGTTTTTGACTCTTGAGAAGGGTTTTCGGCCAGGAGACCCTGGTCGGCTCCCAGGCGGTGTAAGATCCATGCCGATGGTAGGCAAATGAATGTTGCGACCTTTCGACGATTTGGTATCCGGTGACTCTGGCCGGGAGGAATCGAGTTCAGTCGACAATCCGTAGTTTTGGCTCGGGACCTCCAAACTAGGACGTCCGGAACCTATGGGAGACCCTTGCAGTAATCTTCCGCGATTAGTTTTATCGTGATTATCGATGATGTCTGCCCGCGAGCCTCTGCGGCTATCCGCTTGCTCAAGAGCCTGGGATATTCCTTCTGGCGTCGCCATCCTTGATGGCAGTTGCTTGAGATGTCCGCGATCAATTTCGTCCAAGCTTGCTTTTACCCGTTGATCCTCATTAGCCTCTTTTGCGAACATTTCCATCTGCTTCTGAAGCAGATCCGTGTCATTAGCACTGATGGTGCCGCTACGATTCCGTTTTCTGCGATCACTCTCGCTATCCGACGTGTCTGATAAAGAGCCTTTTCTAAACCGCAGCAAGTCATGACCGTGTGGTTGACCGTTCGTCTTATGGTGCATCCCTCTCAGCCTCTGGCGAGCCCGATCCCGGGCGCTGATAGGTGCCTCCAACTCCACTTTGCCTGGGTTTATATGATCAGTTTCAGAAGCAAAGGTAGCCATGCTAGCCTCTCCTTCTTTAGTAGGGGACACAGAGAGAGCAGATGACACAGTTTCGTTTGCCTGGTGCGACGGCGGCAACTGTGGTTCGGGTTTTGGTTTGGGAGGGAAGATCTTCGAATAGTGGCGGTCTTCAATGACATATTTATTGTCCCCTTGCTCTAGCCAATACGCATCAGCAAGCATATCTGCAGGATCGATACTCCAATCTATCCTCAGCCGTTTCGGCCGTCCTATGGTCGATGTAGGCCTTGGAATATTCGAAGGAGGAAGTTCTTGACTGGCATTCTGATCTGCGCTTGGGAACGGGGAAAGAAAAGAGGCCCTAGGTAATAAACCAGACGTAGCTGCGGACGCGGCAGTTTCGTCGATCCAACCTGCTACTTTTGACACATCCGAGAAGCCTTGGGCCTCCCCGTCGATCGTTCTGCGTTCCCGAGCTCGAATCTTTCGATTTCGAATGTATTGAAGTGGGTTATAGGCCCGGCCTAATGATACTTGCGATGCGCCGGTAAGATTTGGAGGTGAACTAGCATGCGTGGGAGAAGTCGAGGCGCTCGAAGATAAAGGCTGAGAGCGAGTGTCCTGTTTAAGAGGCGGGAGGAAATGCAACAGCCTTCTATATTGATCCATCAATTCGAGATATTCTTTCGCTTTACGCGCCCGGGCTAACGTCGAAGACGAAAAATGATATTTATAGCTATTCTCGTCAACTGTAGACTGCCGCGGAACGGGGATTCCCGACGAGATCGATACAGACCTCGGCGTCAGCACCCTCTCCGGCCGTGGCGACATATTATGTGAAGTCCTCCTCTGCTGCTGCAAGTGCTGCTTAAGGCTACCTCCAGCTAGAGTGTCAGGGAGCTGGGACAGACGGGGAGGAACAGGGCTCGAAACGTTTCTTCTTTCAGCCATACGTCTTGATTCGCTCAAATTAAGAGCCATGTTTACAATATGCGTAGAATCGACATCAAGGGAGGTACCCGGTCGCGGGGTCGGGATCCTTGATGTTCTTCGCGCCCCTTGACTATATCGTCTCTCCTCGTCGGGAACCGGACTTATTACTCGGCTTGCTTGGCCATCGCTCGACCTCCTCATATTCTCGATATCAATACCCAGTCCCATCTGGGGGAAACTAGCTCGATTCGGTTTATCGGGCACATTCATAGGGCTCTTAGCTCTACGGCTATCGACCGGAATCCGTGATCGCCTACGGCCATCATCCCGGCTCGTCGACGTCGCCTTAGACGGATCATCGAGCATGGGGTTCGCTAGGAGGAAGCCCCCACTGGAACGAGGTTTGTGCGACCGACGTCGCTTATGCATCTCATGATTTAAATCCTTATTTCCTTGATCAGGCGCGGGGGGACTCGAGTCGTCGACGTCTAGGCGTGAATGGGCTAATGTCGTGGTACCGGTTGAGGGAGTGCTGGCTTCGCCGGGTTCATAGCTTCCATGACTATGTGAGGATCTTGCTGTTGACAAAGGGTGTGAGTAGGCAACAGATGAATCTCCATTATTGTCCTTCATCGCGCCTATGGCATTCACACTATCAATATTCCGTCTCGCATGCCCAAGGGGGTTCTAGAAGAAATATGTAGTATTGTACTATCTCTTCTGAGGTCTTTTGTGGACAAGTCGGGACATTTTGGGGAGATTCTAGCCAGACGAAGGAGAACAAGGGGGGTTTTAGACAAGACAGTGTTGGAATGGTATGCGAATGACGAGGATGATGATGTAGCAGTTAACAGTAATGTTGTATCCTATCTTCAACCCTTCTTGGGTAATTCAATCTCTCCCGAAAAATAGATCGACCGTGAATTAATATCAGTATAAGATGATGATGATATAAGCTCGGTTGCTTTCGGGATTGGTATTTATGAGTATCCCTATCCCTTCTAATTACTGAAAGGTATTGATGTGGATTTTTGAAGGCATTTCGAGGTGGAGTTGTCGTGGAGTTGTCTTGGAAGCGGTCGCGCTTCGCAGCTTGACTTGGAAAGGTTCAAAGAGTAGGTACATGTATGTACTAAAGATCAATGACATTAGCGTCAACTGCTATAAAGTAAGGGTACCCTAATGTAATAATGTACCCTTTTATTACCATACTAAAGTCCCGACTTCCTTCCCCCCCAAAAGTAACTTTAAATTAAATTAGAATGGACCCTCTGCGCCCGAACCCTTGTTAGTAGAACCCTGCGAATGCATGTGAAGAAGAGATTACATATGGTTAAATGCATCATGTTATAATCATATCTCTATACCGATATTTCACACGAATCTATAAGTATTACGTAGTACCCTTACATAGTACATGTACTATAATACGAACATTTGAACATTTAATATAAAAGTGGTTGAAACATGACATATCCTTACATGTATTATAATACGAACATTTGAATATTTGGTGTAAAAGTGGTTGAAACTTGACATACATGTATACCATCTTATGTACACTATGGATACATCGAAGTACATAGTAAAAACGGGCACATACGTAACTACATGTATACTTACATAAATGTACAACCCAAGCCATCTACGTCAAACTCACAAAACTTCATCCCGATTACATACGAGTTTACATCATATCCACGAAGCGCTCAACAAACCCAATGAAATTTAGGTACGTGTCGGTGCCGATGATAAGGATCTCTTTTTATAAATCATCCCAATGTTCGGTCCCCGAGATTCGTACTACATTACCAAGGACGTTAAATAGATTTATATATGTAGGAAGAGAAAAAAATAAAGGCAACGCGTTAATCGCCGGTCACATTTACAGATGAAACTGCACTCAATAAAATTCTGCGTAGGTCCAAACGCCGGAAGATGCAGACAACTCCCCTTCTCCTAGCCGGCTGACAAATAAGACACGCAAAGTACGCAAAGGACTATGTTTTAGGGTCAGGTAGCCAGAAAGCTACCAGAGACAATCCGCCCCTTTCTAAGGACTACGTAGCATGTAGCCAACCTTCCACATCCGCCAATCCGAATTCAGCATTCCTTTTGGATCCTAATCGGCGAAGTAGGCGGTTTCGTTTTCCAATCCACACGCAAAGGCCCTGGAGTTAAATATGTATAATGATGACAGGTGTTGTGACACGAAGTGAACACGAAGGAGAGATTGCGTATTTGAACTCGTAGGTAGGTTTATAGGCCGCTTTTCCGGTCTTACTCTTGCGCCTCGACTTGCTGCCCAAGAGTCCCGGTCATGGAATGGCCGGAGTTCATATATACGCTTGATTAGGTAGATTTAGTTAATGGTCAACGCCCCATTTACACGCCCGGTTGCCAGTCGACGGGAAGGGCCAGTCGCTTTGCCCTCGCATGAACTCTATCGGCGAAAAGCTGCGGAACGGAAGCATGTTCGAACCATGCACGGGTTTCTAGTTGCATGACATCACGCTTTGAGTTGCCGCTCGACTGGTTGTGAAGTACTACATATATCACGACGGCGAGAACGATAATGACGATGATGGCGACTGCGAAGGTTAGTTAGTACACGATCATCCAGAGGCGAGCTGAACGGTTACACATAGACATACCGACAATACCGAAGCACATCCACTTCTTCTTCCTCGTCGCCCTGGCGGTGTTAACGGCCACGCCTACTTCTTGGTTGCCCTTGTCAAGATTTACGACGATCTCCTCGCCCTTCTGCTCGATGTTGGCAATAGCAACCTCTTGCTGTATAATGAGAGTATCCATGTCCTGGAAAAGTTGTGCAAGTTCGATCATCTGCTGTTCGATCTTCTTCAACTGCGCATGGCGGTCTTGCACAGCGCTCAAAACAGCCTGAGCCTGACCCCGACGATTGCTTTGCATCAACGCCTGCTGGAAAACTTGACCGCCGGTCTGGTCCTCCACCGCAGCTTGCACCTCGGCCTCGTCGGCATCAGGCCGTACGATACGGTATTGCCGCGCCATCTGCTCTTGCGTCTTCTTGCGGAAAGCGGATTCGACACCTTGATAAGCCCTAATAGCATCCTTCAACCTAGTGTCGACGCGGCGCACTTGTTGACCAAACTTCTGCTGGCTCTCAGGGTTACTCTTGAGCTGGCGCACCCTCTCCGTCAACGACCTGTAATGAGCCATTGTTTCAGAGCTGAGGGCATCGAGCTGGCGGTTAGTATTGCTCGTAGCAGAAGCGTCAGCATCGTCGAGGGCTCTCTGTTGAAGCATCTTGAGCTGGTCGAGGTTTCGGTCGATCATGTCGATACCGCGGTTGATTTCCGAGACCTCGTTCAGGACAGAGTTCCCATTCCCGGTCCCAAACGAGCCAGCATTTTGGGCAAGCGAGGCCATCTCGACATTGTTCGCTATAAACCATTAGTACAACTGTATGGGCTAATTAAATATGCCAAATAATATGACCGTAACATACAACCATATTCGTCTCTGCCCATGGACGGAGTGTAATTCGATTGCGGTGGCATCGCTCCTCCATAACCACCGTTGCCAGCACCACCTCGCTGGTCATAGGGGTTTTGTTGGCCTCCGTACCTAAATTACCGGTCTATGTCAGTCGCTCCAATTTTGATTTTATAGGTTTGTCGAATAGGGTATCGTAATCTCGAATTAAATAGATAGATGGAGGTTAACTAACCCGTACTGCGCCATGTTGTTAGTAACTGTTTACTGTAGACTACCCGTAGTATATAAACGGGAAACGATGTCAAAAAAAATAGGAACTAGAATTCAGCGAAGAGGCAAGATGTAAAAGAGAAGAAGATAAAAAATCGAATTCGAGTTTGGGCAGTGGAAAATTGAAACACTCAAGGGGTCAATTTCTTACACTCATGGCGCTCCCGGGTCTCTTGTCTGGTAGGGAGACGGGATTTGAGGGTTGAACTATTTTGGTGTGTTACCTAGTTAGGTTATTTCAGGGACTACCACTTGAATTAATGGTCATTCGTGCCAGCCTAAAAGAAGAAAAAAATATTAATGCTGCTTGTCGTCCCTATGGTCTAAAATTGGGGGAGAAATAAATGAATAGGAAAAAATATATAAGGAAAGAATTGAGGTAAGAAAATGTTTATAGAAATATTATGAATGATCGAAATAGTGTATTGTATTTGTATAAGTGTTAAAAAAGAAAGAAAGATCGGTTTGGACAAAGTTGGATGTTGTTGGTACTAGTAGGTCCTTGAGCTGACAGGTTAAAGACGGGGGAACCAAAAAAAAGGGTTTCTAGGATGGGACTAATCTGCTAGCCCGACGGGTGGAGTACGAAGATAAGTGGTTCTTTACCTTTTATGGTAATATTCTTATGTACTACTGTACCTGAAATCTGTACACATGTACATGCAACTTCAGCTTGTCTCCTATTAACAACCCATCTCAAATCTCATTGGTCCTGAAAGAAGCTAAGTCCCTAACAAATTATAAGAGAATGGAACAACAGCCTACCAGATTCACTCACATCCATTGTATATTCTAAACTTACAAGGACTTGGAACGTGAGAATTATCACCCCCCCTTCTTTCAGTATTGGAAACCATTCAGTCTACATCAGTTCAACATGGAAGTAAATACTGAATTATAATGTCATGAATAGTTCAAAAGAAAGAAGAAAAAACAAGTTCTATGTCTGTACCTGCTGTAATACTATAGTATTGATGTATCGATGACAAGGTAAGTCTTAGTACATCAAATAGTACAAGGTACCTAGCTTAGCTTACTTACATTAGGTTCGTACTCACATACACACATTAAGCGGGTACTTAGACAAGGAATAAGGGAATAAGAGAAGAAGGAGGCAGTGATTAATAGAGGTGATCAACTTTCATGCTTTCCTAATTTTATCTTCAACCTTCCGTATTGAATAACTTACGACTAATCATATTAGGGGGATACATGTATGTATTGACTTGCATACCTCTTATACCCCCCTTTGACCCATGGTTCATCTATCTATTATGTTCATCCCTTAGGTACCTACATATGTATAATCTTCTACCCACTTATATCGAAATATTCTACTGTGATGCCAAGACCTGTAGCATACTGCCTATGTATGTACTGTGTATAATGATACATACATTCAAATATATAATAGAATGAATGCATTGCTAAAATTATCTCCAAACATACCACAGTAATACTACATACCTCATATTATATTCCGCGCTAAAATAGAAAATAGTAAGGGAAGCCAACACAGCCCAGAAAATTTTCGACAAAGAACAGGATATCTTGTTACAATCACGTCAAAGCCGCATCATGCGAATGAATAAAAGAATTCTTCCTTACCTCCTACTAGTATCAATACTGTAACATACTATACATACATACATACATACATACATACATACATCACAACCTCAACCCTGGAAATGTTAGATCAACATTCATCATCAACCGATTCGTAGCCGCTCGACGACGCCCGTTTCAATCCTAAGCGCTGATCAATGCCAACTGCCGCTTAGGGGTTCGGGAAGACCACCCCCTGGGACCGGTACGGTATAAGAGATAAAGAACCTTCCTCTGTCTTTCCCCGATCTGTTCTCTCGAGTTCGTAATCTCGATTATCGAGACACTTCGGCTCAGTTTGCGGTATTATAGATATAACATACCCATATGTAAGGTATGTGTACTATGTGTATGTGTATAAGGTAGGCACGGGGTAGTCAAGCCTAGGACCCTTCCCGTCCGCGAGATAGCGCACTGCCGGAGCATGCAATGCATCTACTCATAATCCTCCATTTACTTCGTACCTAGGCAGTCATTTAATAACACAATCGGCTAGAAATCCCGAGCCGTGGCTTGACGTCTACCCGTACATACCTACTTACCTCATACCAATTTGTACTTCGTATACCTAATAGGTAGGGCATGCACACCGCGCTTTTGAACCAGGCACCAAGTTAGCAGAGGAAGAGGACGGGGGGGCTGTGATCTTACATGCTAAGCCTTAAGCTACCGGCCATCAGCCCGTACAACGTACGTACTACTTACACTACGGAGGTACGCACTTACAAAGCCACTAACAGAAAGCCACCATACAAACCGCGACTCGTCATGGAAACTTTCCACCATAAGAATGGCGGAATCTCGACTACGATCAGCAAATTCGTGTCACACATCTCCATGCGAGCACAATATCTCAGGAATGTAAGGTAGGTAGGTAGGTAGGGTTACCTATATTACACAGTACCTACATAAGGTAGCAAACAACCCTTTAAATGGATGCCTACCTCCTACCGATCACGATCAGGCAGCCAGATTCATTTCTTAAGAGCATTGCTCTCTCCAATTCTTTCGAGTTACCTAAATTCCGACTTGGGGTCTGAGACATGTGCAAATAGGTTGATCACATTTGCCATGTATAGGTAGGTCATATGCTGATGTCATTGGATTTACCATGGAGAAAGGAACTACGAGCGTTTACTTCTCTGGGAAGTATTCTAAATGAATATTTCATATAATCCACAGAGTGATAGTGCTACTACATTTATCAAATCCCATGAGAGTCTTATGAGAAGCCCAAGTGCTATTAGCAGTATATCAACGCTCACAGCACGAGTTTTCTTGTTGTATAAGTGAGCTCTTAGTTCCGATATCTAATATCTAACTAGGATAGACACATAAAGTTGTAAAACTCCGTGGATGCGGGCAGTCATCGATCATCTATCAGCCTCATAGAAAGTGAACTCATCTATCGTTAGCACCCCATCCTTGATTTCCCTATCATCACCCCCTTTAGACTATGGCGTACGCAGACGCGTAGCTTACGCTCGAATCGGTGACACTCTCGACCAAGCTGCTGCGCTGGTACTGTACAAACTTGAAGCGGTACTTGTCCGCCTCGGGTTTATCTTTTGCCAACTCTTCCAAGGCGGCCATCATAACGCCGATGGGATGGCGTCCGCAGACGGTGTTCTTAGTGTGTCTGAGGTTGTCGACGAACTTGTCGTGATCACCCGACGCAACGGCATCCATGGCTAGGTGGTCGACTTGCTTGATGCTTTCGTGGATAGGTGGGTTTGTCGGCTTGGGCATCTTTCGGTTCAAAGACTGCAGCTGGTCGACCTTGCCCTCTGGCGCGTAGGCCGTGTAGCTGAATCGCGAACCCCAGTGGCAGAAGTCCGAGCTCACGACAAACGCGTTATCTGGGTCTTGTAGATACGGCGCCAGCAACTGTCCAAATTCCTTCTCCTCCGGCCCATTGTTGTCTCCGACGAGAATGGGAACGATGGTAGGGTACTCGGCCCCGGATGTAAAGGTCTGAGTAATACGCTTATAGATATACGGGAGATGCATCTCCAGCGAGTGCTCGTCCACATCTCCGCTAGTAGGGATGTCTTGGAACTTCCCCGTGTCGCGCAGCTTCTGAACCACGTCCTCGTCGACTATCAAGTCGCCGAAAGGCGTGGTGTACTTGGCAAATTTAGTCAGGGCACAACCGCGGAGATAATAAGTATGTGAAGGTCCCAGGATAAAAACCCGCTTCGCTTTGCTCAGGTCGAGACACTTGTACGCCCAAGCTGCGCAGGGGCCCGAATATGAATAACCTGCGTGCCTTTGAGGGGACTAAAAGTTAGGTGCTCCGAAATAACAACGGAATGGCACGAAAAGAGGAGCGGAAAGGAGAGTGACCTACGGCGCTATCACGACCTTAGCACCGGGAATGGGAAGACTGCTGTCGTGGATAGAGCTGGGGACATCACTTAGAAAGCCGTCCAGTTGGCTAGACAAGCTATCGGGGTCCCCATCGTACCAGCTGTCCGCGTGACTAGCTTCTCGACTATTCTTCAGCTTCATTGTTAAGACAAAATACAAGATATAGCCTGTCAGTGTTTTGAATTTTAAGGTGATGAGAGAGAAATACAAAGAGAAATGCCCGAGGACGGGTGCATGGAAAAAAGAGAAGTTAAGAGATAAGTACGGTTTACGGATAGATGAATCGGATAAGACCGGGTACCTGTTGATCAGCAGTCAACAGCGGACCTACCCTACCCCGCTGCCCCGCGTCCTTGTCCGTCAAAGCAGCTGCACTTCAACAGATGGAATGACGTATTTAGGACAAACTTTAGTCTTGAGTAGTAGATTACCCCTTAGATACATGTATTGTATGCAAGATCCGAAGGTCTTGTCATTGGACCTCTGATACTTGCATATGGACTATCATTCATATTACTACATTAGCGCGCCAACCTGTTTCCTGGACATGATTTCCATTTTTTGACATAATCCCAAGACGCTGTTAAAGGTTTTGAGACGCTCTCCAGAGATCATTTTTTTACAGTGACTGTCAGGAGACGATGTCCAGGGCACGGCCTGGCGCGCTAATGTAGAGGCTGGAGCACTTACACGGTTGCACCTACACAAAAGACATATTACATAAATACCTTGACCTCCTTATTTTTAAATGATAAATATATATTCTCTGTTTTGGAAATCATATCTCGTTTTCTCAAGGTTCATTATTAAGCATGCGTATCAAATGTCATGCCGGTGTTTGCGTGTTCTTGTTACCAACGGATGACTGTTCCTAGCATCTTCATGTTTGTCTTAAGGATAGAACAGTCATGTTCAGTCCCTAGGTAGGTACCACGTATATACCAGGTGTTCATTATAATAAAATATCTGCTTCAACTCTAGGACTTATACTCCGCGGTCTACTATGCTTCTATATATTCTCTTCGTGTTGAATAGGTACTTCCTCTATCCCGAGACCTTTGCTAAGTATACCTAGGTAGGTATCTAAGAAGTTTAAGATATTAGCGGTAAAAGGTATTGTAAAAGTAAAGATATGTGTAATTCGTTAAATCATGCTAAGGTATAGTCCTTGACGATGTTTTAGTAGGTAGGTAGGTATCTAATGCCACCAGATATACCAAGCACAATACCGAGAGACGATGTATAATGTGATTTATGCTACATTCTGAGGTAAATATTAGATACCAGGTAACAATACTAATCGCTTGAGATATAATCTGAAGTCATAAGAAACTCATTTCCAGAGATCTAAAAGCCCTTCCTCCTGTCTTATATAACACTAGTTTAGCTAGTTTAAGTAGATAGCCCGTCCTCTCCGAGGACGCAAACAATATTCATAATCCTACCTTATATAAAATATCTAGTTATAGTTACCCCTATATTTAGAAGAGTACTAAATTGACAAATTACCTACGAGAATAAAGAGAAGTGAATGAGATACGTATACCACCAACTTACATCTTAGTATCGTCAAAGAGAATTGTCTACCTAGGTACCTGAAAACTTCTTCTTATGGTTACTATACTTATCTGCTATATAATCTTTGATTGATGTAGAGAGGAATTTCTATATTCGAAGATCACCACCTTTCGTACCATCAACTACTCCTCACACCTTCAACTTCTTTCTGTTACGGGTACCAACGAGTTGACCGGTAGCCCTAGGTACCCCTATTTACACCGTCAGGGCCTGGACATAAACGCAAGCGCTTGGTATTAAGAACTCAGTCAACATGTGTCTAACGTTGCCACATACCATGTACAAAAAAGCTAACATGGTATACCTACCTCCCAAAGCATCACGTAACAACAAGGGGTAGGTATCGTTGTTTCTAAATACCAGGTAGGTACCTAAAACTACCTGACTTACTATGTCCTTGTGATGTATGAGCTTATCTGTTTTTCTGGAGTCGATTCACTGTTCTGAAGAATACCTCCTAACCTAGTATGTTTAACATTTGTTTCTATTCTCCTAATCTCAGATCTATCGTCGCTGGGTCAAGCTGCCTCGATAGCGCATCGGTGTCGTAGTACATCTCTCGTATACAGGGCCTCTGAAGCACCAAACCCTTCGTCAGATCTCGATCATCTCGTATTTAGTATGTAAATTAGACACTAGGTAGCTTTCATCTTCACTAGGCGTAATTTGGATACGTTTATATAATTGTAATGTACTCAAGGCAGCTCAAGCCTAGTATCAGAATAGATATGAAGTATCCTGAATTGCTGCAGCGGACCAAGTACTCCCACTGACGAATATTAACTTAATCTAGTAGTTATTTAATCTTGGTCTCGCAGTTATCAAACCTTTAAGAAACTCTATAATTCGTTGAATACCTGCTAATGTGGACACAGAACACCGTCCACAGCTAATATAATTCTAATAGACATACGGACAAGACCCATGGTAGCTTTAGACCAGCAATTATCGATCAATTAAAAGAGCCTATATGTTCCAACAAGGCGAACCATTGACACTATGTCGCCGTGCCATTTTCAAGCACTAGTAACAAAGCGCACTCAAGCCCTATGCCTAACCCGAATCTGGTACGATGCCCAAATCCATCCCGTAACTCCGACGCTTTTATCCTTCCTTGAGTATATTTTAGACATCCAGTTCGTATTAAACTGTAGTCGAGCATATGGGCTGAAAGGCCACACATACAACCACGACGCACACACCTCTTAGCAAACCTTGACGCTTGACACGCCAGCCCAGCCGAGGCCGCCCACCCAGACCTTCTTCCCGGCACATATCAGACATCTCCGCTGCTCGCCCATGTTGGTGATGGAGCAGTGCGAGCAGACGTGCTTGCCACACGTGCCGCAGGCCGTCTCGGCCTCCGTACCGAAGCCGTCCACATCCATCGAGTCCTCGTCGCTCGTACCTTCACGTAGCGCCTGGCCGCAGTCCTCGCAATTGGCAGGTCCATCGCACATGACGCGGTCGACGGAGGGTGCTGCCTGGACGTTCGGCGTAGGCGCCGCATTGGGCAGCTTCCAGAAGCTATGCAACGATGCCTGGGACCCTTGCGAGGACACGGGGGCGGGTTCGGGATGAGGCTGGATGGCGAGGCCGCCGAGTTGCGAGTATAGCTGGTGAGTGATCTGCTGTTTCTGAGCTGTATACAGCATGTTCAAGGTGCGTTCTGTAAGGATTCAGGCGTTAGTAGGCGTCCTTGATCGAGGCTTTCTTACGACGGTGGCCGTCCGGAAGGCTTACGATGGATTTCTTGGTCCGAGGGGCGGCTGTTGCGGAACCGCTTCATGGTGCGGCTGGGTAAGTGTGCCGGCGTCGAACCTCGCGACGTACAGCGAATCGGCGACGTGTTGGCACTGTTGCCGCCGTCCATATCCATTGGTATAAAGTAATCTGCTTTTGAAGGGGAGCCGAAGGCGCTCGAAGAGGTGAAGGAGAGCTCAGACTCGGAACGCTTCCGCTTGTGGTGCATTGTGAAGAGTTACAGATGTGAGTGAAAAGTTAGAATGATTCGAATTAGCTGGAATTGAAGGATAATGAATGGAGATATGCCTGTTAATTGAGTAACATGTGAGTTGATATGATGAGTAGAGAAGAGTTATGATGATGATGATAATAATTAACGAAGGTAAGAATTGGAATCTTGTATGGGACGAGATTGATGAGATAAGAATGAATTGTGTTAGTGGGTATTGATGTATTGACGTATTGACGTATAGTTACGCGTTGAGAAATATTATGTATATAGGTAGTATAATACCCCTTCGTTATCGTAACCTGATGATTGCCAAGATCAATGATAATCGGTAATTACATACGATGGTAGGGGTTGATTACCGGTAGAAACCGCGAATTGTCGCGCTGTGATACGCGTCTGTGACATTAAGATTATAGCGCGCCTAGTTCGCGTTAATTACATATAGGTAGATTATATAGTACTTGCCAAGTCTTGGAAGAGACCATGGATACTGCATCGTATCGTATACATATAAATATAGTAGGTATTCTTATAATTCTCAACTTGCCATCTACAACATTACTACATGTAAACATGTCCGAATTTACATCTACAGTACGGTACGAAATATCATTGCTTTGATTGATATTTAACTCAGAATATAGTCGACATGAATTATTATTTTATCTTATATTGTCCACCCGAGGTCCATTCCAACCCTGCTATTAATTGTGATATCCTCAAAATGAACGGCCAACATTTTCCCTAAAATATATCCCATGAATTTGCTTCGGCGATCAATTTACAACAAAACTGCTCCTAACAGAACAGCAAATCCTGCGGCTCCTAGGCTGAGCAGCGGCGACGATAGCTCAACTGTGCCACGGGCCATGTTTGTGGTCACGTCCGCGGTCTCTGTTTCTGATGCCGTGGTAGACGTTGCGGACGTAGCTGAAGATGCAGTCGAGGATGCAGCTGAGGATACGACCGACGACGCTGCGGAAGCCGCCGAGGACGCAGCAGAGTGGGCGCTTTCGATGGCGGATGATGCTGCCGCGAGAGCAGAGCCAGTCGCAGTCGAGGCAACGCTCTCGGCACTGGAGATGGCGGCGCTGGCAGACGACAGGGCATCTTGACCGGCGGTTGCAGCCAAGCTGCCGGCGCTGTTAGCAACCGAGCTGGCGAAGCTCTCGGCGCTGCTTGCTATCGAGGCGCCGAGGCTGGCACCGCTGCTAGCTACCGAGTTCCCGAAGCTCTCCGCCGAGCTGGCGATGCTGGCCCCGACAGATCCCCACGAGCTGCCGATCGACTGCCCGGCGCTCTGCAACGAGCTGGCTAGGCTTTCCGCCGAACTAACTACCGATTGCCAGTCCTGACGTTTGCCAAACTGACCCGCGACGGTGTCTGCTAATGCAACTGCTTCGCCTGCGAGTCCTTCGCCCGCAGCCTGTGCCTCCTTCCAGACTTGGCGAGCATCGAGCTGGCCGTCGCGTTTCCCGTATTCCGAGGCTATGCTGCTGGCTATCGCCTGTGCTTCGCTTGCTACTGACTCGGCTGCGGAGACCGCATCGTGCCAAGATTGTCGTTCCTTCAACACGGGTGCGGGCGTGATCATGGGATCCCGAGGAGCGTGCTCGGCAACGTGGGCTAAGGCTAGAGAAGCCGTGAATAATGATGAGGTGAGGAAACGCATGATATCGGGGTGTGCGGACAATCTTTGGTATAGATGACTTGTGATAATGACTTGTGACAATGATGCTCACTTGGGTGAGTAAAAAAAGGGAGAGAAGTAGCAAGAAACCCTTTTCTTTATACCTATGGAAATTGGGCTCTGAAGCGTGGTATCGTGGTTGTAAACAGTGGGCAGCTTTTGTACCAATGAGAGCGGCCTTCTGTTACTATGCGGATGTCTATTCTTATTGTCTCAAACAGTCGTACACTCTTTCTGAACTGATTTGTTTCCTTCGCCTATAAGCGGATCGCGTCATGAATCATGTCTGTGGTAATGTGGGCCGCTTTGTAGATCTTGACAATGTCGGGTGGCTGGTTGACTTGGCGGAGTCGAAAAAGAGGGATAAAAGAATAAGTCAGATAGCTGCGCTAAGCAAGTTCGGTTATTATGGATAGCAGTGGATAGGATGTCGTAGACACTGGTGCCATGCTAAGGTATCTTGTATAATGAGTTGATTCTTACGTAGGCCGTAGACTGGCTAGAGTGCGTGCCTGACATTCCGTTAGTAACAACAAGTCGATAGCCTCAGCCTAGTCCAAAATAGCAGAATACCTCGAATTGCTACGGTAACTCGAGCTACGGTAAACTCGAGGTAGCTCGCGGAGTCGTCAGCCACTGTTCAGCCTCACGGGCGATCGTGAGATACATGGTTGCTTGGTATTGGTTAAGAATATGGCCGATGGCGCAGATCCCTTGCTTGGATTACCCTGTTATGTGAACAAAGTACCTGCTTCGACGACGTTCACCCGGAAGACCCGGCTACCTTATGAGTTGTAACTGGTTCACACTGGCCTTGGCCTCCAACTTTGATCATCTAGTATAATACGGTATCTAATGTACTCTAGTCTTAGGTAGTTAGGCCGCGACGTGGACTTGGGGTGAATACACTTGAAAGACAAAGGAAAAAGGGAGTTTAGCAGTTCTTCCGGACCGAGAGGTCAGGTTCGTCTACATTGTATTGCCTCTTCGCTTGGTCCAGACAATTTCGCCATTTCCGTGGCTTTTTGCGCTTTGACACCCTGTCGAGCTGATAGCTTCTATGTCCTCATCAATGAGGCGAGTGACTAAATCGAGGCGAGAATGATATAACGGTTCTGATTCGATTGGTTCCATGGAAGGGTGGTCTCCGGATCGAATCGTATCACGTCTACGTAGTGTAGAACTAAGCCACACACACGACTGCTATGGACCATGGTACACGACATGGCCTCGAGCATCGTATTGGTGGATCTTACCACACCTAAGCCACAGGTAGCAATCGTCAGCATTCCCGACTGTAACGGTATCTTTCATGGTTCCATGGAGTCGAGAGCTATATCACATGAGCAATTACCGACTACATACAAGATGCCGCGAGGTTATTCTTGCCGGTTTCCCTTTAAACGACCCCCGACATCCTCGTCAATATGGCAATTTCATTATAGAGCAAGTGAGCATGGAGCTGGTCATGCTACATTAATATAGCCTCTAAGCCCGAAGGTCGCAGCACAGCATACGTAGTGTGAAGGAGGCGGTCTCCCGAACCGTGCAACGAAAATGAAAGATACTTCTGTTGGTGAACCACCTTTGTCTAGCGTCAAGTCGGACGAATCTGGAGGACCCAGAACTGGGGAACCATATACATACCCGTACGTCAAGCTTTCCTTACTGCCGTGTAACGCGCCCACGGCATGACCAGCCTGGCCTGCGCATACACACTACGCACATACATACCTACCTTGCACGCGAAGTACATTTACATACGAGTACAAACGGCAAGGGCATGCACGATATCGACGGCGAGGCAAGGATCACGATCCACGGTTTGCGCCAACTCACGTTACGCCACGAGGGAGCCGCAAGTAACGCGTGTACATACCTCCTACGTAAGTAGTAACGCCGCCTCTTCATCTAAGTAACCTCCATACAAAACACATGTAACCTACTCCTTTATGCTTCGAGCCACCCTCCTTTCCCCCCCCCCTCCCCTCCCCCACCCTCATCTAGGATATATAGATTCGGCGTGTGACAAAGCCACACTGCAGCTGTCAGGCGATATCGTAAATACCCTTGATGAGTCGGCGTACACGGGAACACCGTAGGCCGGTGCTGAAAAAAGAATAATAATAAATGAATAGATAAAATAAAAAAAATGAGGTTACAGTTTTGGCTCGGGGACAGGTAGGAATACGTCGTTAGATGAGATCTCACGCCCTTCTCGGCCTTGCCTTTCTCGTTCGGATGTGAACATATGAACCGATACCTGCTCTGTGGCTCTCAGACATTTTCTCGGCGCGAGCTCCTATGGCGCCGGCCACGCACTTGCCTAGACCTGGTGGCTTTCTTTCTTTCTCAAAGCCAAAACCAAGAAAAAAAAAACGTGCTCAGTGACTCGGATATGGGGTAGCCGGCCGTCGATGGGAGGGAAGGGAAACAGGAATAGACTTGGTCGGTCCTCTCCTCTTCCGAAGGGCGCTGTTACGCGCTCTGTTACGGCCGATTCGTATTCTTTGTCACTGGTACTTCAGTGGCGATGCGTGTGTCGATGGCGGCGAGAAGTCTTGCAGGAGCCGATCTAGAGCTGGGCGATAATATCTGAAATTTGAATCTCGGCGTCATATGTGTGTGTGTCTAGATATGCCTGGATGATGGGATCGGAAGACTAGCCCGATCTAGATTTCTCAGATGAGAAAAGCCACTTATGGTAGGTAGACATCTTGTGATGAATACCTCCTGAGCAGGAGTGATTGATGGGTGAATGCCCGAGTTTACGAGGGTTATTGTCTCTGGAGATTTTTTTACTAAGGCGGAGATATCGGGTTACTTAAATAGGTAATTTTCAAAATCGAAATTTTACTTAAATTTTATATATATATAATAAATAAATAATATATGAATTTTTAATAAAAGAATTTCTATATTTTAAATTAAATATTTTTATTTTTATAAAAAATTAATATAAAAAAGAAAAAATAAAATAAAATAAAATTTTAATATAAATTAAAAATAAAAAAATTTTATTTAAAAAAATTTTTTTTTTTAAAAATATATATATATATATTAAATTAAAATCACGTGATTAAAACATAAATTAATTACGTAATATAAAAAATATAAATTTTTATTTATTTTATTTATTTTATTTATTTTATTTATTTTATTTATTTTATTTATTTTATTTATTTTATTTATTTTATTTATTTTATTTATTTTATTTATTTTATTTATTTTATTTATTTTATTTATTTTATTTATTTTATTTATTTATATAAGAGAACGGCTTTCCGAGCCATTTTCTCTTTTTTCTTATATATTATTAATTTTGCCTCTCGTTTAATTTAAAAGAATTTAATATATATTATTATTATAATATAATGGTAATACCTTTAATAAAGTGATATCATACCTTTCTGCCATTTATTTTATATACGCTTTTATCTCGTAACAGTCTAATTATTTGGCTAAGCATTATATATTATCAGTTGGTTCTACTTATATTATTTAGTAACCTTAGCTGCAATTTAAAGATTATAAATACCTCTCGACCTTTTTAATATAAAAGGTTAATACTTTTTTTAGCTCGTTTGTCAAACGAGCTATCTTTTATCCGATATCTTTAAGACCTATTTATCTTATCTTTAATTTAACCTAGCTCTTTAACCATACGTTGGTAGCCTTACAGACAAGTAAAAGCCTTATAGACGAGCAAGAGCCTCACAGACGAGCGAGAGCCTCACCAGTATGGCCGTCTAACCATACCACCACCTTATAACCATACGAGCTTTCAACCATACGAGCTTTCAACCATACAAGCTTTCAACCATACGAGCTTTCAACCATACGAGCTTTCAACCATACGAGCTTTAACCACCCACTCGTTACGTACGAACCAACAGACAAATTGACTGCCTACTTTATGTAACGTCCACTCGTTCAAGGTTTCTTTTGTTACAATTAGCTTTGGTATGAAACAGGGGTATGAAAGATTGAGAAATATTATAGACCTGTAAGGTAAGAGTTAACCATAATAATAATAACAAAATAAAGCAGATATAAAGGATAATAAAGACGTCATCTCTTTTAACCTTTATTAAAACATATGGTAAATACGGATAACTTTTACTTTGTGTAGTAAGGCTATATATATTATATATGTAAGGCCACTTTAAAAATTTTATAAAAACAGGTCACGTGAACTCGGGATGTTTGTTCCCGGGACGGGAACCTCATGTTATATTATTGGTTACCCACATTTGAGGTCCCCATGTAACGAAACCGTAAAAACAACTAAAACACATTTATTTTTAAAATCTCTCTTATAACTAAAAGTAATTAAATAAAGGTAAAATTAAGAATTATGATTATTTAAATCTTAATAAATACGGTCGGCTTTTCCGATTTAAAAAATATTAAACTTTAATTAAAAAAAAAGGTTATAAAAAAACGATAAATATAATAATTATTAAGTATAAATAATTAAAAATATTTACCAGTTTAATTATATGATAATTTTACCAAATTAAACTTATTTATAATGAAATTATATTTAAAAAAATTTTTAAATTTTATAATTTTTAATTATATAAAAAATAAACTGTTTTAATGTAAATTGGCCGAAAAATAAAACATTTTTTTTTTAATTTTATTTTATCATATTAACGGTAAATTTACATTTATTTATAGTTAAAAATAATAGCGGTTAATTTTTAATTAAAAAAAAACTCTTATAAAATGGATAATTAATTATAAATTACTCGGTTATATTTTTAATTATGTTTTTATATAATTTATTATTTAAAAATTAATTAATATAAATAATAATTTTAATATTTTAAGTAAAAACTGGATTTAAAGCTTTAAACGGCGTAATTTTAATATTATAATTAAAATAAAACGAGTAATAAAAGTTATACGGTTTAATTATTTTATATTAAAAATTATAAATTGGTTTTTTAATATAAAAAAACGTTATTATAATTTAATAAAATTTGAGTTAATATTTAATATAAATGAAAATAATATAATAATTAATTATAATAAATGGTTTTATTTTTATAAAAATTATATTATATAAATTTAATTATAATTAAAGATTAATAATTTAATTTTAAAAAGTTTTAAAATTAAAAAAAATTATTTAAAACGTTTTTAAAATTAATTGTGGATTTTTTTTATTAAATGTATTAACGTAATAAGTTAACTTTTAAATCTTAATATAATATTTAAAAAAAAAGATTTTAAGATTAATTAATTTAAAAAAAAATTTCGATTAATAATTTTTTAATATTTTATTATATCCGAAAAAAGGTATATTAATGTTATTTTAACGGTGTTTATCCCAAAGTTTGAGAATTTTTTATTCTCCTTTATATCGCATATACCGTTTTAATTATAAGATTTTTTAAACTCTTTAATTGGTCTTAATCCCGGTAAATTAAATTCTCGAACTTTAATCTAAAATCGTTTAATAAAAAAATAAAATATATATTATTTATTATTTATTAATTTATTCATTATTAACTTATTTATTAACAATTTATTTAATAATTTATTATAAATAATTATTTATTTAAATATATATATATTAATTAATTTTAATAATTTATATTATACGTATTATTTATATTATATTAAATATTATATTAAGTATTATATTAAATATTATATTATAAAAAAAATACCGTATTATAAAATAATTGGTATAAATTTAATTAATTATTACGTAATAATTATATAAGTTAAAATTAATATAAAAAGTATCGAACGTATAATTATTAAAATAATATTTAATATTAAAGTTTTAAATTAATTGGTTTATTAATTATATTATTGTATTAAAAAAAATAAGTATTTTAAGTATTTTTTATCTCAATAAAACTTATCCTAAAGTTCGAGAATTTTTTATCTTTGTATTATATGTACCGTTTTAACCATAACATTTTTTAAAACTTTTTAATTAGTTTTAATCCTAGTAAATCAAATTTTCGAATTTTGGTTTAAAGATAAATAGTGTAAAAATAAAAGTTATATTAAATTGTTTATTAATCTTTAAATATTTATATATTTATTTATTATTTTATTTATTATTTAATTTATTATTTATTAACTTATTCATTAATAATTTATTTAATAATTTGTTATAAATAATTGTCCATTTAAATATATATATATTAATCGATTCTAATAAATATTTATTACGTTATATCGTACATATCGTTTATATCGTATTAAATATCGCGTTAAGTATCGCATTAAATATCGCGTTAAATATTACGTTAAATATCGCGTTATAGAAAAATACCGCATTATAAAAACAATACCAATTTAATCAGTTATTACGCAATAACCACACAAATTAAGATTAATATAAAAGGTATCGGATATAGATTTATTAAAAGAAAACACTTAATATTAAAATTTTAAATTAATTAATTTATTAATTATTATATTATCGCGTTAAAAAAAATAAATATTAGATATTTTAAATGTTTTAAACTGCTATAACATAATTTAATAAGAAGATAATTTTATAAACAGTTATTATATATCGTAACAACGTTTTAAAAAAATAAAAAAATTATACAAAGTTTACAATACTTTATATTTAACCCCGAGCAATATTTTAAAATAATAAAAATATATTATTATTATATAATAAAAGAAAAGATATTTTATTATTATTTTAAAAAGTTATTACAAAATTATTTCTATAATATGATTCTTTTATACTAACCCGATCGTCTTTAAATTACGGATTATAAGTCGATTTTTTTTTATTTTCACAGGTATATGCACATAAGCTAATTTACCTATGGCTCGATATGGTTATAAAGTGAAAAAAAAAAATCGACTTGTAAAGTAATGGTTTAGATTTATCGAGATAAGGTATTTTAAATGTTTTAAGCTAATTTTACTTAGCGTGATATAATTTTAATAAAAAGATCATTCCGTAAACGGTTATTATATACCGTAATAACGTTTTTAAAAAATAAAAAATTAAATAGAGTTTTTTTATTTTTATATTTAATTTTAAATGATATTTTGAAGTGATAAAAGCGTGTTATTATTATATAATAAAAAAAATAAAATTTTATTATTATTTTAAAAAATTATTAAAAATATCCGTTACGTTAATATATATCTTTATACCCCCCCCTTTAAATCTAGATTACGGTTTGTAAAATATTTTTTTTTAACCCTATAATTATATATGTACGAGCCAGTTTATTTGTGGCTCGATATGGTTATAAAGGAAAAAAAAAATATTTTATAAACCGGAAGTTAAATTCATTAAAATAATATTAATGATATTATTGCTTTTTTTTAATTAAAACATATATTTATATTTTAAATTAAAAAGTTATTATAAAAAAAAGGATAAATGGCGTTTATTAATAATAAATGGTTATAAAAATTATATAATAATAAATATAATAATTGTTTTATAATTTAATTTTAATTTTATATTTTTACCATTTTTTTTAAATTCTTTATATTTTTTAAACTAATATATTTTATATTTAACCGGCGTTTATATACGAATGTTTTTAAAATAATATATATTTGTGTTATTTGTTAATTTATATTTTTTATAATTTATAACCATTAAATAATGGTTTATTTAATGTTTTAAAATATACGTATCGTCGTATATTATCCGATTATACATTTTTAATAAATTTAATACCGGTTAATAAATTATATTTTATATAATGTTATTTATAAGTTAAAATGGAAAAGTTATTCGAAAAAAATAACAAAATAAAGTTTAAAATAATAAAAAATTGGCCGATTAATAAGAATAAAGTTTTAAAGCACTTTAAAATATATATTAATTTTAAAAGGCTTAAAAATAACTTATTTACGGTTAACGATAATTTTAAATTTAAAATTTATTTTTTTAAATTAACTTTTAACTTTAATATATCCATTTTATATTAATATATTAAGAATTTTAAAATAAAGCGTTTTTTAAGTATTAAATTAATTTTAAAGGGTTTTTTAAATAAGGTTTATAATTTGCAAATAATTTTATTAATGAATAATTACGAGAAATAAACGATATAAATTAAATTAAATTATTTACGTTATAAACCCCGGAAAAAAATCCTAAACTTTAATCGAGTATTTTTAAATTTTATGGATATAGAAAAAGTAATTAAAAATTTAAGAAAAACTTTAAAGAAAGTTATAAATTTTGTTATTATTAAGAAATTTAAAATTAAAAAGGGTTTTATAAACGAGGTTATTTAAAAAAAAACGACACTTAATTAATAATTTAAAATTATCCGATCGGGTAAAAAAGTTAAAATTCCGGATAAATATTATAATTAATTAATTAAATCTTTTTTAATTAATATTATTCTTATAATTTTACGATTTTTATTAAATTAATTATAATTATTAAAAGTAAACATGTTTTGGTTATTTTTGCGGTTTTGTTATATAGGGACCTCAAATGTGGGTAATTAATAATAAAGCTTATTATATGGGAATAATTATCTCAGCGGTGCTCATCCCAAAGTTCGAGAATTTGTTGTTCCTTTGTATTGTATGTACCTCTCTAGCCACAGATTTTTTTTAAGCTCTCTGATTGGTCCTAATCCTGGTAAATCAAATTCTCGAACTTTGGTCTGAGATCGTCTAGTGAAAAAACAGGGTGCATGTCAGACTGATTACTAATACCTAAGTACCTATGTACCTACCTACTATTCAACCTACTATTCATCAACCTACCTATTCATCAACCTATTCATCAACAACCTACCTTCCAACAACCTGTTGTAAGTAATCGTCCATCTAAATATACGCATACTAATAGGTTCTAATAGCTCGTATCGTACGTATCGCCCGTGTCGCGTTGGGTATCGCGTCGCGCATCGCGTTGCCAAAAAATACCGCACTGCAAAATACCGCACTGCAAAAACAGTACCGATTCAATCAGCTATTACTCAACAACCACGCAACCTAGGATTGATATAAAAGGTGTCGGACGTACAGCTGTCAAAGCAGTACCTGGTATTAAAGTTTTAGATTGATTGGTTTATTGGTTGTTGTATTATCGTGTCAGAGGAGATAGGTGTCGGATGTTTTGGGTGTTTTAGGTGTTTTAGGCCAATTTTGCCTGGCGTGACATGGCTCTAACGAGAGGGTCATTCCGTAGACGGCTGTTATATGCTGCGATAGCGTTTTTAGGAGATAGAAAATTAAACAGAGCTTCTTCATCTTTATATCTAGCCCCGAGTGATATTTTAAAGTGATAAAAACGTGTTGTTATTGTATAATAAAAGAAAAGACTTTTGTTGTTATTTTGAACGATTATTGAAAAGCTGTTGAAAGATTGTTTCTATGACATGCATCCCTGTAAACCCCCCCCCTAAATCCAGACTACGGTTTGCAAAACATCTTTTTTTGACCCCACAGCTACATACGCACGAGCCAGTTTACCTGTGGCTCGATGTGGCTGTGGGGGGTCAAAAAAAAAGATGTTTTGCAAACGAGTAGTCTGGATTCATTGAGATAAGGGAATAAATATTAAGATTAAATATTAACGGGGACAAAACATAAAGTTCCCGTCCCGAGAATAAACATCCCGAGTTCACGTGATTTATTTTTATAAAATTTTTAAAATAACTTTATATATATAATATATATAACTTTATTATATAAAATAAAAATTATTCGTATTTACCACATATTTTAATAAAAGTTAAAAAAGATAATGTTTTTATTATTTTTTATATTTATTTTATTTTTTATATTTACTTTATTTCGTTATTATTATTATAATTAATATTATTTTTACCGTATAAATTTATAATATTTTTTAATCCTCTTTTATACTTTTATTTTATATTAAAGTTAATTATAATAAAAAAAACTTTAAATAAATGGATATTATATTAAATAAATAATTGATTTATTTATTAATTTATATATAATAATAAGTGGTATAAATAATCGGTTAAAGTTTATATAGTTAAAAATTTATATAATTAAAAATTAATATAATTATAAAATGGTAATATAATTAAACGGTTATATTAATAAAACTTTCGCTTATTTATAAAATTTTCGCTTATTTATAAAGCTTTTACTTATTTATAAAATTATTAACATATAATTAAAAAGTTAAATTAAATTAACAATAAAATAAATAAATCTTAAAAATATTAATCGGATAAAAGATAATTCGTTTAATAAACAAATTAAAAAAAGTCGAAAATGGTAAGCTCAGGCATACGTTAATTCAAAAATTAATAATAAATTAATAATATATAAAAAAAAAAAGAAAATGGCTCGGAAAATTTGTTTTTCGTATCTTTTATACGTATAACCTTATTACGTAAAGCAAAAACTATCCGTATTTATTAAATAAATAAAATAAATAAAATAAATAAAATAAATAAAATAAATAAAATAAATAAAATAAATAAAATAAATAAAATAAATAAAATAAATAAAATAAATAAAATAAATAAAATAAATAAAATAAATAAAATAAATAAAATAAATAAAATAAATAAAATAAATAAAATAAATAAAATAAATAAAATAAATAAAATAAATAAAATAAATAAAATAAATAAAATAAATAAAATAAATAAAATAAATAAAATAAAATCCATTTATGTTTTTTTATATTACGTGATTAATTTATGCTTTAATCACGTGATTTTTAATTAAATATATAATTATTAATGTATATTAATATTAATATATATATAATTTTTTTTATTTTTAATTTATATTAAAACTTTATTTTATTTCATTTTTTCTTTTTTATATTAATTTTTTATAAAAATAAAAATATTTAATTCAAAATATAGAAATTTTTCTATTAATAATTCATATATTTTTTATTTATTATATATATATAAAATTTAAGTAAAATTTCCATTTTAAAAATTACCTATTTAAGTAGCCCGATATCTCCGCCTTAGTAAAAAAATCTCCAGAGACAATAACCCTCGTGAACTCGGGCATGGAATGGAGTAGGAAACAACCTATCGACTTGAAGGTTTGCTTGAATATGCAGCCTCATGGACGAAGTGACGAAAAGTTTGCTGTATACTGGGCGATCTATAATAGCTGCCTCAATATTAACTAGAAGTACCGATACGTACCTACCCCTATAGGATAGAAAAAGGTCGAGAATGGCTACACAAGAGGAAAAAGGGGGGGATTAGGTGAGAAAAGGGTATACGTAGATACACATGAGGTAAAGAAAAGGATCTATACCATCATTGACGGTCTACAAGCGACAGCTTAGCAGCAGGAAGTTATATATGATATATGATATATAGTAATTGTATAATTGAACAAATAAAAATTAAGTAATTATTTAAGTAGACTACATAGTTTTCTGTATTAAGCGCCCTGCGAAGCACGAGCGGATGAAGATCTCAAGCAACAGTGCTTTTTGCCTCGTGAAGCCGGACCTGCACACCTGTGCCCGACCGATTCTCGATAGCATGATGTAAGCGGATCCTGCCGTTGCCCTCCTCCATGTTCTCGATGCGGTCATACTTCTGGCAGAAGCGGGACACAACATATCCTACCTCCTGGCGCCCGAATTGCTCTACAGGCGATGACGTGTTAGTAGATGTCACGGGGGTTTGTAGGCTGTAAGGAGAAGGGAATAGTAGGAGATGATAGGATAATTTACTTACGGCCAAGACACTTGCGCGCGCCAGCTCCGAAGGGGATGAATTCCCACCCTTGGCGGTGCGTCTCCCACCTCTCGGGACGGAACTCCTCCACATCGGCACCCCAGAGATCGGCGCGGTGCTGCATGGCATAGAGGGGGACCAGGACTTGGGTACCTTCGGGCACGAAAACGCGGGCCTTGCCGTCGGGCCCACCACCCCTCGGTAACACCGTGTCACGTAACGCGATGCGCTCATTGAGCGGGATCACAGTTACCACCCGCAGAGTCTCGTTGATCACCCACTGTAGATAGGATACCTGGCTCAGCGACCGGAAGTCCGCCGGACGATCGCCGAACCGCTGCAAGATGTCGCCGCGAAGCCGCTCGAACACGGCCGGGTACCGTGCTAAGAAGTAGAGTACCCATCCTAGCAAGCAGCCCGTCGTGTCGCGGCCGGCGATGAGAACATGCAGCGTCTCGTTGCGTAGCTCGCGCGGGTTCTGCGTCTCCTTGGCTAGCTCGTTGAGGAGGCTGAAGCGGCCCGTCGCGCCCTTCTCCGGGTCCGCATCGGCCTTCTTCTCCTTCTCGCCGGAGGCGCGGGCTAGCCGGTCGGCTACGAGGCCGTCGGCAAACTCGTGGATGGCGGCGCAGTGGCTCGCGAACTCCTTGCCGTTCATGAGCCAGTAGAACTTGGCCAGGGCGCCGCGCTTGTCGATCCAGACCTTGGCCTCGTTGAAGTGGCGGCTCAGGTCCTTTTTGGCCCCGTCCGCGTCGCTGTCCGCATGCTGCAGCGAGTTGGCCGATTGGCCGAAGATGAACTCAGTCGAGGTGTCGAGGGTGAACTTGAAGAAGAGCGGCGCCAGGTCCACCTTGTCCGTCCAGCCCGTGGCGGAGTCGGCGGAGAGCCGGCGCCAGAGGTTCTGCAGGTGGTGTTCCTCGAGCTGCGGGTCGCTGATCATTTCCCTCGCGAACTGGGGTCGCAGCAGCGCACGGCTGTGCTTCCAGATGTCTCCCCGGCTGGTGAAGATGCCCTTGCCGAGCAGAGGCATCCAGCTCAGCTGCCGGATGTGGCTGATATCGAAGTCTGGACTGGTGAACAAAACCTTGGCATTCTCCGGATCCCGGGTGACCACGAGCTCATAGTCGATGATGGGTACCGTGATCGTATGGCAGTCGGGAGAGATGTCATCCATTTTGCCAGCTATGTATTGAGGCCCGCGATCCTCCTTCGTCGCCTTCATCGACTCCCTCAGGATAGAGTTGCCGATGAGATTCTTGCTGCGTAGCACTGGCGGGGATAAGCACCCCAGCGCGGCGGCTTTTACATGATTACGACGCTTCTTGAGCTTGGACTTGAAAACCGTCCAAGCTAAGAATCCAAAGAAGAGACATAGAAGACTGCCGACGTATCTAAGCATTTTGATCGTTGCAGATAAAGGACGAAACAAGTATATTCTGTAGTGGTTGTAGTTCTTGAACGTGTGAGCAGATCATGGTGGATCACGACTCCAGCGTTCGGCACATCATGACAGAGTTGCTTTCTGTCTTTCCAATAATAAGGGCCGTCTCAAGGGCCGTCTCGGGGCTAGGGAAGCTGACAACCCATAAGCAAGACATTTAATACAAGGGGAAATAATAATAATAACAATGATAATAATACAGATACGTACCTCACTACTTCACTACCTACAATCACATACCAGCTATCAGCTATCCCCTTCCGATCTCCGCATCTTGTCTGAGAGGTGCCACCAAATCAGGGGGGAAGAAGCCAAACCCAACATGCTCAGGCGCTCACCACACGCGCTTCGAAAGTTCTCTGCATCATGCATCAACAAAGCCAGGTTATGTTTATCATCACTCGAGACTCTAGAACCGGCTATAATAAGTAAGTATCATATGTATGTATTAGGTCGTTCCGAACCAGAACGAAGAAGAACATGACGATCGTCATCGGATACGTGACGATTGGTTGACTATTCGCAGGTGGCTTGTCTAAGGGTCAGTAGTGCAATCAAGTATTGAGTACATGATGGTCAATTATTATGATGAGTTTAGTTAGTTAGTTAGTTACCTTACTTACTATGTATGTAAGTTATATGATTATGATGTGGTATGTATGTATGTATACTATATATACATGTACCGCGTGTATGCACTGGATCAGGCATCGACAGGAACGTTACTCAATCTGCTCAATCACCAATAGAACAAGGCTACCCCTGCCAATGAAATTGCCTATTCCGGAACAGCTGAGCCCAGCATTGGACCATGGTATTGCGGGTCTTACGGGGTCTTATGGATATTACGGGTCTTGTGGACCTGTACCCTGGCTCCCCGAAGCTTGGGAAGGAAAAACACAGATAGGTACGTACTATGACTATGTACTTACATTGGTTTGATTAGCTGAAGCAGCCACTGACGCCCTTCACCTGAACGGTTGATATGGTATTAGGTATAGTACTTCGTATATATGTATACATGTTATAAAATATGTAGTATGTATTAAAATATGTAAGTAAATATATAAGTACGAGGTACATAGGTACCCATACGAGAGCTTATAATAGGAAATAAGACGCCGATCGGTTTGTGATACTTAGACCGCTTCCCCCTAATCTCGACGCATATGTCGAGCTAAGAATGAGATCTCTAGAGCATTCCTGAACTACATTCGTCACAGGAAGGAAGATCAAAAAACAAAAACAAAAAATATAATCATAATCGTTGCGAGGTCCGGTCTTTCCGTCAGCCGGAAAAGTCCACTACTTCTCCATTGAGACTGAAGACTGAAGATTAGAGACTAGAGACTGAAGACTGGATACTGAAGACTGAATATTGAATAGTCTGATCGCCGATATACAACCATGCACGCCTTCACCTATCTCCTCCTCTCTTTCCTGGGCGTTGCCCACTCTTTGCCCACTCTCTTGGCTACCAGAGATAGGCAATCGCTCATCAGCCTCAGCCCCGTTTTCAACATCACCGCCCACGTCAACAACCAAAACTCTTGTACCGGCCTAGGCGTCTCCGTCTGCGATCCCATCACCGTCAACTCCACCAAGACCGACACCGTCACAAACTCCAGCGGGAGCAGCGCCGCCGCCTCCGCCTCCTCGGCTTCTAGCACCACCGCCTCGGTCTCTAGCACCACTAGCAGTGCCGATTCCGGGGACGACTCTGACGAGGATTCGGAGTCGTTGGTCGATCTCAGCCCCGTCGTCAATCTCGCGCTTGATATCGACAACGCCAATAGCTGCTTTGGCGTCGGTATCAGCGCCTGTGATCCCATCACCGTCGACTCGGACGTCACACAGACCGTCAGCCAGAGGGACGCCGAGATTCGGGATGAGGCGACCAAGACTGTCAAGAGGGCTAGCGACAGCTTGATCGACCTCGACCCCGTCATCACGCCAGACATTAACGCGGACAACACGAACGGTTGCCTGGGCATCGGCATCAGCGTCTGTGATCCCATCACGGTAGACTCCCAAGTCGACAACTCAGCCTGATTTCTCTCTCTTTTTTGTCTCTCTGTTTACGTTCTCTCTCTCTCAGAGGGACATGATGTATATGCACCTATGATGTGGTCGTGACCGTATGGCTATACCCTGGGACGTGTTCATGTACATATATTCTCACCATGTTTTTTTTTATACTACTATTATTATAACCATTTATCTTTCTTCCTTTCAAGCCAGATACCTATCTTCGCGTTTTGATACCTTAGGGAAATTATAATACATCTATTTGCGGCAGAAAGGTGTTCATAACTTACACCCCCTGAAATTATGAATGCGATAACACGTACCTAACTAGCGTCTTGAGGTGTGAACTATTTTCGTTGCTTGCTGAAATGGTGTAGGAGTAGATGGGGTAGCTGAACATATGCACATAAGATATACATTAGGTAGTAAAGCCCACGCTAGCTCATGGAGCCCATGGCTACCCCTAAAAGGGGACTACACTAAGTAGTACCTCGTACTTCGTATGCCAGGTGTAAACGGGCAAATAGGGGTTTCCACAAACTCCGTTTGAATCGCCAAATCGGGTTCGGCCGGGATCGGATTTTACGGACTAGCGTCCTTGTGCCGAGATGAAGGAGTGGGTAATACTTCTGTTACACAGATCTTAGAGTCTTCGGCGGACGGGCTACTGGGTGTACCTACAAGTATGAGGTATCTCTCTGGGCTTTACAAGGGGAGGAAGTACTACGTACAGGTACCGTTTACCACTAGAACTAAGTATCCGTACCGTAGTACGCCGAACTGGCGGAAGGGACAAGCGCTAAACACGGAGAATATAGAAGGAGCTTTTTCTTTTTCTTTTTTAGGAACTTTGTTTCTATTTTATTTTATTTAAAAATCCTCCTTTCCTGTACAACTCCATCGCTGGTACTTCGTCCAAGGGTTCGACCTAGCTACCCTGGACATAGGTACACCACCCTTCCTTTACGTACATGTCTGTGCAGACACCCCCCTTACATATATAGATACATATGTAAAATAAATCTGACTGCATACCATTTTCCTAAGCGAAATAAGATGTAAAGGGGGAGTGGTAGTGATGGTGATGATGATGATGATGATGTATGTGGTGGTGGTGGTGGTGGTGGTGGTGCGGATGAGGGAAGAAGGATTATATTCTTCTACCTCCTATATACTCTCTCGTGTGTAAGATAAATTATGAATTATAAAAAGAAAAGGTCTTGGTTCTTTTTTTTTGCTTTTTGCTTTTTCTTCCTCCTTTTTTGATTTATGAGAAAAAAAAAGAAGGGGGTTCGGAACGCGTTGATGGAAAAAGGAGACGGACGATCCGATATATAGCTATCTCCCTAGACATGTATGTCTTAAATAGCGGTTACCTGAACGGTAACGCCATCCTTGGGCCGCAGCACCAGGCGCCACATCTTCCAGTCCTCGGGGTCGGCGACGCTGAAGTCGCGCGAGAACTCGTACATGCTGAGCAGGCAGCACAGGAGCACCTTCATCTCCGTCTCGGCGAACTTGCGGCCGATGCACCCGCGAGGGCCTTGCAGGAACGTCATGAACGCGTTCGTCGTGAACGTCTTGGGCAGGTTGTCCCACCGGTCGGGGTCGAACTCGTCCGCGTTGGCGCCCCAGTACATCGGCAGCCGGTTGATGGCGTTGGCTAACACGTAGATGACGCTGCCTGCAGGGATCTTGTACGGCCCCAGCTTGTCGTCCGCGAGCGACTGCCGCACCGTCATGGGGATGGGCGGGATATAGCGCAGAGACTCGCGGCACACGTTGTCCAGGTAGGGTAACCTGTCGGCATCGGCGGCTTGGATCTGCTCAGGGTCAAAGCGTAGGTCCTTGTCGAAGAGGAAGGGCATGTAGTCCTTGATCTCTTCGCGGAGCCGTGACTGGATCTCGGGGTGAGTGGAGAGCAGGTGGACGGTCCAGGCCACGCCTGTGGCCGTGGTGTCGTGGCCGGCGCCCAGGAAAGTCATGATCTGGTCGCGCATGGTTTCGAACGAGAGACCTGCTTCGCCCATCGCCTTCATCTTCTTGTTGTCGCGGGCGATGAGCGCGATGATGTCTTTGCCTCCTGTGTTATGCTCGGCTTGTACCTGCTTCTCAGTGATGATCTCGGTGGCCTTGTCTAGGATGATACCTCGCGATATCTGCATGTCTCGGTTCATCTTGACCGGGATGTACTTGGAGGCCGGAATGAATGCTTGGATGCCGTGCATCATACGTGAAAACACATCAAAGGCGAAGACCAGACGGTAAGCCTCGCGAATGGGTGTAGACGGGTCCTGGAGTGACTTGATGTCGTATCCGAAGCCGGCGCTGCCGATGATGTCAAGCGTGGTCCTGTTGAGCCATTCGAGAATCTCAAATGATTTAGTCGTCGTATTCTCCGCCGTCATCTCATCCCGCCAGCATTTGGCGAGGAGAAGCGACTTTTCCCAGAATATGGGGCTGAGCGCGCGGATAGACTGGATGGAGAAGCCCGGAGCAAGGGACTTGCGCTGGTGTATATGCTCTTGGCCTTCGGCGAGCAGGACACCGTCGCCGAGGATGCGAACCATCCAAAGCTTAGCGCGCAGAGGTTTAGGGTAGTTGTAGGGATTCTTAACGGTCATCTGCTTAAGGGCCTCGTCGTCGGCAACGGAAAGTCGCTCCGCACCGAAGGGAAAGTGGTATCTGACGATAGAGCCATACTTCTTGTGCCATTCTCGTTGGGGCGTACCACATTCACTCGTGATTATGTCGAAAAACTGCCCCCAGAGAGGGAAACCCGGTACGGTCGGGATATGTCGCAGCTCGGACACGTAGAAGGGATATATCCAGCTGAGCCAGACGACAAGGTATAAGGGAAAGACGACAGCCAGCGACGTTAAGACTGTTGGCACAAGTGGAAGTTCGGCATGGCGCGCGTACAGGAGTGAGGCACCGGCTGTAACCGCCAGTACTGGCGTTGCGGTGACCTTGGACATGGTGAAAGGAAAGGAAAGGACGATGACAGAAGAAGGAATACAATGAACGGGAAGAAGGAGAAGGAAGACGTGTGGCTCAACTTAAAAAAAAGAAGACGCGATGAGTATATGAGGTAAAACGCGGCTTGAATAAAAATGTGACTGTAAATAACTAGGACATAGCCGATCGACAGGAGTATTATTATATACAGACATAGAAGAATGGAGGACGCCTCAACGTTCGATATGATGCCATGTTACGAGATGGGGTGTAAGACAGGATAACATCTAAGAGGAGGGTCCACTCAACTCCGAGGCACCCTACCATCTATGGTAGTAGAGAGGGAGGGAGGTGAAAAAAACCCCCCAAAAAAGGTACATAGGATAAAGACTATTCCTTACTTATCCCGGGAGATGGTCCGCCTAGATCGATAGGGTTAACGATTAGCAAGCTAGGTAGGCTAGAATCTAGTCTAGTCATAAGGTGCCTACCTTTCAGCCCGCAATCTCGGGACAGGTATTATGGCGTGTATATGTGTCTATAGGTATTTGTGACGTCGATCCTCACAACTATCATCTCCATGACCCCCTTCTGGACCGGCATATCCACGAACCAACTATACCAGGCCACCTGTATCAGACTCTAGCGAGCACGGGTGGTGAGCGGTATAGCTTTTGATCCAATAACGATGTCGTATCTTAAGATCCGTCACCGTTTTATCGTTAACTATATCTGGTTATACATCTTATAGCGGCATGGCCGCGAGACCCGGTGCCCAGTTACTCGGGCTCCAAGTCACTCCACACTATCTAACGGTAGTTAATAGCGCCTGAGGAGATGGCCAAGCTAAATTCCACCGACATGAAGCCTCCTGGCCATGGCTTGACGGTATTTTCGGGAAACGGCAGTATGAGGAAAAAAAAAAAAAAAAAAAAAAAGAGAACGCATGTACCTCTATGTATGTGTGTGTGGTCAAGGTCTACAAAGCGCCGGCCTAGCCAGTTGGGTGCGGGGCCTGGACCGAAAGATATCATTTTGCGGGAGGCAAAGAACCACCGCCATGCTGAGGGAGAGCGTACAAAGTATACCTCCGTATCTCTTAAATTCCCGAGGATGTGGACATGTTATTGGTTTCCTGTACGCAACAAACAAGGATCTCGGTTTATCACATGCATGTAACCTTTCCTCGCTGACTTAAGATACATTCTATGTGCCAAATCGAGTAAGACATATTGATGGACTCCACGATTCCGAAGAGGGAAAGGGAGTCGTAGATACATGCCTATGCAGAGCGCCTAGCATCCGCGCATCCCAGCACGGGCAGGTCTTGTCCGAGACCATGGAAAGAAATGTCTACGCAAGTCCCACCATAGTGCAGGATTGTCTTTGGGTACGGTATGCTCTGATCTAGGCCGTGAACTGGCCCGTTATACTCGTAATTAGCATCAAAAGCAATCGTGTAACATCCCTCTGCGTCATTCTTCTATGTGGGGAATCTAATATAGATTTGGCAAGATCCCCGTCACGACTGAGAATACATATTCACTGTCCAAGCAGCCGGGAGATTCTCGAGTCTAACAAGGCTTTCGGTAGTCTCTCTTGGATCATTTCCGCCGTCTATACTGTGGGCTAGTCAGTTAGTCAATGTGTCATGATTTTACCTGCTTAGGTTATACTACCTGCCCGGTTCTTTCTTATAACAGCGTCAGTCTTTTCCAGCTCTGTATTCGTAAGGGATTCCAGCATCACTCGTCTGAACCCATCAAATCGGACCTCATCAGTCCAGCTATTTCGCTAGCTACGCTACCGCTACGCAAGCCTGCCTTAATCCTAATTTGCTAGCCATGTCGTTTGATACAATTCACTCAATCAAGGCGTTACCAGGCGTGATCAGGATAGCGCCATGGCAAGCCTTCGACAAGGTCTGGACTTCGGTTATGGGATATCATGCAAACGAATTCAGGTTCAAGGAGAATATCACTCCAATGTCGACGCTGTCCGAGACAGTAGGTATAACTGTGTTATATCTTGTGGTCGTCTTCGGTGGTCGTGAGTTCATGCGTAACCGCGAACCACTGAAGCTGAACGGTCTTTTCAAAGCTCATAACCTCTTTCTAACGCTGCTGAGTGGCGGGCTTCTGGCTCTCTTCGTCGAACAACTGGCCCCGTCCATCTGGCGGCATGGTCTATACCGGAACATGTGCGCAGCAGAGGGCTGGACCAATGAACTAGTGACTCTTTACTATGTGAGTATCTTGAAAAAAAAGGGGGAGAAATTCACCGACGGCAGCGGTAACGAAAATGACGACGCTAACAAGAGATAATAGCTCAACTACATCACCAAATATATTGAGCTGATCGATACGGTCTTCTTAATGGTCAAGAAGAAACCCCTTACTTTTCTGCACACCTATCATCACCCAGCAACAGCACTGCTGTGCTACACGCAGCTCATCGGCCACACGTCGGTCTCGTGGGTTCCGATTACGCTGAACCTGACGGTGCATGTTGTCATGTACTGGTACTACTTCCAGAGTGCGAGGGGCGTCCGAGTCTGGTGGAAGGAATGGATTACCCGGATGCAGATTGCTCAGTTTGTCCTGGATCTTGGTAAGGCCTCGAACGAATTATGACGGTGCGAAGGGAAGAGATATGTAAACTGACACTGTAACATCAGGATTCGTTTACTTCGCGTCCTGGGACTACTATGCAAGTGCTCACGCACCGTATCTGCCTCATGTGGGGCGATGTGCAGGTGAACCGTTCGCGGCCATTTGCGGATGCTTGATCTTGAGCTCGTATCTCGTTCTCTTTATCATGTTTTACATCGCCACATACAAGAAAGCTTCGTCGAGAAAAGCCAATAAGAAGGCTGAAAAGCCGGCTGTGTCCTCGATGAAGCAGAGTGCCGCTATGGTTGCTGACAGCTGCAGCGGTGTGGAACACATGAACAACTCCCTGGTGGCTAGAAAGTGATATGCTAGCCGCCTTGAATTGGCAAGCAACATCGCTTGTAAACTGGCATGGGTTGTGGATACCTACATGAAGTTACGTAGCTATCGACTGGCTGACCGCTGACTGGTCAACACACTTTCATCCGGTTCAGAAAACGGGGGCCGGTTCAGGCGGAGCATGATCCAATAAGGAGGATGGAGTTGGCGTGTAATATCTTGTCTTTTTTTTTTTCTTGCCAATTTCATCTTGTATTTGGAATTTTATGAAAGAGAGGAAATAAATACATGTATAATGATCTAATTCATTGTATTTAATGTGATCATAAACCGGTTAGCTCCATGTTTAAAGCAGGAAATGGTTGAAAAAAATTCAAGATAATTAATTCATAATAATGAATTTAAGAGAGGAAAAAGAAAAAGAGAGAAAGAGAGAGAAAAACAATTCATAGTACAATTCATAGTAAACAAGATTACTAATACTAATACATAGATATGCATAAGTACCTATTTTTCCTACAGTATGTTAGATATATGTATGTATGTAGATAGGAGGTAGGTATATACCTATTTATCGCGTACGCAGGGATATATCACTTTTTGTCATATTGACGTGAAGTTAAAAAAGAGACGTGACGGCCAAGACATTGACAGGGGGGGCGTAACCGGGGGGAGGGGAGCATCTCCCTTAGCTCCCACCTTAATACGGACATGGATTCCCCTTGTAGAGAGAGATCGAGATACTATGTACCTTATAGGATCAAATATACCGGTGGGTACCTACCGATATCCTAGGTATCCATGTGTAATTGTACATGTACATACTGTATAAGCCTGTTAACTTGACCTTATTTCGGTTCTTGTTTCGCCCTGTGTGTATTATCATGTACCGGCTACATGGCCCGTCCGTGAAGAATCAGGGAATAGAGACAGGGGGTTTTCAGCCTCTCCCATCAACTCGCATACTACTTCATGTATATTTGATGTATCTAACATATGTACATACATACATATATACATACATACAGTAGTGTCGTAGTAATCCCCTCCCTTATCGAAATCAGCTAAGGTGGGTAATTCGTTAATTCCGATCATTATCTGACTAAATTCCCATAATGAAGCTAATAATAGATATATACCTGATAGCACTTACATACATAGTAACGTACATAGTATGGACCTAAATATCACTCACTCGCTCCCTTGTTATTTCTGCAGTTTTTTATTAGTTCCCTCGATATTAAAGTACAACTACCCGTAAGTACTATATTATGAGAGTACCTAAAAATACCGATAATAGATATTAGTTAATAGATTAGGTACTATTTGTAGGCTGCGTACATCATTACATGTATACAAGCTTAGATTAGGATACACGCCAACAATGTATGTATATACGGTACTTATAAGGTAACTATAGGTTGATGGATAGATGGATACTTGTATGCCTTCTCCCGCCCAATCATATATACGTTTACATTATATATACTATGTATATACATGTAGGTATATACTTGACGTATCATAACCTTATGAATGCCCCCAGGATGTACTGTGTACCTGGTATCATACATACATATATGGATACGTTATCTAACCTTGTTTCCTTATCTTGGTAGGTTACATACCGCGCGGTAAGCTTGGGTAGGAGCCGTCTTTCTTTGTTTTTGCGTGATCGAGATCGATCGCTGCTATTTTATTGGTACTTGTCAATCAGAGCGTAACCAAGTATAACGACAAGAACGGTGATGAGAATAATTGCGCATAGCACGTCCCTTTTTTTTTTTTTTCTATTTCTTTTCTTTTCTTTTTCTTTTCTATCACATTATCCATACACACAATAAAATAATCAAGTTTGATTTGATTCGAAGATCTCGAAAGCCGAATCTCGCTATAGAATCTATGGTTACATTGGTACACTTATATGATACATAAATTATACCAAGTATAAGTCCCACGGTTGTCACTTATACAAATATACTTGTTTGAATAATTCGTGGTATTCGTTAAAATTAAAAAAAAAAAAGAATTTGAACATCATCTTAAACAATATCCCACATGCCGCAAACGAATCTATTAAATACCTACCTCTTAATACTATGTAAACTAGTGTTTTCGTCTTCCGTTTTATTTATTTATTTATTCATTTTTTTCACTTGTATAATTCAATTTTATCTAATAAGGACCCGGCTATCTCAACTTTTGCTCTATTGGTGTAGTCCTACGTTACTTACCTAGGTACGCAAGGGGACTAGTTAGCACTGAGGAACAGAATTAAAATGGAGATATACTAAGAAAAGAAGATGAAGAAGAAGGAAGAAAGGCCTTGTGCGAAGGAGGCGCTTTTCTAGACTACCGGAACTACCAGACCCGAATAAAATACGAAATTTCTAGATTTTCACATGTAACAGTGATGTAACCATCAGTCTCTTCAGTCCCATCAGTTCATCAGCGCTTACTCAAAGGATGGGTCTAACTTTTATCTGTATTCGAAGAGGAATAGGATATACACACCACTTGGGTCTTTTATTCTTCAAGAGATAAAAAGCGAGAAAGAGAGAGAGAGAGTAGTCTAGGCACCGCGTAGCCCGAGAGCTCACGCTACCCACCCAAGTAGCTTCATCTTAGATACGCGGAAGAAAATATCCTGGAAATATTTCCTGAGACATGTCTGGATTTTCTGGGACAATCAATGCTTTCAACTGCCAACTAGGCTTACTAGCAGACGGCCGTCCGTCCCGTTAACCCACCATAACATTATCCTATTGGCTCACTTTCGCCATGTACATGTTATTTGCTTGACTTGGAAGAACTGCCAGTATCTTGTTTCGATAGATTCGTGGGGATTTGTCCTAGCTTGGATATGAAATCATCGCTTTCTATCCTCGTTAAAGCCAATGGTGCCAATCACTACTTAATCCGATCTTGACAACTTCTAGCCCGATGGTAAAGAACGTGTAGAGCAGCTAAGCGTTGCCCAACTACCATCTCGTTAAGAGCACGGAATAACATTCCGCTTAATCATAGTAGTATATCATTACTAGGCATCTTGGGACGTCTTATCTTACTCGCCGTTACTGACTGACACATCGTTTGGACTCGAAATCCTTCTTCCGGTGTATCGCAGCTCAGAGCGCGGAATGGATAATTTCCTCTCTTTCAGCTGAACTTCATATACTACATACTTGTTGATGCGTTACATCTCATTACCTGATTTTTCTACTATGTTTTGATGATGCTGTATACCTAGCAATATATACGTTATTCATATCTTATACCCATCCTTTATCGTACATATCCCATACCCGTTACAGAGAATACATTTCAACGGATAATAATAGATTTCAATACTCATTTATTTTTGAAGATTGCCTTTTTCGAAGCTTACACGAGATGTCAACCACGTACATATTAGGTTCGATTAATCAAAGTCGTGGATCGACCTACGATTTCGCTCCGGAGGGATCTCTCAATGAGCTCCGGCCGCCTATGCCCTCTATCACGAACCTGGTATATCCTCATCTTACCTGGTCGACACTATGGTTCACGCTCCTATGTATTTTCGTCGCATTAAATATAAAGAATATGCCTTTCATATGGCATGTAAGTAGCCCTCCTCTCATCATTATCTTGGACACACACGCTGACACTCTTCAAAGTTACGACTTGTCAATGCCTTCCGCTTCATCCTGCGAACACAACGACCAAGAGTGGCTCTTAATCACACCCATATCTTCCAGCCTATCATCACGTCCTCGGCCACGCAGCTCATGGAGATTGACTTTAACATGCATAAGTCCAACTCATCTTATTTTTCGGATGTTGATATCGCACGCACACACCTAATCTGCACATTGTTTGCCAAGGGGATCGAGCAAATGCGCGGTGGTACGGCAGCATATACAGGCTCGAAGAAGCCTCTGTTTGGGCTTGCGCTCGGCGCCGTGTCGTGCAACTTCAAGCGCGAATTACGGCCCTACGAAGAATATGAAATGTGGTCTAAGATCTTAACCTGGGACGAAAAATGGTTCTACATCGTCACTCACTTCGTTCGCAAGGATGCCGCGAAGCCCAAGAGATATTCACTTTATCCCGAGCAATCACTAAACCAGAGTCGTCAACCGAATGGCATCAAAGAGGACCCTCTGCAGCGACCCAGCACGGACAGCACATCGTCCGATAACAGCAACAGTGTAGAAGGGGGAGATGTCAAGCCGGAAAAGTACATCTTCGCCACGGCACTGAGCAAATGCGTCTTCAAGTCCGGCCGTAAAACTGTCTCACCGGAGGTCATGCTCCAAATGTCCGGACTGTTACCCGCGGGTAATTCCGAGGAAAAAGAAATTTACCAGGTCACGCTACAAGGGGTGGAAGAGCAGAGGCGACGAGGGCTCCAGACCGCGCAGCTCCTCGCGGGGCAGACGCAGCAGAGCCTGGAGAACGAGTTCGTGGGGGCCGATGGCGAGGCCTTGGGCAGACACACGGACGGCACAGGCATCGCGGGTGTGTTTAACACGCTGTTGCAGCTGGTTCGTGTGAAGAAGACGCAGTTATTATGATCACCGTCGTCGTCATTCAGGGTGGTAATGGTGGCGTCTGGCTACTTCCTGCATCGCGGATTACAACTAAAGGCCTCAAACCCTTTTTTTTTTCTATACAGTATAATATGTTTAGCATAGGTCTATGTACTTAAATCAAGACCATGATAGAAGTATAATTAAATAATCCCGTTACATAGGTGTTATCTCCTGAATGGGAAAACGAGAGACAGGACGGTCCATTCGACTACCTAGACCATTGTGACAGACACATCATACATACATAATAACACACAGTAAGCATACCAAGCGTAGTACCCTTCTACAGAAGGACTGGTAACATGAATACGAGATAACCCTCACTCCTTACGTCGTATTTAGGGGTTCTTTACCACTCAAACATCTAGAATTGGCCGGAAGTATGCGTGAAGCTAACCGAACCAAAGATTAAGATACGTTAGTTATACTATTAGTAAGTTTGGGGTAGCTAACTACTTTCCATGGCCCCCATTATGATGTAGAATAGAGCCGAGAGGTGACAGGAAAATACCAAACAGGCATATTTTTCGTCTACCAGCTACCCCACGCTGTTGCGCTATTATCTCTTGTATGGGATACGTCTTAAGTACCTAGCATCCTAGATGATAGATCTTGACAAATGAAATCGGGGCGATAGTAAGGGTATTCACAGGTTGATTAAAATTCCGACGTTAGATAGGTGGTAATAACCATAACACTTTGAATTCTAAAGGGGGTAAATGATTGAGATACGAAACATTCCGATTGACATTGTCTCATTTTTATTTACTACCTATCATCTAATACAACGATATAGTAACATAAACTATACAATGATCTATCTGTTAGTACAAACCGATTGCAGCGGGGTTGAGTGAAAATGGTATTTTGGCAGTAGCGGCGATAACTTCAAGAGTAATATCTCGATGGTAAGGCCTAAGTCATGACCGTCGGCGTCGTAGTAACGAGTTGTTTTCTGGTTAATTTCACGGCCGCAAGAATGAATGCTGGTTTGTAAGTACCGAACGCAGGAAATTTGCTTATATCGCCACGTGGGCCACGATACGCCACGACTGATATTTTGGTATGACCTGAGGCTCCGTACAGGTCCAACGCTAGGGGAATTCTCACATCATACGCGTAGGGTATGATATTTTTTTATCATGCTACTTATATAGTACCTTACATGCCAGGTACTTGAACTGGTAGGCCTGCGTGTGAGACACGTAGGTTGCGTTATCTGGGTAACGCGGGTTCGGTTCAAGGGTGATGGCAATGTTTCCTTGTCCTTTGTACTGAGTACTTTGGCCATCCGTGTTACGAAGTACTAAAACGGGAGAGGGAAAAAGTAAATGATCAATTATAGAAAATAATACAGAAAAAAAAATAAACAGTCTAAAAATATGGGACTAAGACTAAAGGAATGGTAATATATTCTAAAGTGTTCACCTAGGAAGGGCGCTAGTTCCGGATTTCGGTAGCTGCATCGGTGGCTTCGGCCCATATCCGCTGTGGCTCCACATATATACACGGCCGTTCGCCGATCCCTTCTGCTTAAGGCCCGAGTCTTAATGTAGAGACTTCCTTTTCGTCCTCTCGTCCTTGTTACCCTCCCCCCCTTTCCCCCCTTTCCCCTCCATTTGCCCCCCTATGTTCCAAGTCCCTTTTTCGCTTTTTTCAGCTCGTATCCATTGTAACGGTACAACTGTACGATCGACGGTGCCAGTTAAAAAAGCCAACTCACAAACACTATCGAGTAGTACTGACGTTGTTCTTCGCATCTTTCCGTTACCTAGCTATCTCTTACTAGTAGATCCCATAAGAAAGCTCAGCTTCGATCTAAGATTATAATGATCGGCGACCTTACACAAGAAAACCCGTCATGCATCCATCTCATGTATTAATGCTTCTTCTCGCTTCGTGACCCTCCCAGTCGTAGTCCATTTTTGCTCCTAGCCGGACCACCCCAGCTTGTCTATTGTCTGTAAAGTGGGAATGGCCTAGTTGCTCGGTCAGCTCTCTGCAATGGAAGTGTACCCATGTTAATTTACCCGTCAAGACATTTACCCGTCTAGACAGAGCTTTACTCGCCCGAAATCAAGGCACAGCTTCGCGCGCGTGGGGCTTGCTTAGGCAGCTGCGAGCTAATGTCCAGGTAAGACTAGATAGGCATTTGAGGAGATACGCCTAGAAGTCTAGATGCTATGTGCTGGGTGCCTTAGCCGCAGCGTTGCTATGTAGATTCAGATCGATCTAGGATTCCTAGTGACGTCGCCTCTAGCAACAACACAGGTCTCATGTGACCGAGGCTGATCTACTTGCGGGACCGCGTTTCGATTTTTCTTCAACGCATATACCTATTATTTTCGATCTGGACTCTTGTTCTTATCTTCCCTCGTCGTCGAGCCTGTTGAAGTCTGCTGCAAGAACCGCAGAGGCGAGATGGAGGAGGACGGTGGCCAACGCGCCTCGCTGGATGACGATACATCGTCGGCACACTCGTCCATGTCTTCGAACGAAGGCAGAATCAGTCCCTCGCCGTCACGTCGTGACGGTGATACTGAATCGAATATCCCCCCAACTCACTCAGTCGCTCCTTTCCCGGTCGTCGACCAACTCATCGACAACGTCTCCGAGTTTAAGCCCACCCACTCGAGGGATGTTTCCACAGCATCAAGCAAAACACTGACAAACGCCTGGAGCGAATGGGGCAGCCAGGCCAGGCTTATTATTCCAGGCACCTCTGACTCGGAAACGCAAACTACACTGGCCGATTTCCTGATCGACTCGGCGCCTCACCTTCGCCAACTGTCCAATATCAGGACAAACAGTTCAAAATTCGGAACCTCCCTGCCTAATTTGAAGAGCCGGCTTGCCACGCCCGTGGAGGAGCAGCGACACCCAGGCAAGCCGGGTGTTCATCTCTCCGGACACTCACAAACGTCCCAGTCGGAGGAGGGCTACGCACAGAGCCAGCAGTCCTCCACGGCCGAAGGCGAGATCGTCGAAGATTCTCCTTTTCTGCACGGCATCCCCCTACTCCTACTCACCATCGGTCTCTCCTTAGTCGTTTTCCTAATCTCTATCGATCGAACGATCATAACCACGGTGAGCAGAGAAGAGAAACAGCTTCCGGGGCACCATGTACCTGAGTTAACTAACACGCGAGATAGGCCATCCCGTTCATCACCTCCGAATTCAAGTCCACGGCAGATATCGGCTGGTATGGCTCGTCCTACCTCCTCACGGCGTGCGCCTTCCAACCTGTCTTCGGGCGGGTATTCACTCTCTTTAACATCAAATGGTCTTATCTCATTTCTATGCTTGTCTTCGAACTCGGTTCCATCATCAGCGGGTTCGCGCCCACCTCGACGGCTCTCATCATCGGGCGCGCGATCGCCGGCTTCGGCAGCGCGGGAATCTTGACGGGAAGCTTTGTCATCGTTGCTACGGCCGTGCCCCTGAAGAACAGGCCGGTATATACCTCCGTCGTCGGATTGATGTGAGTTTGGCAGCCCCTGGTTACGGCGCGTGTCTAACAGATTTCCTAGGTTCGGTGTTGGTGCCACCGTCGGTCCTCTAATTGGAGGTGTATTTACGGATCTAGTCGTACGTGTGATTCCTCTACGCGCCGGAAAGTGGAAGTGATACCTCGTACTAACGTTGATGCAGACGTGGCGCTGGTGTTTCTGGGTTAATATTCCAGTCGGCGCCGTGACCATGATCGTGATGATCCTCGTATACCACCCGAAACCATATGTCGGCACGAGGAAGAAGATAGCGGAGAGGTTCATCAGCCTGGACCTCGTCGGGAACGTCATCCTCCTCGGCGGCGCGGTCATGCTCTTCCTCGCCCTCGAGTTCACCCTCACGGGCGTGGCCTGGGCGAGCGCCGAGATCATCGGCCTCCTCTCCGGCGCGGGCGTGGCCGCCATCGTATTCGTCGGATGGCTCCGGTGGAAGAAGGACGGGGCGCTGATCCCGCCCGCGATAGCCAAGCAGCGGACCGTCGCGGCGTCCTGCCTCATGGCCTTCTTCACCTACGGCGCCCTCCTCATCCACACCTACTTCCTCCCCATCTGGTTCCAGGCGATCCTCGGCTACAGCGCCATCGACTCCGGCGTCGCCATGATCCCGTACTTCGTCGCGAACGCGCTCTTCTCCGTCTTCTCGGGCATCTTCGTCTCCGCCGTCGGCTACTTCACGCCGCCCGCCATCGTCGGCAGCGCCATCGGCACCGTCGGCTGCGGCATCATCACCCTCTTCAGCCCGAGCATGAGCACGGCCATGTGGATCGGCTTCGAGGTGCTCGCCTCCGCCGGCTTCGGCATGTCCATCCAGCAGGGCTTCACGGCCGTGCAGACCGTGCTCGGCCCGGACGACATCGCCGTCGGCACCGCCGCCGTCGTCGCGTCGCAGTCCCTCGGCGGCGCCGTCTTCATCTCCGTCGGCAACAGCATCTTCCAGAACCGCCTCAAGGCCCTCGTGGAACAGGCGCACATCCCTAACCTCGACGTCGACGCCATCATCGGCGCCGGCGCCGTCGCCTTCCGCAAACTAGTCCCCGCGGACGAGCTGCCCGCCCTCCTGACGCAGTACAACGCCGCGCTCCTCACCGTCCTACTTGTCGCCGTCCCTCTCGGCGGCCTTTCCTTTCTGTCTTGTTGCTTCTTGGAGTGGAAATCTGTTAAGGGGCCGAATAAGCCTTCCGGGGACGTGGAGAAGGTGCCGGCCGCGGTATAGATATATGTGTAACCTATGCCTACTAGGTCCCTAAATTTGGCGGGGTGGAAAAGGTGTAGATTTTGTATTAATGTAAATAATGAGATCATTTCAAATACGTTTTTTTAATAGGTTGCATGCGAAGCTCGAGGGATCCGAGCTGCGGGGGGACTACGGACTCGAGTCCTACCATGCATATTCTTAATCTTGGGGTTGGGGTCGGCGACGGACATGTCGACTTAGAGACATATGTATACCAGTAAGGGCCTAGGGTGTGCTAGCATTTAGGGAATTGAATATGATAACAAGTTTATCTTCAACTGTTGCCATTGTGAAGAACCTATTGAGCTTTCTCTTGAACGATGGAGATGCTTTGGCTCGAGCCATAATTACCTCGTCCACTTCAAGAAGCCTTGAAGAGATGTTGAGAGATATGAAATAAGACTGCTTGAGTAGGTAGGTATTTAATACCTAGGATCGCCCGAGCTATCTCATTATGTTCTTTCGATTAACACCGCGTTCATATGAGTTTGTGTATCGTCAACTTTGAATGGTAGTCGAAGAAGGTTCTTAAAAGGATTCGTACTTCATACAAACGTCTATCGTCACCGTTACTTGACTAGAACATATCCCCCAAATCTCATCCTATTTGGTAGTCAATAGATTTTCAAAAAGACTGGATGAATATCTCTAGCAGTAGAATCACGTAGTGTACATGCATTACCCTAGTATTCCCAGTGATCCTCCAGCATGTTCAATGCCGTAAGACACTACCTGTTTCACTTTTCAGCTGTTGAGATACGGCTAGAAATTAAAGTTGTGAAGAAGCTGCTCAGTTTCACCGTAGTTTGATACCCTCGTAGGATACCTCATCATTCGTTGATGGCCGTTAGCTATAAAGCGATCTGTGTATGTAGGTAGATACTTCAATGGAAGTGTACGTAGTCATAAAACGGGGTCGAGTGTAGGGAAGTCAGCTACCAGCGAAGTCCAAGTATATAACCACGTTCTATTAAATTATGACATAGCTCTCCAGATCAAAATTTCCTATATAGCCCGATGCGCCTATGACCTACCTATATCCGTATATATATCTTTATTATTATTGGTTGCTCTTTAGTAGTTCTCTTTCCAAACGTACTTAAATCATCAGATATTCCACATTACTAAGAAGCATAGAACAGTTCTGCGATTAGGCGTTAGATTCCCCTGCCACCACGGTCATAGGCCACCAGTATGCTTGACAACTGGGAGCACCTCTTCCGGTTCGCCGGAGAGGCCTTGCCAACCATCTCATGATACGATACCTATCTCCTATGGCTTTACGTCACCAGCAGCTAGATTAACCATGGCCTACATCAATTACGACGAGAATGTCACGGGAACGATCGACCAGAAGAGAGTCTAGAGATACTTACTCCTCCCAGTCAAGCCAAGGAAGAAGATCCAGAGTGGACACAGCTTCCAACAGTCCGCACAGTTCTTAGGAAACTATGGTAGTAGACCAACGCTCGCTGCGTGAGGAACTGCCTACCCCTGAGAGCGTACTAGTAGTCCACCAAAGACCTTAGTGGCAGGACAACATATGTCCAGAGCTAAAAGTACATTAACCTCTTACTTGATCTTATATAAATGGCTATGAAAGATATCAGGAGACCTAGTTCTCCAGAACCATTACAAATTAAAGGTTAGTTTAACCTAGATGGCATCTTACCTAGTAAAGCCTCTGATACGTTTATGTTCCAGTTTTCAAAAATTTCAACACCTGTAAGGGCTTAATACCTTTTGCTTACCTAGTATGTCAACGATCAAGTTTATAGTCGAACATCTTTGCTCCAGCGAGGGACGGTTATACTAACTAATGTTATAAGGACACAACTACATGTATGTAATTACTACTGCTCCAACTAACTAACCTTAACAAAGCGCTATTTGTCTCAATACGTAAATATTCGGCTTAGATGCATTGTCACATAACAGATCCTCGATATACGGGATGACGCCATTGCAACAAGTGGGACTCGATCATAAGATTGATAACTCTTTTTCATCTCTTACAAGTATTGACTTACAACTTATATGTAGGACTTGGTATATACTACTATTAAATAATACACATAAAACAGGAGGTTATATATTAATACTGGGAGTAAACGCAGTAGTCATGTCATTCACCTCGGTCCCCGTCCTCGATCTAGCCCTAGCTAGAGATGCGCAAACAAAACCACAGTTCCTCGTCGATCTGCGCCATGCCGTGATGGAGGTCGGCTTCCTCTATCTTAAGAACGTCGGTATCCCGGACGAGCTGTGGCAGCAGGTCATATCCGAGGGGAAGGCCTTCTTCGACATCCCGAGGGAGGAAAAGTAAGTTTATACGTGCCTTATATACTTATCTCGGTATATAAATGAAATGGCAATGAATATGTCGTCGGAGAGGGCGCTTCCGTCTCTACAAGGTCTTAACTTACGTGATATCAAGGCTCAAAATCGAGATGAAGAATGCGCCGTCGTTCCTGGGCTACTCGCAACTCTCGGCCGAGATCACGGCCGGTAAGATCGATCATAGAGAGCAGATCGACCTGTCTACGGAGCACCCGGTGCCCGAGTCCGGAGCGCCGCTGTACGAGAACTTGCTCGCGCCCAACCAGTGGCCTTCGCCTGAAGTGATGCCCAACTTCCGTGCCGTCTACACCGACTATATCAAGCGCATGGGCGCCATCTCGATAGAATTTACGTCCCTGATTGCTGAGGCTATCGACCTGCCATCGGACGCCTTCGATCGCTACTTTGACGTGGATCAGCAGCATAAACTCAAGATCGTCAAGTACCCCGATGTAGCCGAGCTAGGGCTGAGCGATGGTGTGGAAGGACAAGGCGTCGGGCCGCATAAAGATAGTATGCTCACAAGCTACTTGCTGCAAGCGAGCAACCACAGGGGGTTGCAGGTCCAGAATATGCAGGGCAGGTGGATCGACTGTCCGCCTATCGATGGCACGCTGGTAGTAGCTATCGGACAAGGCTTAGAGGCCTTGACGCAGGGAGTGTGTGCGTCGACTACGCATAGGGTGCTCTCGCCGCAAGCAGGCCACGGTGCGCGGTTCTCGATCCCGTTCTTCCAAGGAGTCCGAGCTTCTACAACTTTCGAGGAGCTAGAATCAGTCGGGGTCGGACAGGTTCCGGAAGCTGTCCGACAACAGCGACAGAAGGTACTGGAAGCGAACGGGGGCAGTAGACTCGACGACGTCGAGTTCACGTTTAAGAAGGGTGGTGCAGCTAAAACGCTGGGCGAGGCGACGCTTAGAAATAGGGTTAAAAGCCATCCTGACGTAGGGGAAAGATGGTATCCGGATATCTTGAAGGATATACGGGAGCAGCAAGCTAGGGAGAGAACTCAAGAGCAAAAGCAAAAAGCACAGGGAGGGTCGAGTAATCCTGATGCTCCAGCCGGAGGAGGCGTTGCAGATGTCAGCACACAAATACAAGCGGTCGAAGCACACTGATGATGATATGCGCGTTATTGCGCATAGCTTAAGCACTCCATCAGGATAGCGGATTTAGTTAAAGCAGTGTAATCTCATTAATCAGTTCAGCTTCATAGCCTCGTTTAACCCACCCAAATAAATTCTTTCTGTTAAACACCTAAATGCGCCATTCGCTATGTCCAATGTTTGATTACCTTGGACGTCGTGAGACGAGTATGGGGTGCGCGCTTCCGTCTATTTAGCAGCGGCCATTTCGTAACCGGGGAAGCATTCGGTGATAGATTTGCTGTGTTTGTTGACGGCGTGTTCTGTGAGCCTGGATGATGAGAAATCTTGGTTAGCGACTATATTCCGTTGGAGCGAGTAGAGAGAAAGGGTAAGAAAAGAAGGATGAGGGATGGCATACTGAGGCGCACGAGTGGTCCTGAGGAACGTCGATCTACAGATCTGGCACTGGATATCCATAGCCTTGATGTTCTAAGTGTCGCATTTTAGTTAACGTGTCATCTTCAGAGCGAAGAGAGATAGAAAAAGAGGACGAAGAGAGGTCATAGGGAAACGTACGGACTTGAGCTGCGACTTAGCGACCTTGGTATCCTTTGCATTGCGTTCGCGCTTTTGCGCAGCCTTAGCTCCCTAGTTTGCGAAAATTAGTATCTTGATTTCGTGTATCGTCTGTTTTCTTCGGAGCTGACCGCCTCTTCTATTCCATCTCCCCTTTCCCTTCTCCCTTCTCCCTTTTCCCTTGTCCCCTTATTCTAGAGTAAAGGGGGAAAGATGTAAGACAGAAGACAGAAAGAACAAAATACCTACGTTACCCATCTTGCTGATAGTAAAGCAAAGTGAACTAGTGTTTGCGTTACGAATTTAGCGATATAATCAGAATGGCTGTCGATCGTTACAAATTACAAATAATAGACGAAGATCAAGGGTTGACGACAGATTAAAAAAAAAAAAAAAAAAAAAAGATTGTAAGAGGCTGGAAGTGATCGGCATTATATATTTCTAAATTTATAAAATTTAGGGGGCCGCTCGGCTTAGTCCGGCGCTTTTTACAAAGATTACATATGTGTACAGTACCTAATGTGCACCTACACAATCCACTTCAAACTTTGAAGTTATCAGTAACTTTGTACATACGTCGATGATTGCAGTGGTACCTGCTTAGCCTGAAGTGTGATTACATCAGGAAATAGATACATAGGTACTTATATAAAGCTTATGTTATAGACCCAAATTCAAACTTCTTTTTACTGGAAACAATTTACAAAAAACATTGTTAAACGGAATAATTCATTTTCATCTTCTGAAAATACCAAGATCTATTATAGACAGAAGTGACCTTGCAATGCATTGTTCAAGTCTTATAGCTACCTTATACTAGGACCTAACCTTGTGTCACTGTTTGAACACGTACAAGGCGACGAGGTATCGACGTCGTCAACCTCCATCAACATCTTTCCGTCTATCTTGTCTTATACGATCAGAGGCGACGATTAGGAGTCAATATGCTACACCAAGATCTACTCTTTCAAAATATCTCCCGTGGTAGATTCATGCAGGTATTGAGCCAATACGACTCGCTAATTAAATCCATATCATCAACTAAAGGAGGTGCGTCTTCGATATGTGTTAGATCATAGCATTTGCTGTTGCTATCGCTAATCACCGTGAATAGCTAAGCCGGGACAAAAGACCCTGCTAGAACTGGATCATTTTAGATATCATGATGCCGTCTCCTTGTGTAAACCAGACAAGTCAGAACGACCAATGATTCTTGATGACGTGAAAACCTTGGTAGACTGGAAGCTGTGAGACTTGTCTGCTATTACTGTCATCGTCATGAACATTGGCATGGGCTGACTCACATAACCACTAGACGCCATGGAAAGTTCCGTCCTACGCTGATGAAGCTCGTGTCATCAAATGATGAAACGATTGTCCAGCGAACTATCCAGGAAGCAATAGAGAAATATCGAGTCAGCTTGGATACACCTAAAGTACTAGGCATGATCACTAAGTTGAAAGGAATTGGCCCTGCAACCGCTTCTCTTCTTCTCTCGGTACATGATCCTCACGCTGCCATTTTCTTTTCGGATGAAGCCTTTTATTGGTTGTGCTGTGATGGAGTTAAATCACCGATTAAATATAACGCTAAGGAGTATCTGGAGTTGACCACCGCGGCCCAGGTACTCATCAAACGACTAGAGGTTGATGCTGTTGACATCGAGAAAGTAGCATATGTGCTGATGAACGAAGGAATATTAAATATGGCGCTTGAGAGTGAAAAGGCGGCCCCCACGTCTGATACGACCCCGGTGCAGTCAAACTCATCTAAGAAACAAGTTAAGAGGAAATATACCATCTCTGCCGATAACACAGACTCTCACATGCCTGTTCGCCGGTCCAAGCGAGGCAAAGCTTCCTGAAGACAGGATACTTAATGTTACCAACAGGGATTCTAAACTATCCCAGAGTCATCACAAAAATGCAATCTGGGAAACCCGGAACAATATCTTGATCTGTAGCATTGCGTAAGAGTCCACGCAATTTTCGGCCAGATGGAGGATACGACGTCGGTGTGCCTATTAAGACTATCTACGTGAGATGCTGGACCTATCCGCAATGAATGAGGCTTTTCTGTCTCGTGCATTCATATCTATGACCACCATTTCTCTAGCGTAGGATCGGGTTGACGGCCCGCGGGAGCGTCGTTCAGGAGCCGCATTCCGAGGACCAATAGTGAAGCACTTTCAGATCTGTATCGGGTCTAGCAAATTGTCCCCAGGGTCTGGGAACCAAGCCAAGAGATCTATGCTTCGGATTTCATTGCCGAAGATTAACGCACCCGGAAATCAGTCACAGTTCAACGCTAGACAACGTGACAACGTCTGATCGAGTCGCCTTGTTCCCTTCTAGACCGGCTCTGCGGGTCTTGCTTCACCCACCTAATGTACCCTGTGTGAAATACATACATTTACTGATGTTCGCAGAGATAACCGCTACACGTCCTCCTAGGTGCTTATGTACCCCCACGGATGCGTCGTCGGTGTCCCTTATACATACTCTCTGTGAGGATGGATTTCCTATGCCGGATAGGAGGTAACTATTCGCACACTATATGACGATGGAGGGATTAAATAATGTTTACACTTCAATGTCGTTCGAAAACAAGGTTGGGTTCATATTATCTATCATCGCCGTTTGAGAGAATCAGTCATTCATGATGACCGTCAACCTATCTCTATCGGATTCGGATCCTATTCCACTCCCAGCACGATTTGCCAATATCAAGCGGAACCTGATTGCCGGCAATGAAAAGGCAGTTGCTGATTCATTCTACCGTCTGCTCGGCCGACTAAGAAAGGAGGCAGATCGCATCGCGGCGACCGGTTCTGACCTAGTCCCCACGATTGACTACCTTGATATACGCGATCCGTTGAAGGTTGCCGTCTTCCGTGACGGCCTGAGAAACAGAGGCGTTGCTATCATACGGAGAGTCGTTCCGTCCAACGTTGCCTTGTCTTGGAAGGAAGAGACCCAAGACTACCTCCGCCATAATCCGCCTATTAAGGGTATCCCGTGGCACGATCCGCAGCTATATGAGTTATTTTGGAGTCCGGGACAAGTCCGAGCCCGAGCCGATTCTCGACTCCTCGATGCCAAGAAGTTTGCTATGGGTTTATGGCATTCGGGTAACCAAGACGCCCTTGTGAGTAGCAACCACCCGGTAGCCTATGCAGACCGCATCCGGATACGGAGACCAGGCGACACATCCCTCGCTTCTGGACCGCATATGGATAACGGTAGCGTGGAAAGGTGGGAATCGGACGGCTACGGACGTGCGGGCCCCTACCGTAAGATTTTCCAAGGACGATGGGAAGAATACGATCCCTGGGACAGCGGTACACGTCTGCGTGTAAGCTCAGACCTATACAACAGCGCCGGCTCCTGCAGCATGTTCCGGATGTTCCAAGGCTGGCTCTCGCTTTCCTCCATCTCACCCGGCTGCGGCTCCCTGAACGCGTGCCCCATGCTGCAGCTCACGACGGCGTACGTTCTCCTCCGGCCCTTCTTCTCGCCGCGCTTCAAGTCCGGCTCCGACTTCCTACACGAGAACAACTGGAACCTCCACGTGGCGCAGAACAGCGTGCTCCAGGGCGCCGTGCCCGGGCGCGGCGTGCAGGAGCTGAGCGACGCCCTACACCCGCACCTGCGGCTGGCCAAGACCATGGTGCCCATCCCGCGCGTCGAGCCTGGCGACTACGTGCTCTGGCACCCGGACGCCGTGCACGCCGTCGACGCCGTACATGCCGGCGCCGCAGACGCGAGCGTGCTCTACGCGCCGGCGTGCCCGCTCACGCAGACCAACGCGCTCTACCTCGCGCGCCAGCGCAGGGCCTTCCTCCTCGGCCGCCCCGCGCCCGACTTCTCCGAGAGCGGCGGCGGGCGGCGGCGCGACGGCGAGCGCGAGTACCTGGGCCGTCCGGGCGTCCAGGACGTCAGCGACAGCGGCGGCGAGGACGGGCTGCGGTCCATGGGTCTGATGCCCTGGGACGAAGTAGAAGAAGAAGAAAAAGGAAAGACTTCAGCTATGGAAGGAGAGCTTCTCAGGCTTGCGAACGGCATCCTGTTTCCTGACCGGTTTGACATGATGGGAGGGAGAGGAGGGGGGGGAGCTTGACTAGATTCCCTGGTGCTGGGCTGGGATAGTCTAGATGGGAATCTTTGGTAATGGGATTTAAGTCTCGCAACTAACTAATACTTCGTACTACTAAGTGAGAGCTCCTCCCTATCTTCTTTGGTAGGTTGTCAGGGGACGGGGGTCTGTAATTGATAGACTACCTAGGTACCTAGGTACCTAGGTAGGTTAGGAGGTAGGTAACCTCCTATTTGGAAAAGTGGACGGGATCACGTATAATATGGTATGGTACCTATCTTAGGTAATTATCTCAGGAATGATAATCTCTAGTAAATAGGCTGTCTACCTCCTAATCTTTTTTTTGATCTTTGGCTGGAATTTGGCTCGTTATGGTATGAGTACCTCATACCTACCGGTACCTTAGGTAAATACCTTTTATATTGTGAGTCTGTTTCACTTTGGAGGTATGTAACACCGATAGATATCTACCTGAAATGAGATGAACGAGTTGGTAACGGGTAGCCCATTACAACACTCTATCCCTCCCTCCCATACCTTAGGTATATGTTTACCTATTTCTATCCGACGCACGGGAGTAAGGAATGGGCCAGGTCACGCCGAGGGAAACGTACCAGTTCTTTCGAGAGGTAGATAAATAGGTAGGTACCTAGGTAACAGGTAAGTAGGAAGAAGTACGAGAACTATTGATTATAAACATGAATTGTAGCCGTTCAAAAATCTAGCTACCCATCTACCACAGCCACCTTCCCTACCAAATGGCGCAGCCAGCCCTGGCGAGTTGCTCGCGTATATCCTGGAAGAGAAACTAGCTACCCGTAGTAACGCCACCCCGACTCCCAATGACAAGCAGGAAGACCTTTGTGGAGTACAAATGAACATCGGCTGTTTCTCAGTGTAGGTATCATTATTTCTTTGGGGCTCCAAAAACTATATTCATGTTGTGGGTGCAGCTGGGTTTGAGAATAGCTTTGTGACTTGGTAGAACATGTCCTCGATAGGCGGCATGGCGAATGCTGGTGCGGCGTCGAACAGTTCCGATAACTTCTGTGGTCGAATGACAGCTGGATAAATATTATCCTCTTCGGTAGCCTCATCCGGCACGTCAACGTCCATTTCATCCCCACTTGCTACTTCATCTCCCGGTTCGGCAAGCAGTGCCAAGGTAGGACCACCCTCGCCAGTTTTTTCGGTGTCTGCCTGGTCGAGACTGAGATCAACCAGCGGCTGGGCAAAGGCGAGAGATTTGGTGTCCATGCTTTCGCTAATAGACCACAGTTGGGCAGCCGAGTCCAGAACAAGGTAGCCGCTAGACCCGACTGAAGCAACAACTGACGTTATAGGATGAGGAAAACTGTGAATCATCACCGGCCAACTCTGATCTAGAGTGTAAATTGCCAGCTCAGACCTGATACTGAATCCATCTAGCCTCCCCCGCGAGACAGATACCGCAAAAGTTGAGGTTTTATAATCAACAGCCATATGTGTCAAGATAGGTGCCCCCTGACCATGGGAATCTTTGCTTACCCTTAGTTGGACTCCGTAGAGTAGCTCGTCGGAGACTAAGTCGTATACCATGAGACGATCTGAAAGCACAGCTAGACACGAGGATAAAACCCTTATATCACGAACATCGCCAAGCGTTAACCCGTCAACACGATTCTGAATCTTGCCGGACTCCGAATCAATAACATAAATCGTTGATCCATAGAGAGTAGCCATGGCACAGACTAGAGTAGACCCATCTTCAGAGAAAGAAATCGCACCTGATCCCTGAAGCGAGGTCTTGGTAACTGCAGCATCCAGCTCAATTGTTTTTTCGTTCTCTTGCAAATATATAGCTCGGGTGCATGCCCAGCTGTATAGTTGACGCCCCAATTTTCCCTTGACTAGTACTCCGTCTCGTTGTCTAAGTGCCGGCTCCCACAGCCGGACCACACCGTCTTCCCCAACAGTAGCAAACCGATGCGAGTGAGGGTCGGCGACTAGAGCGTATACCGGTTTGCTCTGGCCAGTATAGTGAGGTGCATTGATGCGAGATATCAATTCCAGACTCTGGTCTTCCTGAGAAACGGCCCAGAACTTTAGATAGACCTCTCGCCTTTCGGCAGAAGACCCTTCCAAAAAATTGACGTCTCGCGCAGGAGGTTGCCACTCGTCAGTAGTGGCAAGCCATTTACCATCTGCTGAATATGCCATATTTGTGATACGAGGTTCCGTTATAGAGTGGCCTCTTACTGTTATATTGACATCTGTTGGGTTCGTTCTTGTCAAAGCTTGTTTCGAGATCCCCTGCATAGTAGTAAGATCTAATGTTTGTATCAGTGGAGTTGATGGCCCGCTGCCAGAGTGACTGATTCGCTGCCCGTTCCCTACACATAAGTGGATGCGTGAAGGATCCGATGGGCTGACCACTGCCGGCGTTCTCAGTAATCGAGTTGATTTATATTGATCAACCCTCCTGACGACATCATCCTTGGTGAATGGCTGGGGAGAAACGAGGGTTTGGATTCCAGACACGTATGTTGTAGGCTTCATTTCTGCTGTCGATAAAACAATAGCCGAATTATCATCCAAGTGAAGGACGTAGGCAGACCCCCGTTTCGAGACAACAATATTCTCAATCGTCGCAGAAAGATGAGGTAGGAAATCCATCTTCTGTGTGTCTAGTTGCCATAGTACTAAGGTCGACTCAGATCCGCCCGAAAGAATGTACTGGCCTACAACATAGTTAGACCCTTAGCATAAAGAATGGAGATGGTGCTTCTTACCATCTTTCGACCATTTGATAGCGTGAACTGCTTTACGATGCCAATGGTATTTGCGAGGTTGAATGAAACCCCTTTGCATCTTGGAACCGTATAGCCAACGGAGTTGAGGTATAAGATCGTTAAAGAAGAACACAGCTCCACGAGCGCACCCTACTACAATCTCGACGACAGGCTCACTACCAGCTTCCAGCAATGTCTTTCGGTTGACGTGCACCCGGTCTGCAGCTCGCATGTCTAAGCACACAATCTCGTCGTTGCAAGGAATAGTAAAGAATTCATAGTCCAGTTCCTGGAAAGATTTGATGTTCTCAACTCTTAGCGTACCGAGCAAGACGTTATGCTCTGCCGACGCTACTAACGCATACCCATTCCGAACAGAGCGCAGATTGGATATCGATATTTTCTGAGACGAGAGTATCTTGGTTGCTTTCAACGTTGATTTCTGTACATCGCAGGCGACAATCTGCCAGTCTTGATTCGTTTGAATGCAAGCCAACGGTACATCCTTGAATTCCGAGCCGATCCGTATACGGTCAATAAACATATCACAAAGACGAATGCATTTTATTTTAAATGAGGTCTTGGGCTCGTTGCTGCTTGTCCAATCGATCAACCAAACGCGACCAGCGGAGGAAGCAACCCATATAAGCTTTGGTGAGCTCGGAGACAAGTGAGCAGAGACAACTTGTTCTTTTCCACCCTTCGCATCTAAGTCAAGAAGTGGTATCCTGCGTAGTAAGAGAGAGTCTGCTGTCGAGTATACTTGGATAGAGGTATTGTATGCGAGTATCAGATGCCTGATATTCAGAGTCAGCTTCCCATTTTATAATTCCACCCGAATCTCGCCACGCCAAGTAGGTTACACATGGCGCATACTTCTCATCTTCGGTCAATATAGGATCTATGTTCATAATTCTCCCTCCTATAGGTTGAGAGACTCTCCATGTTGATGGAGGATCTTCGTGAATTTGGTTTAGTTCTCGCTCGTTCGTTTGATGGCGTCGCTTCTTTCCTTTAGCAGACGGGATTTTAGGTTGCGTGGTTGTAGATTTCATTTCATCTGTATTCTTTGGAAGCACTGCTAGATCATTGGTTTCGCTTATTTGTTTTCCTTCGCGCTTTGCTCGTTTTCTTTTGGCGTGATCGTTAACGCTTTTTCGTTTGTTCACTTTTTGCTTGTTCACGCTAGTGTTCTAAGAGACGAGGATTGTTAATTATTAATGTAGCAAAGTATATGGTTATAAATATCATTAGAGAATTCCAACTTACCTCAGTTTCTATAGGAGCCATCCTGAGATTGAGGATTGCAAACAGCAAAGTCTCTAGGCTGTTAGTCAGTTAATGAATGACTTGGAAACAGGCTTGAACATGACGAAACATTGAAATTGAAGAAAACATTTAGAGGTTTTTTTTTTTGCGGGACAACATGATAAGGCAATCCCGATAAGAATTTTTTTTTGCTAGCTACATATTACTCATCTTTGACTCCGTACTGTGTAATTCTTGGAAGTTTGGGGTACGTACCTCCCATAAACGGGGTATCTGATTTGAACCTTCCGCTTACTGTGTGTACCTGGTAGGTTTAGATTTGAACCTTCATTCAGCTTATATAAATCTTGACATGAAATTCTCTTTCGCAACAATTTCTCTCTACAACTTTTCTTCTGCAACTTTTTTAATTGCAACTTTCCTTTCGCAACCATCAAACGATTAACACAACATCACGCCATTCTTTCCTACCAAACTACACGATACTACTCTCATCATCTAAAATAAATTACCTTGATAAAACATTTCACTACCAATCCTCTCAACAAAATGATCATTCCCATCCGATGTTTTTCCTGCGGGAAGGTAAGCGATACAATACAATATTCCATTATCCCAGCGACTCTTGGATGGTATCATATTAACTGAAGCGTGCAATTAGGTGACGGGGGATCTTTGGGAAAGATACCTAAAGCTAATCGATGAAGGCGTCCAAGATGGGTTCGTAGCAATTTTCATCTATACTTCCGGCTTGAGCTTTGCACTAACCACTTCACAAGCGATGCCATGGACATCCTTGGGCTCAAGCGATATTGTTGCCGTCGCATGATCATGACACATGTCGACCTCATCGAGAAACTATTAAAGTAAGATACCGATACCCTAATAAGCATTCAATATATATAAGTATATTCAACGGATTAGCATTCTAACTGATCAACAAGGTACACTCCCGACGGGCGGAACGATAAGAAGATCCAGCTTCAACAGCGCTAGACTTCTATCGCTCTAGACAAGCGGAGTTGGAGGCGAAGGAAAATGTGTTATTATAAAATTGCATCCATGGCGTTTGGTCGGCGATTATCTTCGGGGCGTTCCCAAATCGGTTATGTGGCGCCATACAGTTTTAGGCAGACGATCTAGATAATGTGAATTGTCTGTTTTACACAGTAATGATGAAGGTGTTCGTGTTCATACAAGAGATAGGCATGCGGCTGAAAAGAGCTAGACCGCCTCGCGATTATACGCCATAGGCCTATATCTACGTGGCCTCGGCTCGCGCTAAATAGTCGCGCACCAGGACACCATACATAGCGACGGCGGTTACCAGCCGCTTCTTCTACGAATGACTTGACCTAGACATATATCATAATCCTCTTAGCCTTTCCGTTCCAGATTCCCGGGAAGAAAATCTATCAGGTGATCGGCTAAGACTCATCTAAAGTAAGGAGATGTTCGTTGGAATCCAGGAATATGCGGCTTATAGCTGAAGCAAGGCATTGTTTACAACCGAGTCTCCTTAATTAAGGAGAAGTAGAGAAGCAGAGAAGCAGATCTATCTATGTGACGGATGTTGTGTAAAGTGATGGTGCCACGTCGGCTTGCGCCATCTACCTGATCTAGCTGTTTACCTGTCTACCTGCAGTCTAGAGTAATACGTTGTAGACTTAAGAAACGACGATTACAGCCTGATAACCGCGTATAATATGCATCTGTGCGCATGTGTTATCAACTTATCATCCCTTTCATACAGAAAGCAAACGACCTGCCATTCCACAAATACGTGTACATATCCTACAAGGTCATACCTACATTGTAGACAATTTTCCTCACTTATAGCTAGTGAACATTTAGTGTATATGTCTACCTGAAATAAATAAATTAGCCTACATAGTTAGGTAAGAGAGGATATATATACACTTTTATATATTATGTAATGCCGTGTATCATATGTGTCTAGAATATTGGGGGATTCTTTCTCTTCTTTCGGTTAGAATTTGCTGTCAAGAGGTTGAATGCTAGGAATCCTGGTCTTTCTTGCATACATATTAGGCCATAGGGTGCATGGGAGGTAATATGCAGGTTGGACCTTTGGTATCACGGCGCCTATGCACGTCTGTATTATGTTCTGGAAGACGCTCCTAATGGATCGTATATAAGGTAAGAAGTAATACAAGGTACCTACCTACCTCATATATCTCTGGACTCTTGTATGTAGATCCCTACAAACAGGTATATGTGCTGTTGATATGATGCATAGGTACCTTCTATCTACATACCTTATATATGTAGGTTACATAGGCCTGGGATTGTACCTACCTTGTGGTATTGTTTGTATCAACGACGATTATTATTCGAGGATTAATGAAGGATAAGGATAGTTTTCACTAACCTATTCTTATTTCTTTGTGTACCACAGTATGTGACCTTAGTGATCCATGTTTGTAATGGTATAATATCTCCGACGTTCCTTACCCTAAGAACAGCCAATTATACATGTATGTACTATATGTGCAGTTAATCGAATTAGACGCTATGCGTTTACTTTAATACTCTCGACACTAGTAAAAACAGGCAGGGATAAATCGAGTATCATACATACCTAGGTATGCACCTAGTGTTCCGTCTATGTCTATAATAACATAGAAGGTAACTACCCCTAGGTACATACTGCTAATTGAACAGTTGATACTTCCTTACCCCTACCTAGGTACTCAGGTGCTTAAGATCATATGGTTTAAGTACATACGACATAGATAACAAAGTAACAGTTGGTAACTTTTTTCTTCTTCTATTTTATAACACACTCAAAATTCAACATCCTTTTCACATGGCCAAGGACGGCGTCGAGAAGGATTGGAGAACTATGTACTATTATTATTATTATTACTATTATTACCTGAAAGGATCTAGCTCTTTAACATATAACTAATATATTATCCCAACAATATGTTCTTCAGTACCATTCACATGCTCAATTGCCTCATAATAACTGCAATCTGGTCCCTCAAAAAATCGTTCAAGTCACCAGCTCGCATAATTCTAGTCGGCTCCCGCGGTGACATCAAAGCGAACCCCAAAGAAGTCATCTTATCCGGCTTCTCGCATCAGTTTAGGGTTCTATTCCATTTTCATCGAATGAGATAATACGGCTATGCTGCCGGAGGATTCGGGATGCCGAACGAAACACGGATCTGATAGCCATTCCAAGGCCCCTGCTTCACACCCTACCACAGTATCTCATCCGAATGTTCATACCACACACACGCCAACAGCTCACTGGAAGACTGGAAGACTGGAAGGCCCACTTGGGCCGAAAGACAGACCTAGTTCGAGCTAATAAAAGACGCGGTACCAGATCTTCGGGAATATTACTTCTACGCAGTATCATCTATTGTACCGGGTCTTCTCTCCAAGGATTGGCTCTTGGGATGCACGAAATGACCCTCTGCAGTGAGAAGACACGCATCTTGCACCGGCTGTTTCTCATCCTCTTCGATATGTGCGGCACAGGCTACGGCTCATGCATAGATAGATGGTAGCATACCTGACCCCTACCGGACAAGTCAAGCATCGTAGTACCTAGTCATATGACTGATAATACGATGACTTGATGTTCGGGACTTCATATCGGAACCAACATCTCATGGATATATGTATACTTTTACATTCTTTAGGTCATCACTCTCTGTGTGACTTTGCACAATCCAAGGGAGGCGATGGGAGATGAGAAAGAGAAAAGAGAAGAAGAGAGGAAAGCCAACATGGCGCCCGTCTCACTTGACCTGTGCTATCATGTCACTAGATCATTGGCCATGTTATGACGGGTTACGACGGTAAATCCGGGGCCGTCCTGATCTTTTTGTTGCCTTTGCAACATCTACCCCGACGTACTAGGAGGTTTGAAGTGGATTAAAAACCTTCCTCAACTTTGGACTAGGAAGTCTTGGGCTAAGGGCGCAAAAGATCTCAACGGCTTCTTGTGACTCGCCAACAGAAGCGATCCGTCCGTGGTTTTAAGCGCCGAAACCCCTGTCTGCAGCCCCCTGCAGCCCACCCTCTGTGTCTCTCCCTTGCTATCTTCCTACTGGTTAAAAAGTTGCGCTCGAGTTGCAAGAAAAAAAAAAAAAGAAACAGAGAGTTAAGAAGGGCTACTTAGGTATGTAGGGAAATGGACCAGCGCAAAGGTGGCTGCAAACTCGAGAGTAAGCTGACCAACTCCGTCCGAAGCATCATCGATTGAGGCTCTTCTACTCTCCGTACCACCCCAAGTTGCCTACTTAGGTAGTAGAACAGCGAAATCAGGATTCTTTTCTCCTTACCTCCCATTTTGTAACCGTACCTACTCCTTTCTAGTCCAGGTTGTGATATCACGTTTATTATACCCTCCCCTCCCTCCAAATCTCCCCAATCTGGATCGCTTTTCTATCCTCTCCGTCCTTCGTAACCAGATCTACCTCGAAGGATTCGTACAGTAGGGTAGGTAGTTAGCTCTCTTATGATATTGTTTCGTACCTAGCATCGCGTCTACCTACAATGGTTTAGCTCCACGTCTGTTCTTCCTTTTTCGGTCGCAGTGGAACATACCTGACGAATCTCAAGCTGATTGTCCTTCACAGCCCCTCCTCCCCTCCGAGCAACAATTGAGCCAGTCTAGCCTTACCACATTATATCTCTCCAGTCACGTCAAGCTTGTCGTTTCGAAAGATCTTACTTACATATATCTCGCTCTCTCTCTCACCCCCTGTTCCTCGCTCCCACTGATCTTCCTTTATAGAATCTACCTAACTGAGTCGCTACATAGCAGGCAGTTGGCGCGTCGCAAGAGTCGGTCGGGTTGTTCAGCTTGATATTATAAGGACTGTAGTCGTTTGAGACAACTCGTCGCTTTATCGCGCCGTCTTCGTCTAGCTTGGCCAAGCAGACTGTACGTGAAGCAACATTCCCCAGGTTTTCTTGATTCGGCCGTTGTCAGGACCCAGATCCGACCTAATTCCCGGCCCTCCTCCCTACGTGGTATACATACTGTCGCTGCGTGGATTATAAGCGCGCCGCGTCCTCTCGCCCTCTCTCGGGGCTTTTAGAGCCGCGATATAATAAGAGAAGAGCCGCTACCAAGCGCCTTCGAGGCAGTTTCCCGTAACACCGCCTGACCTACTACACGGCCGGCATATCTTAATCTTACCAAGCTAGCCATGGCCCTCGAGGTTCCGCTGAGATCGTCAACCGGAAGTTTAATGTCTACTTTTTCTCCGTACAACGAGATGTCTATATCTTCAGAGGCTTCCGTCGTTGCCCATGCACAATTTCGCCCAATGTCCGTTGCTCATCCTCAGTGTCTAAATCGGGGACCTTCACTAACAGGAACTAGGTCTACCGGCTCCGGAGAGTCTGGTTCACTCCGACCTTCGTCGGCTGCTACTCGGCCTTCCTCTGCGCACAATCATCTTATGAGTCCGAGTGATATTGTCGGACCTTCACCAGTCACATCAGTCGGAACGGAGGTAACGGAGATAGAGGATGAGATATCTGATGAGGTTCGATCCCAGTCCAGCACTGCGAACCCCGATCTCCAACCTCAGGTCGGTGGCCCTGAGATGGGCAGCATCCATGCTACTGATACTAACCTGAAGCTAGCTCTTGATGCTTAGGACAAACATCCCCGATCAAGTACGACAGACAGCAAACGAGGAAGCAATATCGGTCATACATGCCCCCGAAAGCTTTCAGAGTTGGGTGAGTTTGAATCCGATAGATTTATCTAGGCCTTGTCCATTAACCACGACAGACTACCACCAATACCTCACCGAAACATTCAGAATCAACACAAATGGCGTCGCCAAAGTCGTCCCCTTCTTCTAAAACCGATGGTACCGCAGTTTCACCTGCTGGCGACCAGCCTCGACAAGTATAAACTATCAATGTTCACTGGAGATGACTGAGGTCTAAGGCTAATTGCTGCAGGGCAAAAATCCCGCTCTACCAACACCGCCTCCTCTCTCGACCGATGTGAGGCCTGTTAGATATAGCATTGACAGTGCAACGCCCAGGGCTCAGGATCTGCAAGAGGTGCTAGATGACTCTGCAAGGATACGGTCCAGTAGTGCTAGTAGCCTCGAGTGTCAGTACATCAGCTCATGGATCATACTAATATCAAAGCTAATAATGGGTAACCACAGTAATACCAGAGACTAGGGAGCCGGATACAGATGCTGAACCTGATCTGGATGGCTATGATGAAGAATATACAGCGCCTCCTCCAGAACAGAACAAGGACAATGAAGATGAAGAAACCGTGTATTTGAAGACCGCCTTACAAGAGTGCTGGACCCTATGCAACACGCTAGCTGGTCTCAGCACACATCACCGTGAGAGGGTGTTTAGCACATCGGGTACCCCCGATGGCCACGAAAGAGCTTGGAAATGTTGCTGGAAATTGTGCAAACGGTTGTACCGCAGTCGCGACGAAACCGATGCGTCGTTCAACGTTCGTCAAAACCTAGATTTGTGCCGAGATTTCTGCCAGGCTCTCTTCGATATACGGCAGCGCAAAGACGAAGGCTCTGACTCCGTTCTGCGTGTCAGCTTCGAACTCAACAACCAGTGAGCTAACCAACCCCACAAGGTACGGAGGTGTAGCCATCGCTGACAATAAAATAGTCTTTACAGCGCTCAAGATAATCGAATTCTTCCGGAGCCATTCCGGGAACGGACCCTGGACTTCTATGTCACTTTGTGCCACCGACTAATGAGACAGCGTGGCGAGATAGGCGAAGAAACGGATTCGCTCCTCTCCGCTTGCTGGTCCCTAGCAGAAATGCTATTTAGCTTGCGACAGAGCAAGAGAGATGGAAAGGTACCTGATGCCGAGCTCCTCGGTTCCGCGGTTCAGGCGTGCTGGGAACTCTGCGACATATTTAGGGAAGGATGGACGCAGATTCGTCCAGACAGGGGGACGCCGCGCCCTAACCAGACAAACTTCTTCTCGCATGGCCGGGAACGAGATATGGTCGAGCTGGCGACAGACGGTCGAGAGAGCCGAGCCTCGAATCGCTCAAAGACCAGCGGTCTCAAGAACCCCGCCTCCCAAGGAGGAAAATCATCGCGAAAACCGCCGCCGGTGCCCGAAACGCCCGTGACCGAATTCGAGGACACGCCGGTCTCTCCCGACAACGACTCTCCACAGATGCCCAACATCATGGTACTCGGAACGGACAGCAATAGGGGTGGACGGTGGGCCAGCAGCGCATCAAGTCTGTCGAGCTACTCACAGAGCAGCCAAAGGACGTCCAGCACGGCAACGACGACGACGGTAAACGAAGACCCCAACATCACGCGAATCAAGATCTTGGTCCTCAAGGCAGCATTGATCGTGGGGTACTCGCGGGAGAGCAGCGGATCGGACGGATATCATCACAACAGCGCGGCATCGCTACAAAATTTCGTCAAGTCACTTCCAAGCGGGTCTTTTGGTTCGCTGCCGTCGCATGCGGTGCTGCTGCAGAATTACAAGAGCCTTGTGGCGGCCGACCCGCCCTTCAGGCAAACCTCGACGCTGCCATCACACGGAAAGCGCGCGCTGGCCTCCGACGTAGCTAAGAGCGTCGACTGGATGGCTCATCGCTCTGGGCAGTATACCTTCCTGCGCGACCTATTCAAGTTCGTCGTCGGTTTCCAAATCGAGGAAGCTGAGACCCGTAGGAACATGACTATCGTCGTCTAGGGGGTCTTAATTATTTAGGTACTTAGGCGCGTTACCCCTACTTGCATCAGGCACTTCGCATCTAAGAATCATATCTCCTTAACTTAAATCACCTTCGCCCTACTTCACATTCACATTCTACGCAAATATTATAATTGAAAAAGAGAAAGTTACTACGACTCGCGCGTTACCATGACGGAAGTCTCCTTGAGGTCTTTTTCTCACGGCACGGATGGAAAGAAGCTCGGGATTCTCTCTTCCCTCGCGATGTGTTTTCCCCGGCTTACTTGTACCCTCAACGTCCTCTTTTCCTCATATATTTTTTTTAAACTCTCGCTTCAAAGATACCCCATTCCTATTTCATATTTTCTAGTTATTACCTCTTCATTTCCACTATTATTACTATTATTATCTCCCTCCTAGATGACGAACTTACGCGGCGCCCGGGGCTTATTGGTATTTTTACACCGGAGGGAAAGACACGGAGAAAGAAAAGAGTACCGTCTGTGTTCATGTGGCTATGGGTGAGGAACGGGAACCGGGACGGACAGGGACAAGGACAGGAGACCTACTAGATCACTTGACAGACGAGAAATTTACAATGACTACATGGTAGCCTGGCTCGCTGGGATGGAATCCTAGTAACAAGCGCACACGCGCCCCCTCTTCTATATATAACCCATACTCGCCTACCTAACGCATCAACACACCCATATGACCTTACACGAGTACCTACCTGATTATCCTGTTAGGTCTCTTTATGTAGACAGCAATGTCTCTGCTGCGCGAGGTAGGCACTCGGGGAAGGGGGCTTTGGAAGAGAAGAGCTCACGCGGTCTAAAATCTTTTTTTCAAATCCCCGGATGACACAAAGGCAAAGAAAGAAAGGCAAGAAGGAAGGAGCCATGGCGAAAAGGGGATTGGGTTACGTTACCTATGGGAAAGGGGGGTTGGGATTGGGATTGGAATTGGAATTGGAAATGGAAAGAAAGGGAAACTCGGATACCTCCTTCTAACGTCGACAGCAGTATCACAGACACCATAATAAAAAGGTTTCGAGATATGACTGGCACCTAGCTAGCTAGATATTTACCTACTTCTATTGTATGCGTGTCTATACCTAACCTATTGATTATAGGTAGGTAGGTGGTAGGTTAGGTACCCTAGGTATAGGGGTATATAGGTAGGTATGTGCCGTTACACCTATCTGCCTATTAAGATGGACGAATGGATGGACGAATAGATGGATGGATGGAAATATACCTGGTAGGTATAGTTGTAGAGAAAAGCACTTTGACAAGCTTAAAACGAAAACGAAAACAAAAAACAAAAAAAAGCCTTATAGGAGGAAGACCTATTCGGAAGGATAAGCAGGATTTCTCATTTTCCAGCCCCTCACATCTCATATCATATCATATCATCTTTCTATAAACCCCCTATGGCTGAGCAGAGAACTACCTACCTAGATACCAATTCACAGAAGAGCCATCCTACACTATCATTAGGTTAGGTAGGTAGGTAGGTAGGGTAGGTAGGTAGGTAGGTATGAAAAGAGAAAGGAAGAGATTCAACTTTCACACAGATATGCGGCCGTCCATCCTTGCACAAATCAGAAAAGTCCACGCATGCATGATATTATTTCTTTCTTTTTTTTTTTTCTTTTCACGTAATTCGTAGAACAACTAGCTAGTGATAGTTATTCGGACTGGTTCGTGTCGTAGATACCCTAATCCCCCCTCCTTTCCTTTTCCTACCAGGCCGATTCATTACAATCAAGCACTACTTCTCAAGAAAAAAAAAACAACCTTGGACGCCTGCTCCCAGCGCCGCCGAGGGATTTTTCTCATATCCGAATATTGATGACTAGTACTTAGCACACCCCTCGATTCACTGCAGATATCTTGTTTGGCTGCTTGATCGAAGTACGGAATCCACGGGCGTGTAAGGCGTGCGTCTCTATTTCTCCTTGCGAGTGCCGGCGGGGGGTTGGGTCTCGCCGTACTTTTCGCAGAGCTCGTTGTACTCGCGGGAGAGGCCTTCAGCCTGTTTCTTAAGGGTCTCGATATCGCGGTCACGCTTTTCGATCTCAATCTTGAGTTGGGCAATCTCACCAGGGTTGCCAGCGATGGCCAACTTCTCGGATTCCTTGGTCTTACGGTCCGTACCCTCGTACTGCTTAACCTTCTCTTCCAAGCGCAAGACCTCGAGGATCATCATGTAGGTGCGGTTAAGGATCAATGACAGGAATAGAGTGAAGCCGCAGAGATACATGTTACGCTGGCTGTAGAACTTGCGGGCCTGCACCTCGAGACGTTCATGGCCCATGACCACTCTATTGACAGATAGTCAGTAATATTATTTGAATTTTTGAGTGGAAGAGATATTGTGAAGGACATGGAGAACTTACGGTGCGTTCTTGCTTGAATCGGAAACAGCAGCTAGCTCGAGCTGGACGCGATAGACACGATTGACGCTATCGAGGAAAAGGATCAAGATGAAAACGAAGGTGATCTTGAGCCAATACTGTAACTTGGCCACGATTGTATTCTCCGAAAGGAAGCTGTAAAATTAAAAATACTAATTAGCCAAGTACTATGTTTTCCCATGGACTCCTCCGTCTTTATCTTAGCATCTGTTGGATTAACATACGTGAACATCTTTCGTCGGAAAGTGAAAGGCGTCGGAATGACGAGCAGCATAAAGAGTGACATCTCGGCTACGAGAAGCACAAACACCTGGTTATTGATTATTAGTATGTCTGTTACAGTCATCTCGGATACGGTGACATTTTGACATTTGACAGATCCTTGATGAGATGATGATGGTGACGGTGATGATGATGGTGATAGTGATGATATTAGAAAGAGAAGTGGGACATACAAGTGTGTAATAAAGCGTCATCTTGAGATGATGACGATGAAAGAATCAATACTAAATTGATAACTTGTTAGAAGTATCGAGAAGAGAGATCGGTGCAGCTATGCCCAAGTCAATGCGTTGTCAAACAAGAGTTGACGAGTTTGGGTAGATGCAGGTAGAATCGTCGGCGTATGGGACGTTTGGAAGACAAGGGAAGATCAAGTTTCTTGTCTCAAGTGTTATAAGAGCAGGAAAGGAAGGCAAAGACAACAAATCTGAAATTGATTCTGATTTGTTGTCGAAGAGAATCAAGATCGAGTTGATGTTAATGTTGATGTTGATGTTGTTGTCGAAGTTGTTGTTGTTGTTGTTTATGTGAAATAAAGTCAAGTACCTAAAAATCAAGTAAAGTGTAGGTGGTAAAAAATGTGGTAAGTGGCCATAAGAGCTGACTGAGCTACGTACTTTAGCGGATTGGTGGGGCTGAAAGGTAACCTGTGTGCGACTCTAGTTGGTCAGTTACTATGTACTATGTACTTTGTACTTATGTATATTTGGTGCTTGTATTTCGTACAATTGATCTTCAGCTTGAAAGTCAACTACGTCAGTTTGTATCGTCTTACAGGGGGAGTAAATGACGTCGTTGCTCCTAAGCTATGAATGTACCAAGCACTATGCACGCCTAAGATATATGTACCTCATTAAATACCTAAATACGTCAACTTTATATCTCTTAATATTTATTCCGTCCTTTATTCCGTACCTAATGCAACTACGATATATCGAAATTCAATATAACATCAAACATAAAATAAATCGATAGCCCAAACGATCACATATACAAAGTAAAGATTTGTTCAATACCAATTAAACTAAGACGTAATCCCAATATCGTCTCTGCTTCTGCCTAGTCGTCCTACCTCATACGATTCGGTCTAAGCTAAGGCAATCTGGCCTTTTATAATGTACAGCTACGAGACGCGTATACTTATCTAGTTATTTGACCAATTGCAGATTATACAGTATATCTTCATGTTGCATTGCTATCATTTGCATCTACCTGCTAGTGAGCCTGCTGGTGAACCTGCTTTAAATATCACATTCCATACTCACGACTTCATGAGCTAACCTACGTACTTCGCCGCCTGGAGATGTAGATCTACACGATAATTTACCCCTCCGCCTCGATCTCGTAGCTGTTAGACTTATGTTTCGGCTGGAACTTGAATCCTGGGTGAGCAGGGCCGAGGAACATCTCGCTACCTCTCGCATTAGCTCATACGCTGTAGAATAAAAGATGAGGAGTAAAAGGGGAACGTAATTATTTCGTACCTAATCTTGATCCAGTCCTTGTAATCATCACTGGCCAGAAGAGTCTCGAGATCGTTCCGTCCTCTGTATCGAGGTGGCCGATCGTTGAGGCTAGGAGGCAAGTGCTCTAGAATACCAACCGGCACATACCGATGCGTGAAGCTCAGCCACTCCAGCAAGAACCGTCTCGTAAAGCCTAGACCTAACTCGTCGGAACCCCAAGCCTCCAGTCCGTAACGCACGAACTTCTCAATATAGCCTAGCCGCTCGGATGCCGACTTATCTAGGTACTGTCCCTTCTCGATCTCTTCAAATATCCAGGGCTTCACCATGGCACCTCGCGCAATCATCACGGTATCTACCCCGGCGTTGTCGATGTGATCGAAATAATCCAGGTGTGAATAACAGTCTCCGTTGCCGATAAAGTAGACTCTATCGTCGGAAGTGTTTGCCTGGGTGCTCTCGTCTGGGGCTATAGCCGTATCAACAAGCTTGTCTTTCTTAGTCTTATACGACTTGATCAAGGCCGCGCATTCGGCGATATAGGCCCAGTTAGCACTCTTCGTATATCGCTGTTGTCTGCTTCGTCCATGTAATGTGATGGCGGCGCATCCGGGCGCACCTAGCCTATCTCGCGTCTCCTGGCTGCCAAAGGCAAGTCTTTCGATCAGCCTGTCTGCCGTCGGCTTCCCGTCTCGTACGCCTGTTCGTAGCTTAGCCGTGATGGGCACTTCCCCGGACACGACGTTCATCCCTCTCACCATCTTTTCCAGCTTGCTGGGCGTGTCAAGAAGGCTAGAACCAGCACCTGCCTGATAGACTAGATCAATGGGGCACCCACAGTTCAGGTCTACCACTCGAAGGTGAGGGAGGAAACGGGTCAAGGCTTCGGTTGCTTTCATCGCTACCCACGGTTGATTCCCTGAAATCTGAGCGCCGAACTTGAGGTCTTTCGTATTATCGTAGCCCTTGACAACTGAGCCATCCCGGGGCGTAAATCGTGGGGAAACAGTTTCTGATTCGTGGGCCTTCATTAGTGCCCATTCGCCTTTCTGTCCCTGGACGAGGGGCATCCCCATGGCCATTTCGGAGTATGTCACCTGCGCTCCCAGCTCGACACACAGTCGTCGGAATGGTAAGTTGCCTTGCGTAGTTAGGGGTGCTAGAACCGGAGTTTCCCTCCCGAAATAAATCTTCCTCTTCTCCGAGGGTTTCAAAGGTGGGTCGACGAATTGAGCTCGAAGACTTTCTCTCTCATCAATAGCTGATCGGTCGCCTTCTTCCCTTTTCTTCTGGTTGGATATTTTCCTCGTGATATCTGTATCCTTCTCTAACCATTTAACATATGGCTCGGACTTCTCGAACGTGACCTTTCTCCTGGCTAGGTCCCACTTGGTATCGACAGATACAATGTTGAAAATTCCTGGCCGCTGTTCAGGATCTGGGTCTGAATTCATAGAGTCGGGTTTCTGGAGAAGTACAAGCTCCTTACGTCCATCCTCCCGCTCGACTTCTTCGGAATGACTCTTCACGAAGCGGCATTTCCATCCAGAAGGACATTTACCATGCTTTTCGAAGACGGGGCATTTGCCGCTTAAAGTAGCTAGATCCTCACGCCGTCCCTCTCTGAGATACTTGCGCAGATCATGACACAAGTTGCATCTCTCACCGAACTTGCATGGTCTAGGTGAGAATTCGTTGGTGTAAGCGACGGTATTGCATAGACGTAAAGCATCCTCAAAATTGCCATAGGTGCGGTTTTGATTTTGGCCGCCTTGCTTCTTTCTGTTCTTTCCTTTCTTCCCGTCGCTGCCTCGAGGATCTGGTCTTCCATTGAGGGGATCATTCGTAGCAATAGAAGCTTCAGCCGCATCATCATCCACAGCCTTGGATTGAGCCTCGCAAGCGAGGAGATATCTAGTAAAGAATATGAGCTTTAGATAAAGATATATATATATATATATATATATACCTAAGTATATATATTGATATAAACTTACTCGGGTTTTACAGGGGCAACGCCTCGTGTTCTCTCCTTGGGCTGTGATTGGCAACTTTCTTCTCTCGTCTCTTCATGATCGACCTTCTGTCTCTTAGATGCCGGTCCATCAGCTTCGGAGGTATGTATATCACCATTGGCGTCTCGTTTCGAGGATTCTTCCGATCCAGTCATGACGTTGGGTAACTGATTTGTATGATTCAATTCGAAGACTTTCACTCTTGATTTCTAAATAATTGACGTGTAGGTATTTGAGTATATGTTTTTGAAGGGTTGAAAGTTTGAAGCTGATGAATCTCGAACTGAAGTCTGAAAATTTAGATGTACTCATTATCCTAATATGTACCTTCTACTGTACAGTTATACGTAATAATATTTGGATAGAGGCAGTTTTCACGTACTAGGATCCTCAATTCTTCATTCCCCACAAGAAATTGTTGTGGGACCGGTGATCCTTACCTACCATAAAGGTTACATAATGAACATGCTTCGGTATGTGCCGATAGGAAACAGCATATGTACCTATCAAATAAGATTCATTCTATTCTATTTACCTACATACTGTACCTAAGGGTATACTGTATGTAAGTAGGTACTTTAAATCTACTGATATTTGGAGAAAAAACTTTTGTGCCAAGATAGTACCTCCTAGTGTAGTGTACATAGTTCAATTTGTTATATTTTATATTCTTGTAATTAATGAACAAGTCAAATTACCGATGTATAATCTGTTTCAAAGCCTGAACAACCCATCTTAAAGCTATCTCTTGACACTTATCACGAACTTGAATAGTACGAATAATTATACAGTTAGATGTTAAGATCGACGACTACTGTCAGGTACACATTATGCTGACCATAGCCTACCTATATGTAAGCCTTTATGTTAGAAGACAAAGCGGAACTTGAGGCTCCTAACTAGTATTCAACCACGTTGCATTTGAATCTAGATCAACTGTAGCGGTATTGTGTAAGAGGATCTCAAGGGATTACTTTATATACTGTATGTACCCTTATTCGTACCTAATATTGATGTATTCTTAATCCTTCACGTATGTACATCCACTTCTAATGTCATCAAGTACCTAACCTAATGCATATAGGTAGCATCAAAGGCACCTAACATATATGTATGTACATATGTGTAGGTATGCTAGGACATGCCTTAGGTTACCTCAAGTAACTACCTGCCCTACCTATCTACCGGGATCTACCCTTCAGGATGTAATCACCTACATACCCCTAATGTATCTTTGTACATACATATAGTAGGTAGAATGGAGCTTCTAAATAAATTGACTTTACCATCGTGGAGTAACTGCAGTAACCTTAACACTACACATATATGTATATTGACCTTGTAGCAGACTAGAAACGCTACTTAATGTCTCGCGTACCTGTTGTAGTGGCAACATTTACAGCGTAGACCGTTGAAGGCGGGGAAGATGTGGGACTAGATTGTGACCAGAGCCAAAACACGCCAATTATCTGATCCAAAAGTTTCCGACTTGTCGAACCACTTTTTTTTCTTCTCTCTCTCTCTCTCACTCCACTCACTCAGATACTCACACAACTTTCTACCAGTCTGCTTCGGCTTTCTCTCTTCTAGAAAAGTGCCCAATTTCATTTTATGCAGGGGCTGGACGAAGCGAAGAATACCACCCCCCCGATGGCTTGTAAATGTTTTAACCCTTGACTATTTAGTATCATTATCATTATTATTATTGTTGTTATTATTGTTACTATCTTCATCATTGTTATTCTTTCTTCTTCCCATCATTTTATCATCACCTTATGTTATTGTTAGATATATGGACAAACACCCACATGCTACATACTATTACCATACGACACCAGACGATCACGATCTTCTTTTTCCTTTTCTCGTTAGTTCGCCAACAACGAACATAATCAGGTCCAAACATTATTATTACCCCCAATCCTTTCTCGATCCTTTCCCAAGATTCCAACCAACCCCCTTTCGGTAATCTTGCCCCATATTCTCTCGCTTCCACATCCTGACACATCATATTATTATATTATCATATCATCTATGTCTTGAATCATCTCCGACCTTCCTCCATGCCCTTGCGTAACTCGCCTATCGATTATCGAGAGACCGGGATAGGTGGCTAGGTTTAATAATCGATCTTGTGACGTCCTCTGGCATCGGCATCGTCGTTGTTTAGAGAAGACGCCCTCCTTAGATGCGGATCATAGGCCATGTCCTTAGAATCCAGAGCTCTCCGTTAACGACATCATGGCCGAGAATCCGCGATCCCCCACCGCATCTAGCACCAAGTCTAGGACGGTTCGATCCCAAAAGATCACGTTATCTTCCGCCGACGGCAGCAGCGCAAACGAACGTACCGAGGCTTTAGATCGAGTCCCTCCCACTCGAAGCCATACCCCGGGTCATCTTTCATCTAAGAGCCAAGGTAGCTCCTCTGGTAGACGTAAGACCTCGGAAAACTCGATCCGTAACCGTGCTCAATCAGTTTCTTCCAAATCTGGATATCCCTCGCCTCCGCCCCAAACGAATCCCACGCCCATTCCTACTCTCACCCTCCAGCGCCATGGGGATTATCACAATACCTTGTCTAATCCGCAGGCCGGATCCTCTTCTAATCCTGACAACGACACGCGACGACCGGTAGCTATGCGCTCAACTTCGGCTATTGCAAGTCGCGCCACGACTACGAATTCGACCTCGGGAACCTCGGGAGTATCTCGCAAGGCCTCCGCTCCCGCGCGGCCCCGCGGCCCCCACGTCCCTTTTCCTCCTCTACAGGATCCTCGAACGGCCCCCGATGTGCCTGCTGCGCCGTCATCGGGTATGTACTGGTCACGGGCTCTGGTGTCCGGTGCGTCCCACACGCCGCTCCGCGCGCACACAACAACCTTGATAGGGAGTAATGTGTATGTCTTCGGGGGCTGTGATTCGCGCGCATGCTTCAATGAGTTATATGTCCTGGACGCGGATTCGTTCCACTGGAGCAGCCCACATGTGACAGGTGACATACCTGTCCCGCTGCGCGCCATGACATGCACAGCGGTCGGTAAGAAGCTGGTGGTATTTGGCGGGGGGGACGGCCCGGCCTACTACAACGACGTGTACGTTCTAGACACGGTCAGCTTCCGTTGGTTCCGACCCCGGATCGTAGGAGACAGGGTCCCGAGCGCGCGACGGGCTCACACGGCTTGCCTCCACAAGAACGGTATATATATGTTTGGAGGTGGTGATGGCATACGTGCCTTGAACGACATCTGGCGGCTCGATGTGACGGATGTTCATAAGATGAGCTGGAAATTGGTATCGGGACCTTCGGGGTCAGGCACCTCAAACGGTAGCACACCGATCAAAGACACTACTCGGCCCAAGGCTCGAGGCTACCATACAGCTAACATGGTAGGCAGCAAGCTCATTATCTTCGGAGGCTCGGACGGCGGTGAGTGCTTCAACGATGTATGGGTGTACGACGTAGATGCGCATATCTGGAAAGCTGTGAACATTCCTGTGACGTTCCGGCGGCTATCGCACACTTCAACGATCGTGGGCTCGTACCTGTTCGTGATCGGCGGTCACGACGGCAACGAGTACTCGAACGACGTGCTTCTGCTCAATTTAGTAACCATGACCTGGGATAAAAGGAAGGTGTATGGGCTCCCTCCTAGCGGTCGTGGTTATCACGGCACCGTACTGCACGATAGCCGGCTCATCGTGACCGGCGGGTTCGACGGCAGCGAGGTTTTTAGCGACATCTGGATCCTCGAATTAGCCGTTCATGCGTATTATTCGCAGATCAGTCACTTCACGATTGAAGTATAACGACAAAGTTACGACCAATCATAGAGTTGAACACAATTCTGTTTCGGACGATGCATTCCGGAGCTACTAGTAGCCAGGGTTTAGTGACAGTCGCGGTTTCACTGTTCATGTTGGTCCGGACGACTCCTTGTTTATCGGGGGGGGACTCCGACTTGGATAGGTGTATGCGTACGGGATTATTTATGTTCTCCCTCCTCTTGTTTTAAGAGAACCGCATTTAGGCTCTCGTCTCCTTTACTGCCGACGTTCGCGGGAAGACTGAAGGATTTAATAACCGGTAGCTCTTTTACTGGATGGAGCTTCGCTTGCCAGGCAGCCGCAGGAACGGCGCCAGGCCGGGCCGTTTTGGACAGGTCAAGTAGGGGTAGACTTGGGAGGTGATTGCTATCTATGGCGTATCTGTAGCTGCCACTGGTGCGGGGGGGTCTTCCGGGGGCGCGCTAGGACGGGGTGAAACTGGGCGAGCAGAGAAGGGAGAAGGGCACAAGAAGGAAGGTTGGAAAAGGCGGTGGTGGTGACAGGGACGGGAAATACGATTTGATATCTCTCTACGAGGTCAGGTCAGGTCAGGTCAGGTTGGGTTAGGTCAAGATATGTCAGATCACGGAATGACGAAGGAATATGGAGGGAGACCTTCCAGCGTTATGATCTAGTTATGTTATATAATGCTAAAACATGATGCATCGTCTATCATATTATCGCCTTTTTCCCTTTCTTTCCCTTCCCTTCCCTTCCTTTTCCTTCTTCCTAGACCACTACTATCGCCAGAAGGAAATGGGAGAAGAACTCGGCTTTAACTATTCACTCGCCCCACCCCCTTTCAGACGGCGATAAGAGTAGTTTTAAAAAAAGGGTGAGTATAAGAAACCCCAGATACGATCCTATCCTATGCTACTTTTCCTTTCTTTCTTTCATTCTTTCCTTTTTTTTCTTGAAATAACTCATACACGAAGAGGAGAAAAACCACGACCGAAAGAATAAAGGGGAGGGGAGGGGGGGGGGGGAAGGCGCCAAAAAAAAATAGGAAAGAGACGCCTAAAACCCAACCCCGTGGCAAGTAACTCCCCTCCCCTCCTCCTTTCCCCTGAACGCCGGAACGATGAATCTAAGCGGATGTTATGCCCTTCCCCGAAAAAAAAAGGAAAAAAAGAAAAAAAAAGAAAAAAAGAAGGGCGAGGGGTGGTGGTAAGTATAGGTATAGGTAGGGGTAAGTAAGGGTACCTAGACACTGGTAGAATAGGTAATCTACCCCGTTCGAGAAGACGCGAGCGAGGAATAAGGGTAGCAAACCCGTCCGTTCGGCGTTTGCTAGATGCCTTTTATTGTGACTTGGTGAAATATTTTGGTTTAAATAAGATATGACCCGGCTGTAAGTATCTCGCTCGTCTCTCACGTCATCTCATCTCATCTCATCTTAGGACGGAGGCCAGCATTCCCCGGCTGAGCCTATCATCGCGACCCGGAAGGGGTGGCGGCGGCGGCGGCCTTCTCGGCCTTCTGGGCGGCGATGCGGCGCTCCTCGGCGGCGACCATGTCCTTCCAGAGGTCCTGGCCCTCGTACTCCTCCTTGTGGACGCGCTTCTCGATCACGTGCTTCTGCTCGGGGTCGTCGGGGTCGATGACCTTGATGGTCTCCCAGCGGCCGGAGCCGGTGCTCGCGTCGGCGGTCTCGAAGACGGCGGAGGCGACGAGGACGGCGAGGGTGAGGCCCTGGGCGTAGACACGGGCCTGGACGAGCTTCTGGCTGGTGGTGAGGTAGCGGTTGCGGCCGACGAGGCCGAGGGCGAGGCCCATCGCGGCGATCCAGGAGGCGAAGACGATGGAGTACCGGTTCTGGCGGCCCCAGGTGGTGAAGCGCTCCCAGCTGCTCTCCTGCTGGCGCAGCAGGTCCTGGGCGCGCTGCGCCTCGTCGACGTAGAAGTTCATCGGGTTGTTGCGGCGGTGGAACTCGTTGGAGTACCGCTCCGCGTTGACGATGGCGCCGAACGTGCCCGTCGACGTCACGAGGAAGGCCCGGAACGGCACGGTGAGGGAGCGGAAGGCCGGGTACCGCCGCGAGGCGACCATGACGCCCACCAGCCCGGCGCCGAGACCGAGGGAGCCGCCGAGGAGACCACCGGTCAGCACCTGGCTGTAGTGCGCTCGCTCCTCTTCTTTGGAGATGATCTTCATGTTTGCTTGAATTTGCTTGAATTTGCTTGAATTTGCTTGACTTTGCTCTTCCGATTACTCGTCTATAGTTATGAGTGGCGTAAGTGATATAGATGATGGTACGGTGATATGAAGTATTAGGTGGAGATATCGATATTCTTGACTAAAACCTGATGCCTGTTTCCTCTTTTTTTTTTCTTTTTTTTCTCGGTGTAGAAATCGAAGAATTGTCGAGGATGAATTATTTGAGTAGTACAAGTTTGTAAGCTTTACTACTGTATTATATGTGTAGGGGGCGTAGGTGATGATGATGACGATGATGATGATGATGATGATAAGGCACGGGATCCTAAGAAGTACCTAAAGTACAAGGAGATAAGTTATGATGTATTGATTAATTGTAATGTAATTGTAAATCGAATTGTGACTGCTTTGAATCTCAAGACTCGAGTATCACCAAGTCGCCATGTGGGGAGTTAAATATACTCGAACCTGGGCATTGCCGATCAAAGATTGAGGTGAATGAAGGTAAAAATGACGGCAATGGAATTAAAGGAAAAAGTGAAAAATCCGTAAATTGTGTACCTTTCTACCTTTTTTTTTTTTTTTTCTTCTTCTCGGGATTTCAATGCGCTGGTTCTTAGTCACACAACGTCAAATTGACGATGTTCTTTTTTCATGGAGATTCGTGGAGAAAATCGGAGAGAAGAAAAAAAAATTACATGATGTAATCCACCCAGTGGCACGTTTTGTTACAGTCTGGTACGATACCTACAATTACATACATGCAATATGGCTTAGAGCAAAGCCCGAACTATCCCCGCATATGTGGCTAGTGATGGTTTTCTACGGATTAAAGGCGTTGAAATGTTAGGATAGGCTCTCAAGCCACAGCTATAAAATTTAAAAAGGCCCTGAAAGTTTAGCGCTCGCTTCTCGCCGTTTGTTCGCTGTCACGCAAACGCTCTCGGGCTTTGTACGTGTAACGCGCATTTCTTTTTCTTTTTTTTTCTATTTTTTTACCAACCGAGTCGGCGTCTTCCGTTCCCCCTATTCGCTATAGAACATAAACCGCCGGACAAGGTCGGCGGCTCTGTATTGAATAGCGAACTCCACACGGTAAAATCCTCCAAACCTCGAACCCGGAGTAGGATATCGGGAAATCGGATATCGGTGCAGACAATTCCCACGACACCTATTATTTCACGATGCACTTGGTCGAATTGGAACAAGGAAGTATGAAATTGATGACCTGATTTATTTCCTTCTATCCTCACACTAATCTTTAATCTTACCACTTACATGCTTTAAGCAGATGCAAGAAAGTTCATTGTTTCAGCTTTCAATATAAAAATATCAGCTGAGTGATGGTTTAAAAATGGATAGAACCCTTTTCTCGGTCAAGTATTTATTTTGGAAACGGAGACGTAGTAATAGTGTATGTTGTAGAGGAAGAGGAGGAGACACCGGAGATGTAGAATGAAGATTCAAGATTCCGATGTAAAAGTCTGGCACGGTTCAACTAACGGAACGTCAGCTCCAGCGTAAGCTCTACTATGTACAACGGTACTACAAGGGGACTACATTCAATGTAAATACGTAATGAAGTGACTTAATCACGTGCGGCGTTGTTATTTTAATTCTTGGCATCTCTTATCAAACAAGTCTATCCCGTAAGCGTATAAGTCTTGTACTGAGGTAGCTTTGGAAGTTTCCCGTGCCGAACACGCGCCGGCACATGCACGCGTTGCTTTCAAGCTTCAAACTCTCAAGGGTACATAACAACAACTTTTGAACTTTCCAAGTTTCTACGTAATACCTACATACTATGTACACCATGTACATATACTATCCTATGTACGCAAGGGATATGGTCTTGGCTCAGCCCATCGCGTGGCGGGAAGGAGGCACAATACATAGACAAGCTGCCGCATGTAAGCCAAGACCTGGTTCAAGTTGATATTTAGAATGTATTTAGAATTTTAGAATGCATTTAGAATGCATAGTGCATATACTATTATAGTACTATGTACTATGTACTATCTAACTATATCTACCTACATGTAGGACTTACATAGGTATTATCTATATGCATACCTACATACCTAGTATACATATATAGTTGCATGACTAAGAGTAGTATCGAAATCGAAACCAACAACACTTCTAGAAGCATTCCTAACATGTGAGTGTGGGTTTACATAGTGTAGTAAAGGTGAAAGGGGGGGACTACTGCTCGGGAACTTTGAAGAAACGCCGTCTGCTAAGAAACCCCATCCTCTTCTTCCCCCCCCCTTCCCCCTTTTACCCCTACCCCCTTTTTCTTATACTATGTAAAGAACACTTACATATAACATCATATAACATCCTAATTGATATATTCCGTCACCAGATGGGTTACTAGGTTAGTATTTTTAGATACTGACCCTGAATTATTACTAACTATGTATATGCGCATCCAGGCTCGACCACGTGGGACGCCTCATATTCGCATGAAAGGATCTAGAGATCGGATAGCCGCCAGGAATCAACTTCCGTCGGTTCTCTTTTCAGACAGACGTTACTGATAATAGCGATGCAGGGAGAACCACTCCAGAGATTCATTTCGGGAAATTATGATCGATCGTCGTGAACCAGTCTCCTCTCTTCTCTCGTTCCTCGCTTCTCGTTCCTCGTTCCTTATTACTTGTTTCTTATTATTTGTTTCGGTGTCTCCTTCATGTATGTACCATGGTTTTATGTACAGAACTATTTGGAAGTGATCTGTCAGATCAGGTCTGTCTACCATCCATCAAGAGGTATATTTCTAACATGTCCACGTAACAATTCTTGCCTACAGGTGGGTAATGCAACGTCTACTGTTTAATTGTGAGGTAGGTTCGTACTTCTTCTTGCAAGGTACCGTTTTCTCTCCGTCATCGCATCTACCACCTACACGCGCCATAACAACTCACCACTATGTAAGCCATCCCGTCTTTGCATGACCTAAGGGACGATCTCCTTTTAGTGGAGAGACGAAGTAAGGTATCCGTACTTCAGGTATATATAGGTAACGTACTAGCAGTGTTCTACGCTAGGGTGACTATGGATTAGCTCACCATACCTAGCCCATACATCATGCATGTGCTCAGATGGTCTTGTTGGTTCAGGCCATGCCCTCCAGCGCTGCTTCCCTTGCAACTTGACATGGGACGACTTCAGGTCACTATACAAGGGACCTGAAAATAGTGTAGCGTGAGTTAAAAAAGGAGTGGGGGGTAGAGGCTAGCCGCCTAGTAGCTGCTTTCTAGAATCTTAAATTCTACTATGTGCTATAACATTGAAATTCCAGGGTCCAAAAAGTGCATTAAACCTAGCGCACATCGTCTATACATAACCTACACCTCCGCCGTAGGGCGACGGAGGTATGTACAGAAGTACCGTAGGTAAGCTAGTCTTAGTATCGTGCTTCGATAGCGTCTACGTAGACAGAACCGCGCCACGTCTTGCTATATCCAGAGAGTCACGGGAAAAGTTCTCCCCAGAGGCGTAAGGTGAACGATCCGTCCGGAGAAGCTAACACAACGCTCTCTCTCTCTCTCGTTATCTTCGCCAGGGCGGTTGCCGAAAAAGAGCGGTGAGCGTTTCCGCTGAACAGCGTCATCTCATTAGTCGCACTAGACACACGCACTCATTCTATCCCGTATAGTATTTACACATCTTACACATGCATGGAAGATGTATCTTACTAGGTAGTTACTGGTCGAAAGGCTGAGGTCAGATTGTTATTTGGAGTATACGTCTTATTCTTTTTTTTTTTGAAAGGGGGTAGATAGGATAGGATAGGATAGGATAGGCCGGTAGAGAATTCCGACCCGCCGGCGGCAACAGGTCACATGTTTAACGCCGCAAAACTGGTCGAGACGGCGCGAGCGACTATCCCTCAGTTCGTGTAAGTTCATGTGAGGGATGCGGCCTTGTGATACGAGTTCCCGTTCCCGGCCAAGCGGGAAAGTAGGAAAGTGGGAAGGCAAGTGAGGTAAACGACAGGCTGAGAGATCATCCGTTAGCCATCGTGGACATACCTATTCTGGCCTTCGATTTCGTCATGCTACGCAAAAAAAAAAATGTGGAACCGCGTCCCATTTGTCGCGGGGTTATTTATTCATTAAATTACAAACTTCGTAAGGAAAAGAAGGGAGCCTAGAAACTGACTTGTTTATTTATTTGTTTATTTATATATTTCCATCACATTTTCAACCGGAGATAGTTAAATTCGAGGTTGTGTTCCAAAACATGTAGCAACGTCAATCGTATATTCCTACGTGGCATATGTAAGGCGTATAGGTATACGGATATCGATCCAGGTTAGAGAATAAAATACCAGAGTCGCGACGCAATGTATTATGTAGCACGTAAGGCTTACGATGAGGATGGGAGCTGGGGTTGAACAGCATAGATTTCGTGCATGCCTCAATATCCCGGCATATGTTCACCTAGTCGGTTTGAAATGAATGAGAGTCTGAACATGTGCCTGTCTCGCACGAAGCGTGCAGGGTAAGCAGAGAATAGGTATGCTATATTACGTACCATCATCATGAAGTATACGTTAATATCAACGGAAGCGGCCTCGATGTGACAGGTGAATTATATAGACTATGGACTCGGTCGATATCAAAGGTCGTAATTTAATCCTGTTATGAGAGCATGTTACCGTAAGCATGTGCCATGAGGAAGCAGGCAGAGGATCGGTAATTCTTCTTTTGCCGCCTTTTATTCTATTATTTATTTATTTAATTTGGATTTTTTTTTCAGCTCGGCTTCGCAAGGCTTTAATAGAAAAAGCCAACACACGCGGGAGCTGAATCTAGAAAAGGAAGAGACAAGAGCAAAAGCATTTCTTAAACAGGGGGCGACGGACCCATGACCATTGGCCATCCTTCAGTTGAGGCTTGATTGCCTAAATAGGCAACCAGGCTTCAAGCCAGGAGGTAATGTTTGCGTTTGCGATCTCCAACTTGCATGAACTCCCAAGTTGTAAGTAAGTATGTTTATATCCATATTCACATGAATTGTCGGAATCTCTAGAATCTCGACGTCAAGCCAGACGAGGACGAGTAAAAGGTTTGTTTGCGCGTCATCTGCGTCTGCTCGTACAACTAAGACAAGCCAATGAAAAGGACCGCAGAACCGAGACTCGAGGGTATATCTTTTACCAAGGGCTCATTTGATGTGGTTACATATAATCCCATTTATTGAACTAGAATATTGAAAGGGGGTTCGGATAACTTAAGACGCGTACTTACGGGACAATCGGCATCACCCTCTACGTAACTCTTCGTAGCCCTTCGGCTCACGGGGCTACCGTATTTGAAGTCATCAATAGAAGACTATCGGCTTTATTATTAATCACTTGTGTGGTGGTGGCGGAGGCGGCGGCGGTGGCCGGGAGTCGAGGCTCTGGCTCAAGTTCGACTCATTGAGTGGCGTCAGGAGAATGAAGAGAGCTACATGTGATTGATTATACAACAGTACAGAGGTAAATGACTGTAACTTGACAAGAGTTGCCGGGAATGAGTCAGGGCAATATCTAGCGAATAGGACATTATCGCACGAAAGGGAACTTTACGGGGTCGGCCTGTCCCGTAAGTATATATGTACATACACGTATCTTACTCCTTTTTATTTTCATTAGTATTGACCAAGGACAATGCCGCAGCATGTGGTGAATGGTGAAAAGGAGAGAGAGAGAGGAATAGGTATGGCAGGCTAATAGGCTAGAAAGTTGAGGCCTATTTGCGTTTGGCTACCCCAAGTACGGAATTTGTAGGGGGGTAAGAACCTTGTAAGCAGGTAATCTTGGATACGTTATAGGTACATATCGTACCTATACATCCATGCATGCAGTTACTTATAACCGCACGAGTAATAAAGGGACGTCTCACATGGGACAACCACTTAGATTAATTTATCTTATGTTTATTTTATGTATCTCTTTCAGGCGTGTAATCTTGCTCATGGCCTCACCGTGTGGCAATCTAGGAATCGAGGACGAGGACGAGGACGAGCTTATACAATCCCGTCTTGGTTCTGGCTCGAGTCATAAACATACATCTTACATACTTACACTTACATACACTTACATATGATTACTTATATTTCCTAGACCTACTCTATCTGTTTGTTTGCTTACTTACCTCCATACATGCTCTTCCCCATGGTTTATATCGTGACCAATCAGCCTTCGTATGAATCACGAGGGGGTCATATATAATCATCAGAGGTATAGATTATCGTGTTAGTTGTTGAGTTGAGAATCGGATGGCTGAGACTTGAGGCTAGGTAGCCTTGTCTAGAACAAACTTATTTATCGAACATACGGGACGAGCAACCAACATTACATGTTAGCGTTCCCAATTACCATCATGTCTTACGTCCTACTCCTCTTAGCTTATAACAATTATGACGCACGAACGTGACATCGAATCCTCCCGTCCACCAGTGAATGCCGGATCCAAAGAGGAAAGAGAGTTTAGCATTACTATTCTTTTCTTCGTTTAGGATTCCGGATCAACCTTCGTACATATCGAAGTGTCAGACTAGGTATATCATAACATCATACGTATCATATAGATAGGGGTAAATAGGTACTCAACGAACTATAGAGAATTAGAAGTATATACCTAAATAATGGCAAGACCACTATGTATGTGATATGTACAGTAAATTTAGCAACTTCACCTGCCAACCGGTAATCTGTTTAAGAAAAAAAAACCCCCCAGCTAGATGAGTGACGCTACTAGGCAATTTCACACGCATCGGCTTTCCTTAATCGGTGTCGAGTCGCTCGATATCCTTGGCCTCCCCTAACACGCCCCCCTTAGCCCCGGTAGAAGAGTAGGTAGTCGTCGAGTGCAACCCTGCGCCATGTGTGAAGTTCCACATCATCTCTTCCGACGATTCGAATAACAATACGACTTCTAACCGCTCACCGCATCGATATTTCCAATGAGTAATAGAAAGGAACGCAAGTCAACACAACACAACACAACATAACTCAACTCAACGTAACTGTAACAAGGAATCCCCTTATACAATAGAAACCTTTGATTCGTTTGTTTCAACCTTTCCATTCATTTTTTTTAAAACTAGATCTCTGAGTAACGTGAGACTTGACTATGTAGAGACAAACGTCGATGAAGGCTTCGATATCCCTGTTACCCATTTCGCTACCCTTGCCTAGAACATGTAGATATGTAATAATTAGTATGTATGTACCTCGATGGAGAGAAGCTTGGAACCTTTGGGCGTGATAATTAAACCATGCACATATCATCGACATTACCAGTATACTATGTACATGCAGGTATAGGTATTATGGTATGCACTTTGATGCACTTTGATGCACTCTGATGCACTTCATATGTACGTGCCACCTTAGCCTTCTCCAGCGATGGGGAACTATCGTCATGGAACTTCCAAGGTTCCTGCAAAAGAGTTCTAGTTATGTTATCTTAGCATCTTATTACACATGCATACTACTTATATACATTTGCACTTACACCTAAGAGATATACCTATAGTTATAACTATACCTATATATAATATTCCCCTGCTTCCTTCGCGCCTCCTTCCCAGTCATTTCGGTAGACTCGAACCGTGCAGCAGTGGGTTTGTTTGTTCTATAAAACACGTATGTACGCTAGAGTCTAGGTACTCTATACTGCACTACCGTACACTACCGGTGATATCCATGCCGTGTCCACAGTTTAAACTAAGCTTACCTAGTACTGAGATTGCCGCTAGATTGGGTACCTCTTGGTACTGTATTGAAGGTAACTGAGGTACATACACATACAGTTACTAATACATGGACGGTAATTGAGTTATAACGTCAAAACGAACGCTTCAATTCAATTGATTATACTATGTAGGCCTATAGGTACTTCTACGTTGTACATACTATGCAAAACTTAGCGCTCCGATCAACTGGCAATCGTCGCAAACACCTTGATATATACATGTACCTACATGTAGGTATGTACGTGTGTAACATGTCCTCGTCCTATCTGACCTATCCCGTGTGATCGAAATCAAATAGTCTGCGTTATAATTTGTACTAATCCTAGGTAACTGAATGCCCTGGATACATCTCTTGTCACCTGGTTAGCTTCATGAACCAAACCCCCCAAGGTGCAGGGTATTTCCACGGCACGTTCTATACATGTATGTAAGTATGTATTATTGTTGTTGTTAACGTCAACTAAAATAACATATTGAACCACAACCCACGATCCTACGTTAATACTTCACTTTTGTATTTAATAAGTAACATACACGAACGATATTATAGTTGGTATATTAATATGATCTCTTATATATATCTATATACAAGGTAGATAAGTATCATTAGATACACTTTGATGATAGTCGTATCTTTCCTCAATATATTATTCGAGTATTATTCTCGACAGCATCGATCGTGGTCATTAATTATTCTTGTCACTTCTCAACTTACAGCCTAGATCGTCTCTCAACCCATAACCCACAATACAACCACTGCCGTGCAACGCACTGCGGTAGTAAATGCTGCACAACATAACTGTACTAACTGATCATCCAACGTTCGCGACAACACCACCCTCCAAAATCCTGCGCCTTTCCTCTTCTTCCCGTCAACCAACCTCCCGGATCTGGTTGTGACAGACCCCGTTCACCAAAGGGGGGGAAAACGGGAAAAAGAAATAAAAGAAAAGAAGGAAAGAAGAGAAAACCTTGGTTCAGGTAGAATTAATCTTTATACTTAAACTATTCTCCCCAAGATTTGGCAGCACGCAACAACGAAATCTGTAACCGAAGAGGCGAAGGTTACATCACCATCCCGAGCCATTTGCCTCCAGGGATCGTGGCTATTACCAACTGCTCGGTCGAGTCTCGTGTTACCGTGCGGTTTCCCCCGTCTATCTCCTATTAGGTATTGAATATTATTTCTTCTTACCTACAGGATCACCCCTCGTCACAGACTCTCGAACTCGAGCTTGGACCATCGTGATTCAAGTTACTACGGATTCGAGCTCGTCCGTCATTCTATTATACTACAGTGGTTTCTGTCACAGTTTGCTTCCGTCCGTCTCCATCCAGGTCCAAGTCCCCCGAGTCTAGACAAGCAAGCAAGCGTCTGGAGGAAGTGCAAGAGACACAAGTCAAAAGCGACACTTTGCATCGTTAAGCTTACCTTCGGTTCAGCTCTTACATACGGTTGCACTCCTTGAGTATATATATACCTTATATCTTATATATATAAGGTATATATATAGGTGTATATATAGGTGTATACTCTACAGATATACATCTCATATATCCTTACACTCATACCGAAGTTGTATGCTGGCGCTCGCGCTCACGCATACGCAACCGCATACGCATACGCATACACGCATCTTATTAGCACGCGCCATACATGAACGTCTTGTTGCTAGTGGCACGACGGCCTCTGCATACATAACATTCCCACGATACGACTTTCAGTCTTCGATACAACACTTCGAGTTACAACGATAAATTATAATTCTGTACGTACGATCTCTTTGACTTGACTCCATCTACACCAACATCTAATGTTAATTACACACTACCTTCACATACCTAACCTAACCTGACACCTACTAATGTCGTCCTTGCTACCTTTATTAGGTGCATACCTAACGTTATGTATGTACGTGCCTTAAGTCAAGAAGAAGTTAGACGAACGGAAGAGAGGCGCGTGGTCGGGTTCGTTCATCCGCCCCCCGTGCACCGATCCAACGTCTTTGCCTTTCTTCTCCCATCCTTAACCCGGCTCTTTTCACGAAGTTGATCCTCTCCCCCCATCAACCCCCCCGTCTCCCCCCCCATTCTTATGTAGCGCTTGCACGTCAACCAACTTTACCCTGAACTGGACCTATTCTATGTTTGGTTCATCATCCGATCTCGCCATCCCGCTCTTTCTATGCTACCATAATGTTCTCGTCTTTTCTCAGAACGATTTTTTTTTATTTTTTATTTATTTATTTTTTTTTTTAGTTTTATAATTTCTGCATTTTAGAAATTATTGCTGATTATTGTATTCATCGTAGTTATTTAGTATTATTACCTTAGTACCTAGGTATTACCTAGGTATTACATATCTTCTATCCTTTACGTCAGCAATAACTTCTTTTTCTTAAAAGAATAAAATAAAATAAAATAGAAAAAAAGTTACGCAGTACATACCTAGGTACCACACAAGGTATTCGTCACTACCTTGGTAAGTACGGTACATACAGGTCCACTGTATCGTAACTGCTCCCGTTTGCAAGGTTAGTTAGGTCTACCAGGCGCATGTGGGTTACAAAAGCTCAACGATACATATGTTTTTTTAGTGCTCCTTCTTACTTACATGCTACATCTCAAGGTACATGCGCAGCATATCAAACATCAAACATCGAACATCCCCAAAATACATCCTACCAAATTACTTACCACTTACACAACCTGCATCAATCTGCATCAGTATCCATCACCTCTGCATTACCGCAATACCGCAATACCGCAATACTGCATTACCTAAAGGAAGACCCAGCCCGCAGGACCGAGGACCAGGAAGACGATTCTCAAGGGTTTAAAGGCCCACTTATCGACATATACCAATCAAGATGAAAGGTGCCCTGGGCCGATGGCTCACAGGTACGACACGTACCCCATCTCCAGCGACTAATGACACCGAGCATCCGTTTAGCAGCCGCAGCAGCGCCGAAAATAATAATAATAATAATGCTAATGCTAACCCACTAAATTATTCTTCTACCGGCGCTGGTTCTATTAGTTCTGATACTGTATTTGGCATTGGTACTGGTATTGGTACTGGTACTAGTATCGGTACTGGTATTAGTACTGGTATGAGTACTGGTACTGGTACTGGTATAGGTACCGGTACAGGATCTAATACTACAGGTTTTGGCTTTGGCCTTGCATATGGTTTTGGTCATGGTTCTGGTCATGGTCATGGTCAAGGCCCTGACCCTTGTCCTGGTTTTAGCTCTGGTTCTGGTACTGGTACTGGTACTGGTACTGGCACTGGTTCTGATCTCGCCGCTGTCGCTGCTCCCACTCCTACTTCTTCACACTCCCTCACCTCGCCGTCTCCTTCACCACAACCCGCGACACCGGACGATCAATTTAATACTTCCGGTCGCAACAACAATAATTACTACCTTACTTCCGAATCCTCCACCCGCCCACATATCTCCGCCTCCGATTCTACCTCCACCACTAATTCTACTATCATTTCTGCTTCTGCCTCTGCCTCTGTTCCTGCTTCTGCCTCTGCCTCCGCCTCCGCCTCTGCCTCTACCTCAACCTCTGCATTCACATCAGGTTTTACCTCTGCATTTGCCTTTACACAACCTCCATCTTCTAAACCAATCGATATCGCCAGGAGTACGCCGAGAATTCGTACTTCCAATTCCGCTTCTCCCGTCCCGGACCAATCCGACAGCCCCTTAGACGAGTCTGACTTCCTACAACTGAACATCGACGGCGACCTCGATATGACCACAGGTCCTGCGCTCGACTCGGCCGTCGGCCGTGGTCGCCACGACTCCTTCGTCAGCGCCGGACCCAAGCCAATTTCCATGATCAACCCGAATCGCGAACAGGCTAATCGCGGTAGACGAGAGAGTTTGGCCGGCAGTTTGATGAACGGCATGAGCTGGGGAGGAGTGTCGGTCGGGAGCTTCATTAGAGATGAGTAAGTCGCGCTGATCATTTGATTTTATTTCTCTTTTCCTCCTTCATATTCCACTTCTCTTATTTCTCTTTTTCTTTTTTTTTCTTCTTTTCTCTCTCCATTCTCTCCTTCTCTTCTCTTACCTTCTCTTCCATTATTTACCCATCAACTTCGTTTCTACCTGGTTAAACAACGCGGCGTTTCCGTCCTACCGTTTCACGATAATATTATATTTTCTCCTCGTCCCCGTCCCTCTTCTTCTCCCGCTACCCCTTTCTTCTAACACCACCCTCTTTTCCTTCGTGGCATATGAAACAATGAATCATCCGAGTACGGGCAGCTGAACTGACCACAATGTCTTGCATCCTATAGCCTCGTAATGACTGGCACGTCACCGTTCACCGGCGCTCATCAATCCCCGTCATTTCACTCCAACTCGTACATTCCCAAGATGGAAGCCGAGTATTTGCGCAATTTCACCTGCTGCGATTTGAAGTTGGATAACATGCACGATCTTCTCCGGCACTACGAAACTGTGCACACGGCACAAAATATCCAGCCGAACCGAAACGGAGCCGGCGTTCAGATGGCGCATCGGCTGTCAGTCACCAGTCGACCCTCCATATCTATGGGTAACGGACGACAAGACTCCCAAGGCTTCCAACAACAGACTCAGATGGGGTTCGGCCAACAAGGTAGGGCCGTGGGTGGCAACGTTAGCTCCGGCATCGGTTTCGGCGGCATGCAGATGGGAAGACAATCATCCTCGACCATGGACTCGAGCGCCCAGAAACGATCCCAGCAATTGAACAGGATGCAATCTAACGACGAGATGGATGCTGTCGGAGACATGGAAATGGATGACACCGTCGGTATGATGGAGATGGATGATAACCAACGTACCATCCAACAGACTCGACAGATGTTCGGCCAGCAGCAGCGGCCTCAGCTACAGTTGAACACCCCGGCGCTGCAACATCAAGCGCTTCGAACATCGCAGCCGTCGACGCCCGGTGCCTCGAATTTCGGCTTCCAGAACAATCCTACCGTCTCGTCAGTGAACACGCCTACCTTGACGACGCAGCAGGCCGCGCTAGGACAACAGATGAACGGAAATAAGGATGGAATAGAGATGGGGTTCTCTTCCGTGAATAATATGAATATCAATAACGTTGGCGGTTTCGACAACTCTAACCTTGCCGAGTTCTTCATCGATGACCCGGCCAAGCGACTCTACAGCCCCAACGGCGGACCCGCGAACCAGAGAGCTCTGCAGCAGCAGATGGCACAGTTTGGACTGGATGCAAGTCAATTTGGGAACATCACCGATCCCAACCACTTAGCCGCGCTTCAACGTGCGATCGCAAACCCTGGATCGTTAGTGATACCGCCGGAAGAAGATAAACCTTTCAAGTGTCCGGTCATTGGTTGTGAGAAGGCTTACAAGAACCAGAACGGCTTGAAGTGAGTTGAAATATTCCAGATTTGTTTTTCTTTTTTTTTTTCAGTTTCTTTTTTTCCCCTTCCCCTTTTCCTGTTCCATTTTCCTTTTTTTCCACTTGCCCATTTTTTCCAGTTTCTCCCGATTTTGTCTCGTCCCCTCGTCCCCTCGTCCCCTCCCCTCTCCATTTCGAATTTCCCGGCCCCCTGATCTTAACCTGTCGCTAAATTGATTATGCAGGTACCACAAGCAACACGGACACCAAAACCAACAGCTCCACGAGAACGGTGACGGTTCTTTCTCCATCGTAAACCCCGAGACATCCGCGCCCTACCCTGGCGAGACGGGTATGGAGAAGGAGAAACCACACAAGTGCGAGTACTGTCACAAACGATACAAAAATTTGAATGGTCTTAAATACGTACGTTTACTCTCATCTACACCCCATACTTAAGATTGTCGGCGTATGAAGCTAACGGTACATAGCACAAGCAACATTCCTCTGCTTGCGAGATCCAAGCCCAAGCAGCTAATATTCGGGCTAACCTTGCCAACAACCAGATGTCCTTTAACATGGCCAACATCAGCCACGGACTGCCAGGAATAGGCGAGGAGATGCAGTTATAGGATAACGCATACTCCGTGTCTTCTATCGACCCTAAAGTCCTCTCCTGATTCTTCACGTCGAGGCCTGCAGGGTAAGCCCTTTCCGTCAAAGGGGAGGTCTCCGACCCTGCGTTGAATTTTCGGCATAGACCTATTCGTATAGACTGGATACCCCCCTCCCCTATTTTCCCGTGGCAACTGTATATAGCCACCATTTCTCTCGGTTCGGAAAAGTTTGTCTTTTATGGCATCTTGGGCGGCGTTCTGTGCTTCTTGCATAAGGCGTCTAGTCCAAGATATACCCTCGATAGACCTATACGCAAAAAATCATTGTTTTCTTTTCTTTCTCTTCACTTCTGCAGGAACCCCAAACCAGCCACCGGTACATTCCTTGACATCCGTATTCACTCGCAGTCTCCCTCATCGGACTTTTCGAGCCACGACAATTTACCTTTGGCGACTGGATCGATCATCGAAAATTATATTGACAGATAACGGACATTTGGGAGGGGGTCACAAAAAAACACGTACGGGGACGATTGATATATTCAGAGAAATGAGCCATGATCAAGCGGAAGCATAAAACAGTACTGATACTCGTTTCGCATTCGATGATTCTTAGGTCCTTCGGTTACGTTATGCTTTTCTTTGCGAGAGAAAAAAAAAGAGATACGATCGTTGAGAGAGAAAGAGAGAGAGAGATTGTTACGCCTCGCGGCTGATGAAAATGCGGATTTTTTCTCTTCAAATTTCCCTTGATTTCGTTTATGTACTGTGGAAATGATTAGGAGGGGGTTAGCCGGCGTTGAGACAGGAATCTTTCTTTCGAGCTTTATAAGATGAAGGGGGAACAAATCAAAAAATAGTCGAAATTACCCAAAAAACAATCTATAGTAAAGGAGAGGGAAAGGATAGGCCATGAAAAAAAAAGGGCGGAAACAAGAGGGAGAAAAAGAGCAAGATTGCGTCTCCCGCCCCCGCCTCGGGGCTGGAGAACCTGTGCCGGAACCGGGACCGGTGTCCGGGGAGGGGAGATTGTCTATAGAGCCTTTAAAAGGAGTCGCTTGAGCAACGTTTAGCTACGGCTCTCTCTCACAATGTGTGTACTTAGTAAACCATCGATGATTTTTTTTCTCTTTCTTATCTTGTGACGTCTTCGAGTGTTTGGTGCTATTTTATTGTGTTTAGTAAGATTTTTACGAGGTAGGGACCTAGTAACCTAGTAAGTAAGTAGTACGAGGGATGTCTGTAAACTACCCCTAGGTAGATAAGTACCCGTTGACCTTGCTTTATCTCGTTTTACCTCTCTTGCGTCCCTCCTACTTCCCTCAGGAGGAGGTAGGTACCCCTAAAGTAGAAAAGAAAAGAAAATCAGACATTTCCAGCGCTGTCTAAGGTACTTACAAGGTAGGTAGGTAGGTAGGTAGGTAGGTAGGTAGGTAGGTAGGTAGGTAGGTAGGTAGGTAGGTAGGTAGGTAGGTAGGTGGGTAGGTAGGTAGGTAGGTAGGTATGTAGTCCCGGTTACCTCCCTAGGTAGTATGAATATACTGCCTACCTACCTACCTACCTACCTACTTCCTAGGAGCCAGAAGCCAGAAGCCAGAACCTTAACCGCGGGTCCCCGAGTCATGGACATCCCCTCGTCCGGCCGCCTTATATTTAGGTACCTAGGTTAGGTAGGTAGGTATACCAGGCAGATAGATAGATAGATAGATACGTCCCGTAAACCCCGCTACCTCGGGTACCTAGGTAGGTAGGTAGGTGGGTAGTACCCGGTCTAGAACATCGCGGCTCCGGCGAAGACTTCGTGGGCTTGACGTTGGTGTGAGGAGGGGAGGCGTGTGGGTAGGGCGGGAAGGAGGGCGAGAAGGAGGGAGGGAGAGCGAGAAGGAGGGTATACTCCGTACTAGGATCGTCTTTCAGAGGTACTATTTGCCTACCGTTACCGTACCTACAATCCACTGCGTACTTCCTACCTCCTACCTACCACCTAGGAGTCTGGTGGAAGAGATAATGTAGGTAGGTCGGTAGGTATATACGCAGGCTTGAGTTATAGATGGTAGATAGATATCCGATATAATATTATGTGAGGTACAAGGAGATACGAATAGAAGCAAGCACGTGGCAGAGTATTCCATAGGTAGATAGGCTATGAGGTATGGTACTTATAATATTCCATCTACTACATCAATACTGCGACAGGTAAGCTAGCTAGCTGCTCGCAAAAAGGTACACAAGTAATGATGAAGCAGCCGAGCTCGGTATAGTCCGACGGCCTTGCCCTATTTCGCTGATCCTGCGTCTTTCCTCTCTCTCGCTGCCCCCTCCCCCCCCGTCTTCCCTCAAAAAAAAAAAAACGCCGCGGCTATGCCCTGTAATAGTTTATCCTTTGAGTCCGTAGTACTAAACGTTGTATGTTGAAAAAGGACGAAGACAGAAAGAGAAAAGGGAAAAAAAAAAAACCAGACCCATTGCTTCGTGATGGATACACGCCAGGTGTATCGCAGATATCCATGAACTGCAAATTGCCTGTCAGTTAAGCTAAAAATGACAAAATAAAGTATTATTCAATGATCATATCCATGCCCAAAGACTGTTCAAAGGATGAAATCATCCTACGATGATGAGTCCTGCTGCTACAGCTCTTAAGAGCTCCTGAGCGTGTCAAAGGTACGCAATCCTTAGGCGATGTCCATGCCTTCTGAATCATCAACATCGGAAGGCAGCGCTTGAGTATGGTCGCTGCTCATGCTGTCTTTTCGCGAGACGGCGGAAGCATCGAAGCGTCCGCGGCAGTTATCGACATATTCGAGTTCTTCGCCCGCGATGACTCTACCTTCCATGTCGATCTCTTGAGATAGCTCCACTAGGGCTGACCGTGGCAAGCGCAGGAATCCCTGAGTGCGCACTATGCGGCCCCAGTGCGTCAGGCAAAACGACGCGGCTCGCTTGCGCAGCCAGTCCTCGCTCGCAAGACCCGCGCAGTACCAGATGATGCACGCATGCTCTACATCAAGTTCCCTCGATAATCGATTGACGCAGAGGAGACGTAGATGGGGGATATTGTAGATGTTTGACATGACCAACAACCCTGCGACGTCCGAAAGGTCAGTCACGCCGTCGTCAGCATGGATGCTGTCCGTGTACAGGTAATATAAGAAAGCCTTGACCACGGTGTAGGGCTCCGGAATATGCATCTTTTTGGTATGAAACTCGGCCATCTGCGCGTTGTATAAACGGGCAAAATGTGGCCATCGGGCTTGGAGGATGAGCTTGTGCACGTGGATAGGGGCAGAAGTGGGCGCGTCTGGTGTAAGCCAATTCTGATCGATCGGAGATTCCCCTGCGCGGATAAGACTAGAGCCCATCATGTCGTCATCATCATAGTCACCGGCGAGGGCGGTGATGACGAAGTCGGTTCCACTCCCATCCTCCGGCGGCTGATTGAAAAGCTTTGCAAGATCATGCCCAAGTCCCTTGGATGGCTGATCCTGCACTCGGGCATGAGATGTTGGCCTGGCGTATTCTGCTCGAGGTTCCGGGACCGCATTATTTCCTAGAAACCCGTAACGCCGTAGGTCAATCTCCATGATATCACTCAGATACTCCTCGAAGCCGTTCGGGCCGATATCGTTGATCGCATCAGTTGGGCATCCCAGCAGCCAAGCCTTCGTCCCGTCCTCATTCATGGTACAATAATGCCATTGATATCCCGGCTTAAATATCTCTCGGCCCTCTGCTAATTTCTGCCACCGTAAAGTTACTAAATCCAAGGCTGATAGCGAACATTCTTTTGGCGTAGTCGTTGATACGGGGGTGACGAAATCTAAAAGCGTACCGGAAGAGTAAATGTGAAAATGGATACCGGAATTTTGAGACGGGATATTGCCGCCAGAGACGAACCTCAGAACGGAGATTGGACCGGGTGCCATCGGGACCTGTTTCTTCAGGTGAAACGAAGGGGTGTTGACCTGAGCGGTCCGGATATTTGCTGCAAAGCCCGAACCTGCAATAGGCGGAGCCGAACCTAACGAATAGGAGGGTCGCGGAGAATCGCTTGAACGACTGACAGTTATTTGCCTGTCGGTAGTGCTGCCAATCTGGGGCGGTGACTCGAAGTCTGGACTACCCTTAAGATCTAACCACCATAAATCACCGATCTTGTCCATGTCCCTACTTAGTCCGCCAAACACCCAGACTCGATCGCCCCTGTATCCCTATCGTTAATATCAAAGATAAACAGTCGTGCAGGGGATGGACACGTACCATATGTAGGCTGAGTGATCAAATCTTGGGACGAAGCGCCATGATCTCGACCAGGTATAGGTTTTTAGATCTAGATAGCAGATATCCTCTGAGACATAACTCTCATGGCCTGTTATGCCACCGACTATGAACAATTTATCCTCGTGCAGAACAGCTGCGTGTCTGGCTCGGCCCTTTGGTATAGGACCAGAAACTTGAGGTTGCGTCCAGTGAGCTGTTTTCAAATCAAACACTATCAGATCGGAGAGGTATGTTCTATGTTCATTTTCACCGCCAAACACCAAAAGTTTGTCACCTTGATATAAGGTAGCAGTGTGTCCTACGGAGATTGGTTAGTTTCAGACACATGTCTCAAGATCACACAGATAGACGTACCCATTCTCACACCTGGTATATCACCATAATTGTCCACAAGGCTCCATTGATGGCTAACAAGATCCAACTTCAGCACATGATTATAAACCTCGTCGGTGTACTGGTCAAATCCGCCAAAGGCGTATATTTGATTGTTCCCACAATACGTGACCGAAGCGTTAACCAAACAAGCAGGTCGCTGGCCGAGAGTTCGGGTAACTTTAGGGCGGTAACCATCCATCATGGCTCGACTTTTCATAGGCGAATTGGTCATGACGAATGTATTGTTGGATGACACAGCCGACATGGTGGAGACGGGGGTAGGCGCATTCGAAGTCGAAGCCGTGGCCGATGGTGTAGAAGCGGGAGTGTGATGGTGATGATGATGATGAATAGAACTTGGTCCACCAAAGAGAGACTGAGAGATGGCAGACGGAGTTGTAAGGTGTGCCATGATTTAGATGATGGTTGATCGGGGACGAGGATGACGGGTGATGATGATGATGATGATGGGTTGCAACGTTTTTGCAACTTATGGTTGACAAGGCTGAGATAAGGCAAGAAGATGAGAAGGCGAGAAAGGTGATCGCCAGTCTACTTCGACATTTCTACGCCAGCGTGAAGCACAGCCAAGAACAAAGGTGAGCCGAACTGATTATATTGTAGTCAATGAAGATTACAATATCAAAGTGGACCTTTCTTTCAAGAGCTTGGACTTGACTTAGTTGACCTTGAGTGGTATCGTTGAAATTTGGAACGTTCGAGGATGGATAGATGAAGGATAGTCAGTCAGTCGTCTTCACCCAAAACTTGATGAATTTAGGTGTAGCGTTTTTCTGCGAAGTGCAGGGGTTAGGAGAAATATCGGAGGGGGGGAGGACACTAAATCTAGTCCCTAATGGCTTATGTAACTCGCCCCAAACATGTTATAACCTGGAAGTACCTAGTAGGTAAGTATTGAGTACAAGGTACATAGTATTATTAGGTTCCAAGGTGCCAACATGAACGTTCCATGTCTCTTTGGGCAGAGGTGGGGGTACATAATATGTACATAGTAAGATATACCTACGTCCATAAGAATACATAGGTACATGGGTATTGTGAGGTACATATATGCACAGTGATTACAACATATGCACGGTGAGGTATGTGCGTTGTCCCTTACCACAAATAGAGTTTAGCGATATGGATCTATTTCGTTGCCCTGCGCAACTAGACCAGCTGCGATCCACTCGTGTAAACACATAAATCTTGAACGTTCGGCAGAAATTCAATCTTTCCTTTCTCTTTCATCAATAAACTATCCTCTTCATTTTCTCGCCATTATCCTCTCTACAATCCTACCCATACAAAAATCATCAAGCCTTTCAGAAACACACTGCTTTTAAAGTCCATTAGATCTCATCGCTGCTATAGTCCCCTGTGAATATCCAGCCATCTGATCGCCCCTCCGACTTCAAAGCCGTTCTTCCTGAAGGCAAACTTCGATAGATCGAACACAACAACGACTGATACTAACCAAATAGCTACATCCAGGAACCATTAACTTGAGTCTCTTGGAGCTCGTTCGATTCATCGGAGCTCTCGTATTCTCACTCACCTTACTCCCTCGAGACATTAATTTGCTCTTCGTCGGAGTTTAACATTATCCACCTACGATACATTGTAACTGTCATATACACTACAACAGTAGGCAATATGGCATCCGTTGCAGTATCAACTCCCCTCAAGTCCCACAAGGGACTCTTTTCCTCTCGTACCGCCGGCGGACGTATGCCCTTGACACCGTCCCCCCGCCAACGTACGACGACAACTACTGTTCCTCTCAATGTTGACTCGTCGCCTTTCACGCCTGATAGGCAGCTGTCTACCCGCGATGTGCGTCGACCTTCAAGCAAGTCGGTATACGGAGGAAATCTATCAGCACATCTCGCCAAGTCAAGCACGAGATCTTCGCACCGCAGCTCCCCCAAGTCTAACATTGCGCGTAGCGTTGCAACGCCCCGCAAGGCTCTTGAGCTTGGTGTATCTGACTTCACTCTTGTCGGTACGGGTCACACAAAGACACCTTCCAGTACCAAGTCGAAGAAGGCTCCCCTCAGACAGAAGTCCACTAAGGCCAAGACTACGATTACCTATAGCGCAGATCGGTTCATCCCGAACCGCAGCAATAGCTCGGCCATTTCTAACGCTGGCTCCGCGAAACTTGATTCCCAGAACAAGCAACGACCGAAGACGAGTGGTAGTGGTGACGCCTCTACCGTTCTATCTTCCGCTACGGATGACGCTATTGCTGCCTTGGAGGGCCTGAATATCAATGATGACGATGAGCCCGCAAGTTATTCTCGTCCTTCGCCTAATACGATGGCCTATCAAGACTCTTTAGCGAATGCTTGCGGTGTAAACCTCAACACGCGTATTCTCCAGTTTAAGCCGGCTCCGCCTGAGTCTTCGAAGCCTATTGATCTTCGACAGCAGTACAACAGGCCTTTGAAGCCAGCTAATTCGAGTTCCGCACAATTCAGACGACGCATTGCGACCGCTCCTGAGCGGGTGCTAGATGCTCCTGGCCTCATTGACGATTACTACTTGAACTTGCTCGACTGGAGCTCGGGCAACCAGGTGGCAATTGGCCTTGAGCGGAATGTTTACGTGTGGTCCGCAGACGAGGGCTCAGTGAGTTGCTTGCTCGAGACCAGCCCGGACACTTACGTCAGCAGTGTCAAGTGGTCTGGCGATGGAGCCTACGTAGGTGTTGGCCTAGGATCAGGCGAGGTCCAGATTTGGGATGTCGCAGAGGGACTCAAGGTTCGCAGCATGTTTGGGCATGACACCCGCGTTGGTGTCATGGGCTGGAACAAGCATCTCCTCTCTACTGGTGCCCGAAGTGGGCTTGTATACAACCATGATGTCCGCATTGCTGAACACAAGGTCGCCGAGCTTGTTTCCCACACCTCGGAAGTGTGTGGGCTCGAATGGCGGGCAGATGGTGCCCAACTTGCTACTGGCGGCAATGATAACTTGGTCTCGATCTGGGATGCTCGATCGCTAGCTGTTCCAAAGTTCACTAAGACAAACCACAAGGCAGCCGTTAAGGCTTTAGCCTGGTGCCCGTGGAACATGAACCTTCTAGCAACCGGTGGTGGTTCGTACGACCGTCACATCCACTTCTGGAACACTACCTCCGGTGCACGAGTAAACAGCATCGATACCGGGTCCCAGGTCACCAGCCTCCGGTGGAGCACCAGCTATCGCGAGATCGTTAGCTCTAGCGGCTTTCCCGACAACTCCCTCAGCATCTGGAGCTACCCTACACTAGTTCGTAACGTTGAGATACCGGCCCACGAGAGCAGGGTTCTTCATAGCTGCCTGAGCCCTGATGGACAAATGCTTGCTACAGCAGGTAAGATATAATGCTACGTTTGTTATGCTCTGAGACAGCATTTGCTAATTCTTCTTTCAATCACAGCTGCCGACGAGAGCTTGAAGTTCTGGAAGATCTTCGAGAAGAAGGCAGGTTCAGCTACCGGCGTCGGTGCCAGTGCCTCTTCTAGCAAGGCTCAGATGTCCAAGCAAATGACCATCCGGTAAAGCACGATGCGAATCCCTGGCAAACGTCAAGTCATTGTCGACAATCGTAGGTAGAAACATTTCACTCTGGCATCTGTAGCACTGCATTTGGCGTCCCTTTGGCGCGGCGTTAGGATCTTCCTCATGCTACGAACATTGATGATCCTTATCCGGGTACGGCTTTGCCCATGAGCTATGATGGGTGCATAAGGGATACTGATGTCTAGCATGGAATGTGGCTAGATCTGAATTTGGCAAGCATTGTATTATAAATTGGAGTTAGGGGGAAAAGGTCATTCCATGATGTCCACTAGGGCTGGAACATGGGTAATCAAGTAGTCGGCATTAGCATAATATGAAACTGATTTTTATGATATTATTCTTTGTCAAATGTGATATGTCTGCCTATAGAATAATGAAGTTATATTGTACTGATCTTTCTCTTTTAGAGATGAAGATGGAAGGATTTTTTTTTTGTTCAGGGAAATGCTTGGGTGCTTACATACTCTTGTATTTGGTTCCTTGCAGCTAGGTACAGTACCTACTAGGCATAAGGTATTTAAAGTAGGCTATGGCGTACTTCGTACAGTAATTTTAAAAACTCAAAATACCAATTTATGTATATCATAGGCTAGAGTGAAAGTAACATATGCATGATTAGACCATCGATCCACTACATACATATATGTATGTACATATTTGGCAGGTACGTATCTACCGCTTTGCAAAATTAAAAGTAACCGCGTACCACATAACCTACATAGATTTAGGTAAGCAAGAAAGTGGCACTTTATCAAATTACGTTCTTTTCAATTCAATCTTTACGAGAACATCACCAACCAGTACCATCCCACTGTTTGGTCCAACACCCTCCATCCATCCAGGACTCCAGAATAACACTTATACCGTCTCTCAAGTGAGCAACGAGTAAAAGTGAAATTGAACAATACAATATTTAAGCAGTCGCATGAGTGGAGGACTTTGGGCAGACCAGGAAATCTGGATTCGGCATTGCGCATTGCCAACTATTTTCACCCTCTCGCAAGCCTCGCAAGCAGCGTCCACAACCACATCCATATCCGCATCCACATTTGCATTTCGTTTTCGCATCCCATCATCTTCAATTCGACAACCTAGCAACCTCGCGCACTTCGTTACTTAGACCCGATTTACGACTATCGCTACTATTTCCTAGTCGTCGGGGTAGGGAATCCTATCGTTACCTGACCTGGTATTTCTACTTCCCTATAGGGACCTAAGCCATCATCATCGACGCGCGAAACTCGTTTCCTCTCTCTAAGGACCGGTCAGCCTAATCATTCACGATGTCGAACGCGCAAGTTGGTGTTGTTTATCAACAAATCATTATGGATGTTGTTGAATCTTCGCGAATCGATTTCGAAGAAGGCGGTGTGGATGAGAGCGTGCTGGAGGAACTGAAGAAGGTGAGCAATAAACATTATTCATATCCATTGATTTCGTTTCTTTTTTTTTTCCTCTCATCATGTCTGAATCGACTTTTTTGTTCCCCTTTACCGCTCTCTTCCACTATCCAGATCATCAACAATAAAAACATATCATATCATCACGAAGACCTTCGTTCGAGGGAAATTTTCGGTTCATATCGAATGTATCTAGAATATTTGGGGGGTTTTTTTCTTTTCTTTTTATATTTTTTTTCTCTTCATCATTAGCTTTTCTTTTCTTCTTATTTTTAATGATTTCTTTATCGGATTCGGTGTATTAAAAGTCGAGTGGCGATGATGGCATCACGCATACATACGATGTAATGTGCTGGTGGTTACAGGCGCGACCGAGGTTGGTGAGAACGGGCGGATTTCGTGAGGGGGCGGGCAGGCACTATTTGGGCTTTTTATCCCCTCTGCAACCTACTACCAAATCCCCGTGGTGACTCACGTCATTTTTCTCATTGGTTGAAGCCTGGCCCACTCACGTGCCTCTCACTGTGCACGTTCAACTTTTACACTATCTCCTATCTGTGATCTCCCTCTCTCTCTCTCTCTCTCCTGTCTCTATTTATATTTCCTTTTTGAGATTTTTTTATTCCCTTTTTTTTATTTTTAATCCATGTTACGGGAGGACATTGTCTTAATAAGCTGTCATACTATGCTATGACTCTTGGTGGAATATGGAATGAACAAGGACTATTTAAATACAAGAGAACTTTTCTTAACTAACATTTCCATTTATAGGGATGGCAGAAGAAACTTTCCCAGCAGCAGCTGGCCAATTTCCCCTGGGATCCAAAGCCAGAAGCGCCTCCTGCTCCTGCTACTGCAGCTCCTGCTACGGCTACGGCTCCTGCTACGGCTCCGGCTGCTGCACCGCAGCCTGCCCTGGCACCTGAGCCTGCTGCTCAAGCCCCTGCAAATGGGACTTCCTACCAGCAACATCTTCCTCAGGCTCAAGGCCTCACTATGCCTAGCACCGGCGGCCAATCTTCCGGCGACTCTGTAATTAAGTCCGAGCCTAGCGTAAAGACCGAACCTGGCTTGGAGAATTCGCCTCCAATCTCTCTTGGTACTCAGCAAAATGCGCCTGGCGTCGTTCAGGAGCGAGTGTCGCAGCAGCTGCAAACTATGTATGGTGATCGTGCCGCTGCGTCCATCAACAAACTTAGAGAGCAGTCTTTTAACGGCACTCAGCCGCAAAATCAGCAGCGACCCGGAAACCAACCCATCCCGCCAAATTATAATGGGCAATACCAGGGCCACCCTCAGCAGCAGCAGCAGCATCGCCCGGCTATATCTCCAAACGCGCAGCAACAGCAACGTATGGCCATAGCAAATGGTCAAAGACCCGCTCCGTCTCAGGTGGATGGTGCAGCCGACGACGAGAACATCGTTGGAGTTGTGGTACATCGCGGTCAAGCCGGGGATGACGTAGAGATGGGAAGAGTCAAAATTGATCGTCTACTCCACGCCCAGATTGCGGCGAACGCAAAAGCTATGGAAGGGGGTGGTTTGATGGTACCACTCAAGCGTGCGAACAAGAACGAGGTCGTTTTAACTCACGTGGCAAAGCATGATACTCTGCCGCAGTTCGACGGCTCGGATGATATTGTCAAGGACGAATCCGATGACGCCGATGCGATCAATTCTGACCTTGACGACCCTGATGACAACCTCGAAGAGGATGACGAAGATGAGGACGGGGGTCAGATCATGCTTTGCATGTATGACAAGGTCCAGCGAGTCAAGAACAAGTGGTAAGTTCCTGCGAATTCGAGATAGAGGTCCTGTTGCAATCGCTGACAATGAAACAGGAAGTGCGTGTTGAAGGATGGCGTTCTCAGTGTGAACGGCAAAGACTACGTCTTCCACAAAGCCACTGGCGAGTATGAGTGGTAGTTGCGGTGCTCCATCCACACCGTGGGATAGGCACAATATCGCATAAGACGTACTACTGAATCGTGCTTTTGCGATATGTATTGACCTGGTACACTTTGTTTTTTTACGGCGTTGCCCCTTTCCACATCATGGTACTGATGTGATCTCCTGACCAGACTCTTCAGTCAAGGATCGCAACCCATAGGGATCAAGGCAGGTGCTTTGTTCGGCGTTACTGAGATAGAGCTCTTCTTAAGGTTGACTCCCAAATTTGCGACCAGTGTTGACTAGTTTACTCATCTAGTCGACATTTGCGTTTGTTTTCTTTTCACGGTCATGTCGCGTTCGCCTCAGAAGGAAGATGATGAACTTAGACCCTGACTTTCGCATTTGACGGCTGGGATGAGTGGTATGCGAGGAGGGCGCAAAACAAACGCACTACTATCAACATGGATGGTATCCTAGGACAGATGTACCAATAGCTGTAGCTTGTGCAATACATCCCATTCTAGTGACCATAATGGCATCCTAAGTTGCTATATAAAATGTAACGAGTCCCACCCTCGGTAAAGAAGGATTTCGGCTACCTACATTCGGTATCGAATGCTACGGTTTGAGTACTCTGGAAGAAAAGAAGAATATTTACCATTCATTGCGCAGATGCGAAGGATGTCGACCACCCGTAGGTAAAAAAGAGGTAGGATTGTGATATTTTTGATCGATGAAACATTTTCCTGTCCATTTTCTCCGACCGAATGACCAAAAGGGAGGGGGAGAGGGGGGCCGTCCCGTATAATGCGCAAGCGGCAGTAAGCGGTAGACAATAGAGGAGGAAGAGGAAGAGGAAGAAGCAGCAGGAGCAGGAGCAGCAGCAGCAGCAGCAGCAGCAGCAAGGAGACGGATCCGCGAGGCGATCGACGCGCCCGTCGCGGATCCTCTCGTACGACTCAAGCGAAAGGGGGAGGGGGGGGGGGGGTTCCGGGTCTTTCCCCGGGTAGGTTGATACGGACGTCCGCCCGTCTATCCGGCCCCTGCGGGGTAGGGGTGGGGTTTTCCGCCCCCCCCCCCCCCCCTGTCGCGTCTTCCCGGGGGAAAAGAAGTTTTTTTTTTTTTTTCCCCTTCTCACGTCGTCGGGTTGCGCGCCTGCCGCGAGACCTATCTCATCTCGTCTCGTCTCGTCTTGTCATTGGGACTCGTAATATTTGGGTGTACGTCCGAGTGCGGACGGATGTATGACGGAGAGAGAGAGAGAGAGAGAGAGAGAGAGAGAGAGGGCTATGGGTGGTGATCTGCAGATACCTTCTCAGGCCCAAGACGTAGGTAAGGTACCTACCTATGTACGCATGTGTGTATGTATGTATGTATGTATGTATGTTAGGGGTACCTGTATGCAGTCACGCCGGCGCACGTCTAGTTCTGCGCGCCAGGACTTTCCTCGTTTCTTCTTTAGAAGGAGAAACGGAGGAGGAGGAGGACAACGAAAGAAAAAATAGAAAAAAAAATAAAAAAAAAAACCTAAGATCCAAGGAGGCAACCGAGGATCTGGGAAATGTTACTATTTCCAACGTCGTCGTGGACCTGTCCGAAAGGAGTAACCCGTGCATGTGCATGTATAGTCCCCCCCTATCGTACCTAAGCTAACCTATCGCGCGACTTGCAACTTTGTCCAGGGGCAAGGGAAAGGAAGAAAAAAAAGGGGGAGAGGGAAGGTTAACCTGGTTGAGCACCCCTCCTCCCTCCTTTTTTTTTTTACTTTATAGGTACATCCCACGGGTACGAACAGGAACCTATGCGTCTATATAGGTAGGTAGGTACACATATGTAAACCGACGGCGTTTTTTTTTTTTTTTGCGGCTATTGACAGAGGCGCCTCCTCCTCCTTGTACGACGGACGACGAACGACGAACAACGAGCTACGGCAATTATGGCAGTCGGGTATAACAACAACAACAACAACAACAGAAAGAAAGTATCTTCCTCGCATTATATTTCCTATTTACGAAGTGCGAGGCAGGGTGTAAGAGAGAGAAGGGGGAAGGAAGGGGGGGGAGGGAAGAGAAAAAGATTGTAGCATACGCGCCACTCGTAAGCGAAAGTCAGACGAGGTAGGCAAGACAGACAGACAGATAGACAGATAAACAGGATATCGTTACGCGCATGACCGACGACTGACTGCTACTTACTTCGCGTTTACCCATTTACCGGTACCTAACCTACCCCTGACCTATCTTTTACGAGATATGTATGGTACTTAAGAATACCTACCTTCAAAGGGGGGAAAAGAAATAAATAAAAAATCTTGCTGGAAAACACCAAGGACCTAGCTGTCTACAATACCTCCACCACCTTGAAAGCGAACGAACGAACAGATCCTCGTTTTTTTTTTTTTCTTCACGTCAGATATGACTAACACGTACCAGGTGCGGCGCGTGCTGCGGGAGGCGGGATGTGGGGTGTGCTCGCCCACCTCCCTCCTGCCAGGGGTAGTATTAGTACCTAGTAGAGGTAGCAATACTTCGTAGTGGTGGTGTAATAGTAGTAGGAGCTTGTATGTCGCTGTACCGTACTGTGTGCTCCGTCGTATCTTGATGTACTATACGACGGGTGCCGCGGTCCCCGTCCCGGGGGAACGGTTCCGATGTGTTGGCAACCGGACTATCGAGGATCGATTTTTTTTTTCAAATTTCTTTCCTCTCCTTCTTTCCGTCTTGCCTAGACTCTTCTCTGAATAGATCCGGTAGCTTGGGACCTCGTCTGGGATCGGACCTCTCTCTATGGACTAATAGTATGTTAGGTACCTATATTTGTACGTAGGTATGTTATGTACGTGGTAGGCCTTAGTTAGGCAAAAGTCCCGTACACATCGTCGGCACTACGTTGTTCGGAAAGTTATGGCCTGTGTGCAATGAGTAGAGGATCGTGTCTTGCCATGGCGATGTGTCGATGCGTCTTTCAGAGGCGCAATTAGGATACCCCCTTTTACGTTTGCCGCGCCGTGCGGGTCCTCCGGCCACAGGACTTGGGATCCTTTGTGTCCTCTGGGTTTAAGGGAGGTGAGAAGTCCGAGGCCTTGACGTATAGCGGAATTTCATCGATGGATGATGTTGTCTCATGAGGAAGGGTTGGTTGTACTAGACGTTAGGTATGTTGGAAGGGAGAAACATAAAGGTTCGTAGAGGTTATGATGTCTATGGTTAGCTGTCTAGTCGGAAAACGGTGATGTGTACTGTAACTGATCAACTTGTACGGATTCACGTGTACCCTGCATCTTCCTATTTCTTTTATTTTTCTTGAATGGCAGTCATAGTCTCGTTACTGAAGTATCGTCGGATAGTCCGAAAAATATGCTCGAGTCTCTCTCAGTACCTTCAAGCGCAACTTCTTGGGCAAAAAGTATGCCAAGCGAGAGAAAGAAAACAGAGCAGAGAAAAATCATCCCTGCCCCTTTTTGCTAAATCCGCTTTCTGGGCGGTGTTGTCGAGACGACCACGTATCGTATACACATTACCGGTTCCTGATGCCGGATGGAAAAATTGAATAAGATATTCGTAATTCGGGTTGCGTATAGTTCTTGTGTATCCATATCTTAGATACCACGCATTATGCGTCTCCGTCCTGGCCGTATTTTGGGTAGCCCTAAATGATAGGCGATCATCTGTCACTGCTGCTGCTAAATGGAAGGACGTAGGGCGAATCAGTGACGGTAGCTTGCTTTTAGTCATAGAGCTAAGCGTATACCGGCGACCTCTGTGCCGCAGTGCCGCGTCTCTTCTAGTCAGAAGCCCCGAAAAGAGTCGAAGTTGGAAATAAAAGGGGTGGCGGGGAGGGGGGTTTGAATTGTATGATGACGTGCACTCGGTAGTTTCAAGGTATTGTCTTAAGGCTCGCTGTTCATTAGGTATTCATGGAGGTAGGTATGTAGGTAGTGATCCTTGCGTGTTCTCCATTTCATGTATGAAACGAAGTGAATAAAAGAATGGAGAGAGTGGTACGGGCCGCTGTTGATTGAATCACCTAATTAACATATCACGGTTTACACTGTTCCAACGGAGTCTGGGCGGCAGGCTGCCATGATAACGTCAACGCCTTTGTTAGTTAGATATGTGGTAAATTGCAAATATGCCTACATCTATAGGTCACGTACCTGTTTATATTAGATCTCATAGCCTATTAGTCGCAAGAAAAACCCGGGAACTCGACCTGCGAGGTATGTAGCTCTACGGCTCAAGAATGCTCATTCAGGGCAATATTGTATCCCTTACTTCAGATCGAGGGTTGCGGACGGAGTAGGCAGAATGGAGATCTCTTTCCGCCGCTAACGCCGGCTGACCCTTGCGAGCTCATGATGTCGATAACCTTATAAAAAAGTACATATGTAAAGATAATGTAAGAAAACGAATGGCTCTGCGTATGGTTGCGGTATGCACCGAAGAAATGTCGTGGGGCTCCGGCCCGACTGGTTGGGATTCTTAAGGACTGCCTCTTAAGGGGTTGCGAAGTTCGCGCTTGTTCCAATGAAACGCTGCCCATATCCTCAAGACCGCAACGTTGATCGACATCACTTCAGATACTCAGGGGATCAGGGATATCAGCCTGGTAGGTGGGTCGTCGACCAGGCACAGGTTGGTTCAGGTCTCGCATACTACTATGTGGTATGATGGATGACTTACCGCACCCCCTTATCCCGGCACCCACCACATTAGTTCACATTCCGCGAAAAAGGAGCTAAGTCGCATGTGGAAGCTCAGCTCAGTGTTGTATGGGTACCTATCCATCCTCTTACATAGATTGTATGTAATCTGTGTTCATCGCCATGTTGGTCCCAACTGGCTGGCCAAAGGAAAACTTGCCGACGACTGTGTGACTAAATGCCGACATGGGTATGCTATGATATGATATGATTAACGATGGGGCGATCTCCCTATGCATGTACATAAGGTCTTCATGGCTAGCCGTATTGGACCTGAGAGATGTACGGGGGACAACCCGATGGCTCCACGTGTTGTGGAATGTGGCGGTAGTTAGGCCGTGACAAAGCCATGTGTTGATTCTTCACGTCCCGAAAAGCCAAGTGAGGCTAAGGCTAAGGCAATTCACGTTTCGAAGCCGTGTTGTCTAAAAGAACGAAATGCCATTGGGTGCCGCGGCATTGGGTCGTCTTCTTTCTCCATCTTTGGTCAATACATTTAACTACATATCCACCTGTCTACTACATATGTAGTATAAGGCGCTCTAGGCCTTGAGCTAATCTGGTAATTTCGTTCGTAAGCACATCACTTACCCGTTTTCTCACCCCTGAGCTTACCATGTCTAACTTGTTAGGCTCCGGTACATACAGACTGGGATCAACGTGATCGATGCATACCTACACAGTCGAGTTCTGTAGGTAGCATCCTCCGCATCGACCTGGACTAGGTATCCAGTTAGGATCCAGCTAGGTCCGTGTATACTCCACGGGATCGGCAAAGGATTAATAAACTGGGCAGCGGAAATCGGAGAGGTCGAATATGGTGGTTATGAGGACGATATATTTCTATATATCTGTAAATTTAGTATGTTAGGTACCCATACAAACGCATGTCTCAGCCTTGGCAGCTTTACCCGCCTGTCCTCGGCAGATCATTGATGGTGAAAATAGATGGCTGTCTGCGGCAGCTAGTCCTCAAATCCAAATTCCCTTGCAATATGTCATATACTAGACTTAAACAATAGGATATTCTCACCTTCCTATTCATGTAATGGCGAAACACGAGGCAGTCCACGTGCAGGATTGACGGTAATTTGGATGTAAAGTCCGAATAAATTGCATAGCGATTTTGGAAACATGTTCGTTTGCGGACTGACCGCGGTGATTTTCGGAGCTAAGCTATAATCGACCCATGGGGAAAAAAATAGGTGGCTCTCTACACACCGGCGGGGAAGAACACGATCCAAGCATAAAATGAGCTTTGGGTCTAATCTATCCAGTACCGTAGGTTTGCGAACCTAAACCTATGTTTTTTTCCTCTCATGGATGTCGTCGCATTGGTATGTAAGACGATCCGAAAAGGGGGTCCCAGTTGTGAAGATACATAGTAGCGCCAAGTGCGGGATGAAGAAAAAAAAGAAGGAAAAAAAAAAAGGAATAAGGAGGATGGAAAAAAAAAAAAAAGACCTGGAAAGATAAAATTAGTCTGACCCGACAGATTGGTAACGAACGCGCGGATGTCGAGACGAGGAGCTAATAGGGCCGTTGTAAAGGCGCCCAGGTGTTTAAACAGCCTGCCTCGGGATTCACCTTCGGCATCCCGGTCCTAACTTGGAAGTTTGATGTAACGTCATCCAGCGGCGATGGTCGTGATTTGCGACAACCTTGACCTTTTCTGGTTCCTTCAACCCCCAATCTTCATGCTAGCGCCGGTAGAGCCCTGAGAGGACTTGGCCAAGAGACAAGTATCAAATCCCGACCGCTTGATGAAAAAAAAAAGTTCCTTGCTCGTCATAATCGATTCGATCAGCTGATATGAATTCCATGCACCTGGTATCCTCCCATTCCGGTTTCAAGCTAGCTGTGATCCTAGGATACCAGGAATAGCGAGATGAGGCACATTGATGTAGTGTAATAGCTAGTGATAGCTAATAGTATCTAGTAGTTCTTCAAGAGGCGGTCAATCTAACAAAACCTGCATCTGTACAGTGGCATCTGGAGGTTACTATGATGTATGGGGAGAGCCGGCAAAAATTGAAAATCGGCTCGACGTGGAGTTGTTTGAGAGGTAGGCCAGCAAGCACGTAGTGTAGCTACCTATCTCATAATTTCGTTTCCGACTGGGCCTTGTTGACTTAAAACGAAAAAACGTCAAAGGAGCTGTGCCGCAATTTTTTACCGAGAGGAGTCTTTTTAGGAGGAGCAGGTCCGTCCACGCGACTGATTTTCCTATACGAGTACTCCATGCCCACAAAGTTCGTGACTTGGTGTTTAGCCGCGCTATTTCCCAGATCCTAGGGGTGCGTAGTTATGTTATGACAGCATGAGGTGTGTTTTACGTGTCTCGTTATGCTTGAGTAGTAGGACATCATCCTAGAACCGGCTATCCAGGGGGATGTATGTATGGAATACCAGAGTAGGTAGATTTGATCCTCGTAATGCGTTTAGGAGGTATGTAGTACCGTATGTAGGTACGGATTCGTGGCGACTTTAGGAGCGTCGGTGAGCTAAAAGTTGACGTTACGACGGCTTGCCACAGCTCTAGGCCTGCTTCCTGCGAGATCTATCTGGCTGTCCATCAATGCAGGTACCAGTAAATTGACCGGATACCGTCTCTGGATTTACATATCACCTACCTGTAGGTACTTAATCATATCACACAATTTTGAGAACAGCTCAGTCATTCAACCCTGCAGGCGGCCGCCGCAAGCCCAACTCGCTCGCTCGGCGTCCAATTAGAGGGTGTTGGGATGACTCCAAATAGACGGACGTCATACAAGCGTATTCAATGGACGATTTGAAGAATTGCTTAGGTGGCAAAACCCGCGACGACGGGTCCTGGGTCGTGTGCGTCAGCATTAAGAGCGGTTCGTTACTCGCCGAGCATACCTCATGTATGGGGTCGTATGTTTACATACCTCCTCCTCCTCCTCTTATATTCATCCTTCGTATACTACTTCAAAGATGTGATTACATAGGTATGTAATTCCATGTGTAATTACATGTGCACCAACGATTCATAACTAGTTCGGGTCCTGGGCTGTGATGCCTAACGAACACCCAGTAAAAAAGTTGTTTCAGCTCAGCCGTCCCGTCGGGTCGGTGATGTTCTTTTTTCGGCCCAGACTTGACCCTCGTCGACAGGTGCCGGGCCGAAGGACAGGGATGATAAACCAGGCTTCTTGACTGATCGCAGTCGGATCTGAATATGGTAATTATTTTTCTTTTGGCTTGTATTGTTTTTTTCTTTTTTGGGGGGAAAAAAAAGGGGGGGGGGCCAACGTTGTTAGTTATTTTCTTTGTAATGCGAGCAATGATCCACCTTCTACAGCATGAAGTGGTGGAAGTAGTGGAAGTAGTGGAGATGATTAAGGCAGAGCATGAAAACGGGGCTGTGGGATTACTGACCTGTCGGATGCATTGCTACAATCACCCTGGCTTCTTAGTATCCTGGCATCCTGGTATCCTGGTATCCTAGTATTCTGGTACATAGTATATTACGTTAGGTACCATCGCTCCCACCACGAAATGAACCTAAACGGTTGCCAATATGACTTTTGACTAGCCTATAGTGGAGACCGCCAAGACGCGACCTAATTGCGTCCCAAACTGTCGGGTTCGACTTTATTGCCGTGATTGGTCTCCCACTCAAGGACTTTTCCCCGTACGGACTAAGTATCTGGTAAGAGGTAGGTAAGCCAGTCAATATGAACATTAGTCACGTACTCAGTAACTAAACCAAATTGAAGTATTAAAAAGTATAGAAGCTACTTACATGTATTGAGAATAGATATGGGTACCTACCTACTAATATGTACGTCTTGTGACCTGGTAGAATTATATATTTAGTACCTATAGAGTAAGTGGGTGCTCGCAGTTCCGCTACAAGTATGTTAGTGCGGTCCATATACTTTACCTATGTTAGGTACGATTATTGTCGCAAGTCATACCCACGATGTTGGATCCCATGGCTTATGAAACTCATCTCTCAATGTACCTACCTAGGTATGTAATGTGGAAGAATGCGGTACGTATATCGCAGGATCGAGAAAGATTGAATCGGTACGTGTATGGTCGCACTCTATGTAATTATCATGAGAATGACGAATGAGCCGGCTGAAAATGATTGTGGACACTAAAGACGCACCTGATTGTTACTCGAAGAATGGTTACTAGTTGCCCGGTTGTGGTGGTAGACGAAATAAACAGGATTGATGCACGGTACTATCTCTAAGGACGAAAGGGAAGAAGCTAGGGGGAAGAAGAGAAGCAGGGAAATCCATCGCGATACTCTAGAGGAAAGGCTCTATGCCGATGGGACCCCGTGGTGCTCTCATATGTGACAGACACCGGAAGAGAAATAGTCTTGCTGCATCTGCAAAACGTTTCCATCTGACCGGCACACCGCTCAACATCCCTGATGTCCCTTTAGCAGTGAGCACGCGCTTTACTCAGATGTAGGTAATAGGTAATAATCTTTGTCGTCGGTACCACCTCCGTGGTTTAGCACCCCGCTAGGGAGGATGTGTTTCCATTTTCGAACCAGACTATCCATCTTCTTTAAAGCAACGATGTACCTTTTCTCGGTATCCTCTTTTCACTTAGTTCGCTTCGCCTACTCTTGCAAGTTTTCGGCTACCTCCGCCAGCCAAAATACCGCAGCTCTTTTAATAATCATACTTGATATATATCTTCTCTAAGAGCAAAGGCATCTCATACCTGTGTGCAATTATTGGAAAAATATTTCCTTTGCCCCGAGTTAGTGGCTTGCTGTGAGCTAATACATAATAGTTCGCGCCCGCTGGTTGTTCGTGTTGCCATGAGATGAGCGATGCCACGGCCTAGGTTGTTGGTCAAACCAATCGATGTAAGTGAAATATCGAGGAGCATCGTATTGCGTACCCGTACCTTCCTTCTATCTATTAAAGGGGTACAGGGGATACCTTGCGGAGAGCGGGTACTAGGGTCTTTGTTATCCTAAAAGGGACCACGAGCGACCAGTCATTGGTGGGAGTGCCTGGAAGCGAGGAAGTACTGAGACTTCGTTTCGTATGAACCATAGCCGAGACAGTATGTCTCATGGTCTGACGTCGAGATGACTCGTTCTACAAGACACAACGGCGAGGCACCTCCTGCATGTTCTCGGGAATCTGCGTATGTGGTCTAAGATTTCTTTCTGGTGCTTCCATTCATTGTAGGACTTTGTGATAGTCATGGGGGGAAAAGATGTCCAAGAACCCCCTTGAAAGTTTATCGATGTCTCGAACCCGGCGTACTGCTTAGCTATCTGGTCCTAAGACAATCCTCCCCTTCTGCGAATAGATCTCGTGTGGATCGTTTAGCCGTGTGGCCTGCCGCATCTCATCGAGACACGCTTGATAGGCAAATAGCAGAATCTATCACAAAGTAACAGATGGTAAGGGGGGGCTCATCGACAGTGCGTGTTACACATGTGCTGGTTCTCGCCCATCTTCGTGATACACATGCTTCCTCACGGGTCTACTACCAACATGGTGGACGAAGACCACTGAGGGAGTGACAAGTAGGAAGAAGACTGTACTTGGGTAAGATTGGGTCTTGGTCTTCCTATTCACCATCGATGCTATCGTTGCTCCTGTCTGCTTCTGCTCCCGATACCGTATCTCACTTGACAGACTCTACTACAAGATACAAGATCTTGTACTAGTACCTCACCTTCGAACATTGTGTCACCGCCAAGGAGACACGATCCTCTGCGTCGGGTCCTCGACCGCTAGATGAGTGGGGCTGAGTTGTTAGAGGATAAGGGTTCTCCCGAAGCCTTACATCTACTAGGAGCCCGCTATCCCATATCCCCGTAACCAAGTGGATGGATCGAGCGATACGATGCGGCGTCGGGTGCGTTGTTTTGTACATGTAAGTTGGTGGTACCGTTCCCGAGACTGCTTGCTACGTACTTGCTGAGGTGAGCTTGAGTCGAGAATAGCTGCTGTCAAGGGACCGACACGTAACTCATCTTCAAGTACAGTACTTAGATGAGGAAGTCGTGACAGAAAGGGGGATAGTATAAGTTCAATATTTGAGGTGTGCGCGGATTATAATCCACGGAAGGATTGCATACGTGTAAGTGATATTGAGGTGATAGGTAGGAAGTAAGTAGGAAGTAAGTAGTAAGTAGGAAGTAGTTGTAAATGATAAATGATTAATGGTGACTTTGAAGCCTTATGAGATTGACGGTTTAGGTTCTGGGTAGTATACAAGTACATCCTACTTACCTCAACAACAACCAGACTTGATTATAATATACCCACTTATTATATAGATCCTTGTACATAACCTAATGCACATAGTACATTGATACATTTGGTAGGAGCAGATCAAAAAGACGGATTGAATCAGCCTTGGCCGTTTAGGGAGTCCCACACTTAGCTTTCTCCGAGATGCATGTGCTGTAAGGATCAATTGTAAGGATGTACCCAGCGGGTATCTTTGTACTGTATCGAGGTACTGTACATCGTGAACCGGTGTGGGTGAATTATGTAACCTTGGAAACTGGCAGTCAGCATCACAACACAGCTTCCAATTCATGCACCCTACATGCATATTTAAATGCATATGTATAATAACTTCAAAAGGCCATGTTCCAACGTCGTTTATTATTTATTATTATTCTTTTTCTTCTTCTTCTTCTTCTCCTTCCTTCATAATCCCCCCAAGACCCAAGAATTCTTAGCCTTATATCTATCTATATTCCTTCTCTATCAAGGAATTCTAGAACTATATCAACTTTAAAAGGTCTTCTTCATTTACTACCTTTTTTTTTCTTTTTTTGATCTGATCTTCTCATTCTTATATCTCACATCTTCCTCTTTTTTCTTCTCTTCTTTGCTCTTCTCTACAGCTACTGTATCCATGTTACCTTTTCGTCCACGTTTACCGTTACCCTTTTACACGACCAAGGAAGACTACAGAAATTACATTACTACATAGCACTAAACAGATCTGCATTACTGGTGCTTATCTCCTACTTTACTGAAAGTACTAGAGTACCTGATTACTCGGAAATCGTACCCGTTATGCTACAGTACTTAGGCTATGCTATTAGATGTTACCTAAGCTGAAGTTGAACATAAAAAGAATAATTTTATGTTGTGCCTCGTTCGATTGAAAAAAGGTCGTGGTCGAAAATAATCTACATCGCAGCTACCTTAGATTATCTCCTCGGCCCCCACCAGCTACCCGCTATTACCTTGCTACTACCCTCTACCTAGGTACATACCTAGGTACATACATATTACTACCTGTTACAACCAGACCTACACCACTTACCTCAGTGCTGCTACCTTTTGCTGCTGCCGCTGCTGCTGCTGCTGCTACTGCTGCTTCTGCCGCCGCTACTGCAACCGAAAAAGGTTTCCAAGGCCCCAAGATTGATGAATCGCTACTTCTACTTCCAGTACTGTTTTAACCCGCCCTATACCTTATAAGCCTATAACTTTACCCTACACCCTATACCCTGTAGGTTGTAGGCTGTATTACCTACCGGCCGCTAACAACCAACAGCCATCATCATCATCACATATCATCTCCCAAATCCGCGATTTTTCTTCAGCACGCGTACCTTGTCCGTCCCTCGTCGTCTCGAACCTACCTTCTCTCTCCACTTCTAAACCTTTCTTATTTTTTTTTTATTTTTTTCATCTTATTTTATTTTCATCTCTTTTCTTTCTGTTTTGTTTATTTAGGTATTTCTATTCCTCAATATCATTCTCTATATTTATATAAACCCTCCTTCGTTCCTATTTTTTTCTTCTTCTCTCTTTAATTCTCTCACTCACCGATAAACCTGCGCCTTTCGCCGAAATCCAGATCTGAATCAAGATCCCCCCCCCCTCCAAAAAAAAGTCCCTAGTCCCTAGTCTAGAGCCCGCCACTTTAGTCTTAGTCCGCAGATATCTCGAAACTTCCTATACAGGAGAAATTCGGCGCATCGTCGACCTTAGCTTGTCGCCGTAGTCGCAACTATTATCCTAACCTCTTTACACTTACGCAACCCTTCTTTCTTGCGTATAAATTCCCCTGCGCGTCGTTTCTTGCCTTGATTGGGCTACTCTATGTCCGTCATGGCTCACAATGGCAATGGCTCTATTTATAGCAATGGGTATGTCGAACGTACTCTACGCATCGTGCCCGAGTCTTCTCTTAGATGTGCTAATATGATAATATCGTCTCTGTTAGGGCACCGGTGCTGCCACCAGTCGCGACTCGGGTCGAAAACAGTGTGAAGCCGGATGATTGGTGGTTTACGGAAAATGGTCGATCTTACGACACCTTTCGAAGAGGCAAATACATGTTCCCAATGGACGAGGTATGGACTTTGTTGAGTTCGGGGATTGTGGCGCTTTGGACTAAAATATTTGTCTAGTGGGAAATGAACAGGATGGACATATTCCATAAGTTCTTTTTGCTGGCACGGCAGGACAGCTCAAATTACGGAGGTTTGTGTCAGCGGCCACTACCAACCCACCCTCGAATTCTTGATCTAGGGTGTGGAACTGGCATCTGGGTGATTGATATGGCCGAGTGAGTCTTTCACGTACCGGCGTGGAGCGTGCGCTTGCTTCTTGCTAACATACGTATCTTTTTTGCAGTCGTCATCAAGGTCGAGCTAATATCCTTGGCTGGGACCTTTCTTTAATACAACCTCTTAGGTTCGGTGCTATTCTTTTCCCCCCCTCCTCCTCTTCTTCCCGCTGACGAGATGTAGGATCCCGCCGGGTGTTGAGTTTCAGCGGCGCGATATCGAAGATCCCTGGACCGGAATTGAGGAGAGCTCCTTCGATCTCATTCACATGAAGCTACTCGCGGGTTCTATAGCAAATTGGTCAACCTTGTATAATCGGGCATTTAGGTATGGGTCATGATCGTGGTAAGGCCGCGAACGTATGTGACTATCCGCTAACTATTGCTGGAAGGTACCTCAAACCCGGCACCGGGCTTTTTGAGCACGTGGAGATCGATCTCACTCCTAAGTCCGAGAATGGAGAGCTACCCGAGGACTCTCAACTTCGAATATGGAGCCGCGAGTTAACCGAGGCCTTAGAGAGGGCCGGGCGACCCATAACACCCAATTTACGGACTGTTGAGTTATTGCAAGGTCTTGGCTTTGTCGATGTTGAGCAAGTTACCAAACGAGTTCCGTTCAATTCTTGGCCCGATGATTTACAGGAAAAGGAGGTGGGCAGGTGGTTTAACCTCGGGATGACGGAAGGGCTGCACGCTCTATCAATAGCTCCTTTAACCAGAATGAATGGTTACGATCCAGAACAAGTCGAGACCCTTATTGCCAAAGTGCGGAAAGAATTGTGTTCCCGCGGCATGAGAAGTTATTGCACAATGTTAGTTTCTATGCCGCTGTCCGTTTTAATGAAACTAATGTAGGGAGTAGGTATATATGGACAGCACGGAGACCACCGGTGTCTAGCCAACGAGCGTGAGCGCTTCTCGGTTGCCTGCAACGCAGCCGCTGGGGCTGGTGTCTACCCACACACCACTGGAACCGAACTCCCGCTCTGGAATCACTACGCTCTAGCCCGGGAACCTTGGAAGTTTTAGATGCTTGCGGAAGAGACATCATTTCCCTCCTTGTGCAGGCTCTGTTGCTTTTTCGAGCCGATATAGGGGGGCGGTTGGAAGACTAGCCCCGATCTATAACGGATTACACGCAAGTTTTAGAACGTTGCACGACTCTTCATTGCTCCCATTTCAAACGACGACCCCGGTCAACTCGGATTACACCATTGATTAGCTATCTAAATACCTATCCGCGAATGAAAGCGCATACCGAGCAGCGGTTTAACCAATATAAACCGTCTATATATTATGTTGCCATGGTGGTCCTTTCCTGGAGCTCCTGGGCCGTTTTGTGTTCACTGCATCTTATCAGGCATTTCTTTGCATTGGGAGCAAGTCCTACAAACGCTTCTCGACTAGCTGAGCACACGCTTTTCTCCGACATTGGCTAGATCTGGGCGTAGTGTGCCTGCACGCGCATGCGATGCGCAAGGCAACGCGAGGATACGTTGGGTGTATGCCATGTACTTATGGTGGATTCCCCCGTCGACCACGAATGAAATCAGGAAGCTAATTACAATTTTACCTTGTCGGCATTGCTAGCCATTGCCCTTGTCTCGAATCACAGAGGTTCCAGCCGGGAATGCCATGCGCTTCCGGGAAACCATTTCCATTTTAGTCTATTTTGTTAGTTGGTTTTCGTTTGGCGCACAAGAACTTGATGCTGAGATGAGGAAGTACCTTTATTGGCGGTGCTGACTTGGCACCCAAACAATAGGGGTGTATTGGGCAGTGAAGAGTTACACTGCTTTCCCCGTCTAAGGCGAAACGGCGCTCCGGGTCACTTATGCATTACCTGCTCTTAAATACGTGCATTGTACATTCGGCGGGTGTTATGTCGTTGTACTGTTGTTGGGCAAGGGCGGTGCGGATTTGGAAAAGTTTTGATACGCAGGGGGCGGCCGGCTCGGCCGGGCTATGAGGTCTATGTTGCTTTTATCATTATCGACGTTATAGCCCCTATTGCAGCAAATACTTACACACCTATTATTACATCTCATATAAACGTTGACCGTGTCGTTCGAAATTCCGATGATTGCTGAGCTAGCCTGAATAGTGACAATGTATGTGATTGATATTGTGTAATCATTGATTGGTTGTCCACGAGATGAGCGAACTATTGATGAAAATCTCATATCATGGTCGTTATATAGGTTTTTAATATCAATATACCGTCAGTTGCTGGCTGATGACAATCCGGATCGACACCAATGAAACCTATATGCCAAGTTCATTTGACCGCAAGTGACGAAAATACATATCGGAGTGCCATCCTTTTAAGTTGTCGTCGTAAAATTAAAATTAAAATGATCATTATTATGATTAGGTATTTCATTGGAACTGTTCTCTTCAGCTTCTTAATGCAACTCAACGCGCCTAATTTCCAACGTTACCTTCTCCAACACGGGCTAGGCCTGTCACTGCAAACCAGTCACCCGGGTACCTATAGTTCGACGTGTCACACACTCTACCTCACGGCTCCGCATGCGGATGACGCACATCTGAGAGGTCCGGGTATTCTTCAACCTCGTCCTTGGTACCCGAAGCTTGTCGCGGGAAGGGAGAGCGTAGCCGATGCTGTGCTGATTCGTCTTCTTACCTCTCCTGATTGATTGGCCCCCCTGCGAGCCCCTTAAAAAAGGGGGGAGGGGGAGGGAAGCGGGGAGTGACGGGCCTGGCTATGGCGTCGTGGTCTTCAATCACACCTACCGCGCAATCTTGGGACTACCTGTTAACGTCGACGATTATAGAGTCCTTGGGCAGGCCAGTAGGGACGATTGCTACCCTATCGATGCTGGTATTCCGACTGGCGGGCGAATCACCGTAGCAACGGGCTGTAGAGGCGGCTTCGTCATTCTCATGGGCCGGCCCGACGCGTCCCAGTTCTTCATGCTATCCGATGGGAATTCTATAGGGTGGAGTCTCGGGAGCCGTGCCGGCTCGTAAGTGGCTGGCTGGCTTCCTTCTAGTCAGCTAGGTGCTACATGTAGTCCTTGCGCTACAACACCCTCGCTGCGGTATACACATCAGCTCGCGCCGTGCATAGATAGGACACCCTATCCAGTAATATATCGAATGCCCTTTCCTGTCATCTCACTGCTGCTACCACGTTCCATTCGCGAAACAGGGTCAGCAGATCTGTCTTTCTCATGCAGTTGGTTCCTTGTATATCACCGTACATCACGTAGCAAGACGTACATATAGTTTGCTTCCCTGCCCCCCCTTCATCCCCCCCCCTAACCCTCTTTTCCTCTCCGTAGGGGACCTGTGTATTGTTGGTCCTTATGCAGTTGGTGCCGGGTCGCATTTGACGATGTCGCCTTTCGCGACGGCTAGACGGGCTGAACGAAGCGGACGAAGTGTCAGGAAAGGAGAGGCCGGAACGACCACCGACCCCAATATGCCCCCTTTTCCCTCTTTTTTTTTCTCTCTCGGCTCTCTAGGCGTCTCGACATTTCCTTCGACTCTAAGAATCGTCTGTGTGCTGGGCCAAGGTCCATTAGATAAGCTCTCGACGCCTCTAGGCTAAAAATATCATGACATGATTAACAGCTCTTCCTTGAAGATCGGCGTTTAGTTAGACCTACCCTTCCCTCCCCCCCTCCCCCTTTTCCCCCTTCATCATTTATAAGGGCTCGCTCGGCAATGCTACCTTTCGATCTACAAAAGCGTTAGAATCTCGGCACTTTCTCGATCCAACTTCGACCGAGCAATAGCACCACCCGGGTTTTGCATACCTAGATAGGGCTGACCGACTGGCTGGTCGGCCTCTGGCTCGCCCTCGACTATCAGGTGACGGACAGGCAGTAACCAACGCGAGTCGCCGGGTAGAAGGTACGCCTCGGCGTAGTCCATGAACCGGTGGCCTGGTCGTCCCTAGAGCAGTCGCCGTCACAGATGAACCACGTGTCGTCTTAAAATCGGGGAATCTCGCACTTTTCTCGCAAGTCGTCGCCGGAGGAGCGAGGGAAAAATCTGAGGCTCGATCTACGCAATCATATCTCCCCTACGGCCACTCCCGCCCCTCATGCTGGCTTGCTTGACCCTCCTTCCCCTCCCCCCCCCCTCCCTTATCCATCTTGCTGTGCCCCCAAGACACTTCCCGTAGCTCTGTCACCTGAGCAGTTCGGAGGATAGCGTGTGCACCAACCGATGTTAGGTATACTAGTCCGCTTGGGCGGTAGGAACGTAGTGCCTTTTAGGCTCGCTAGGGACGGCAATGATGAGACGTCGTCGGCACCCGATACTTTACGTATAACCCTGGGGCTACCTTTCTATTCTTCTTCCTTTTCAGCGCTTGTCTTAAGTAGGTAGGCCCGAACTCGCGGAGCTACAGGTTTGCAGCTCGAGGTAAAAAAAAAACCCCTCCCCAAAAAACAAAAAAAAGCAAAGTAAGAAACCAACGTTTATCCAACAGACCATATAACTTCTGAGCCAAGGGAATTTAAACATGGCGGCGGTGAGCCATCAGGCTATAAGGAATGGCGCTAAACGAGATGATAGTGGGCAATTATTTATTCATCAACAGCGGCAACCCATCTCGATGCAAGTTAGTTATTGTACAGGATATGAACAAAGGAAACACGGTCGCCGGCGTAGAGAGAGCACCCTGAGGTGACGAGAATGAATATACATGGTGAAGCCTCATACTCGCTGCCAGCCCCGGCGATCGCCCTTTTTGCACTTCCACGTTGTCATAGCCGGCTATAGGGATGGCCCAACCCTTCTATCAGAGAGGGCATATGGCTATTATGGCTGGCGTCTAGTAAGAGTCCGATCTCGGGCTTTTCGGCCCTTCGTATTACCCACTATGTCTCCTCGAATGCAAGAACCATATCCGCCTGTCTATAGCGTTCCCGATCCATGCGTAATACAGAGGTGTCTTGGCGTTGTCCTTCTTTCGAGAACACGCTTAGTGGTGTGCGTCATGAGAACCGCCGTGGTACCCGATTATCTTGAAGCGGCCGATCATCTCGCCTACGGTGAAGAAGCCAAGACACTCGGCAAATAAGACGCCGCCTGTGATGAGCTGGGCTCTGCTGACGTTCCTCACTTGCTGGAGAAGGGTGGCAGGTTGCTGCATGGCCTTGGAAGCTGTCTCAAGCAATGCGTTCGGGTTCTGAAAAGATTTCAACACGTTCCGCCAGTAGCTCTGAACGGCCGTAGCGGACCTGTAACCATCTTGTTAGAAGCATGTTTGTTACCTTGTGAAAGACCTCTGCTAAACTCACGGCGGCGACATGTGCTGACCCCTGAAGACGATCTTGGCGAGTTCCGAGCCGACCTTGGAGTAAAAGACAACTGTGGGAACTTGTCCTGCAGACTCAGAGCGTCAGTCGTTGTCCAGATAAATGCGCCGGGCGTCTCTTCTAGATGATCTGTAATATCATCGTATGGTTCCACGTACTCTCAACAAAGGCGACTAATCTCCCCGTAGGACCGCCAACCTTGCTTAACGAATTTGCGATACCCTTGGCAGCGCCAGCGATAGCCGGACCAGCTGAGTATTCGGATGCGGTTGACGAGACTTTCTTCGTTGCATTCGACGCCGTTTCCTTAGCATTCTCGGTTGCCTTTGCAGTAGTAGTAGACTCCAGTCTTCGGGCCGCCATGCGACTCCAAGCCCCGGGTTGTCGAAGAAGGGGGCGTGCGAGAATGGACGACATTATTATTTTCGGGTATTCGGGCAGAAGGGAGAAGAGAATGTGCTCGTGAGGCGTCCGAGTAGGAGAGACGTAAAAATTCGCCTTTTTAAGGGAGGGATCGAACGAGGTGGCGGGACGGAAGGGGAGATCGCGAAGATCGTCGTCGTCGTCGTTGTCGTCGTTATCGTCGATAAAATGATGCGATTCTCATACGCGGATAAAGAAAAAAAAAACACTCAAAAAGTTTCGGCTGTTCAAAATTCAAATTAATCGGCGGAAAAACCCGATCCGAGATTTTAGACCTCTTAACCCTGTATAAGTACCTAACCCTCTTATTCAGGTAGTGTATGTACATATAAGGTACCTACCTAGGTAACTTACCCACATCCGTGTCTGGTTGATGTTACCTTGGACGATTGGCCAATCAAAGCATGATAAACAACATGGGTAGCACTGCACTTGAAAGAACCCGTTCGTGCTACATCGCCCATCAGGTACCATGTACCAGGATGTAGGTACTTGCAATAAGTACCTCTCTATACCTTAATTTTATCGCATTACTGTGTATACGAATATAGCCCATATAGTACCTAATCCCCAATTCCTTATATCTCATGCCTCATCATTACCAACCTGCTTTTTTACCTTCACTCTCATTCACATCTATGTCGATACCTACACCCTTAAGCACTCACTCCGAAATTATCTTGGACTATAATAATCTACTCATTGTACTTCCTCATTTTCCTCTTATCTTATGACCCCCAATGCATGCTTCGTTCTACACTGATTAGTTGAAGGCTTATTCTCAGACTCACATATTCCTCTACCGTAGCCTGACATCTGGCTTAACATTAATTCTTCTAGTTAATAATCGGGTATCAGGTAGATTACTCCTCATACTCGATTTAGCTATCTTCTCTAAGCTACCCATCGCTCTGGATCTGAACTTTGATGGCTCCAGTCTTAGGATCTGCTGCCGTGTTGAAGGCTTCAAGGGAATCCTCAAGTTTGAATCGATGAGTTATGAGTTTCGATAGGTCAATCACGCCGTTCTCGACCAGGCGAATAGCTCGAGGCCAGGTATTGCTATATCGATATTGGAATTGCAGGTCAATCTCCCGAGTGCTGCATCTCATGAACGGGAAATTCATCTCACTCTTTCCAACACCGATCACGAACACTTTACCCCCGAATTTGACGGCCCAGATGGCTGATGCAAGACTGCTCTCCACTCCCGTGCATTCCAAGGCTACTGCTGGTTCGATCCCACCAAATGATTCTAAAATCTTCTTGGCCGAGTCTTCTGCGCTCATACGTTCTACCTTGTGTGTTATGGCCGACGGGCAGATCTCCTTGGCAAACTTCAGTCGTCCTTCATCGATATCGGTGATGACCAAGGGGCAGGCTCCGGCAGCCCGGCAGCACAGCAATGTGATCAAACCAATAGGACCAGCACCGCAAACTAGTACCGGATCACCAAGCTTGACTCCACACCTCTGCATGCCCGCCAACGCGACGCTGAGGGGTTCTAACATGGCTCCGTTCTCATATGACATATCCCCAATCTTATAGCACCAAATAGCCGGGTGGTTCACGTATCTCCTTAGTAGACCCGGCACCGGAGGTGTCGACAGAAATAAAACCTTCTCGCAGCCATTGTAGCGCCCGGTTAAACAGGGTTCGCATTCGTTGCAGATGATGTTCGGTTCTATCGCGACCCGGTCCCCAACTTTCAGGTTTGTAACGGATGGATGCACGGCGATAATCTGTCCAGCCGATTCGTGCCCTAGAATATGATCCCCCTCGACGACCATAGGCCCAATGCAGCCTGCGTGCCAGAAGTGAACGTCGGAACTGGGTGCCCATCAGCGACGTCATCGCATTCATTCTCATGTCAACGTTACTAACCCACATATACCGGTGCTCTTGATGGCAATAGTAACCTCTCCGGGCTTCAAACTTTCTCCCTTTTGCACATCCTCCACCGTCGGACCCGTCTCACTGATCCATAGTTTATGGGCAGGATTCGTGAAAACACCGATATTTGCCTTCGAAGGCTTCACGATGGTCTCGACTACAGTGGAGCCCATTTTGGCGGCAGTGAGGAGAAGTTGGGGATACGACGGAGGTCGAGTTTTTGACAAGCAAAAGATTGAAAGAGAGTTCCAGGCTACTAAGAGCGGGTGGAGACACAAAGAAGGGGTATGGCCCTTATTATGTCTCTCGAAACCTTCATCCTCGTTCCCCAACCTTTCCCGTCCGGATCCTAGGCTTTTGGGCCGAATGTGGCTGAGATGAGACGATGTCGGACACGTTCTTCATTTTAGTTCGTGGTCAAATATGGTCGAACATGGCCACCGAGCTGTCGCTTCTCCTGGATCGGGAACTCTATCTAGATCGGGAACTATCTTTTGATCAGTCGCGCGTACGATGAAAAGTCCAGTAGGCCAACGATATTGTGAGTGCATGGGGAGATGTGGGGTGTTAACGATGATGTTCGGCTAATATGCGTCCGATTAAACCGGGGATGTTGTAACAGAGCAGTCTCTCGTCTTTGCCGCGCCAATGGATCTTGTCGCACAGCATATCGTCAAACATCGTCTCCGCATCGTCTCTATCATGTGGTGGACTGGACTGGACAGTAGCGTATAGTAGCGTGTCTGATAGCGGATAACTATATGCAGCTGGCGTCGAGTAAGAACGTCGGGTCGGGTATAGAGACTGGAGATTTTGCTAGTAAATTCATCCGAATCACATGAACGCAAGTGTAAGTCAGCGTGCAAAGAGCCTAGTACTTAGGAAATGACTGGTGGAAGTTTTGTCTTTATTGTTGATGGTAGTAAATATAACCTCAAGCTATACATGCCATATAATTATCCGCAGGTCCCAACTCTTCTTGTCTATCATTTTTACTCCGTACGCACAACTTCAGATCCGCGCGGCCTTCTCTTCTGTCGCTTATAAGTTCCAAGTTATAACCCCACGAATAAGAAAGTTCATTCTGCGAACAGAAATTGGAAATACCTCTTAATAACATGGAGCTTAGATCTGCAGTCAACTTTGTATATGCTCCAATAAGAATCCGCCTTTTCTCTCGTTGCCAAGGTCTCTCTTAATATGTAATGTATAAAGCATTTATATGTTATCTTAGATACGTTGTAATAGTATTGATGGCAAAAGGTGGTGCAGCCACACCGTACTCTGCACTTGTACGGATGACCCTCCCAAAAGTAATGTCCAAGGTAAATTCTTGGCATGTGCCAAAGAGTCTTGGCTAACCCACTTTTATTTATTGTACCAAAGGTCAATCCATGCCAGCTGGCTTTACAGCTGCAGCCAGCTGTCGTGGGCGGGCGTGGCAATTAAAATCAGACTTGTAGTTCTCTGGTACCAGCTGCAATATCTTGCTAACAGCTGGTGGACATTCATCTATCAGGTATAATAGTGGGACTGTCATGAGCAGCTGTCAGGCCCTGAGCGGGCAACTGGCTCGGCCCCCCCTGGCAGCTGGCAGATATTTTCTCATGGACATTACTTTTGGGAGGGTCATCCGTACTGTATGTGGTATTTAAGCCTACATGTACTACATTTTGCCCTCTGACAATATTATGTAGCGTATCTGTACAGTACTTTGTATGTACATAGATGTATGGAACATTACCTACATAACCAATGGAGTGCATCTGTTAGGTAATGACCGCACCAGCCACAGGAACTTGAATATGTAATAATACACATCCCGATGTACACAGTACTGTCCCATATCAGGCGGCGGCTTCAGTTCAGATTCAATGACGAAAACTAATCTCGTTATAAGTGTTATAACCCCTTGCTACTTACATAATTCTTACATACAAATACCTACGTACGCTTACGTGCAATTAGACTACCTCTTAATACATCCAAATACAATTTTCACAATACATATATTGAAGCTTGTCTTTGTCTAGTCAAGTACCTCCATATATACCTCCTTACATTTGATTTAGTTGGGTATTAATATTATAAATGAATACTAGCAGTGAAAGCGAAAAAGGCGAGAATTATCTATCTCGCCTCGAATATTTTCACAGACTCGATGAAGAGAGGGATAAGATGATAAAAGAACTAGTAGCCAAGTCTCAAGATCTTGAACGTCGTCTTGAGGAGAAATGTAAGGCATACGATGATGAGGCCCAAACTCGGAGTCTCTACCAGGCTCAAGCCAATCAAGCCACCAGGAAGCTCACCGATATCGAACATAAAATGGTAAAGCACAAAGTCCAAGATTACCTCTTGTGAAAGGTATCTTATGAGGGTCAATGCAGTGCTAAAGGCGTTCAGGAAGTCAATTCTTTTGTTCTTGTTCTTATCGATGGTGATGGTGCCGTATTTCGAGAAGATTGGATTAGAAAAGGGGAAGAGGGCGGCTCTCTAGCTGCTCACCAACTACGCGCCAACGTCAAAAAACACCTCAAAGAGGTCTATACCGATATTAATGTGGAACCATGGCACATATTTGTTCAAGTTGTCCTTAGCCTCGATGCTCTTTCTAGGAAAATTTATCGCGTTGAAATGACAAAGAGTGTGAGCGACTTACCCGCTTTCGCCAGGGGCTTCAGTCGCTCTCAGGGCCTTTTTTCGGTCGTCGACGTTGGGAAGGGCAAGGAGCAGGCCGACTTCAAAGTCCGTGAGATGCTACGTTTGATGGTGCATAACTTACACTGTAAACACATCATCTTCGGGCCATGCCATGACAAGGGTTACATAGTCGAACTCAGGCCATATCAACTGGAGTCATCCATATCCAATAAGCTCACCCTGCTTGAAACCACTCCCGCACCTCGTGGATTCAGAGAGCTCTGCTTTCGCAGGATCAAGTTTAACGATATCTTTCGCTCCGAGCCTCTGCCGGAAGGTCCCTCGGCGGCGGCGGCGACTAGTTTCACACAGGTGCCAGCCAAGCCAACAATTTACCCTACTATCACGTCCTCCTGGAGTGACACAATCCCGTTCGTCAGAGGATTTAGAATATCGGGGACAAGACCGGAAAGGCCGGCGACGCCCGGTATCCCCGTTACCCATAAATACTACCTGGTCAATTTATCGGGAGAACGCGTCGACGAGCCGATTCCACCAACTGACACAGTATCCGAGCAACGCTATAGAGAGCGCTGCGAAAAGGAGGCCAGAGGTCCCTGCAATAGGTATCATCTGAACGGTGCCTGCGAAGAGTACCAATGCACGTATTACCACGGGGAGCGTTTCGGCCCGGAAGAGCAGCTCGTGCTGAGAACGAAGGCGAGATACACCTGCTGTTACTATAAGAGTTCCTGTAAAAACGGTGATTGCGTGTGGGGTCATCATTGCAAGTACGGGACAAATTGTCAGCGTCTTAATTGTCCTTTCGTTGGCGTCCATGATATTCATCTAGTAAGTAATTCTTTTTCTATTACACACATGCGCTTTAGCTAGCTGGTTCTCTAATATGTATATATCTGCCCTATTTCTCGTATGAAATATTAGCCTATCACTCTTCAACAATAACCTAGGGGGAAGTGGCAACGATTTACCAAGACTCATACCTCGCACTACTCGTTTTGTTTGAAAATTGTTCACAGTGCTTTTTCATCTCATACGAGGCTTGCTAATATAAAATAGGTGCCAGCGGAGAAAATCTACGAAGATGGCTCACGGGAAACCTTGCCTGCCCCAAAACCTCGTTAGTTAGCCACTCCTGCAAATATATTAGGCGTGTGTGCCTCGCGGCTGTTGAGAGTGTGTTTGGGACTAAACTATACGCAATTTAGAAATATAGGAATAGGATGAAATTTATAATACCTTACCTCCCTACCAATAAAATATTAATAGGAGTGAGGTTTTAATAAATGAGATACCATTCCTTAGCTACCTTTTAATAGCAAATATCTTAAAAACCAGTATCCCTTATTTTACATAATTCTAACAGGTAGATAGAAAATGTTTATTGAATAAATGACTAGAGTCAGGTATCCCTAGTATACACGTACACATATTAATTCTTTGTGAGTTACTCATTGCATAAACCCTACAGGATGACGCTTTTGACAACGAGCACACGTGTTAGAAACAAGTACACCAATTACACTAAATCCTATCAGTGAAATTATTTTATTTTATGTTATTAGTATTCCTAATACCGGTAAATACCGTACCTACGAAGTATCACCTACTGAATACCTACCTTGTAGGGCAAGTACCGGTAGTTAATAGTACTGTACCAGAGGAAAGTTATGTCACCCCGTCGGGTACTCGAGAACACTGACTTGGGATACCATAGTACTGGGAATATCATAGTATAAAGAGAACAATGCTCACAAAATGATAACAATGTAGTCACGAAACACATCTTTTACTAAGCAAGCAAAAACAAAGCCATTGTTTCATTTGATAGTGTTACTGGTTCTATTCACAATGCCTCTGTGTTTTATGATTCAATACCAATATGACAATGTTTATTATGGTAGCTACGTGACTACAGTACATATAGCTAATAAGGTACCTTATATCACTAAATTATTCGCAGCCAGGCTTTTAAACTTATGATATATTTATATCTATAAACTTCCACCAAAAGTCCTCATCCCTACTATTGAAACAGTGGGTCAATTTCTAAGTCTTGCCATATTTGAGGAATACCATTGCAAGAAACTACGACAAATCCGATTCTTTCATCCGTCCTTCATCCATTCGCAGAAGCCTAAACATCAGAAATAAAATGCCTGTCGACGCCCTTCAGCTCGTCTCAAAAGACAATAAGACCATTACGATTACCAGACGAGCTGCGGAGAACTCGCAACTCCTGGTACACATGATGGAGGATCTCCCTGACTCGGAACTTAATAACCCAGTCCCAGTCCACGAGGTAGATAGCTGGGTCTTGATGGATATCGTCGAGTGGTGTGAACACCACTCAGAAGACAAGGACAAGAGAAAGCCCCAAAGGAAAGGTGAGTCATCTCCTGCTAGTAGTAGTATCGATATGGCTTCTGACTTGGACGTGAATCAAGACGGGGATAGTCCCACGAACATTGCAATGCCCGAATGGGACGAAAATTTTCTCATGCCAGAGATGTATGATATCGTTGCCTTGGTTGCGGCAGCGAACTACCTGGATATCCCATGCCTTTTAGAATACGCGATTAGTGTCGTCGCGAGAAAAATATCAGACATGTCAGTCGAAGAAATGCGAGAATTCTTCAACATTGAGAACGATTTTACTCCCGAGGAAGAGGAACAGATTCGCCAAGAGAATAGCTGGGCGTTTGGGGTGGATTCGCGCCAGTGGTAATTGCAAGATACCCTTTTGATACCAGGGGAACTAGCAGCGTCTGCAGAAGTACTATGGCTAGGTACTGACAACTACATAAGCTTAGATTAGTCCCACTCGGAGGAATTAGAAGATTATCATGTGTGCCATTGTGTGTGAAGTGTAAGATATTTAGGGATAGATATATATCTACATAGTTATCATAGTTACTAAAGTATTGCTATATTACGCCGCATACACCATAAGAGGCTAGCGAGGACCGGAACATTTCCCTTTGTCACGGCGTCAAATATACTAACTAACTAACTCTCGGAAAGAAACAACGTGTCGAAAAGATAACTCGTACGGTATACGTTAAGCATAATGAGGTTATCCCTAACTACCTACCCCTATACAGTACCAACTACTACTAACCTATATCGGTATATGAACTTAGGTAGGTACCTAAGGAACCTACTTTCTGCGATGCTATAAGAGAGGCACTGCACTATCCGAATACAATGGCTAGATTTTATAAACGTAGTCTCCGTAATTTCTATATTATCGTCTTGTAATTTCAATCGCCTCCGACAATTAAGACTCCCACTTTAAAAATGCTTCAACTTCTTTCATTATAATCATATACGCTATGTATCTTACAGCGTTATTCATAATATAGAACGAAAAGGGAAAATAGTAATAGCGTAACACAACGTTACTATAAAAGACGCCTAGGCACCTAAGGTGGTAATCAATTACCTTCACAAAGGTACCTATCTTCCAGATAATACTAGTAAATATTCACATTTATCTTATTATTGAGCGTGTATCGAGGAAGCTGCATAGCGACGCTGGGTACCTCCTGATGACCTTCTACGATATTTCATTTCATTTTCTTATGATGCTGAATGGCAACCGCTCCTTAACCACTATCACATTGGCACAGAGGAAAAGAGTCTATGGCGACAGCGAAATGAAGAAGAGAACTCATCGTGTAATTTATACCCGACGTATAGTGCCTAGGGTCATGTACGATATTACTACCATCAAACAAGATGAGACGAACAAAATTCATTATCAGAGATCTGGTACCGATACATCATTTGGGACAAAGTGAACGAAGTGATTTTTATGTTCTAGCAAGTTTCATGGTTCTCAGGGGTACGCAACGACTTCATATCTGTCATCCAGTTATATCATTAGATCTTCGTGCCTAACTTAGTACCTTGTAAGTAGCCAACCATCTCTACTCATACACGCGTATTAAATGATGTCCTCTCGATTCTAAGACTACATCATGGACTGCTTCTTGATCCAAACGTTGCAGATGCATCAACCAAAGTTTGAAGCTGACAAGCCTTGGTGTAGGGCGCATCATCCTTCAATACCACCATACGAGCCCCATAGAACGTATTCTGGAAATGTTGCTTTGCCTTAAAGGCCCTTCGTTGCCGGAGACGGCAGTACTGATCGTATTGATTCTCTCCGATTGTCGCGAAGACGAACTTTGGGTGGACTCCGAGCACCTGGGCACCCTTTTGGCCGAAGCCGAAGCTCGTCGCACTAAACGCATTCACCTCTCGAACCGTGATGGTTCGATTGGGAAACACCAGGTTATCCCAGGGCTCGAGTGCGGCATCAATATTATCCGCGTTCTTATTACCCGGAACAGCCCCAGTCTCTAGAATCTGACAGCAACCGTTGAGCATCCAAGCCGCGGCCGCACCCTTAGGATGCCCGGTCAGATACTTTTGGCACACTGCCAGGGCCGCATTTCCGGGAGAGCGGCCTAGCTGGCCAAGCTGTCGGTGCAACACCTCTACCTCGTTCTTTTCGTTGAGCTCCGTAGACGTGCCATGAAGAGATGCGACAGCAATATCGTCGGCTGTCAAATTCCAGACGGCGAGAGCACCACGCATCGGCGAGATCCGCGCGTCGTGTGTCCAGAAGGCGTTTCCAAACCTGCGCCGAGCCTCCCTTTCCTCTCGCTCGGCGGCTAACTTGGCTTCGTCGAGCAGACTATCAGATCCTGCGAGGGGACCGAAGAGTTCCTGCTGCTCACGGATCGACTTCAGGGAGTGTTCGAGCAACCGCCTCCTATAATCAATATCTAAGAGCGGAGATGCGCGGAGGCTAGATGCTTCGCGGACATTAACCAGGATCCCCTTCCCGGGAGCTGGAACTGACTTTCCAACCCCATCGCTGGCGGTCTGGACATACGCGACGATCGATCGGATCGGTAGACCTAATTCGAGGGCCATCTTGGCGCTGGTAAGCAATTGCATGCCGCACCCTTCTGATTCGACAAATCCTTTCCTAGAAGAGGCGCATGGGCGAGATGTCTCGTGCGGGGCGCGACCTCGAGCCAGATCGGCCATACTATTGTTAGTCGCCTTCATATTGGCAAACTCGGCCGACGTATCCTGAGTCATATCGTCAAAGCCACCGACTAGGCAGACCTTTGCGGCGCCACTGGTTATCAGGTCGTATCCTTGGTTCAGGGACTCGAGCGCCGTAGCGCAGGCACCGACGGGCGTTCTCGTCGGGCCCGCCGAGGACATGAGGAGCATGTTCAGCCACGCGCCCGTCGTGTTGACGAACACCTCGGCCAAGATGTCGCTCTGCACCGGCCGGTCGATATACCTTTGACGGTAGAGCTTCTGCAAGGACCGACCGCCGCCCATGCCCGAGCCTACGCAGTTCGCGAGTTCCGAGACGTGGATCGTCTTGTACAGCTCGTAAACGTCCGTGATCCCGGCCGAGAGGAAGGTCTCTGCGGCGCACACCAGAGCCATCTGTGTACACCGGTCTACGTTCTCGCACAGATCCTGCGGGAGCCCATACACCGCCGGGTCCCAGCCCGTCGGAAGCTGACCGCCGACGATCCTATCGAAGATCCTCGCTTTAGGAACCATCAGAAGCGCGCCCTTTTTAAATCGTACCGAGAATTGGTCACTCTTCGGTATCTGCTTCACTTCTACCTTGTCTCCGTGTTCTCGAACAAACTCCATAGCGGTATCGAATGATGCACTGAACGGTTCTAGGTCGTGTTGGATGATGATCTCCTGGAGGAACTGCTTGCTATCCCGATCGGGATGGTCCAAGGGGCTCGGTTCAATAAGCCGAAGTCCTGTGTGTTCTAAGATTTGCTTCTCATACTTTGCCTTTACCTCATAGTCGTGGACAGGTGCGTTCGTGATCGAGTCCATCCATGTAGGCGTAGCTCCGTCGGCCGAAGGAGTTGGCTTCGAGTTATACTTGATAAGTCCCGTCATCCAAGCCAACTCGATGCATCCCTGAGGGGAAAGTTCTCCTTTCAGCTCCATCTCCCACCGCGTCCGGGAATTTCCCCAGGGCCCGACCTCGGCAAAGCCCACCACGACCACGACAGATTCTAAATCAACCATATTGTCTAGCTTGGCGTTCAGCGATATTAACTCAGATGTATAATCCGGGAGCGTCGGAAAGTCCAACTCTAGATCAACCAAAGGCGGCGGAGGTAACGCCGGGCTCGGCTGTGGCGCCGCCGCAGGTTTGCCTTCTAGAGCGGCGTCATCAAATACTTCTTCATCCGCAAGGGCGCGTCTAACCTCGTCATCTTCGCGCATCGAATGTTTTATTTTCGCAATAGATGTTGCTAGCTCTGGATCACTACTCATGCCACCGCTCAAGTCGGCTAGGAGACATTCAGTCTGGCAGATCGACACGACTGGATTTGACACAAGCCCTATCATGTGTCTTGCCATCTCTTCTGCAAAGAAGGTAGTCACGCCGCGTTTAGCGATCTCCTCTGCAATAACGTCGTTGGCTGCCATTAGGCCTGTGCCTCGAGTCCAGCCGATGATAACTCCGCAAATACATAAATAGTCGCCCCAGCTCTCCGACGACCACTTATTTAGCAGCGTCATCAATCCGATCTTAGACTCGGAGTACAGCCCGTCGTTTCCGAAGGCGCCGTGGTTGGGAGAGAGCGGCAGCAATACCTGCGCTGGCCTCGTACGAGAGCCTCGCGATTCCTTTGCGACCTTGATAGCGCCCATTATTCTTAGGACATTCGTCAGCATGGCTCGATGCGCGAGTTCCGACTTAGAATCTATATTGTCGATCTCTCGGCCCTTCTCAGGCAACGCCGCAAATGGGACAACAAGATCGAGATCCCATCCGAGACCGTTCGTCCGGTCATAGATGTGTGCCACTAGATTCCCTATGTCCTGCTTGCTTCCCTGGTTACATGGGAGAACAATGAGCTCAGATCCGGTCCCGCCGTGATGGGAAAATATCTTTTGATACATGGGCCCTGCTTCGGGCATGGGCCTGCTGGTTGTTACCAAAACTCTGGCTCCTCCCTGCAAAAGCAACTCAAGGAGAGCGATGCCAATCGAATTTGGACCCGCGCCCGTCAGAAGAACATACTTTCCGGCAAATCTTCCTGTTTTTACTTGGAAACTTTTGTTCATAATAGTTGTCAGTTGTTGGTCAAGAGACCACGATATTCCTGTCTTCCTTAGTATATGTGGATATTTGGCCCCGGCAAACTCGAGTCGTGGCTGTTGATTATCCAGAGCCGCGACAGTATCTTGTAGACCATTATCTGTGACATCGATATCATCTTCACTGAGCTGGCATAACATTCTTTTGGCAACTTCGGCTTGGCTATTTTCTAGGGACGAAACCCTACTGAGCAAGTATTTCCTGACCTTTTCGAGTCGTGCATTGGCCTTCTTCCTAAGATTAATCATGCCTAATTTAATGTCGCGTTGGTTCGCATCTCCCTCTAATATTTTATAGTATTCTTCGAGTAAACCGACATGACCCCAGTTCCAGACGGAGTCATAAGATCGTTGGTGCTCTGCGTTAAATATTGGCTTGATGCCGTTGCAGAAATCCTCGCCCAATTCCTTTTCAAGAGTGTCGAATTTGTCTTGAATCTCAGTAGGGTTGTTGATAGTCCCAGAAGATAATGTCGAGGATCCTTCATCATTACTGAGCAAAGCAGCGATCTTCCTCCTTAGTGAATATTGCTCCTCATGCAGCTGCTGCACTACCTTGGAATCGAGCATGGCCCGTTGCGGGCTCTCTCCAACGATATTCCTGGGTCTGGACAAGCCTGCCTCATCCAAGTATTTCTGAACGATGGCATCGAAAAACTGCTCAGCCTCATCATTATTCTTCAACCGAGTTTTCGGCTGCTGGCCAAGTGCGATTAATAAAATTGCATCTTGTCTCCCAGAAGCAAGACCCCATTTGTTGTCCAGGTAGGATCTAGCTGATATTAAATCGAACGAACCAGGCATTTTCGATCCGACCATCTTCTCCACCCGGGTGCGTAGGCATTTCTTCATCTTCCCGTCATACGTAACCTGGATGGTCGATGCGAGATCTCTTAGAGGCGTGTTCTCGGCATCGTCTGCTAACGATCCGAACTCTTCCAACATATCTCCTATTATCTCGTTTTGCACGATCGATCTACCGCCTGATACAGTCTTTATGCTCTCATCAAGCTTGATATCTGAGGTTGCCTTCTTCAAGCCGCTCGCGACAAGCGCCTTGACCGATTCTAATGCGGTGACTGGAGTATCTGGAACTGGGGAATTTTCTTTTGCGAAAACGTTGGGTGCATTCATAATAGGAATCTCGGGGGCAACATTGCTCATGCCAGGGCTTACTCCTGGATCATTGCCCTCCGTTTGCCGTATTTTTTCAGGAACTAGTTCTATAGATGGAGGAACGTTGTAGCGGAGATCATCATAGTTAGTGCTTGTTGAAAGAAGAGTCCGTCTAATCCCGTTCACTGCGTCTGATTCGAGGTTGAACTGGTTCAGTGTCTTCCTCGCCATGTTCAGTAGAGTAGGAGATGGTCCAAATTCAACTAGTTTCTCAACGTTGATTTTATCAAAGAGTACACTTTGAGTTTCCGACCACCGGACCGGCATGGCGAATTGATATCTGTCATGACCTATGTTATAACTCATACCCCCTTTCCCATGCGAGGTAGCTTGGAGAACAACTTACGCCAATAATTCCGTGAGGAGCACATGAGCGAGCTCTTTCTCGTTATCTTGAAGCGTCATAGTTACGGTCTTAGACGTTGAACTTACTAGAGTTGTTCCGTACTGAGACAAAAAAAAGGGGGGATATTGCCCGGCTTTGCTAGTTAATTATAACTTATAAGAAACAGAAGAGGGAAAAATGATGGACTTCATTTTCCCACTGTTAAAGCTGCACATTCGTAAAATCAAGTCCAGAATGCTAGGATCGGTTATGCTAATGTTTAAGAAGGCAATTATCCCTAGATTTACTGTGCCTTTCTTCCAAGATGTCTTGGTCTCAGTCTGTGCTTAGTATGGCATCCCCAATTCCCTAAATCCCCGAATCCTACAATCCCGTGCACATCATATACATACATGGTCTAACATTTGCTGCTTCTGTAACACTGTCATCCTGCAATCCTAAATCAAACTTATTTGGTGAGCTTATCGTGTTAGAAAATAGTAGGTACTGATTATTGTTTCTTTAAAAAGAAACTTCATCACGTACTATGACTAGGTGTCCGATTTTGTTATTTCCCATTAGGGTAATCTTTAGCAAGTGTTACCTACTACTAACATCGTGGCTTATTGAAAGGAACTGGTATGAGAATTCATATACCTGTAAGTTGCCAACGAGCGCCTACATCTTTCATAATATGATATTTCCCTGATCGAGTCGACATCGGCAATACAGATTCTTTGCCTGCTTGGGTTGATTCACCCTTCGCGAGCGCTAGATATTTCGTGTACGCCGTGTGATGAGTAATGTTTTGTCGACTACTTTCTGACCATCGACATTCCAGGTAGTCAGAACCAGCAAAGCAGTAACTCAGCTGGGAAGATACTGTCAAGATGGACTTGGATGGGTCGGACTCTGGTCCAGAAATCTTTACGCCAGAACCTGAAGCAGGATCTCAATCTCAACCGCTCACCCTGATCAACAAGACGCTCGAGCATACTTTTATTATACCCACCTTTTTATACGCCAACGCAACCCAGTTAAGGGACAGGTTTCTCAAGCGACTTACCAACTCGACAAAGCGAGGCAATGAAGGCGATGCCCTATCATCTGTCGTTGAGCTGGTTGCAGAATTTCTGGGCTTCATTGCCATAGAAATCGAGACGAACTTCGACCCGAGCTTGGATAAAGAAGTCTTGGATTTCGTCCTACAGTCATTCGAGCGAGATATTTTACACAATGAAGAAGTCCATGCATTTGTAGCGACACTCCCGTATGATATCAACAAACTAATGGTCATACGGTCATACTATCTTGCGATCGGTGCAGTAAGGCGACCTGCTGGTATGCCAGAGTCGGCTCTTATGCGGGCAACCTTGAAAGGTACCGCTCACGCATATGCTATATTTGGTGGCCAGGGCAATACGAAAACGTACTTGGACGAACTACGGGATGTATACGATACATACCCATCTCTTACGGGGCGATTTCTCGTTCCAGCTGCGCGTTATCTAGGGCGCCTCTCGCTGGACGACAAGGCTTCACAAGCGTTTTCTTATGGTCTTGATATTATGCGTTGGCTGGAGCAACCCGACTCGCAGCCGGACTTGGACTATCTTGTTTCTGCACCAGTCAGCTTTCCTCTCATTGGCTTGCTGCAGATTCTTCATTATGTTGTTTCTGTGTCTTGTCTTAGGACACATCCCGGGGGGCTGAGAAATCGTTTATCGGGTACCACAGGCCACTCTCAGGGCATCGTCCTTGCTGCTGTAATCTCTTCCTCCATGGACTGGCAGAGCTTCGAAGCACAGGGTAAAAAGGCCCTAACGATACTATTTTGGATTGGAGTTCGCAGCCAACAGGCGTATCCTCTTCCATCTCTTCCGCCAAGCGCACTAGAGGATTCAAGAGCACATGGTGAAGGAGAACCAACGGCGGCGCTGTCTATTAGGGGGATAACCTATGAGGTGCTCGAAAGGCATATCGTTAAAGTAAATGACGCTCTCCCGCAAGACCGAAGAATTGTGATAGCCCTGGTAAACGGCGCCAGGAATTTTGTCGTTGCCGGTCCACCAATGGCGTTATATGGACTCAATATCCGGCTTCGCAAGGTGAAATCAAACGAAAGCGTGGACGAATCGCGCGTACCTTTTAGCCAGAGAAGATCACATATCAATAATAAGTTCCTTCCCATAACGGCTCCCTTTCATAGCCCTTATCTACAATCAGCTGTCGAAGCCCTTCGAGAGGACCTAAAAGAGACCAAGATATCTCCCGACGAGCTTGCCATTCCAGTCTACTCAACATTCAGCGGTAAAGACATTAGAAATGAGCTGCAAGGGGAAGATAACATTGTCCCTTTCCTTGTCAAGATGATTTGTCAGGATCCAGTACACTGGGACAAGGCTATTGCAATGCCCAACGCAACACACATACTAGATTTTGGTCCAGGGCGCATGGCAGGTGTTGCTGGCCTCACGAGCCGTACCAAAGACGGCACCGGAGCCCGTGTTATTCTTGCAACCAACATCACAAACACAACTCACCCCGAGATTGGATGTAAGCATGAGATCTTTTCTCGGAAGATGTCTGATCTGGAATATGGTACAAATTGGGCTACAAAATATGGACCGAAACTGATAAAGGATCATGCTGGTCGATCGTTCGTAGATACGAAGATGAGTAGGGTGCTCGGTCTTCCACCGGTGATGGTTGGTGGAATGACCCCTACTACAGTACATGGAGACTTCGTTACTGCTGGAATGAATGCCGGGTATGAAGTCGAATTAGCTTGCGGCGGCTATTACGATGGAGCCAGCCTAACCGAGACAATCACCGAAATTTCCGAGAAGATCCCCCCGGGGCGCGGTATCGTACTCAATGTTATCTATGCTAGTCCAAAAGCTATCGCCTGGCAAATTCCACTCGTGCGAGAATTACGCCTTAAAGGAATGCCCATTAAGGGGCTAACTATCGGCGCCGGGGTGCCCTCGCTTGAGGTCGCCAACGAATACATTCGAACGCTAGGACTCAGACAAATCGGATTCAAACCTGGATCCGTTCATGCTATTCAACAAGTGATCAAAATAGCCCAGGCCAATCCTGGCTTCCCAATAATATTGCAATGGACAGGGGGGCGCAGCGGTGGGCATCACTCATGTGAAGACTTTCATGAACCAATTCTGGAAATGTACAGTAAGATACGGCGCTGTGCCAATATCGTACTTGTAGCCGGCTCTGGATTTGGTGGTGCAGATGATACCTATCCTTATCTGACCGGTTCATGGGCTCAGAAGTTTGGGCGTCCGTCCATGCCTTTCGATGGGATCCTACTTGGGAGCCGGTGCATGGTTGCGAAGGAAGCACACACATCCACTGGTGCAAAGCAAGCTATCATTGATACGCCTGGCCTTGATGACTTTGAATGGGAGAAGACACATCACACCCCAGCTGGTGGAGGCGGTATCGTTTCTGTCCTCTCCGAGATGGGTGAACCTATCCACAAGCTCGCAACACGCGGCGTGGCATTTTGGGCTGAGATGGACCAGAAGATCTTCAGCCTTCCCAAAGATAAACGCTTGATAGAGCTAAGAAAAAAGGAAACTCGCGACTACATCATCCGACGACTGAATGCCGATTTCCAAAAACCATGGTTTGGTCGCAACAGCTCCGACAAAGCCGTAAATCTTGAGGAGATGACCTATGCTGAAGTTGTTTCCAGAATGGTTGATCTTATGTTTATAAGGCACCAACAGAGATGGGTTGATAAATCTCATGCTATATTGACTAGAGATTTCATATATTATGTTGAACAGCGTCTTGCTGTATATGCCAATGTAGACGGCAGTCTACTAGCGGATACTTGCCGGGAGCTGGATGATCCGCTACTGGTAATCGACAAGTTAACCGTAATGTATCCTTTGGCAGCTTCGCAATTCATGAATACTCAAGACTGCTTGCACTTCCTGAATCTTTGCAAGCGCCGCGGTCAAAAGCCCGTGCCGTTTATTCCTTTTCTAGACGAAGATCTCGAGATGTGGTTCAAAAAAGATTCATTATGGCAGTCTGAGGATCTTGATGCGGTTGTCGATCAAGATGTGGGCAGAGTCTGCATCCTTCACGGGCCTGTAGCCGCGAAAAAGTCGACTACTCTTGATGAATCCATTAAAAATATTCTTGATAACGTCCATGAGGGTCATATAAAAATGCTGACAGAGGATTTCTATGGTAACGAGAAGATACCCATCGTTGAGTGCTTTGGTGACACGACGGCGAGTTTCGCCATGGACGCTTATCCAACATCAGAAGGAGTCGCTATTTCTGAGACTAGAAACGAACTGAGACTATTTATACCAGGAGACACTCTTCCTAGAGTTGAGGAATGGATACAATTACTAGCAGGTAATCAGACTTCCTGGCGTCGCAGCTTGTTTACTTCCAAGATCATTATCCAGGGGCATCGCTTCGAAGCAAATCCACTACATCGTCTTCTTCTCCCCTCTCGCGGATTACTTGTCGATATCTCAAATCCAGAAGAGCCAGAAAAGACTGTTATTACTGTGGAAGAGAGTGTTGGTAGCAAGCAATTACCAACAATAAAGATTGGTCCTATCTCCGATAACGCCGTCATACCCTTACATCTCATCGAACACCGCACTGCACTAGGTAGACCTGTTACACTGACCCTGTTATATACATATCATCCAGAAGCTGGTTACGCGCCAATACACGAGGAGTTGACTACGCGAGATGAACGCATCAAAGACTTCTATTTTAAGCTTTGGTTCGGTATAGGTCGGCCATCCACCCCTTTAAATCTGGCGATGGTTGATATCATGCATTGGGTTGGCGGTGCCACGGTGGTTTCTAGCCCTATGATCTGTGATTTCACGCGTGCTGTTGGTAACTCTGCTGAAGCCTACATTGAACGGCCCGGCCAAGATCATCTAGCGCCCATGGACTTCGCCATCACTGTTAGTTGGAAGGCTCTGATGGAACCCCTATTCCACGTTGACGGCGACTTGCTAAAACTTGTCCATCTCTCTAATCGTTTCCGTATGATTGACGGTGCAGCCCCGTTGAAGAGCGGGGATATACTGAGTACCACGTCCGAGGTCACTACCATCATGAACCAGGACTCGGGCCAGGTGGTCGAGGTTTGTGGCGTCATGACGCGTGATGGCGGGAAACCTGTGATGGAAATTACTTCGCAGTTCCTCTATCGCGGTATTTTTGCCAAATTTGAGAAGACATTTCAGCGTAAAACTGAGCCACCATTCCAGGTAGCACTCGAAAAACCCAGAGATGTGGCCGTCCTGAAGGCTAAGAGGTGGTTCAAATTGGAGAGTAGCCAAATGGAACGTCACTTACTAGGCGGCACTCTTATATTCAAGCTGAAGACATTTACCCGATTCTGTGACAGGATCACATACGCCTCCGTTGAAACTACCGGCACAGTTGAGTTGAAAGTTCCGGCTTCCAAAGAACTCATCCACATCGGTACGGTAAGCTACCTCTCTGATGGGCCCTCACGCGGTAATCCGGTCCTGGCATACCGTGATCGCTACGGTTCCGAAGTAGATAGGCGCGATTATTTCGAGCACCCGATCCCAATACGGAGCAGTGATGGTAACGCTCCTCTCCAGATCGAGGTACCTCTATCCAACGATAATTATGCTCGCGTGTCAAGAGACTTCAATCCTCTTCATGTCTCGCGTGCCTTCTCTCAGTATGTTAATTTGCCAGGCACTATAACGCATGGCATGTACACCAGCAGCGCAGTTAGGAGCCTAGTTGAAAACTGGGTAACAGAGAATAGCGTTCATAGAATGCGCGACTACAATGTCAAGTTCACTGGAATGGTTCTTCCGGGCGACCGACTTGATGTTCAGCTGCAGCATATCGGTATGGCATCCGGCCACATGGTCATTCAAATCGAAGTCGTAAAAAACGACGAAACAAGAGAAAAGGTACTAGTAGGGGAAGCCATAGTCGAGCAACCGACATCTGCATATGTCTTCACAGGCCAAGGCTCTCAGGAGAAAGGAATGGGCATGGAGCTGTACGAGAAAAGCGCGGTCGCTAGAGAAATCTGGGACCGTGCTGATAGGCATTTCCTCGACACACTTGGTAGGTTTCCTGGTTTTATTATATCTTAATCTAGCTACAGAGATCCTTACTGATCGTGTGTCAACAGGATTCTCCATACTTGAGATCGTTCGAAATGATCCGAAAGAACTTACGGTCTATTTTGGCGGTGCGAGGGGCCAGACTATCCGAAATAATTACATGGAGATGACTTGCCAGAGCCTCGAGCCAGCTGCAGACGGCAGTGTGAAGCTTGAGAGAATCTTTAAGACTATAACGGAACAAACCATGTCCTACACATTTCGGTCCCCGGTCGGCCTCCTTTCGGCAACGCAGTTCACGCAGCCGGCACTTACATTAATGCAGATGGCAGCATTCGAGGACTTGCGCGTTCAAGGCGTCATCCAGAAGGACACCGTCTTCGCCGGGCACTCTCTAGGCGAATACAGTGCTCTCGCATCAATTGCCAAGGTCATGCCTGTCGAGACGCTCGTTTCAGTCGTGTTCTATCGCGGCCTGTGCATGCAAGTTGCTGTTGAACGAGACAAACTCGGGCGCTCAGATTACTCGATGATTGCAGTCGATCCTTCACGGGTGAGTAGTCAGTTTACCGAGGAGGCATTTAAGTATGTAGTCAGAACAATCGGATATGTCACTGGTTTATTCCTGGAGATCGTCAATTATAATATCTGCAACATGCAGTACGTCTGCGCAGGCGATCTACGCGGACTCGATGTGCTCGGCGGCGTCATGGACGGCATCAAGGCACACGATTTGAATGCACAACTGCTCCAAGAAGAGGAACACCAAGAGTCACTAGTCACAATAATCGAGGAAGCGGACCATCGCTCACGAGTTAAATCCATACCACTGGAACTATCGCGCGGCCAGGCCACCATCCCACTCCGAGGTATTGATGTTCCTTTCCATAGTTCGTACCTACGACCGGGGGTGAACTCTTTCCGGTCATTCCTACTCAAAAATCTCGACAAGAAGAGCATCGATTCGGCGCAGCTTGTGGGGAAATACATCCCCAACCTTACGGCCAAACCTCTTGAGCTCACGAGGGATTATTTCGAGTACGTATATAAGATTACCGAATCATCTCGTATCTACGAGGTATTGGAAGGCTGGGGTAGGTATGGGATGCCGTAAACAACGTCTAAGCCCGTATTCTTCTCTATTATAAATGCAAGCAATTTTGGGGGTCGCACTAGATTATCCAATTAGAATATCGCTGTCAATGATAAAGCTGAGAGTTTTCTCAAGGTAGTCTAGATAAATCTTTCCCACGCATGCACGCAATTGCAGCAACGTGTTGTGCCGCGTGGTCTAGTTCCATGGCTCTATATTTCCCTTGCTAGACCTTGATCAATATATCTACCCCGTGCTTCGAAAATATGCCCGAAATCCAAAAATAAATCTAATCTCGTACTTATCTTTTTAAATATATATGAAGAAGACTCTTGAACACAGACGAGATCCTTCGATAAGCTGTTGGTTTGGTTGTTTATAAGATTGTCGGAAGTGTGGATAACAGGTTAATTTCCAGATCACAAGTTCACAACATACCTTGTGTCCAGATTAGGAGCGGTGCCAGCTATGGCTACAAGGTTTAATTTTCCTACTTTGGGAAACTCATATTATCACCCAATATCGATTGTAACTAATATTATCCTCCGGATAGGATAATAGAATGTGTCAGGTCTTGGTTAACATGAGTATAGGAGATAGCAATACCCCTGTCACCTCAAACGAGGCTATATAGAGTCTTGTATAACTCTCTTAGAGAGGTAAGCTACCGGATTATATTACCTTCTACAGAAGACGTGAATTGACTTTAGTTATCATGCTTATGTCTACCTCGTAGTTGTATGAATCTATCGCTTATGGTTCCAACGGTCTTGTGTGGCTTGTTGGCTAGCCCAATCCATGAGAGACAACATCGACTTTAACCGCTGAGCCTGCAGCGAAGTCACGTTACTGGACGCTACCGACAACGAGCGTAGCACTGCATCTAAACCGAGGTTTCTTAGACAGCTGGACAAGAGCATGATCCGAGGGTAATAGATGCGAGATGTCCATCGTGTGGAGCCGTGTAGGCCTAGATCTGATGCGAGTGCGGATGTAAGTCCACTCCCGAAGTCTGACTTACAGTGAGGCTTGTCTGGGGTCACTTAGATCCGCCACTACCTCAATGAAGCCTCTTATCGCATATAGAACTTGCAATCATGGGATAGACTAAAGATGCGAGGGAAAAAAAGGACCGATCTGGAATTCCAGTCGCTACGTATGTTCTAGACCAGCACCCAACTCTTTGATCTGTTACAAACCTCTCGTGGTTCGTCTCCGTACAATCGTTTTCCCCCAAGAGCCACAAAGGTTTCACTGGCCCCTCGGTCAGACCAGAAGACATTCGATTCTGACGAAGTCTTATTCTATTGCTCGGCAAATGGTCAGCATTCTGTCGGTTGGGGGCTTGAAAGTAATGCTTTGAATCCGATGTATTCTGCATTCTGATAAACCTCCGTCGTAAGATACATTATGCCCGGCTACCACAGGACTCCAGTCGGACAGACGGTTAGGGACACTTACTATTCCAGTATATTTAATATCCGGACTGGCGGGTAGGACCGCAAACCATAAGGCGCTTCTAGTGAGCTTCTTCTGCTACTCGTAGCCAATTGTTAAGAACAATCACGGTTCAACAAGCTCTACGGTATTACCTACAGATTACTGGTACTTAAAGCTTCTTTCAACATTTACAAGATGACAAGACAGAAATATATTTCACATAGTCCGAAGAATAGAAAGTTTCACAGCCAGGACGAAATAGTCAACTATCATGATATAGCCGCCACAACGTCGTCGGCATTTGAAGGGTTTTCGGATCCTATCTTAGATGGCACAGCTATGTTTGACGAGCTGTCCCAAAGAAGGTATGTTGGCTAGTAGGTACGTTAGAAAGTATCGAGCTTAACAATAAGTATCACAGTCTTTTCTGGGTCGACGATACAGACACCTCTCGGAATCGTATCAACGGAGATGAGATACCGGTGACATCGATACAGCATATATCAGGCAATCTAGCGTCAACGGATCTATGCCCAAACGCGCTGGATAAGTTGAGTACCGGTGTATCAGATTTCCTAGGCAACCCGAGTAGTGATGATCGGTCAATGGATCGGAGCGGGAAAAATCGATGTTGGGACCATGGATGCAACGGACGTGAATTCTCATCCAAGAGCAACTTCGTGAGACATATGAAGGAAAGATCGGGAGCCAGCACCAAATGTGTTTGTCCTCTATGCGGTGCTATTTTCACCCGCAACTCGGCCAGGGATACACACTTGGCTAAGCAGAGCTGCAACAGAATACGTCGATATTCCAATGGCCGACCGCGTCCAAGCCGACTCGCAGTGTTGGGCAATCCCCGCCTGGCGGCTGCAGCAGTGGCTGCCACCCAGGAAGGTGTTCATTGGCAGACGGTAGACTGGGGTTTAGAACCCATAGGCGGCCCAGGGGCGGCTGGATTACCGCCTCCGAGCTGATGCCTCTGCTCGACATAGTATTTAACTGACAGGTACTATGTTGATACCTCCTATCACGCTGTTAGGTGGAAAAGCTCAAGCACTAGTGAGTGATTCGGATGAAGTTTTTAGGCCAACCCATTGTACCCTTACTATCAAAAGTCCACCTTTGAGTATTAGGATGGACGACAAGCCCTTTTTTTGAGAACCGAAAAAGAAAATTGAAGCAATGCTACACCTCGGTTACCGTAGCAGGTGCAGATAACCATCACATTAAAATAATAAGGATAATCGCATCGATCATTGTAACCACGCGTATGAGATGTGGTAAAGCTCAGCGCCCAGCCTCCCAAATGAGCGTATCAGGTAGGCACTGAATGCGTGGTTTAATGCTACATGTGTGTGCATGGTATTTATTATCAGGGTGACGACCCTTAAAAACCCCTAAAAAAAGGGGGGGAAGTAGGTAAACAACGATCTACTCTAACCTGGTGTACTGAAGTACCCTTTGACGAATTATATGAACCTCACTCCCATTTTTGATATATACACCCGGTACCGTAGGAATATAGTCGCGTTTAGGTACCTACCTACACCAGTACACACCAATCGGCGAAGGGGGCGCATCTTGGTCGGTGTCGGAATGTACTGATTTTTAGCCTTGGCTTCCGGAATGCCGCGGATGACTCGGGGCAGCTGCGGAATGATGTGGAGTTGTATGGCCCACTTACTTAATTAGGGAATCGAGACGTGTTTTATAGCTTCTATTCAATTTCTAAATACAACATCGAGAGATGTAGTACAATATAAATGTTATATTTTACAACTTACCACGTAATAATGCAGTTGACTCGCATCTTACCTAATAATAAAAAACGTGGTCTATAAAACTTCAGAGCAGTGACAACAACTGCATACCTAACCCCATGTACCCAACCAGCCAATATATGTCAAGTATCTCCTATTCTAGATATATTAATCTCCTAACAATCTCCTAACATATCCCGACAAAAACGAGAGTCCTAAACTCAAGAACTTTCAGTTATATAATCACGTTACATTCTATGGTTCTATCATATACAAGTTGCTTTTGGAATTGCTCTTGAGAATATCAGTCTAGAAAAGGGGGGGTGGTGATGATGTGTAAGGCTATACAATGCTCGGGATCATTCGGGATAGCCTCAATTAACTCGCCCACGCATTTAAAGGTGGGTTAGGATACAAGAAATCCCTAGAAGGTAATTCATAATCCCAACCCCAAAGTTCGTATATTACCTGGAGCAGCCTACCCATGGCCAATCACTCACGGACGCCAAGAGATCGGTAAGGATTTCCACATTCAGCTGCTTTGCCAAGGCGACAACCTCTCGCCCAAGAGGAGACAGCGAGAAAGCTTGTTGACGATGTGCTTACTATTTACAATCTGCATATGCCAGAGTTATTAGCCCGCAGCTGGAGAGGCAGCAATCGGGATCACGCGCCTAGCTGCCACCTCTTAGCCTACCACGTATGTATGAAACACAACTGCCGACACCTGCGAAGCTACATACTGCGTACTTGGAGATGGGTGGGCTGCCACGGTTTCGGAGAATTTTGACACGCTCAAGGTTGTCAAGTCGGACTGCCGTCGACGTAATTTCATATATTGCGTGGGTAGTCTAAGGGACCGGGGCCGCCCGGTCTTGCTACTTGTGTAAGGTGGTATATACTAAATTTCCTATTCCATCAAGCCCAGGCTGATTCGAAATCTGAGGTGTCGAGGCACGATAGATTCTGCAGTTATCCACGATTCTAAATTCCTTTCGCCGCATTGACCGACCCTTCCGAAAGAGTAAGGGAATTGAGAAAGGCTTGACAATCAGATCAGAGTCACAGCTCTGTATGACTTGTGTCACCGGCCCCCATCGCCCATAAGCGGATCCCGGACCGCTTGAGACCCTCACGAGCGGATACGGGTAGCAGCATCCATCTGAGGTTCTGAGTGTTGTGATACTGCCACCTTTGCCAAGACTTCATGGCATCTGCAGTGAGAAGAGATACATCTATAGGACAAGATGGTGTGGGATTAACCAAGTTGGATCCGGGGCCCAGAGCACAGCGCTCAAGAGCTTACAATTGAGGAAGTCGAAAAAGACAAGGAGCTAAATTGTTGAAGGCACAGTGTTTGGGACAAAAAGGTAATTATAATTTTGAAGTCGAGGGACGATATTTTAGATATAAACGGCCTAGTCTAAGCCAAAGCTGCTTCATGTCATTGCTATCTCCAGTAATTAAGTCCATCCTTGGCATGACCCTTGTGTTATTAGGAGGCGTAGATGGGCTGAACCATGTACACTACGCGATATGCAAGGACTCTAATCCTGCATTAAAAGATAGAGGTGATTAACCGCAGATCCATATAGAAGAAGTCTTTCTAGAGTTCCGACCCAGTTTATAGCACTCAATGCCTCCATTCATAGCCGTTTTTATCTTGAACACATTATGAATTTATGGTTAAATCACAATCCACATTAACCAAAAAGAAACCTTTCTTTTACTTTTGTTTTTTTTTCTCATTCAAGTATTCGAAATACGGAATTGACTCATTGATTGAACCCAACACTAACATGTTGCAGAATAGCTGTATTGACTTAGTCAAAGAAGACCCAACAGCGAACCTCGATAGATCGGCGCGTTGGTGCGTCGTCTGGGCTAGCATCATCCCAGAACGCTCCATGTGGCGAGACCTTTGTCACGTCCGAATCAAACGAGGAGAATATAAGAGCCTCATCCAAATCGAGTCTGCTCACGTAGTGGTATTTATAACTGCTCGAAATAGTTAAAGCACTAATTTCTCACGTAAACACTAGGGATGGATTATTGTGGATATCTACATACCCTGGGTCATATTTGACGACGCTGTCGTGCTTCTTCTCTCCACGGATGGCTATTCTGGGGTCGTTTGTGGGATACACGCGCGCCAAGTGTGTATCGTAACTCCAGCCGTCGACATCGCTATGATTAATAAAGCAGAGCGGCCATTTCTGGATAGGCTTGTCGATCGTGCGCCAGATGTTGACTTGGGCGTAGCGCTTCCCTCTTTTAATCAGCTCATCCGCCTGGTCGCCAAGAATCTCGCGCACACCGTCTTCCCCTGTCACGGCATCACGGTCTACGTGGGCGACAGGAAGCGCAGCGTGTGAAAGCTTGTTGGCGGCAAATTCACCGGCTTTCAAGCTATTCTGACGGATTCGAAATACATACGGCACCACAATACTAGAGCCTGTAATCTGCTTGACTAATTCTGCCACCTCCTTAAAATAGACATCCTCGATGTGCTTTTTTCCTAATATGTAAAGAGTTCATTAGATAACAGTCTCACGTTTCTTACGATTTGATACTAACCCTCAAGCTCATTACCAGCCAAGAACTGTTCAGGGGTCAATGACGACTTGTGCCTCACAATCCCATAACCGTTCTTTTCATAGTTTGGCTGGGGATTCAAGGTTCGGATGTCCTGAACCTCGATCTTGACCTCTAGCGGATCGTGCACATTGGTGAAGCCGCTTGCCCAGTCAATATAGCCAATATCTTTACCATCCTTGGTACCATTCCACATGCCCATGAGGCCAGTTGTGGAGGCAACAGCGGTGGCAGCCATGACTAATGTCAGGAGGGAGCCTAAGTATAATGGGTAGATTTAGTGCTAGGGAAATAGATGGAAATGGGAGCGATACTCGTAAAGGAGAACTAGTAGCTAGCTCAGAGCCACCTTGAATTATATACCATCTCTCAAGTCTATGTCTTAATACGCAGAATATGAAAACCATTAAGAGATTCATTCTCTCATGTAGACATCGAACCACCGACGGTGAACATCAGGATTTGGGGATTTCAGGATCTTACAGTTTACTACGGGGGATTGCGGGATTCAGGGATTTTCCAAGTCAGCCAGCCCTGCAGAAGGGAAAAGAGGGCAAGTCAACAGAGATCTACAGTCTCCTAAACCGATCTTCCAAAACAAGGGGAGGTATCTTAAAATAGCTTCTATCAAGTGCTTCGTGTACCCCTTATCTTGAGCTTTTGCCATCCGTTATATCTACTTCTCTGCTTCTTTTCCATATTCTTTCCTGCTCGACTTTGTACGACTACAGTCATAAATATAACTCTAATAAGCCATGGATAATTATCTACAAGTCACAGATTCCCGCACAGGAATATCTTACAAGATCCCAATAGAAGGAGACTACATCCGTGCTGCAGATATTGGCCGTATTGGCGCCCCGGAGAACCGAGATGTGACTTCTCTAAAGGCCGCCCGTCCACTGCACATACTGGATAATGGCTTTCAACATACAGCATGCATGGAGTCAAGTATCACCCATATGTACGTCTATGAAGAGCAAAGACTTGCCCTCGTCACTTCCATATTTCTCTGCTAATTCATATTTATCATGGGTAGCGATGGTTTACGCGGTACTATTCGATATCGGGATTTTCCCATCGAGAGCTTATTCCACGATTACGTCTATGAAGATGTCATGTATCTCATCATCTGGGGTAGTCTTCCTACTAAACAACAGAAAAGCTACGTTCGAGAAGCAATGTGTAAGGCTATGATCCCATCTCAGAATGTCAAAGATGTGATCTCGTCGTTTCCGTAAGCTTCGTCTCCTATAGAAGAGCACCATGCAGCATTTCTGACATGAATCTCCAGGCGTGACTCGGAGACTTTCCCTATGATAATCGCTGGGATGAGCGCTTTCGCAGCCAGCGACAGCGTTATATGCAAAACGCGTCATCAGCAAAGTTCCATGTTTCACGGACATCTTGACATTGCTGATGAAGCCCTTGTGCGAACAATTGGGTATCTCGCCTCCACGATCGCACTCATCTACTGCCACAAAAATGAGAAGCAGTGGAGCGCTCCGGATCCAGGTCAATCACTACTGGGAAACTTGCTACTAATGATTGGTGTCACGGATCCCCAGGTAGAGAGGTGCCTGGCTAAGCTATGGATACTGTATGCTGACCATGAGATGACCAATTCTACGGCCGCCGTGCTGCATGCGGGATCTACGCTCATCGACCCGGTATCTGCTGTAACATCCGGCATCATCTGCGGTTACGGACCGCTACACGGCGGTGCCATCGACCTGGCTTACGAAGCGTTTAGGCAGATCGGAACGCCGGAACGCGTTCCGTCATTCATCGAGCGTATCAAGGCCAAGGGTGGTCGGTTATTCGGCTACGGCCACCGAGTTTACAAAACGCGGGATCCTCGTGTGGCGCTTATCGAGGAGCTGGTCAAGGAGCACAGAGAGGCTGTCGATGCCAACCCTCTGCTAAGAGTTGCCATGGCGATCGACAAGTACGCAAGCCAGGACGCGTACTTCGTCGACAGAGGCCTGAAGGCCAACGCTGACCTCATGGGCTGCTTCCTCTATACGGCCATGTAAGTACAACTATAATTAAAGATAACATGGTTACGCAGCGCAATCTGGTCTAGGAGTCGATGCTAACCTCTAACGGCTAATTAGGGGTTTTGATACGGACATGATCATCGCCATTACGATCCTCTCTAGAACTCCTGGCGCGTTGGCTCATTGGCGCGAGAGCTTGAGTAAGAAGCTTCCCCCCAACGTCCAAGACTCGTCGCTAACCAACTACGCAGCACAACCTGTCAAGCTGTGGCGTCCTCAACAGAAATACGTTGCGCCGTTTTCGAATTAGGGAGGTGTTAAGACGGAAGTTTCGAATGTATATAACATCACGTCTTAAGCAGACCTTTCCCCGTATTTATGTGTACAGCAGTCGTTGTTTTCAGCTTTAGTATATTGCAACGTGAGATAGCTTAAGCCTTAGATAGGTAATGAACGAACATCCTTCATCCTAGCTCACTCACTTGCTTATTAGTCGATATAGATACTACCGCATCTAGTAGATGTATAAGCTCAATATGACTATCCTATCGGCTAGGTAGAATACTACGACGCACCCTAATAAGTAGTACCTACGGGGTAAGATGGGGAGCCCTGCATGGTAAAGATATGAGTGTTGGACTGGTGCCGATCCAAAAATGAATATGGTCCAACCTTGGAATTCGGTATTCATATGTGCATCATATTTATAGTTCCTCGATTAATTCCCTATCACCGACGCAAGGTAGCTTTTATTCAGGGTCCGATTCGTTAAATACGTCGGGTGCCGAGAAAATCAAAACCCCGGACCGGATTTCAAATCTCAGTAGTCTGAGGGTTGGTTGGTTGGTATATTTAACGAAGTAGTCTGAGGGCAAGATGGTAAAGGATTGATTTAATAATGCGCCCAGCCAACACTCGACGACCACATACAGGGAATATTTTCTTAGAACCGAGTTTACTACCTAGGTAGGTACTGTTGGAACAGCATTTTAATTACCGGTAGCTCTGAGTTTGTTTACATTTCATCAAGGTGCATTCTAGGGAGATTATGGGATCGGTATACGTAGTAGACGTAACATTATCTCATTCACCCGGCGTACGGTTGTCCGAGAAGATTGGGGGTCACGGTGCCGCACACCTAGGTGTAGCCTCTGTTCCGGATTGCACGATGCCTAGCATTAAGAAGTCATACCCAGAGGTGTATACTTATAAAAGAATAACTTTGTTAAGTTCTATATCTACATGGTAGGTTTGCCATCAAGGAGAGAATCCCTGTTCAGGCGGTATTCCGGTTCGACATAACATTGAATCGACGTCGTATTACGTTTTCCGTTCATCCTGGAGGGAATTATACATCTTGTGTCGTCCATCCGTGACGTGCATACACATCTGACGAAGCACAAACACATGTCTGAAATGTCAACCCAATAATCACTACTTGTACGCTAGAAATAAAGTCCCCGAATGGAAGATTTACATAACCCCTTTTACTGTAGTTCCTCGAACTATCATCACTACTCCTCACCCTCTCAATGACAATCCCACCCTTCCTGCATTCCTTTAATCCGTAATTCCGCTGCCAACGGGCTCGATCACTCACGATCTGAATTCCATTCTTGTTCTAGAATGGAGCAGTTACAACATATCTCGATTTCGTACCAGATGAAAAGTCGGTCGTAATACCAATCCTACCTTCCTCTCGCCAATGCAAATCTGAGAGGTTACTTACATGCTCGACCGAATATGATGAGTTCCTGCGTCATATCGACGCGGGGCCGTGATCGACTGGAGCTAGGATTTGAGATATCACTTGCAAGGCTCAGAGCCTCAGAGCCTACAATCTTGTGTTTTCTGGTAACAAATCGTAGTCAAGTCCAAGTCTGAATAGTGTCGAAGGAAAATTACATCTCTAGTCGATTGATACGTAAGTATCTGTAGCGTGACACGTCGAATCTCGGTGGGTCGACATGGCTCTCGAATCTAGGGTGGCTGCTACGCTGCTGACTGCACCTTGCCCCCCGGCCCCCCCTGAAAACCCCGTTGGCAACAAAAGCCAAGGTCTAGACTCGTCTTTCCCCATCAACGTCTCTGGCCATGGCCCCATACATATTGTGCTAACCGCCAAGCCCATCGTGACCTGTCAAAGGTGCCAAGGCCTTCGGATGCGAAGAAGGCAGGGAGAGAAAGACGAGTTATTCATCAAGGGGAGAGCAATCTAACCATGGCTTCTACCCGTCCGAAGGACCGACAAGGCGCCCTCTTCGATGCGAGAGTCGAGTCCAGAGCTATACGGGCGAAACTACCGGTCGTGCGTAGTTCGCCTGGGTGAGCTGACATCGCTACTGATTACATGATGTATCGTGCCGAGCCAGCTGACCATATGCTTAAAAGTCATCGAAAGGCGGACCAAAATTCTCCTCGGTACTTCTGCAGCGAGCTCTCTTCAACTTCAGCCGATGGCTCAGCCTTTGACGTGATTTCCGCGTGAACCATTTGGCTCCGGGCACTTGCAACCTCGGAAGAAAAATCGATCCATGGAGAGCAAGAAGACGACAGTCGTGGTCGAGAAGGATATTTCTGTTCCGCGAGTCACCGACTCCTCGGACGACCCCAAGGGCGCTAGCAAAATCAGCGGTGATACTACCATCTCCGTTGTTGTTGACGACGATGCTCGGCGCACAGAGCTGCCGGACGGCGAGCCGGCCGAGGAGATCCCTCCACGGTTCACCGTGTACAAGCCGTGGCAGAAGCGGCTGATCGTCCTGGCCGCCGCCTTCAGCGCCCTCTTCGCCTCCTGGACGGCCCAGATCTATCTGCCCGCGCTCAATATCGCGGCCGCCGACCTACGCGTCTCGACCACGCGGATCAATCTGACGGTCACCAGCTACATGATCCTCCAGGGGGTCACGCCCATATTCATCGGCGGATTCGCCGACACCGCGGGGCGGCGGCCGGCGTACCTGGCGTGCTTCCTCCTCTACATCCTCGCGAACGTGGGCCTCGCCGAGTCGGACAGCTACGGGAGCCTCCTCGGCCTCCGCTGCTTCCAGTCGGCGACGATATCGGCAACGCAGGCCCTGTGTCAGGGGGTCGTGGCGGACATCGCGACGAGCGCGGAGCGAGGGCAGTACACGGCCTTCATCGCCGTCCCCGTCACGCTGGGGCCGAGCCTGGGCCCCGTCATCGGCGGCGCCATCGCCGAGTACCTGGGGTGGAGGAGCATCTTCTGGTTCCTCGCCGCGTGCGCCGCGGCGAACCTGCTGGTCCTGGTGCTGTTCTTCCCGGAGACCTGCCGCAAGGTGGTGGGCGACGGCTCCGTCCTGCCGCGCCGGCGCAACCAGACGGTGCTGCAGCTGGTCCGGAACCGCCGGCGGAAGAAAGACGTGTCCGACGCCGAGAGCAACACGCCGCCGCCGCCGCCGCCGCCTCCGGCTGAGACGGACGGGGCAAAGAAGGTCAAATTTGCTTGGTCCAAGTTCCTCACGTCTCTCGTCCTCCTCTGCGAGAAGGAGCTCAGTCTGCTTTTCATATACGGCGGGTTCGTGTTCGCGGGCGTCTACGCCGTGGCGACCGCTGTCCCGACCTTGTTCGCCGAGCTCTACGGCTTCGACGGCCTGAAGGTTGGCCTGATCTACCTCCCGATGGCCGTGGGATCGATCTTGTCCGTCGCGGTGGTGGGAAAGAGCATGAACTGGAATTACAGACGGCACGCGCGGAAGCTCGGGTTGCAGGTGGATCAAGAGCGGCAGATGGACCTGGCGAACTTCCCCATCGAGCGGGCCCGGATCGAGGTCGCGATCCCGCCCCTCGTGCTGAGCATGGTCATCATCACGGCGTGGGGGTGGGCCCTGGAGCACCGCGTCTCGGTGGCCGTCGTGTGCGTGCTGGTCTTCCTGCTCGGGCTCGGGCTCGTCAGCACCACCAGCGTCTTCAACGCGCTGATCGCGGACGTGCGGCCGGGGAAGACGGGCGCGGCTAGCGCGGCCAACAACATCATCAAGTTCCTCCTAGGCGCCGCGATGGCCGCGGCTATCGACCCGCTGATCAGGGCCGTGGGACCAGGCAAGGCATACTCCATCATCGCGGTGCTCTACGTGTTGCTATCGCCGTGCCTATACCTGCTAACGAAGAAAGGAATGATGTGGCGTAAGAAGTTACGGGAAAAGGAGAGCGGGAGCTTGGGATAAAAGCAGGGAATGAAATTCGTGATAGACTGCCGTATAGAACTGGAGAGCCCTGTTAGTCGAGTACTGATACATGATGCAAGTCTCGGGATACCTTCCCGCACTTATCGTACCATCATCATGCCACTTCGCTCCTTTTAGGTGACAGGTTGTCTTGTGATATTGACCGATTAATCTGTTCGTGGCTGAAATGTCTCGCTAAACATCACCGATATAGTATGTACTGTACATACGGACGTACTAGGGAATAATGTGAAGATCTCTATACCGAATACAAGTTGGTATTGGTACGTTATCGACTCAATAGAGGTAGCTATATCCTACGTAGGAGGTAGGTTTACTGCTTTCAACATCGGATCGATTACCCTGTCTGATATTGCCTGCTCCCATTACTCTATACCCAAATCTGAAGATCTATTAATCCATTTAACACCCTTTTCTCCTACATGGATTCTCCCATAACCTGGTACTCTGTTATTACGGAGGATATATGGTAGGCATATAACGCACATTATGTTCTAAGCCCTCATTCCATGTCCTCCACCATCACCCCTGACTGCCTAATAGCTATATCCTAAAGATACACAACCCCCATAACGACTACGCTCTTTCTCAAATTGAAGTTCCTCACGAAATAGTGCAATAGCTGAGAATTCTTCTACATTTCTGAAAGGTGGTAATTTAAAACTCGAAACTATGCGTCTTGATCGAGATAGTTAGGAGCAGGGCACGCAGCTGATGAACTAGGTCGACAGCACTACAGGTATCGTAAGTACATATAGCTCGGCAGCTACCTACAGAAGATTTTGAAATCATACCTATCTTCAAGTATTTAGTTCTAAACAATTTAATCGTAATATCGGTTTCGTCTAGTACATAATTATGTAGCCATGTTATAAAGCGCACACAGACGACCTTGCCTCAGTTTTCTTTTTTCGCACATAACTCTACATCATCCTGAACTCGGGCCACAAGCCTGACTTATAGATCCGTTATGTCCTAGAATGCTAGAAACTCAAGGAAATATATTATCTAGAAGTCAATTCACTATCCCGCCGCGTTGAACTTCACTGGTGCGTGCATTCAGAGGACCCTATTATTTAAAGTCAAACTCGGAAATATGCACGAGAAATAGTTCTCAAGGTCAGAACAGGCGCCGCCATTTAACGTGATCATCGCGCCAATCCATCCATCTGGTCTTAGAACGACAATAGCGCCCTGTGTAGGATCAATCCCGTACCTTCGATATGCACTCTTCTCTTCGTCGTTGAAGTAAACCCGTCCAATAGGTTCATGTCCAAGAAATTCAAACGGCGAAGGAACTTTCTTAGGAAGAATGGTGATAAATCGTAAAAGACCTGCTTGCTCGTCAGTCTATCTTTATAGGTCAGGTTAGAGTCACGCACCTCTCGTGGTAAGTTGCTCTAAAGAAGATGAACCCTGTTGTAATGTTTCCGGAATAGCAGGCAAGCATTCAGCTGCGAAAACAAGCACACTGAAACACGCGTTATTGGGTAACTCGCGGATCAGTCTCGTAGACTCAAATGCTCCCGGGCGTAAGAGAGAGATATCTGGCCCTCTTGCTCCTACCTTAACTAGTGGCTGCGAGCTGCAGAATGAGTGCTCTAAACAATTCACGTTCAGTAAATAATCTGTGTTTTCATAGCAGATCCCAAGTCCGTTCATAAAGGTCGCAGACTCTTCGAAGATCTGTCCCAGAACCTCGTTGACGTCGGCGTCTGGATCGCCTTGCCATTCTTCGGGAAGGTGATTCGTCATGAGCCGGCTGATATCTCTGTCGTATTGAATAAGTTTCCGCACATTTGGAAGCCTCTCTGCCTGATACGTTTGCAGAATAGATGGATTCGCAAATCCGCGTAGCACAAGACTCAATTTCCAAGCGAGATTTATAGCATCATGAAGGCCTGTATTTAGTCCTTGCGCTGCCCCTGACGAGTGGGTGTGGCAAGCATCTCCGGCCAAAAAAATGCAACGATCGAAGAAAAAACTGCTTGCTACACGCTGGCTTACAGTGTAGATCGTCCACCAGTCGACGTTCTCAAATTCGATATCAAAGGGCTTGACAGCAGCAGTGGCCTCCACTACCGCGGCAGCTTCGTCGAACTCTGGGTACATATTGGCTCGGTCATCAGTCAACGCATACCCAATTCTTGTTGCTCCATGATCAAGCGCGACCCAAAGCACGTTTCCATGCGTTGGAGACTCTATCGAACAGTAAGAACGAGAATTTGGCATGTTAGTTTTAATATGGCCGTCTATCCTCACCCATCTATTTCCATTGATAGAGCCTTCGAAGGGAATGCCAAAGGTATGCCGGACAGAGGAGTGGCCCCCGTCGCAACCTATTAGATATTTGCATTGTATTATTTCATATATCCCGCTGCGGTGGTCCAGAAGAATTGTTGTTACCCGGTGTCCTGCTATAGGGCTATCCTGATTGATCGAAGCAGTTATCAACTCGACCGGGGCTTCAACCTCTACGCCATACTCTCTCATAGCATTTCGAAATATTTCTTCTTGGAATTTTTGTCTTAGCACGAGGGTGAAATCAAATGCCGTATCATCAAAGCGATTTATGAAGCTCCATCCTCGGCCGTGAACCTCTCGACCATTGGCATCGTAAGTCACCGTATTACGACAGGCAAAGCACTTTTGTAGCAACTCATCAGCAAGGCCCAGCTGATCAAGCATCTCGATTGTTCGAGGAAATAGCGTAATAGCGCGGCCATACGTATCCTGCGAAGACTTGGTGTTTTTTTCTATGATGCGGACGGAAACGCCACCAAACCTCGCAAGTTGTAACGCCATAATGAGGCCCACCGGACCGGCTCCGACGATGAGTACATCGATACACTTCGAGCTTCCTTGCATGATTCTGGAATATGCAGTATCACCAAAATTACTCACAACAAGAATGAGGTAAAGGTCGAGTGACACTACCAGACCATGACCATGGCCCGGTGCGACAGAGCCCTCGCGAGCGAATGATATAGGTTGGAGAAGAAAGCCTAGTCGGACTCGCATTCGACTACCGGTTGAAACATTTTTGTGGTAAATTCAACAACTGCTTGCTATTGACATCTCTCGGATAGGAGTCCGTTTCTTAGACCTATCCAAATGGTTCGGTAAACCAACATGTGACACCTCATGAACAAGATACCCGTATATTGTATATAGGGGATTCTTGTCTCGTCCTTCAGCTTGAATCGTTCCCGGAAACACAGGATTCGTGGGTTACATGGTCACAGTTGACGCGGGATAGTGAACAGGGAAGGTCATAAGCGAAATGATATGTGACGATTATTTATTTTCAGCCATAGACAATGACCAGGTAGCAGGAATAAGAAGAAGACAGTGACATGACGGACGGTTCGGATGATGGATGTTCGTAAGTGCTGCACCCAACCATAAACGATGAAAGTGATATTATATGTGTGCGTGACTGGTCTTAAAGATCTGAAGCTGACTGCATGCAGCCGGGGAGCTTTGAGAGGGGAGTAATCAGTACTACTCTCCAGTTGTAACAGTAGATCACGAACCCTCTTGCATGCGTCGAACGGAGTCGAATGCGGTCGAAATGGTTACAAAGTGTACTGTGTAGATGAAAAATGAAGGAGAAGAAGAAATGAAATTCTCAAGATGTGTGATATAATTTCTTTATGTAATCATAGTAATACCTAGTTACCTAGTTATAGGGGTTACCTAATAAAACACTTCAAGATTACACATATCATCATACGGTTAATCAGGTTTTTGAATACAACCTACCTCATATGTAGAATCTAGATACATACCCGTACATACCTATATCAATATGTAGGTACCTCTTATCTCTTATAGTATACTGAGATACCCCGCACACGTCATCGTCCAATGAATCAAGTAGTGCTAATGGTCTCTGACGCAGCTGTCTTGGCCTGAGACGATGTAAATGTTTTACATGTGTATCTATCTCTATAGGGGGTTAAAACAGGTATGTACCTAGTCTACATACAGAACATCGAATCTAAAAAAGAAACTGCCCAAGAAATACTTCCCAAATACATCCCTCTTACATCCTACATACAAACACCAACCCAACCATTCATCACTCATCCCGTCTCTGTCTTTCCTCATTCCCGAGTCAGCGAGGTCATCTACCACCCACATACTGTAACCATATACTTTATTAATCTACCACATCTATATCGTATTTAATCAACATGAGCGGGGAGAGAGAGCAAGGTGAGCTTGGCGACGCTGCCCCCGCATCCGTAACCATTCTCAGGCCCCAGATCCGCTAACCTCATCCCGTCGATGTAACCATATGTAGATTTCGGCGGTAATAGTGAGTCGGAAGACTACCCATCTTATTTCTGACCATAGTCTATATGTAGATTACATGACATGACATAACATAACATGACATGGCATGGCATGGCATGAACATACATTACATCTTCTAACATAAAACTAACTAGTGACCCACGGTGGTGCTTATCCTGCCGGCGGCGGCTATGCTCGCGCCGACGACGATGACATGCGCGGTGCCGCTGAGCACGCGAGTCGACATGCGGGGAGCTCCGGCGACAGCAGCTTGTTCTCCAACTTGCTCGGCGCGCTCACTCAGAAGAAGCACTCGCTCGCCGCTGAAGAAGTAGACGAGGACGATGCCGTCAAACAGCACAAGCGCTTCTTCGGCCGTGATGATGACGGCGACGACGACGACGAGGCTGATGACAAGAGCATGGGTTCGGCCGCCGCTATGCAGGCCTTGAAGATGTTCACTGGTGGCCAGAGCGGGAACTCCCACGTACGACACAGTCTAATCTATTTTGAGTGAGAGGAAACTAACGAAGCGAATAGGAAAGCAGCAGTCAGAGCGCATTTGTAGGCCTGGCTATGGCCGAGGCTAGCAAGGTACGTCTGAGAAACATCCGTCAGACCATATATCCGCCTCTAACTCGTCACTTGCAGCTCTTTGACCAAAAGGCTTCACAAGGGAAGGTCTCCGGTGACAGTAGCAAGGAGTCGGCCATCATGAAGGCCGGCGAGACGGCCCTGAAGATGTACCTGAAGAGCGGGGGCAAGTCTCAATCATCGGGCTCAGGTATCCTTGGCCTAGCCTCTAAGTTCCTCTAAGGTCTTAGAGGGGGTTGGTCGACTTCGATATGGTGCCTAGGATTTGAACTCGAGCAGCCGTCGCGTTGCGCGGCTGCGTAAAACTGCGCGGGAATGTTTCGGATACGATGTCACCAAGGGTAGCGTTAGTCGCAAATTAGGTCGACCACGACTGCGAAAATATAGGAGCGTTTTGCGAGGAGTTGACTTCCTGGACATACAGAAACTTGATGATGCACAAGGCATCAGCGACTTTTGGTAGCTGGCGATCGAGATCGTGTAACTATTTGGCTCCCGTGTGTCTAATGTGAATCCGCCGAAAGGCTTAGGCCTAGCATGTAAGTCTGCGAATGACCTTGTTATTTTGCGCTTCGTGCCCAACCAAAATATGTAGGCGCATCCTATATTGTCGTATAGATTTGGAGACTAGATATATTCCGCGTTGCAGAGGATTGGTCGTGGGGCTACCGTTACCGTTGCGGCCGTTGCTACGCTGTGGGAAGTGCGCCGGAACCTGTGGGGCTAGACGCGCGAAAGAAGAAAAAGGTGATGAGGTCGGTGTGGCCGAAAGCAGCATCTACCACGTGAAAGTTATCTGTACTACACCACATATCTGAGACATCTCGTCGTGATGGTCACAAAAGGCACGATGGGTCAACGAGGCGGTATATTGAGACGATCGTCGCGACGGGATAGGGTATTGAAAAGGAAGTAAACGCAAAACGATTGACAGGTCATGAGCTTCCAATATTGCCCTGCTCAGATAAGCGAGCCGTCCATAGAGCCTCCTGCATTAACATTCTTGTTCCTTTCCTCGTGACATATCGTATACGTCTAAAACAAGCCCCCCCTCCCCCTCCCCCCAAGGCCGCCCATTTTGTTACCTGTGAGATATCCCCGTGAATGGTACAGCCCAAACCAGATTTCGTTTCCCAGGTATCTCAAAAAAGAATCAAATCTGTAAGAGAAAAAAAAAAGAAGCTCGTGTAATAGATAAGCCATTTGTAGAAGAAGCCCAACACACCATGATTTTGTCCCAACACCATGCCGTAGAATCCGTCAAATCTGAGATGCCCCTTTGAGCATGAACCGTGTCGTTTCAAAAGGTTGTCATAGGAAATACCCATACGCCATCTACCCCAAAGTCTACCTCCCATTGCTGAGATTCGATTAGGGATGTTAACCGCCAGATCGTTAGAAAGGCTTACTACTGCTCCACGATAGGTATAGTGAGTGGACCAGGGCCAGCACTGCCGATATTGCCTCCGCCGCTCGCATTCTTCTTCTTCTCTTTCTTTGCCCACCGAAGGCCGCAAGCGTTGCAGAGAGTTTTGGGCCCTTGCGGTCCCTTTCTCCACTCAGGAGAGTCCAGCGTCCCTAGACGCTTGTTAGTATGATAATCCATGCACCTCGCCCAGTATGTCAGGGGTACATATGTTGTACGCACCACAATCAGTACACACATATTCTTCAGCAACTTTAAGCTTCTTCTTCTTCTCTCCTGTTCTGGGATCCCTATCAATCGGTATCGCGATACCGACATCGCCCTTGATTAGCGTTGGACTAGAATTTCCTGTAGTTATGCCACGGCTCCGCTCTCCTTCAACATATCTCAACCCGGTCAGCATCTCGATAGTATCGGTATGCGATGCGCCCTCGTATCTTGCCATCTTGTCTCTGATTGAATCTGGTCGGTTTCCTGCCGTTACTCCCTCGAGGTTCTCTCTTGTTAAGGCTATATTGAGCGGTGTCGGTCTCTCCGGGGGTGGCATTGCCTGCGCATCTACGTTCGGATGATTGAATATGGCAGGACTCTGAGATGACGTTAACATCGTGTCTTCCGACGCAGCTATATCTGATCGGCCCTCTTGGCTTGCGGCGAACCAGCTCTGCTGAGAAGCCTCCTCTTCCTCCTCTTCTCTTCGAAGTTCGGCAATCCGCCGCCTTAATCTCTCATTTTCAATCTTGTGTTCCAAAAACGAATCTAGCAATGAAGCATTCTTGGTGGGATACGGCCGTGACATCATGAACACCGCCTGACAAAACGGAGACTGGTTTTCCGGGTTCGGAGCGAATTTGGCCGCAGCGATATGAGCGTGCCCGACAGACTCGAATATGGCGTAATTCCCATCTTTCTTCTTCAGTCGGTAGAACATACGCAGCGGGTTACCGGTAGCTATAGATTCGTTCATATCGGAGGTGAAGGTTCCAACGTCATCTGGATGAATTAGATCCTTAACAAAGCGGTCGATGAGCTCCTCCGACTCATAACCAGTCAACGGCGTAACACTTGGCGACGCATACTTAATTCTTCCATGAGCATCCAGTATCTGTAAGAAGTCTTTGAGCTCTTCCACAACCTTCGCAGGCCAATTCCTCCTCTTGGTGAACTCGGTCAAGGTGCTTCCTGCCTGTATGGTGGGTTGTGCTGGAGCAACGAAGCTAGGGGCAATTCCCGTGGGCGGCGGCGGAGGAACTACCCTATCACCGGGACTAGACGTAAATTGCGCGACGTCGTTCTGGACGAGCGCAGCCTGAGGACTTGCAGTCGCCGAAACTGGCGGGAATGGATGGGGCGGGCCAGCAGTCATGTCATTGAGGCTATCGAGGTTCATTGGTAAGCCATCAAAATGCGTGAACATGGAACTATCATAGAGCGACATGATATCGTTCTGACCGGTGGTCGCCATCTGATCCAGAGCTTGGTATTAGTTTGGCCAAGGCTCAGAATATGAGACTAGTGGCATTCGCCATGAGGCAGAGATGTTTCAGACCACGTTGTCGGGTACTCACCGGGTTCATTGTAGCCGGCGCGGAAAAGTCAAACATGTCGTTTGGATTTGGCGGTGGTCCGTGATCCATGACGACGGATAGTGGGTCGAGGCAACGACGGCGGCGGCAGCGGGAGTGGTAGCTTGAACCTGATGAGTAGTCAAATGCGACGTGGTAATGATAGTAGTGACTTTGGTACCTTGAATGAAGGATGGATGGCGCCCAGGTCTATACAGCGAGAGCGAGGGCATTTGGTTAATCGCACCCGCACTCGCAACTCTCAACTCGCAACTCGCACTCGATGAACAAGAACAGCAACGACTTTAACAACTAATTTCGACTAAATAGCGAACGAGCGGGATTTGAGATCATCTGGAATTCGATAAAATTGAGATATTGTCAATACAGCTTGTTAAAAGAATGATGAAGAAGGAAAAGATGAGAGAAGAAAAGTAAAAGGATAGAAGATAAGAAGGACGGGGAATGGAAAATCACTGGCTTTGATCAGGTATCGGATATGGGAATATGGGCAATATGGGCAATATGGGCGTAGATGTGGATGTGGATATGGATATGGATACGGATGTGGATGTAAACTTGTGGATAATGGATGATGGTGGATGTGCAGATTGTGGATGGACGGATGTGATATGACCGATTAGGTATATGGGTATATGTATGTATATGTATATATATATGTATGAAAGGAAACTGCACGGAGGGATATGAGTTAAAAGCTGTTATGTGTAGTTACATACAATAGATTTGTTCAAGATGCTGAGTGTTTAATTAAGTGTTAAAAGTGCTGGGTTGCTATTTGCATACCTACATATCTACTTCGTACTTCTAGGTAAATAACGCTGGACATCGAATACTCGATGCTGAATGCGGGATGATATATGTAGTTACTAGTAATTCGTAGATAAGAAAGAATAGAACAAAAAGAAAAGGTCATAAATCATAGCCGGGGTAGTAATGGAAAAGTACGAACGATTGGTAAAAAAAGGAGGCAAGGGCATATCGAAGGAATATTGAAAACGGGATGGGATTTCACTTTCTCGATGAACAAAATGGATCACCGTGTGACCTAAATTGTACCTATACTTGTACGGAAGTTTAAGATACCTTGATTCTTACGTACATACCCACATAGAGGTACGTCAGAAGCCAAGACGATCTAGGAAATAGCCCATAGGCCCGACGATCGCTAGTAGCCAGTACGTCCCGATTCATGTAGTACCGGTACTTTACCCAGTACGTTGACAACGTTTATTAAGGAATATTTGATGTTAATTCAAAGGAAACTTTTACTAGGAGGGCGGATGTAAGATATATACATTATGCATTTGACATTAGGTAAGGTGAAATCACCAGTTCAACCTACCTAGGAGGTACATAACATAGATAACGTTCAAAGTGTACTTCTTATGTACCACTATATGCATCCAAAATGTATACCTTCAAGTACATCCACAGGTACAGTATCATGCAAAGAATAGGTACCTACCTATATGATGACCTAAGCAGCTGCTAATCAACTGATCTAGACCTCACGTTTTAAGGTTGGAAGCTTACCAGGTAGGTACCTAGGCAGCTGCAGGTACTAGGTTACCAACTTAAGTTAACGCGTGTTTCTCCCCCCTCCGAAATCTACATACATACATAGTATAGGTACTGTACTGTATGTATGTACATGCCTACTAAATAGGTAGGTACTGTAGCCTAGGTTCTAGGATGCCTGTACCTAATCAATCGCGACGCGTTCAAAGTTCAAATTTCAAATGTTCAAAACGTTCCTTTTATCAAAAACCGTTGAAGCAAAAGCAACTTTAAACTCTTACCACAACCACTTCCAGGAAAGGAGGAAGGAGAATAAAAATTTTACATCAATACCTAAGACATCAAATCAAGATCCATCTCATCCCGCGACCTGCTCACTAATATAACAAGTACCACTTCTTATGCTATCATGGAATAAATGCTCCTTAACTCGGACTTCTCGGGACTCTACCGCGTAATTCGTTACCATGTCTAAGATTGACAAGCTGTCCATCTCGGGCGTTCGATCTTTCAGCCCTTTAGATCGAGAGACTATACAGTTCAACACGCCTCTAACTCTCATTGTCGGATACAATGGTTCGGGTAAAACGACGATCATCGAGTGCCTCAAGTATGCTACTACCGGCGAGCTACCTCCCAACAGCAAGGGAGGCGCTTTTATTCACGACCCAAAGCTTTGCGGAGAACGGGAGGTCTTGGCCCAGGTTAAGCTCAAGTTTACAGTCCCTCCCGAGACGGTCTATGTTGTCACTCGTAGCCTGCAACTCACCATGAAGAAAACTACGAGATCCCAGAAGACGTTAGAGGGCATCCTTCTTACTGATTATGGCGGCGAAAAGAGTTCGACCTCGTCTAGGGTCGTCAATCTCGATACCGCCGTTCCTACCGCCCTTGGTGTTGCCCCGGCCATCCTCGATGCTGTCATATTTTGCCATCAAGACGAGTCGTTGTGGCCTATGAGTGAACCCTCGGCCCTCAAAAAACGATTCGACGAAATTTTCGAGGCCATGAAGTATACCAAGGCAATCGATAATCTCAAGTTGCTCAAAAAGAAACAAGGAGAGCAGTTACAGAAACTTAAGATAAGTGAGGGCCAAGAAAAAGTCAACAAGGAAAAAGCCGATCGTTGCGAGAAGCATGCCATCGCATTACAGGATGAGATAGAAGACCTGCGGAAGCAATGCGAAGAAGCCGAGAAGGAAAAGAAGGAGGCCGAGGAGAACGCTGCCGATCTTCGCCGGCAGGCAAATAGCTTCCTCGATATCGTTAATGTCTTAAATAGTAACAAACGAGATCTTGGATATCTCCAACAGAAGCTAGAGGAGACGAAATCCCGCATGGATGAGATGGGAGAGCCTGACGACTGGCTGCAGGACACTCTAGCACGGTACGAAGATCGGGTCGCTAGGCTTGAACAAGAACGCAAGGAGAATATCGAACAATATAGCCAATATCAGACAGATCTAGCAAAGACCCGGACCGACATGGAAGAGAAGCTAGCAGAACAAGGCAGGCACCAATCAGACAAAGCAAAGTACGAGCGTCAGCTCGCGTCGCGTGTCGAGCATATCCACCAGGCAGTGCAGTTGCATAGCATTCGTGGGTTCGACGGAGACTTGGACGATCACAAGGTCCAAGCATTCCAGGAGCGGATTTATGGCCTTTTGGCAGATAAGAAACGAGAACTCGAAAACCTACGATCAGAAAATGCCGATGAACTTGAAAAGAAAAGAGCCGTTATTTCTGATTTGGAAAGCCAGAAAGCTCGTCATACGCAGAACCGTGATCTTGCAAGACAATCAATTGGCAAGATTGAGAGGCGGATCACAGCCCTGCAAAGAGATCTCAACTCTGTTGAGGTTGATGAGGGCGGCAAAGCACTGCTCGACTCCTCTTTTAAGGATATAGAAGGGCAGCTTGAACAAGCCAGCCGAGAATTGCAGAAGGCTGAGTTTGATTTAAAATTACAGGAATCAGAGAGCAAGCTACAACAATTCGAAGCGGAAAATAGCAGACTTGGCCGTGAGCTCATCGAATCGACTAGGCTACTTTCTGACCGAGCACAGTTAGATGTTCGCAAGGCCGAATTAGCCGAGAAGAAACGCAAGTTGGATACTCTCACCAGCACGTGGAATGATAAAATATCTGGCATGGTTGGTGGTTCGTGGAAGCCTTCAACGCTTGATCGCGAATTTCACGATGCGCTACAAGTGAAGACACAATCTCACGATGAGTCGGTTCGAAAGCGGGACGATATTGTTCAGCAACTCAAGCAGGTGCAATACACACTATCAAGTTCACGAGCGAATGCCAGCAAACGCGACGAAGAGATAGGGCGATGCAAGTCGGCGGTCATAGACGCGCTCAAGGCAGCAGATCCTGGATCTGAATGCAGCGTCGATAAGCTACCTCATGAAATCGAGCGTCTCGAGGACATGATTCTTACTTTAGAGAAAGACATAACTCTCTTCGAACACTTGGGAGAATACTACTTAAAATGCCAGAAAGTGTTGAACAAACAGAACCGATGCGAACTCTGCGACCGTACCTTTGCTGACGCCAACGAGAAGTCCCGTTTGGTTAGAAAAATCAAAGAGGCACTTGAGGAAACCAAAAAGGAAGAAATGCAAACTGAGTTGGCCGAGTACGAAGAACTACTAGGAAACCTACGATCAGTCCGCCCCCAGAGCGAGCTCTATGCCAGACTCGTGGCGGAAAAGGAGGAGGCAGACAGGGAGTTACGGGCTAATAAAGACAGGGAAGAAAGCATGGTACAGCGCGTTGAAGAAATGGATGAGCTTGTCCGGAGAAAATTAGAAGAGAAGCAAGACCTCGAGTCGATGAGCAAGACTGTCCTTGGCATTTCTCAGACGCATAGGGAAATTGAGGAAGCCGAGGCTCAAGTTGACAGGATCATGTCTCAGCAGCAGTCAAGCAGCACAGTTCGAAGCCCTCAAGAAATTCACGAACTTCAAGACAAATGTGCCGAGCAGATGAAGACAGCCAAGAACAATATTTCTCAGCTATCTAGCGATAGGCAACGCGTACGGGATTTGATCAATTCTCTTGAGCTCGAGCGAAGCCGGTTAAGTAACAGGATCAACAACGCAGTTCGGCAACTAGAGAAGAAAAAGGACCTCCAGGACCAAATTCAGACTCAGAGAGACGATATAAATAAGCAGAAGCAAATTATCGTTGAAGCGGAAAAGGAAATAGGGCTAATCGAACCCGAATTCTCTAAGGCCAGGGCTATTCGAGATGATACCCAACAGAGGGGGCGCGTCAAAGAAAAGAGAGTTGCTGATGAGCGGGACGGGCTTGCGGAATCAGTGAACGAGCTAAAATTAATTAACAATGACATACAAAACTATCTAGATTGCGGTGGCCCGTCGCTCCTCGCCGCGAACGAACGGCAAATACAATCCCTTGACAAAGTCATCAAACGCACGGAGAAGGATATGAACGATCTAGCTGCTCGAACCAACAAAATCAAAGAGGAAGTCGACAAGAGCGAGTGGGGAAAGAAGAATATCGTGGACAATTTAGCCTACCGTAAGACCCTTAGAGATATAGAAAAGATTGAACATGAGATCGAAGAGCTCGAATCTCGCAACGCGAACGAAGACTACGAGAGACTCGCTGCAGATGCTAGACAATGGGAATCGCGAAGTCACATGTTAAATGCAAATATAAGTTCTATAAAGGGAACTATGAAAGGGAAAGATGGCGAACTAGCACGTCTAATCCTCGAATGGGAGACCGACTACAAGAATGCAGCTCAGCAGTACCGTGAGACACATATCAAAGTTGAGACGACGAAGGCGGCGATCGAGGATCTGGGCAAGTATAGCATGGCGCTCAGCAATGCCATTATGCGATACCACGCGCTCAAGATGGAAGAGGTGAACCGAATCGCGGGCGAGCTATGGCAGAGCACATATCAGGGCACTGATATCGACACGATCCTAATCAAGTCGGATAGCGAGGTCACAACAGGCCGCAGCTCGTACAACTACCGGGTGTGCATGGTAAAGCAGGACACCGAGATGGACATGCGAGGAAGATGCTCGGCTGGACAGAAGGTGTTAGCCAGCATCATCATCCGGCTAGCATTAGCCGAGTCGTTCGGCGTCGGTTGTGGGCTGATCGCGCTCGACGAGCCAACGACCAACCTCGACCGTGATAACATTCGTAGCTTAGCCGAGAGTCTACACGCCATCATCAAGGCCCGCAAATCTCAGGCTAACTTCCAGCTGATCGTCATCACCCACGACGAGGAATTCCTTCGCCACATGCGATGCTCGGACTTCTGCGACTACTTCTACCGCGTCAAACGCGACGACAAGCAGAACAGCGTCATCGAGCGCGAGAGCATCACTACAGTCCTCTAAAGGAGGCCCGTCTTCGATAAGTAAATACCCGCACCCACCTGCTAAGTGCTTGGTATAAAGGACGCTGGCTCTCGGCTGCTCATCTTCCTGTTGCACTGAATATATCGCGCCTCCTTATCTCGCAACCTGCAATGCACGAGCTAGAGATCTCTGTCGACGTTATACGAAGGAAAATGCGGGGCTCTAGGATGGAGAAACGTACGGGGCTTCATGTATGCATGTATTATTGTCACATAGGCGTATGTATGCAAATGTTATAATCGAACTCGGGGACTTTAAAGACAGTCGGTCAGCTCAGCCCGAGCAAGTTCTTCCTGGTACGTCCGTATACCTACTAGGAGGTTGTTATATACCTCCTATACCTTGTGAGATCAAGCAAACACACCCCTTCCCAGTGTAGGTAGGTAAGGTACTACTTCTAGGCAAGACAGGTACATACATACGGTACATACGGTACATATCTCACATGCATACCCCCGATGACACATGTGTGTGTACAGCCTCAAGTTGCTGGTAACGACTGAAATACAAATCACATAATAGAAAGTAGTAAACCCCTTTTCTTTTTTTTCTTTTTTTTTGGGGGGGGGGAGGGGGAACGTAATGCAGTAGGTAGGTATCATCTATCTTCCATTCATGCATGCGTAGGGACTAGGTACTGGTGCCTACCTCCTAGGTAGGTAGGTAAGGTAGATACTACCGCATAGAAGAGCAGGCCGGGCGAGAAAGAGACGAGACGAGAGATAACCGGCTTTCTTCCTTTCTCTCCCCCATGCAGGATAAGAGGGTAGTTATGGTAGGTATAGAAGATAGGCAGGTAGGCAGGCAGGTAGGTTACCTCAGGAAGTAAGTAGGTATCTATATTAGGAGGAAGAAGATTAGGGTACATAATGTACCAGATGTTTTACAAGTTCCAAGACCGACAGATACTTCTCCTCTCCCCTCCCCCCCCTTTTTTTTTCCTCTTCCTACCGTCCTCTCCTGGCAATACCGAGCTGAAATGCACCTTCGACAGGTCCTTGATGATGTATGTGCGGTACCTATGTATCATTATTGTATGGAGAGAGAGAGAGAGAGAGAGAGATACATAACCTGCGTACCCGCAAGCTACTAAACAAGATCCGCAGGCTTCCATTCATGGCCGCAACCCGCCAATACCCTCGCGACGGAACTGAGCCGGGCCCCCCCCCCCGGTCTCGTCGCTTCGTTGCCCCTGCTGGCATACCTCTTAGGTAAGTTACATAAGTACTGCCTTTTACCATAGCTTCCCGTGCTGGGAAACTACTAGATTATCGCAATCTTTCCTCTCTTGCTCGCCCTCTTTACTCCCCTTCCTTGTCGTCCGTAGACGTATCCATAGCTGTATCCGCATCTGTCACTGTACCCGCCCCCTCGGGAGCCGCATCCACGTCCGCGTGTGAGGGCCGGTCCTCCTTAAGTTTCTTAGCACCGACGGCCACCGCTCCATCGGGTTGGTCCTCTGCTTCACGCTTCGACTGCTGGTGTTGGTGCTCGCTACTGGGACCTTCTACGTCCATTGTATCGGCGTCAACGGCTTTGCGGCCGACAGCCGCCTCGACGTCGATGCCTTGCATCGCGACGCTACCGCCGGACCCGCCAACTGTGGTCGCCATGGCACCGATGTTGACGCCGCCGGGCTGGGGTCCCATATCCTCGGGTCCGATCTCCTCGGGCCCACGCGCGTGCGGCTTCTCCTCCTCGGTGCCCGTGATCGAGCCCATCGGTGCATGTATATCGACATCCGAAGAGGTCACTGTGGCGATGGAGTTCGCTGTGGAAGCATCTACGTTCGGAGGAGACTGGGACTTCCGCTCGGCGTCCATAGTACTAGCGGATGGTGCACCGGCTCCTGCCGCTGTGGAGCTCGAGGGAGATTCGGGGCTCGGAGATGCGGATGCTCGGCGGTGGACTTGGGCGTGCGGGCTTGCGCTATGAACGTGGTGGCCGGGCACGAGCTGGCTGACAGGGACCACGCCGGCGCGTTGCTCCTGCCTAAGCAGTTCGCCCTGCGTCACGCCCACGCCACGTGCGCCCATCGAAGGGATGCCGTTCACGGATACCGAAACCGTCTCGATGCTCCCAACGCCATTCGGACCGTCGATCGTCTCAGTGCTTTCAGTGTGTACCTCACCTTCGAGATCACCACTACCAATCGCGCCGGCATGCCCACTACCTGGGCTATTGTTAGGACTCCTTTGTCCCTGTGCCACTAGCGCAGACTGCGGGGGCCCACCTATGCCTGTCTGGCCGGTCTGAATCCAAGGAATAGGTGTTAGGAGTGCGCCGCCCAAGGCCTCGTCGCTCCCAGGCGTAGTCCAAGGCGAGGGAGTAGCTAGGTTATCTGATATACCGTTAGATAGCAACGAGGCGGTCTTCATATCTGGAACAGCGGGAGGAAGCGGGTAGATATTGAGACCGGAAGTCACATGGACAACTCTGTCGAGCGCGTGGAGATAAGTTGGTAGCGAACGGTAATGGTGCTTGGGAGCCAGAACGAGTTCGGATAGACGCTGTAACGTATGCGGCGGGTATTTAGGGAAGGTAGATATCAAAGTCGAGGTGATCTCGGAAAGCATAGAGGCAATTTGTGGCGGCAACGTGCCTGGTGGAAGGGCCGTCGGAGGAGGGGCAGAAGTAGGTGGTGGATGAATGCGCGGCGCAATCGGTGTGTTCTCTTTATCAGCATCCTGAGAAGATGTCGTCGAACTTGGAGGCTCTAAGGGCGATGATGGCAACGGTGATAAGAAGTGGTCTGTCGGTTCCGAGTCGATTTGAAGTGGATGTGGTATGGAAGAAGGGATAATAGTAGCTGTTGCCGAGGGTAGATTAGGTATAGGAAATTCATGTTGGGTAATCTGTTTGTTGAGGATGAATATCAGCGTTAGCGTCAACGTGAGTATGAACACGAGTATGAGAATGAGTATGAGAATGAGTATAAGTATGAGTATTACATAGAAGAAAAGAGAAAGTTCCTGACCTTTTCGATTCGCGCCACTATGGAAGGCAACAGATCCGGCCAAATTGAACTATTCGCAATTAAGTCGCCATTAGAGATCGCGTCATGAGATCGAAACCCGTCTTAATATTCGGATCTGATATTCTTACAAGTCTATTGATCCACCATTTGCGACTACGCGCAATACGTCATCTTCGTCGATATCCATCATACTGTGATATGTTCTTGAAATCCGTGTTTATAAACTTATGGAACTGGGTGATCGTATAGTCGTATGGTCGTAAGGTCATATGGTGTCTTGTGGTTGATGTCGAAGTTGCGCGTCTGAAGTTTTTAATTGGTGAATCTTTTTTATTTTATTTTTTATTTTATTTTTACTTGTTTTTTATACTTTTCACCTTTTACCTTTTACCTTTTTTTTAGCTAGAATTTTGAACTTTGACGTAAGTTCAATGCTAAGACGTACCTACTGCTGTTTGTTAGATACCCCTAACGGCTGGATGTGGGGCCGAATTACACTTAGGTAATCCTATAAAATACAGAGATACCTAGGTACTTAAGTCATGTATAACATAATGTTATCAATGATTGATGTTGATTTATTATGTACCTAGGTCCTAGGTAAACACGAGGGTACCCGCATAGTTCCCGGTCTGGTGGTATTAACCTACGTTGTATCCGTATGGCAGTGTTAATGGTTTAAAGAGGCTGAGTTCCATGTTCAATTATGCTCTTTCGATTTGCTCAAGATCCACTAGTTTTCCAGCAATCTCTCAGCACCTTGCATTAGGTCTACAGCTGTTATGTAGATGCATTATATACCTACATACTGATAGATAGGTACGTGGTAGGTATATTAGGTTATACATATAAGTTCCTGCTTCTGATAATCTCATTGAGATTTGAAGAAGTCATGTACCACGTATTCGGACTCTCAGCTTCGTTTCAGGTTTTAGTTGCATTTGCCCCATAATGTTAGCATCAACGTTACGTACCTAGGTACCTTACATGAATTACTTACATATGTACCTCTTATAGAGTTTGCTGCACACTTACAAGGTAACATATAACAGGTATACTAGGTTTAATGTTATCGATACCTACCATATATATAGTATAAAATATAAGACCTTGACAACAATGAATATATAATTCTTAGTGTATGTTTCCTTTATGCATAATAGCGAATAATAGCGAATAATTCAAGGGAATGTAATAGGTACTTACACAGTATTGACTAGATGACCAACACCCAACCTTCAAGGGGCTCAGCCGTCTTGGCATTGGCATTTGCCAAGTCTGCCTTATACATACCTCAAGGTATTTCCATGGATTACCAGTACTCGAACGACATCAAGGTACTATGACAATGATTGTCTGTTTGTCGTGCCTTGTCTTACCTTGATCGGGTTTACAAACTACCAGATGAAAGAGGATATCATATCTATGAAGCATGTTGTGATATACAGGTATATAATGGTTAAAGGGTGGATATATGAAGTGAGTCCTTATATAGTCACATTCGTAATATACATGTTGCTTGGAAAGAAGGTACGTAGACTTGGCAACTGAAAATTCACTCTAAAATCGTCCCACTACTAATACTGACAGCTGTGCGTTGTCAAATGATAGGATCCGGGTTAAGTTATAACTCGTTCAAAGCGTTACACAATTCGTATTAAGCCTACGGTAGCCAAGGTAAGGAAATGGCTAACAATGGAAATGTTTTGAGAGGTAGATACTCCGTATTTAGTATATGTATGTAATATCTTTGACGGCATCGTCCTTCCCTCGGGGACTGGAGTCCTCAAAAGTAACCTACATAGGTACACTAGGTACCCTGCAAACTAAATATGCAGAGTTCCACTAGTTTGACATCCGCTACTTTTTATAGCGAACATGCTAACAGAAGTTACCGAAAAAGTTCTAACTTTTCCCCCACAGCACCATCTAATGCATGGCCTACATATAATGTATTACATAGGTACATGGTATGTACTTCAAGTTATGTTAGCTTGAGGTACATACATGTAACGGTAGCACAGCCATTCAATTGTCAAAGTATGTACATACCTACCGAAGCTACACTACATAATACATGTAAGAGGTACTTACATTATATTATTATATACATAATGTTGATAACATGTACAACGCAATACGTACCCATCAATATTCATCTGATATTTGAAATCCGTCACTTTGTTAAAAAAAAAAAAAAAAGATCAAACTCAATTTCTCATCCCATCAATCATTCAATCGTCTACGAAAAAATACAATATCTTTGCTGTGTCCCATCTATACTTACCAGGACAACTTCCTTCACTTGAATCATATTATTTTTTTCCCTTCTCTTCCCTTTTCTATTATTACATCCTCTCTTACTTTCTATCATCTACTTTTCCTTACTCGCAAATAACCCCCAATTTGAGGTGCATCGCCAAGTCATGATGCAAAGCCCCTAAGCCTCCTTTAACATTCAAGCGATTCATCGTCAACAGATGGTCACCTTATGTTCTACATCGACCACTTGAAGAGAAGTCGAGGAATTTATTGAGGAGGCTTGTTATTTACATGCGAACACAAGACGTCCAAGACAGCCAAGCAACTGAACTGGCCGACTTGTAATATTTAAGTCTTAAGTCAAAGGACAGGGCCGAATACTACCCCCCTGCTTCATCCTCGTTACGGGTCAAACTCATCATTGGAACTTGTTTCAGCCAGTCTAGCCAGTCTAGCCAGTCCAGCACCTCCAGCCTGCTGCTAATCGTACCGAGTAACAATCCATTCTCACCATCGAAGGTCATCATCCACTCGCCTATTCCCTACCGATCGCATCGTTACATGACGTTCGAGTTTACTTTATTACCTGCGAAACGTGGCCGACATTATTAACTTGTACCTTTAAGCACCTCCCAAACATCGCAACCTTCTGGGCTTTCGTTCACAGTGCTAGGAAATAAAAAAGAAGAAAAGAGGTACAGGTTGCCAGATTAAAGAGATCGGAGTCTCCGATCAATCCTCGTCTTTACTCTATTGTCGCCAGATTGCCAATTCGATCGTTTCCGTACCCTCGTTATTAATCCGGCTCCTCGCCTAAGGAGTCGAGTGCCTTCAATCTGGCGTTCAACCGAGATTCTCACTCTTTCCTAGCCGGGGACTCTGCAGGCTTCCGGCAAATTCCCTCTAATCAATCATTTCAGTATCCTCAACAAGAATACGCCCAATATCCCCAAGCGCAATATAATCGTCCGCTCGCGGATAACTTCGACTCCCCCATGGCCGCCACTAAAAAGAGGAGTCGGGCCAGCAGCATAGTGAAATCTACCGGCGAGATATTCACTAGGAAATGGCCCCGATTATTTTTCATCGTTGCCGCGATTCAGGCCATCATTGTTATCGTCTTCGAGTCGTGAGTTGTCCCCTATCCTTACTTATTCGACTCCTCGGAACTAACTGTTCCTTCTCAGGTATACTTTTGGGAAATTCCAAAGTGGTCTCAGAGACATGACTGATGCAGACTGGGGCGCGAACAAAAATGACGGTGAATCTCAGCTCAAGACTATCCCTACCTTCCTTGGTCTGCTGATGCTTGGCTTCATTTACGATATGGTACTGGCTTGGGATGCGCTTCGAATGAAAAATACCATCCAGATTATCGGTCTTTGCATCGCCAACTTAGCCTTTCTCGTTTATAGCGCCCTACAGATTGATCAGATTAATATGGCCGTTGTCAAGTTAAAAACTTATAATGCCTTCCAAGATCCCGACGTTTGGGCCGAGGTAGTAGGCGTCCTCATCGCCATGCCAATCGTCATTGCGCTAAGTAGCGTTGCGCTGAGCTTTATTGCTTGGAAGCTTTATCAGGAGTTTGCGTGGGATATCCTGAAGCATATAGGAGCTGACTACAGGATGAAGAAGCGATTCCTGCACTACCAGGTTCGTCTATATCACCACGTCATCTCAGACGTTCAGGCACGGCTAACAAGTTTGGCAGGTTTACATCGCTCTTCTAAAGTTCGACTTCTTCTTCTTTGTCGGTTTCACTATCCAGTTTCTAGTCGTGGTCGGAGGCAAGACGAATACCGAATTCGCGCTAACTGCCGCCGCCATCCCCGTTACCATCGCCATCCTCCTCTGTGCAGCATGGTTCACCCGGCGCGAGTGGAAGTTTGGCATGCTGGTCATTATGATTCTCTACCTCGGTGCTCTTACCTACTTCATCTATAAGCTCGCCCGAATCTACGATCCCTACGAGTCGCAATTCTACCTTCCCGTTCGCAAGTCGCTCACAACATTCGCGGTCCTCACCATCATCCTAATCATCTTAACCATCATCAACGCTCTGGTTTGCATGTTCAATTTCGGCGCCGGCCTAAAGCAGCACCTTAATTCTCCGCCACAGGAGCTTGACAAGGATCAAGCAAGCTATTCGATGCACGATGTCAAGCAGCCCCAACTGCCGAGCAGGATGACGATCGACTAAAAGTTCGAGAGGGGCATATAGATGTACAAAGTGATACGACTACACGACATTTCCTTTCAGACACTTTCCAGATATCCAATGTGTTGCGGCCCCTTCTGTAGAAAGACAGGGGGCAGGAAGGGCTTTACGGGTTACTCTTTTTCTTTTCTTTGAGGCGTTCAGAGAGATCAAATATGTACGTTCGCCCTTCGACGGAGTTCAAGGACGCGCCTCCGTATCCGTTTTACCCAAGAGCGCAAGCGCCACGTGGGACTCGCCGGGTATGGGTAACATTCTGGACCCGTTTACAGGGGCACTATTGTTGCCTGAGTACGTATTTAAGAGGGAGCTAAGGGTAATAAAAACCCCCCCCAAATTTCGACGTTCTGATTTCAGGTTTCCTTTTTTTTTATAGAGATGACGGCAAAGTCAGACTTACGTCACGTACTTATGTAGTTACATAGCCAGCAGAATCAAGCCGATGAGTTAGTTCTGCAACACGTTCCGTGCGTCTCCTACTACCCGGGCGTTACGGCGTGGTAAAATGCTGGTGTCTCGGGTGACTGACTTGCTGTACCCTAGGAGGTATTCAAGGGGAGGTTAGACTAATATGTACGGGGTATTTTAAAGGGAGTTAGTTCTCTACAAGGTCCACGAGGACCTCGTCACCCGTGTCTACCTTTTAACAGGCAGGTTCATGTATAGTACGTACATAGCTTAACGCAGATTGAGGGCTTATCTAGAACTTGTCTTATATACCTCCTTACCAGGTACCTGCCTAGATTGTTGTCAAGTGGTAGTGGTAATATACCTACCTACCTAGATAGAAGATGTAAGATATCTACCTACCTACCTATCTAGAGGTACCTACTTGTAACAGAAACGGGTACTTGTTGTATTTTAGGTACCTATTCGTATGAATATGTAGGCGAATAAGAGGTATACGGTAGGGTAGGGTTAACCTACCTCTACATACCTACCTCCTATATACCTCCTATATAGTTGGTTTTATTCGTAAATGCTCATAACAGGTATTAAACAACGCAGCCTACCTGCCTAGGTACCTAACTACCTAGCCTACCACTATCTTTTATGCCGGTATCAAGTCCTTCTGTCTTATTAGGTAGTTTACCAGATACAACAATATAAGAAACGGAGTTGACGGAATTTATGGGGGGTTTTTTTTGTGGGTGTAATGAATAACGGACCTCCTAGTAACGCCGGTAGATACATTGCGAGAGAATATATATAGCAGGCTTACCTGATATTCAGTACCCTTTTCTTTCTTCTTCTCCAGCCTGCGTCCTACGGAGGTGTGAGTTAGGGAGATAGTTCTCGCTAGAAGTACTATTGTCTTCCGGCTATGCTGCTAAGAGGTATATGTCCACCATTACAAGGCACATTAGATCGAAAAGCTTCAGGGCCGAGGACACGTGAAGTAGTAAAATGTTCAAATGGCGGGCAGAGTGGTAGCATAAGTATGTGTGTATGTATCATATCTACGACCGAAGCGTGATTGAAGTGTTCCCTACCATAAGGACACCGCCATTAACCCTTCCTCACGCCATTTCCACCACGCGCCGGAATCGATCTGATTCACTCTATTCCCATTGTCAACACCAATAAAACCCGCCGGATAGCAAATGAATCCCATGACGCCGTAAAACGATGCACCCTGTTTCTCTCTACGGCATGCCTACAGTATGATCTCCTTCGCATCCTTTACTATTCCTTCGCTAGGGCAGTATGGACACTTATACCGACTGCCTTTCGCTAGCCTTTGCAGGCTCTCTTTTGCTAGGACATGGCCGCATGGCAGAATGACGGGTGGGTTCGATTCGGTAGTCTGTCCCTTACTGACGGGACAGACGAAGATCGAGTGGTACATCATGCTCCGCGGAAGTGGTGTCTCAAAGGCGAGTTCATTGGTCGTGGTCCATTCAGTCCCTTTCGCCTTCGCCTTAGAGGTGTACTTGACGAGTTGAGGTAATGCTAGAGCCCCAGCCGTCGCCGCGACGTATAACGGAGATTCGGCTGACAGTCCTAAGAGAGAGCAAAACTCCCGCGTGAAGGATGTCGCTACGCCTTCAAAAGCTGTCGAAATGTTGAACATGGACTCATATGGCGAGTTTTCTGGATTCTGGGAGAACACCAAAGCGCCGCTGAGCTGCTTGATCTCACGCAATTGGCGGTTCTGGAATCGACTCCAGTTCTCGATCCCATACCGGACTGCGCCCATTATTCCATTTTCCGACGTATTAGGTAGTCCGTTTACGGAGGGACCCTTGAGTAGCCATATATATTGTAATCTGCAGAGTTCGAATTCCAGATTTGAACCGCGGGCCTCAAGTTCTGCGTAGTTTTTCCTAGCCCAGTTTATGGCGGGGAGTAGATTGTGTGTCTTAAGAGCTGTGAGGATCGAGTACATGTCGGCGAAAGAAGATTGTAGGGCTTGTGATTGGAATGCTGTGAGGTCGGACGGGATATCTGCGTTGGTAATGATGGCATCGGACGGTAGTCGGGAGTGAGGAGACGTGAACGAAGAATGAGAATCTTGAGATTGTGAGGGTTTGGGTTGAGATTGGGCTTCGTCTATGAAAGTCGAGGCCACGCCAAACTGACCCTCTCGGAGAAGATGCATTGCGATGGCACGGTTTATAAGCGCCGAGTGAGATTCCATAGGATTATAATCGGTAGGCAAGGAATCTTTCGCTTTAGAAAAGGCAGTCTTCAAAGCCTTGTTGAATTCATTTTGGGCCTTGTAGACTAGCCTTAGCCCGCTATTCAACCCGTCCAGTTCTTCTCTTATTGGGTTCTGTAGCTTTGCGAGCGTTAAGTTCGTAGTATGGGGATTGTTTGCTGCAAAAGACGGTCAGTCTGTGTATATATAATATTATCCTTACAGGATATATATGAATCAATGTAAGAGCAGATTCATAATGAGTATAGTATACTATATATATATTTACCTTCTTCAACTCGCGCTCGAGCGGCAGTGAGGAGACCAATGATATTGTCAACATCGTGCACGGCATCCGATAGCTTAACCGAGCTAGTCAACTTATCTAAATCTTTCTGTAATTGTATGAAGGCCATTTGGGACTTGAGGAAGAAGGGGAAATTTTATAGATGAAGAGTTAGTTGCGTTTGTCCCCGTGCTATTCCTACTTTATTCGGAATAGATCGCGATGTCGAACTCGTAACCATTAACTAATTCTCTTTTCAACATAATCTATCATGCTAATTGCATAATAGGAGATGATTGAGTTGTTAAGTGCCTTTAGAAATGGGAGAGGAAATAAAAAAAGAAGAAAGAATGTTAAGTTCAGGATTAATTGTTGTTGGAATAATTATGATTTGGTTTAAACGTCGAAGGTTTAAAAGGTGGCATAGCGAAAGTCAGATGATTGAATATGCCCGATGTAGATACCGATAAAGGCCGCTGAGCCTGCAGCAAAATTATCGGTCAACTTATGTAAGTAGCTCCGGGGTACGGATATTGAATATATGTAATTCGTACATACCCGTACATACCCGTACATGCCCCCAAACCTCAAAAATGTACCTAGTATTAATACAGGAAAGTTCATTCTAAGGAGTATCCTACATCTTTACATGTAGGTATCTGCACAGTCTGATCGTCTTCTTACCTAACCTAGCGGGAGCTACGTATAGACATGTTGTGGCAAAAGTGGGTGCGGCCACACCGTACTCTTTGCTGGTATTGTATGGTATTTAAGCCTACTGTTTTGCCCCGCGACACATGTAGGTACTTGTAATAGGTACCTAATTGGTATGTACGAAGTACCTAACCTAGGTACCTTTAAGAAGCGGGCTAACCTTCCCGACAAGATGTACCTACTTTGACAGGTAACAGATGACGCAAATAACTCCACTTTTCAGCTGCATTCTGGGCTCCCTGTTTCCCCGTACATGATGTATTTAGGTACGGTAGCGTACGAAGTACCTGTATGAGGTACGAATGTACAATTTGCCGAACGATTTCCTGAAACTGCGGTATGATGTATTAATGTGTGCAGCGTGCATAGCATAAGTACATCCTAACTCACCTAAACTATATCTAATACAACTTTGAAATGTTTGAAGATATAATAGGAGGTAAGTACGATACATGAACTTAAGAAGCAGCTAAGTTTCAGTTAGTACCTACTTCAATGTAATAAAGCTAAGGCACTTTGTGACACATTAACTTACATACTACTTGGCCTCAGCTACAGACATTCCGTCACCTTGTCACCTGGTCACTTTGACACTTCGTCTCGTCACCTCGTCATTTCGTCACTTCGTCACTTCGTCACTCCGTCACATGTCAACTTTCAACCACTTTAACAAAGAAAACGTCCAGCTTCAAAACATCGGCACCCAGGTTTAATAATAGACGATATGCTCCCCTGATTGCCTTTCTGCACACGATGAATATTAGATTAGGAATAAGACGCGATCGAGGGCCAGTAACGGAATCATGTCGTTGCGACCGCTTGTATCTTCGACCGAGCCCAAGGGTCAACGAGATGATGAATCTGCCTTCACAAAAGTTGCGTCGCAACGGAACCTTGCTATTAACCAGCTAGATGTTTCCACCATAGCTTCTTCCGACGCTAAACAAACAATATCCGCCCCTGCGCTTCCCCTCCCGCTCGTTCCTCAGCGTCGTCAAGTCATCATCCCCGATCCGGTAGCTTTCAGGTACGTCCGGCCCCAATGAGCTAGGAAATATCTACTATAATCGTAGCATCTCTAATTCGGTCCTCATTCTATATAGATATCTAGAAGATGATCCCTGTGTCACCGTCGTCGAGCGAAGACATGAGCTTCAAGGCTACGAACTATACCTCGTCGAACAATGGGCTTGCTCACGCGAATCACCCACTCTCGTGATCGTTACATACACCGGATTTGAAAAGCACTTTGTCGTAGTCGGTGTGTTAGGTGTCCCGGCTGACGAGAAGACTTGGTCGTCCAAGTTGCGTTTCTATTTTCAAGCTATTCAACGATTTCATGCCCGACCTAAGAATACCGACCTTGGCGAGTTAATGGTCACCAACCTAAGTAGTTTTCCTTCTGCCTTGACGGTAATACCGGTGCCCGATGGCGATATCAAGAAACACCGAAGGGAATTCGTTGTGAACGAAGATCTCAAGAGGATGGGGTGCTCTGGCCGATCCGGTATGACGCTGTCTGAGCCAACCGGGCCAGCCCGAGCCAAGTTTTACCAGTTGTATAAGACAACTGAGAAGATCGCATTTTCTGACGCCGTCGTCGAATTGGTCAAGATGTGTCAAGTCGCCCTCTTACTATTTGGGAAGCTAGAACAGGTTTATATTGACGGGCTTTTATGTGACGTGACCGAGACTGCTATCGGGGATTGGTGGACGGAGTTTGGAGCCGAGTATTACAGCATAGAACCTACTGATGGTATCCTAGGACCTACGACCGTCGTTGCGTTGCTTGGCTTGTTGATGGGTGCCCGAAATAGGTTGAGCTCTTTTGGAGCACCTGTTCCCAAGGACGTGTTTGATATCGAGTCCATTGAGAAAGGAATATCTCATTTCCAGAAAGATAAGAAGTTAGAAAGGACCCGTCGGCTAGATCGACAGACTATGCATAAGCTTCACGCTGTAACTGCGAAAGCGGCTGCAGGCGAGGGCTGGGGCGTACAGAAGGCCGTCAAATCGACCATGACAGATATAGGCGGAAAACGAGGGGAGATCGTTCTTGGGATGGTCGGCGGACGTGACAAAGGCGGGATAGGCGATATCGAAACTCTCGATCTCGACAGGTTCATTAGCCTGGTCTCTGGCGAGCGCGCCAAGTGGCTATGGTACGGCAAGCCCAAACGTTCCACGGCAGACAACCACGAAAGGCCTATTCCTGATATGGGAAATATCCTGTTCGGCAAAGATGGCCATCCAGGTCAAGCGAAAAGGATACATACCGCGTCTACGGAAGACGAAGTTGACTTCCGCAGACAAGAAGACATGCCAGGGGTTTACTCAACTCCGACTACCGGGTCTGCAGTTAGTATAGTAGACAATTCCGGAGAAAGAGATGCTCTTCGGCGTGGATTCAAGAATGTCGCCCGGGACGCTCGCTCGGGCCTCGGGCGTATCAAAGATGCTATGTATAGTGGTGGCGGCCTACGCGGCCATGTCAGTCGACCATCAAAAGAAGAGTCGTCTGAAACCACGATCTCTGGACCGCGGTCATCTTTGTTATCGGATTCCTCGGTAGGTATTGTGGCAAGCCCGAGCCTCGGCCCGGCTCCCGGCCAGATTAGTAAAGTATTTACATGGAAGACCAAGCCAGAGGAATATCTGAATGCCATCCGACGAGAAAAGGAAATGGAGTCAGCCCCCGCGTCGGTCACCCTGTTAAGGTCCGAGAATATGCTTCCTCAAGAGCCACGGTCAACACCTCGTGCAAACGGCCACGCGAAAATAGCGTTCAACGACGATACCAAGCGAGTCTCGCATGCAACGGAGATAAGGGGCGAAGTAGCAGCGGCAGTTGAGTCATCGGTGGCTGACTCGGTTGTTGCCGAAGGTGATCTGCGAGGGCCGTTCTTCAGCGCAGAGGAACGATTCAACACTACCCTATCGAATCTACATAGACGTCACAGCATAAGCGTTTCGCGTCCTCCAGAACGCCCTTCTTGGAACGAAGCTCGATGGCCACGAAGACTGTCTTTCGGAGATGCCGAGGAAGCTGTCCTCCGATGGGAGGAGATAGTCAACCTCGATCGGAACGAAGACTTGGACAATACGATGGAGTCAGAGAGACACGCATATCTCGGGGAGCTTGTTAGAAGTATATACGCGAATGTTCTTGATGTTAAACAAGGCATCGAGCCCTGGGTTGAGGAGAAGATTAAATCGATCGAGGAGATGGACGATTATTATGCGCGGCAGCAGGACGATGTGCAAACACTCTACGACCAGCGCACAGACGCGTATCAGCAGGCTAAGGAGAATTCCCAGGAGACGATAGCGGAACAGAGGGCACGCATCAGTGAAGCACTAGGCGATGTAGGAGTCCAGGCGGCTAAGCTAGAGTACGAGATTAACGCTCTCGTCTCTCGCGTACAGGACGTCGAGGACGGCGTTGCGCAGTTCGAGATACAAGTAGATGACGTGGAGCGAAGGGCAGACGAGCTCAAGGCGCAGCTAGAGACAGAGAGCTGGCTACATTGGGCGGTGCGGACGCTGACGGGCATCGGTACGGGCCCGAATATTACGAGACCACGGCAAAAGCAAAAGTAAACAAATGAACAAACAACCGAAGCGATCTGTCGCCGTTTTTTTTTTCTTTTTTACTTTGTAGTGCGACATATTAGATATACTTGTCTTGGAAATTTCCTTTAATAGGGGTACCTTAACTATGGATTAGAGAAGAAGAAAAAGGAGGGGGGAAGAAGCGCATAGCATGTTACAAAGCGAGCATTCGGCGTCTTGGCCGGTTTTCTCATTTACATAGGTTGTATTTATTGTTTATTGGGAATTACATGCACCCGAAGCCCCTACTGTACTTTAAGTGCAAATTCGCCCGGGTTTTATATCAGCTGGAAAACTACGGAGTGATCGTGGTGATAGGTATTAGGGGTATATAAATTGCTTAGTATTAAGCTACGAAGTAGTCAATCGGTCAAGAACCTGTTGATTGGTCTAGCTTTGTGAGTATAGGTCGGTCTTTTAAAGCCACTCGAGTCAAATTAAGTCGGATCGTCAATTCATTCAATCCTAAATCATACTAATTCGGATTGGTCAACCAGGTCAGTTTGCATTTGGCTATCAGGTAGGTAGTAATTGATTGGCTGATGAGTTGAATAACAGTTATCTACTATGTACGGAGTATTAGGCACGGCATAATGAGCTAATGACCTATGGTTGATATAAACCGGGTTAAGTCATTATAGGTAGACGAGCATATAACCTAACGTGCCTTATTTTGACTTGACCAGATAACTCGATGCTAATAGGTACCTACTTAGTAGGTTTATCCAAACAGCTCCAAATCGATTCGGCATTAGAGGTACCTACCTGGTTGAGAGGTATAGATAGGTATAAATTAGTAGAAATAGTAAGGTAACTACCAATTTAAAGACATGTAATTCCTTTGATTGATATTCAAACTTGTAACTGGGTTTAGTAGGTGGGCAGGCTTATAAACTATATACATTTGCTCATGATCAATTTAGACTGTGTGTTATCATGCCCGTTCAACAGAAAATACCACAAATATACCTCCCTCTATAGGTACCTAATGTCTCTTATACGTGAGTATTGTAAATGCCCCTCTAGTTGTATACCTCCTTGTAATATCCTCCCGCCCACACGAGGCTCCTCTCAGGTCACTCGGGTGGTGGCAAGTTCATTGAGGGAGTAAATCTCTGGAATTCTGCCGGTTGGTATTCATGCGCCTGTGATGGTAGGTAGTCCGGACTGTACCAGAGTCGCCACGCGGCAAGCGGATGAGCTTGCGAGGACGGCCGGTATTGTATCAACACCTGTTTTTCTGATGGGATTAAGTAAGCTTCGGACTCATCTTAGGTATGGCTTGTGAGTCTCCCTAGTTGGAGAATGGCGGGTAACTGAAGGGGAATGGATAGATCCTGTGGGCCTACTTACCGTCAGTGTCACCGTTGTCGAAAACGTATCCTATATTTGTGAAACGGCCGGGCAATTCCCCAAGTGGACCACGTACCACCGCTCTAATCTTGTCATTCTGTAACGGATATGTCTCGACCTCTCCTCCACCTTCTGGATGGGTGGGATATAGGAAGAAGAAAGAGGGTAAAGATTGTGGACTCAATAAGCCGACTGGTGAGCGTGTACCCGTGATCGGGTGAGTGCACAGGGAGACCAAAGGGAATGAATTCGAATCGTACTTCTTTGAAAGTATGGGCCCACTGATTTGATCGTTGAACAAATTGCGATTGGTTGGAAGTGACTGAAAATCGGACCCTTCACTATTAATCCGGGCTATCCAAGCCCCAAGGTGTGAAACTGCTATGAGAACGGTAAAGCCGTAGATGTTGTCTATGGCAAGGCTAGCAGGACGTAGTTCAAATGCCATCCACGAAGAGATAACATTCTTGGCGTCCTCCTCATCCTCATATTCTACCGGGCACTTGTTCAAGCTATTTTGCAGCTCACAAACATTATCCACCTCGGTCTGAAGAAACGTCAACGCGTCTGATCGGTAATCTTGGGCATCTACCCACTCCCAGGGTACTCCTTCATCCCAGATGGTTTCTAACGCGTCTATGTCAGCTGTTGACGGGCGACTGTAGTCCTGAAACTGGAGCGGTGTCCATTCCATGGTATCTCGGCCGGAGATCTGCACTATCTGCCCCCCAAGCCAGATGCGCAATGCAGGATGAGAGTAGTAGCTTGAAGCTGGCCGGTACTGTAACAGTATCTTATTATCAACATTGTCGTAGGAGTTAGATTCAGGTACGTTATCTAGAGAAGTCAAGTAAGCTTTAAGCAAATGCCCCGGTTACATAAAATATAAGTTGCCATATTGTAAGAAATGCTTGTAGGAAGTGACTTGCTGGCTGCTTTTTTTTTTTCGTGGAGGAAAAGGGGCATATATATCAAAGAAGAGAGACAAAAAAAGAAGAGAAAAAAATCAAATGTCGACTTACACTGTAGAGGATCTGCATCTCTATAGTATATAGTAGTAATGCTTTGGGTGATAAATAATTCGAGAATGACCCGCCGAATAAGGCCTTCTATCGGCCTAAATGCTATGCCAGCTCCCGGATCATTAGGAGGCATCAATATGAAGAACCTAGGAATAGCGTCGAACTTTCTAAGATACTCGTTCACCTGTTTAAGGCTGGGTCGGTTAAACTGGCTCGTCTGTATCATTTCGGTTACAAAGTTATTCGGGTCGTCTGAGTGATAATTCGCAAGGCCATACTGCGAAATACGGCCTATCCAAGCGCCGAGGGGTGATATTAACACGAGAAGGATGGCCGAGTTGAGCAACCTGTCCGAGCCAATGGTAGCAGATATATCGCGGAATTGGAGCCACGCAGAAGAAAATTGTATATCATCTAACTCGTAATCTAACAACGGGTAGGCATTGAGCTGACTCATTTGTTCTAGGAAGAATGTAGATGTGTCAGGATAGGCGGCTGGTTCTTTCCAATCCCAGTATATTTCTGAATCGGATGTACGCCTCTCCAGGTAGGTCGATCCGTTGCCATGGTAGTCAGGAGGATCAAGAGGGTGTGACAGAGTTGGTATTGTTGTTGTCGTGTTTGATCTAGGAGTGTTGTGAGAATGAGAGATGATTGGATATGCACTTGTGTTCAACGGTGTAACATCGAATGAGGATTTTGTTGCAGTTGGAAAGGCATTGTTGAAGGATATAAGTAGTATCGCTAGCAGCCATAGTATGGCCATATCTCTAGGAGTAAAATAGGATTTGAAAATATAAAAGAGACGAATGTATAGTCGGCAAGACAACAACAAAAAAGAAAAAAGAATTGAACATGATAAGCCAGTCGTCTTGGTGATATAAATAGCATTTCATCAACAGTACCTACCGGTTTCTACATGAAAACGCTTACCAGTCGAGAATACGAATCATCTGCTTGCTCTAGACCACCGGCTTTTACGCCGCCATGGCGTATGGTAAGGGATGAGTAGGCACTTGTAAGGCACCCCCTAGATATGGTAGTACTTACGGTCCGGAGAAGCAACATAGATCAAGATGGAACGATTTAAAGGTAGTAAATATTTTTTATAGAAGTGTGTGGAGTGGCTATCTCTCGATTTTCGAGCAACGTGATCGGGCAAGCGGTATGCGAGGGATCCTATAAGGCATTGGAATCTGGGATTCTCGATAGTTTACCATATAGTACTACACCACGGCTGTTTATTTGGTAAATTGATGATATTAACTATCAGATTTCATACAACATTAGATAACTAGTTATGGAAAATTTTCTTGTTATATCAAACCCATGTCAATATTACGAGTAATAAATTCAATATTCCGTACTCGCCTCCTATATTTAGACTCTTTTCTCCTTGCATGGCATAGAGGGCCCCTTTCCACCCCCCCTTGGTTTCTCTATTTCTCTTTCTCTCTTTTAACTGGCGAATACTCTGGAAAGCTATCGAGGACATGAGGAAAAGGTGACACACAGGTATATATGCGACCTCACCGAAAGGCGTTGGGGATGCATGTAAGGCAGAAAAGGTGAAGAGGTGTTAGCTACAGAAATAGGAACAAGAATCCCTAAATAAGAAAAGGAGGGATAAGGAAGATATATATCGATAGAAGGAGATAATTGGTCCTTCGAAAGATCGTAGTTCCCGTTAAGTATATAATTTAGGTATATAACTATACCTATAACTTTACCTAAGGTACCGTATATTCGGGCCAACTTCTTTACCAGGTATTATACGGAGTATGCAAGTGCCGGCTGCTCATGCATTAAGTACCATGTAAGGCAGGGACGAGAAACGAAAAGGTACAAACAAAGAGTTACCGGTAATACGGAGGTCGCGGCCAAAAGTATGAAACGCCCAGTACTTAGATGATAACGTACGTAAATCGGATTCTATCTAAAATACACTGTGTATAAAAACAGCTTTACAGGCACTATATTACTGCTCGACGTACGTACCTATTAAAATCAAAAGTAGTACGTTTATAATTATGAGATGAAATAGATTAGGATTCTGATTATGGTATTATCCATTTGCTATTATTGATACTTTCTTATAACGGTACGTAGAAAGAGTGAGGCATTTGTAATACGTAGTTACTTTAATAAGCTAGGTAATCTATCAGGTAAAAGGCGATAACTACCATAAAGAATCTGGCTATTAAAAGAATAATGAGCTGCATAATGAATTTAGATAGGAATGGGCTATGATAGCTATAAATATCTTCAAAAGGAGATAGAAAGTGCTATTAAGAAACCTATAGAGAAGCTCATAAATTCAGATGACGATGGTAACAACAGCAGCAGCAGCAGCAGCAGCAGCAACAACAACAACAAGAGCAACAGTAATAGCAATAGCAACAACAATAATGATTAAACTAACTATCTCTATCATCTCAACCAGGTCTGAATAGCTTCAATTAATTGTATAATAAGGTGCTCTTGACAGAGTACTTAAGATAGTTGATAAATTTGAGGTAGGAATATTCACACTGTACAGCTGCAAGTACCGAACGTTTCATACTTTTGGCCTCGACCTCCGTACCACGTGGATTAATACACCAATATCTATTATTAAGGTTCTGGAAGCGTTGGTACCTGGGAAGAAGGTTCTTACAGACAGAGATAGGCTATTCTCACGTGACCACTTATGAATACCCCTTTATGTATCTACGGATTTATTACCAGGTAGGCAGAGTCTAGAGTCTAGACCTGACATTTACATACATAGTACCTACTAGAGATTACCAGTTAGTCCATAGCGTCGGTGTTCGCGACCCGATGATTCAATGATTGTGGAAAAGTTATTCGTAGGATTATTTTCACCGTACTCCTTGCCTCTGTCTTAGCCTCAGAGGTAGCCCATGGCTCACTGGTAGGTATGAAGGAGCCAGGTTAGTTTTATAACAACTAAAAAACCTATCACGTCTTAGTAGGTAATCAACTTTTTGAGCCTAAACTTACTATACGAATGGTACGTGAGAGAGGAGAGAGGAGAGAGGAAGGAAAAAAGAAAAAGAAAAAGTTGAGAGGTTACCTTATTTACTTATACGTACTTGCTTAGGTTTATTTTGTCGATAGGTCTATGAGTTTTTGCGACGAATTGGAGAAGACATGATCGATCGAGTCACTGTCGTCTTATAAGCTTTAAAGGATGGGGGGGTGGAGAAGATGCGGAAAAAAAAGAGGCAAGGAAAATTTTACCTGGTACACGCTAGGTTGATTATAAATCTTACAAGCTGCGTGGTCGGGCATTTATATTATATCGGAAGAGGCGCAAAAAGATGCAGCCAGGGTTTACCAGGTCAAACTTAGCAAGCAAAAGCAATTTCTGATTACACTTAACAACAGACTGATTCATCGGAGATGTGAAGCTTGAGGTAAAGGTTATGATGTTGTGCTAGATTAAGCTAATACGTAGCTGAGAGGTAAGACGACTTGGATCTGCTACAAGTTGTACTCGCCGATATCCTATCGTTCTCGTGATATATGGTATTTATTCATTGAGGACTAGAACATGAAATATAAACTTCACAGGGCTAACGACGAAGATGTGTACGGAAATAGATTTTCTAGCGAGCTATATTGTACATCGACACGACGTGAGTTTGTATGGTTAATTTCTGTGGTAGGATCGGATCAAAAAGGTTACCTATTTTATAAAAGAGAGTTAACTAACATAGGTAGACGATCTTATGGGAAACTGATCTACCTAATCAGATGCCCGTAGCACCTATCACGTGACAAGGGGGGAAAAGCCAATGCTCCGTATCCCGTGATAATTGTCTTAGTCTGTTTTTTATAATTACATAGATATTTTTACAGTACTGGTAAGTATACTTTATTCTATACTAATTTGATGACAGAACTATATCAATATTATATCAAGACTTGAATCTATGATATGCCCTACCCGACTTATAGATACCTAGGTACTATCTTGACAGAAGTTTAAAGTACCGTGACGCGACGTAAACATGTGCTAATTATTACCAGATATCAACATAAAATGATCGGCTTGTTAAAGGTATCTATGTACTGGTTCCATTTAATCAAATAGCCTACCAATCAACATGATTCGTACGACAATAGCATGTCAGCCACAGATTCAAGCCACATACCTGGGTATACACAGTACATACATACATCATCTTCTCCAAGAGGTATTTATTTGTAAGGCACCTATCCGTACATCATACAGTACATAGGTACCATGTACCCTTACCGTAGAACATTGAACCTTATAGCCTACAAAAGTACGTAAATCAACGCTGTCACGTGATACTCAACTAAGTACACTACAAAAGACCGCTGAGAGAGGTCCACGGGGCTCCAGTATTAATGCCCCGGATTTATCGGGTCATGCAATCGGAACCAATAGGGTTAGTAAGATTTTCGCACTGCGCATGAAAACGCTACTTTGATCCGTCGAACTTCATTCCGATCCTTTTCTAACTTTCCATTATCCACGTAGAAGCACACCACACACACGCTTACACGTTACACACACTCTCTCTCTATCTCTACCTCTATCTCTGCCTCTATCTCTGCCTATACATAGTAACCTCTCTTATCATCAAATCTTTCATCTGCTTTCTCTTCATCCTCTTTCTATTTACCCAATCTATCGTCATCTTCCCTTTCCCGCCTTTCACTGTCCAATTTCCAACTTCCAACTTCCGACTTCCAACTTCTACCTTCGACATGAGCGCATCCTCCAGAGCTGCCAGCAGGGCAGTGTTTATAAACCCCTTTGCTGGAAAGACTTCCGCTCGGCCAGGTCTTGCCCTCCCCTCTGCCTATCTCGGACGACGGAGTCGACAATTCCCATCCGACTTTGCCGCTCGTGCCCTCCTAATTCCCGTTCGAAGCATATCAACCGAGCGGCATTCGGTTGGGCTACCTGACGGTCCGCCTCCCGGCTTTAACACGGAGCAGGCTAAGAAGCCGCTACCAAAGGCGGAGACGAATGCGGCAACCAAGAAAGCGTCGGACCAGAAGGCTAAATCAGCCGAGGATGTGGTCGCGGAGAAGACGGCACGGCCTGCTGGCGAGCTTTCCGCCGAGCCCAAGTCCCTGACCGAGCTGGCGGCAAAGAAGGACACCGAGGTGGAACAGCACGGGGAAAAAGAAAATAAGAAGCTGACTCTCGGGCAAAGGTTCTGGCTCGAGTGCCAGCATTACTGGGACGGTACAAAACTACTAGCTACGGAAATCAAGATCAGCAGCAGGCTCGCTTTGAAGATGGCTGCCGGCTACGAATTGACCCGTCGGGAGAGCCGCCAACTTCAGCGGACGGTCCAGGATCTCGGACGCTTACTTCCTTTCTCCGTCTTCGTCATCGTCCCGTTCGCCGAAGCGCTCCTGCCCGTCGCCCTCAAACTGTTCCCGAACATGTTACCGAGCACGTACGAAGCCCAGCAGTCCAAGGATAAGAAGGCCGCGACGCTGCGTGCGACCCGCAAGGAAGTTAGCTCTTTCCTCCGCGATACCCTGAAGGAGACCGGGCTGCCCTTGTCTCCCGCGACGACGCAGAAAGAGGAGTTCGCCACGTTCTTCCGAAAACTACGGGCTACCGGTGAGCAGCCGAGCACGGACGACGTCATCAAGGTTTGCAAGGCCTTCAAGGACGACCTGACCCTCGACAACCTGTCCAGGCCGCAGCTGGTGTCCATGTGCCGGTACATGAATCTGAACACGTTCGGCACGGACATCATGCTCCGGTACCAGATTCGCCACAGAATGCGGCAGATCAAGAGAGACGACAAGGCTATCAGCTTCGAAGGCGTCGACAGCCTCAACGTTTCCGAGTTGCAGATGGCGTGCGCCAGCCGAGGCATCAAGACGCACACGGTCTCGCCGGCTCGGCTACGTGAGGATCTTCAGTCTTGGCTGGATCTACGGTTGAAGCACGGCGTTCCTTCGACGCTGCTCGTGCTCAGCAACGCATACATGTACGGACAGAAGACGGAGGGCGGGTTCGATAGCCAGATCGAGGCGCTCACGGGCGTGTTGTCATCTATCCCCGAGGAACTCTACCACGAGATCGAACTCGAGGTACATAATGCCGAGGGGGCGGCGACTAACAAGCAAAGGCTTGAGGTGCTCAAGGAACAGCAAGAGCTGATCGAGGAAGAGAACGAGCAGAACCAGGAGAACCAAGACACCGGTCTCGCCACCCCGAAGGACGTGGAGGACATCGACGAGAAGGACGACCGAGTCCTGGCCGCGTCGGGGCAGGGTCTCGATAAGGAGGTGGTGAGCGAAGCTGTGGACGCCGAAGTTGACCAGGTGCAGGCCAAGGACATGCAGGCGGAACAACAGCAGCAGCAGCAGAGGAAGGTGGAGGGGAAGAAGGTGGAGAACTAGACGGAGAACTGGGAAGAGAAGTATAGGCACTGACTGCGTCGCGGCGACGAATGATCGGGGGGGGAGAGGGATAAAAAGAAAAATAAAAAATGCGATTACGGGCACGAACGAACAATATCTGCCATCGCTTCTCTGTTTCCTTTGTTTACGGGGGGGTACTATGGGCAACACGGACTTGCCGGTGTATCACGAGCTGTCTTCTGAGGGAATGGAAGGGGGAAGACTTGACTTGACTCGACTTGACTTGATTTGATTTGACTTAAGGAGTAGCGGTTCTTCCTTTATTTTTTTGTTCTCGACAACCTACTAGGGGGGGAAAGGAAGGGGGATGGTTATTCTACGATAGAAAGACAGACATCTCTTGTCAGTATGGAATTGAGAGGGCAAAAATAGACTACTCTTGCCTTTATTATCTTTTTTTTTTTTTTTTTTTTTTTTTTTTTTTAGATTCTTGAGATTCTTGAGATCTTGATTAATTTTGAAGGATGGGGCATTATTGATCAAGTACCCCTTTTACCTTGATTAAAAACCGATGTAATTGTTTGTAATGGAGTTGGATAGATGCCCGATGTTGAGGACGGAAGGTCGTCGGGTACGGATGAACAAGGTACAAGCGAGGTACAGTTTAGTGATGTCCTGCTCCATCATATACAGACCCTGATGGATATACATTGTAGGTAACATGAAGAAGTATATGGGTTATGGGTACCGTATATACCTAATGTCTTCTATTCGCGCGCTAGACGTTTTATTTTAGTGGTGTCCTTGGGTTCTTCTAAGTTTGGGCGCCGAGACGAAAGACGAAAGACGAAAGACGGGAAGGAAGACGGTGTGAAGTAGCGGTAACTATATTAAGTCTTATTTATTTATTCTTCTTCTTCTTCTTCTTCTACGTGTAATTTTCTCTTTTTAAACGCGTACATTTTTACATAGGTACGTCTTATTTCTTTCCAGGTCGGTTTATATTCATTGCTTACCTACCTTTAATCATTGCCTATTTAACAGGTATTTACAACTTATATGCATGCGCCTGTTTGCATGTGTATGTACGACGGCGATGCTTCGTGGCTTGATAGGTAGCGGTAGGTACGTTTCATTCCCAGATCGGGCCGGGACTGTAGTATACTTCCTGGCTCTCGTGTGCTTCTAAAAACTCGGTGTGTCCACGATTTCAACGATATATTTATTTATTTATTTTATTTTATTATGTTTTATTATGTTTCATTTCATTTTACAATATCGACTTTATCTCCTCGTGATCATCGACGTGACGCCAACGTCGTTGACTATCAAATTGTAGGATAAGTCGCCTACCTACCTAGTTATCTGGCTGTGTAGGTACCTCCTAGGGTAACCTACTATATACGTTCAAGCACTGTACGACGCACGATAGAACAATAGTTCGATCAGCTGTCGCTCCGACTTACATACACAGCAGGAGACCGTCTATCGATATTTAAGACTGCATAAGCAACTCGGTACTTGAAGTAGGTAGGTATGAGGTACTATCACCCCCCCCTTTTCTTTTCTTTTCTTTAACCTGGTCCTGGCCTCGCCCCCGGACGGAGCCTCCGTGAGCTTAAATAGATTCCGGCTGCCCTTTACGGAAGGAGGCTAGGTAGGGTATGTATGTACCTAACTAAGATCTGATAACTCCTACGCCCCGTTTTCTATTTTCCATTTTCCCTTCTCCCTTTTCCCTTTTCTGTTCTTCCTTCTTCCTTCTCTCTTTTCTCCTCTCCCTTTTCCCTTTTTTCTACCCTCAAGGTCCCTACTGACGAATGGAACGGTGACATCGTCGACTATGCACGTATCTAATACCCCGAGCTGTACAGATTTGTGTCTCTATAGATAACCGTCTTATACTAGATTAGAGACAGAAACGTGTCTACCTACCCGGCATAAAGAAAGAAAGAAAGAAAGCAAGAATGACTGGAAGAGAAAAAATCGGAACGACGAGTTTGCCATCTCGAGAACTTGCTCGTTCCACGCGACGGGTTCCTCTCTCGTCATACGCAATCGCCCTCGTCGTCGTCATTTTAAACGAGAGCGAGATGAGGATGAACGGGTTTATTATTATTATTGTTTTCCTTTGGCCAGGGATATCTACGGTATTTAAGTCATCATCGACTCATCGTCCATCGGGCCGGCGCGTTGGGACAAGCACATGCCTCACACGTACTTAGCGCATCTATTTTTGAGACGTCTTGTGAGCCTTATGGTCAGTGTACCTGCGTCGAGAGACGCATGCTTTTCGGCAGTGAGACGTCGACCGGCCGCTCCTTCGCGCGTGCAGTGTAATAGACCCGTCTAATATAACCTAGCTCGGACGAGGGTTTCATCCCCCGTCGTGGACGTTGACGTGCTACGGCAGCTAATCCCCCTAGATAACTCCCCTGTAGATATCAATCCTTCCGTCATCCATCGACGGTCGAGGGGGAGAGGGGGAGAGGGGAGAGAGATGCGGCGCAGCTTACAAGGCACCTTCTACATCTAAAGAAAGACGCATGTGACGGGATAGCCTAGCCAGCTCAAGAAGAGACGATGGGCGACGCCCTTTTGTGATATGCCTCGTAGGATGGTGGAGAAGGTGATACATGAAATAACTCACTCACCAATGCTCGAACTATGGAGTACGTAGGTAGTCTATTATATATAGATCGATCGCTCGTAGCTATATCTCTCGCACAAGGAAGCGTTGATCAAGGCATCTTGCACATCTTGGACTCGTCGTCTTTGCCTCTTCCTACCCGATCGACGGTGTGAACGCTGTAGCCAACACCAGACTCTCCTTTTTATTCCTTGGCGTAAATCGTTATGTATTCCCTACCGGCCTTCCTCCTCGTCGGCTTGTCGTCGCTGTTCGCGTCGACGCTGGCCAAGCCCGTCGTGGACTACACGGCACCTCATCACTTAGCCCCGCGAGATGCGCGGGCGAGGGCGCTGCAGGATTTGCATAGGGCGAGCTATCGTTCTTCATATCCCGCGGGGCCGATGATCAAGCGGGACGCCAACACTACCTTCGATATGGCGTTCGAAGCCAAGGATAAGACATTGTTCTCCGGGTACGCCTCTTCTCTCTCTTCCCCCCCCTCCTTATCTCTGATGCTTCTTTCTTATATGTACGCGCGAGAATGTATATATAAGCTAACCCTTGACAGCTCGTGGCCGGTGACGACGGGCACGTCGGTCTCTATGGACCTCACCTGCATCGAGTGCAAGACCTACGGCATGCTCGTAGTGTCCGCCGAGTTCCCGGACAGCCTCGGGGACCTCATCGGGGGCCTTGGCGACCTGAATCCGCTCAAGGACGCCAGCCTGTCCATCGACTTCCAGGGCGTCGGTGGCACCATCGACCTAGACTTGGACGTCTCTGGCAACGGCTACTTCACCGTGCCGCTCTACAAGTCCGAGACTCCGCTCGGCGTGTCTGTAAGTCAGCCAGGGGCGAGGGCGGGGGGGGGCGCATAGTAGTAGTAGTAGTGGTAGGGCCTGCAGGCAGCATGCTGACGAGAGAGGAAATGGACGCGAGTAGGGCCCCGAATTCCAAGTCGGCATCACCTTCGACGTAGACCTCGTCATCACCGTCTCGGGCGAGATCTCGACCGAGAGCGGCTTCCAGGTCACCATCCCCGACGGGGCGTCCTACACCATACCGCTCGACCCTAGTAAATCTGACATTGCTAACTTGTGAGTTGATCTCCTCTCCGTCTCTTTCCTTTCTTTCTCTTCCCCCCTTTTATCTCTTTTCTCCCTCCCTCCCTCTCTTATAAAACAAAGACCTCGTCTAAACGACCACCGCAGCAACGGCGTACAAACGACCCTCCTCCCCCTCACGCTCGACACCTCGGCCAACGTCACCCTCGGCCTGCGCCTGCGCGTGCAGGCCGGCGTCGAGCTGCCCAAGCTCTCCATCTTCGACGCCAAGGCCGTCGCCGGCGCCTACCTCTTCATCCCCGAGCTATCCTTCGCCGGGGACTTCACCACGACGCTCTCGACCGCCGCCGCCGCCGCCGCCGGCCACAAGAAAGGTCACCATGATCATAACCATACCATCGCCGCCGCTGCCAGCGACTCCGACTCCGACGCCTGCGAGCTCTCCGCCTCCGCCGAGTTCGACATCAACGCGGGCGTGTACGTCGACATCGGTGCGGACGTAGGCACCCTCACCCTCGGAGACATCGACCCGACAGCCAGCACGACCCTGTTCAGCGCGTCGACGAGCACGTGTTTCGCGACGCCCACGCCCACTACCACCACCACCGCCACCACCACTAGCGCCGCCGCACCCCTAGGCACGGGCACAGGCACGCGCGCGCGCGTGGGCACCGCGTGTCCCGTGGCCATGGTGACGGAGACGGGGTCAGCGACGTCCTCGTACACGATGACCGCGTGCGCGGCCGCGGCCAAGAACTGCCCCGCGAGCCTGGCGCAGGTCGTCGTCGTGCCCGCCGCGCCGACCACGACGCGGTGTCCCGTCGCCGTGCCCTCCATTTCCTCCTCCTCCTCCTCCTCCTCTCGCGCGCCGTATGCCAACGCCACGGTCGCCGCCGTGGATAAGGACGCGGTCAGGGGCCAGGCCGTGGTCCTGGCCAGCCTCGCCGCGCCCGTCACGAACGTCCTCGTCGTCGACCCTTCCGTCGTCGCGCCCTCGGCGCTGAGCATCACCGGCTCGGCCAGGGGCGTGTCCGCTTCTTCGTCGTCGGCATCGTCGTCGGCATCACCGTCGTGGGTACCTCTGGAGAAGGAGGAGGAAAAGGCGGTGGACGGTGCTGCGGTCCCGCCGGCGGCGACGGTAACGGCGACGATGTTCAGCACCGTGTCCGTCATGGTGACCAAGAGGGTCGAGGCCACCGTGACTGCTAGCCTGTGCTCCGCGGCCGGAGCGTGAAATCGCCCCGTAAGGGGTGACAATCCTTTTTGGTCGAGTGTACGATAATGGTCGGATATGATTCTTTTTCTACGGCTCGAAAGTCGCTGTTCTTTATATGATGTATAACTACATAACTGCAAACCGGTTTCTTGTTAAATTATGGATGCCACGGGTGGGAGTGAATGGAAGGCAAGCCGGCTCGGATAGAACCACAGAGAAGTTGGGGTCGGCAGAGCTAGGCAGTGGCTTTTGTTTGAATGGTAAGGCTTCTTTCATGATGAATGCTAAATCGCAATTACTACACGATAATGCGAGGATTAGTCCGTTTTTGCCCAATGTGAAGCCGTGACATCGAGTATATAACCTCACGAACTTGGCCAGATATCTTCAACATTATATTGTAGTGCTGGATCGCATGTCGATCAGGTAACTACCGTATTGTACAGTTGGAAAACACAGCGGCTGTGCGTGTTTATCCTATTTCCTTCCTATCCTAGCCGTCAATAGGGCACCTGTATTCCACCTCGTAGCCGAACTCGTCTACCTCTCTAGTGCTGCCGTCTCTCTTCTGCTTCGTCTGCAGAGCATCCAAACATTTCTTATGATATATGTGTCTGCAAGCTAGGACGATGAGGGGACCGAGAGGCTGGTCCTTTCGGCCTCCGCTGAGATCTCCATTTGCTTCGGCTGCTGTAGAATGAATTCCTTGTTCACCATTCGCCATATGCTCCGTCGATGGGCTAGAATTATCACCTTCATCCGTGATCCTGTCCTTCCCCTTCCCCTTGTAAGCTTCGGCTTCCCTTTGAGGAATATCGGCCTTCCCTTTGCCACGTACGATAGCATGACTGGCCAACGCTGCCTTAATTTCCCGCCGGTTATCTTTCTCAATCGCCTGCTTTTCCTCCCAGGCTTCAAAGACGTTCCCAGAAACTCCGGGACCCCAGACTCGTTTCCCGCAAGCTTCGCATGTAGAGCCCCTGGGTCGCCATCCGCGCTGACGAAGATCCACAGCTTCTTTTACGTTCACAAACAGTTGCTGTTCGAGGAGTCGGTTTGAGAGTTGCAGGATAGATTCTTCGTATGCATAGGCCGAAAATATAGAGCTTAGGACGGCTCGCAGGTCTGCGAGGGTGGGGGAGGTGGCAGCGGCACGGGTAAGAAATGCTCTGAGGATCCGAAGAAATGTGAGACTACCCCCCGAATTCGCGACGAGGCGGTTGCGGGAAACGGTCCCATTTTGAGTAGATGTTGTGGTCATGAGCGCCGTAAACGTGTGCTGCACAAGCGAGCGTAAGAGTGCCACCAATTTATCGCTGTCGAGCACTGGTGCAGGGGAAGCAGTACTAGAGACTCTATCTATGTTGGTAGGCGAGACGATAGATGATAAACGCCGCGTAATCTGGACGGTAGTATCTATTAATTCGAGCCATAAAGTCTCGTCAAGAGACAAGCCGCCAGGCGATGGTGAATCTCGTCGGTCAATCGTACCAAGTTTCTTGGACGTTTTCATCTGTCCCTGGCACAGCCAGATGCCAACATGTGTGTATTTCTGCAGCCCCCTAAGCAGATCTTCTGCAGCTTCTTTGATGTCCATTTCCTCGTCATTATCGTCTGCGCTCGCCACCAGACCCTGGAGAGCTGACTCTAACGTCTCTAAATGTTTGGTCAGGCGGTTCATAGCGTCTTGTACTTGCCCTTCTCTGGCCATAAGAATGACCGCCGCGTCGATTACTCCAGTATCTTCCATGGCCGGTAGTAATTTATCGAGCCTCAGGTTCGTAGCCTGCACGAAGCTCACGTAGTCGGACACATGAGATGAATTATATCGACACATGAGCTGTACGTATCGTTCAACGAAATCTCGATCTAATGTAGACGCTGGCTGTTCCGAAGTTTTCGAGTCAGGTTCGAGCAAAGCGCGGAGGTAGGCATACTGCAATTCTGATTCTTCGTCGAGTGAGTCTAAGACGGATCTATGTAAGTTAGATGCATATGCATTCAGTGTGCGTGCAGCTTGCGTTGGTTCAAGTTCAACCAGGTCCCGCGAGTGTTGTCTTATAACATCATGCACTTCTTGGACCTGCCTTTTGGATAGGTTAGTTTGGACCCGTAAGCACTCTGCGATACATTCGAAAACTTCTATCTGATCTTCGGGGTCCTCAAAATATATTTGTAACAATTCGGCATATTGCCTGTCATTCCTATACGTTCGCTTCAGGATACGGTAGAAGCATGCCTTCTTGAACCGAGGGATCATTGTTGATATGTCAGGTGGCTGATATACAGAGAGTAGATATTCTGCACTCAGCTGAGCATCTTCGGCCAAATCTATTCCGGGATAGTCACATAACCCAGCCAAGACCTTATCCAGGGTCGAACCCGGCATGAGAAGATATTGCGGAAATTTGGGAAGATTTCGAGCGATGAACATGTCTAGATATATGGTATCTTCTGATGCGAAGTCGGTTGGATTCATGATCTCTAAAAGGATGGAAACGATGTATTGGCGATCGACTGTTAAGCCAAATATTTGTTCTTCTGGAAGATCCTTTCCCGTACCGCCATTCAGTTGTTTCTCTTGAGAATCATTCAAAAATGGATCTTCAAACGCTTCGTTCAACGCACTCAGGAGGCTCGGTGCGTCATATTGCAATATCATCCTAAGGTACGGAAATGGTGGCTCCTCCATGTGTGCTGGGCGAGTGCGAAACACTTTGCCGCTGCCTTTTGGCCAGCTTATGCTCTTCCCTGAAAAGAGAAACCAATAAAGCTCGGCTTTAGCTTTCAAGGCTATTTCATCTTCCATCCTCCCGCCTGTCGGGTATATCCTCCCGGTTAGCGTGTAAGAGAGATACGGGAACATCTTAAGTGCATTAATCCCATGGATCTCATCTTCCACCGAACCCCCAGGCACTGTGTAATCTGCGCTTTGTATCAGAGGTAATAGGAGAGCGAGAAGATCGATGAGAGGAGTGATATAGTCAGATAACGCCTGGTTCCAGATGTATATGAGGGCATCGTATAGGCCGTGTTGTTTGCAGAGTGACGTGATCTGATCTATATCGAGAGTGGTCGTATCCATATGACAAATCATCTCCTCTAGACGACTTTCCCAACCTTGGCTTGCATAGTGTGCGACCATGGCCTTGACGGCGGTAGGTGGTATAGTCGAAATCGTCTTTTCGAGTATATATGGTTCTAATACCTCGATGAATATACCTTCAACGCCGACATCTTCATACCACTCATACATCTCGTCAAAAAGGAAGTCGAGGTCTCCTATGCTTTGGCAGGCAACAAAACAAGTTTCAGCAAGCTGTCGCAGATGATGGTCGTCTATCAAGGTTTTGTTCTTTTGGCGTTGCCCAAACGCATATTTCAAAGACGCACTCATAATCTCCATTACCTTATCGCGTACCATGTGGTGCCTCAAAGTGGCATCTTCAGGAAGGCCAATGGTGAGTTTATTAGCATCCCCGGTATAGTACGACGTCGCTAGCTGGATTGCACCGACGTAATCGCCGTTCTCCATCAAAGCTATCAGCCGGTCGGCCCAGTTGGATAACGCACCGAGCGACACGTCATTGAAGCCCAAGAGGAAGATACGACCTTTGTATGCCTTGAAGCTCATGTAGAAAGCATCCGCGACAACGCCGTGCATCGAAGTATCATCCTCATCAAGCTGCTCAACTAGACTATGTAATTGGGTGGAGAAGAGGTCGGCGTGATATATGTACTTATGAATCAGGTCGAAAGCTTCCGTCATTCTCATCGACCGATCTTCGAGGACGATGAGCCGTTGCGTAATCGTCAAGATGGTCAGGACAGAGCGGCTGAGCCACTGAACTGCGACGATTGCTTCATCGCACTTCCATCTACTACGCGCCTTAAACTTTAGAGCTGGCGGTTTGCTTTCGTCATCCAAGCGTACCTCATCCACGTCCAAGACGGTGAGCACATTTGACCAACAGTACACGAGTTTGACCTTAGATACAGTATGGCCCGTAACTGGATCGGGCACCTTCAACTTGACAGCAGGAAACCATGCCAAACAGCCGGTCATAGCGCTATGCGGCGCCACGTCTTTCGGCCTGGCTGACTTGTGCTGAGTTTGCGCAACCGGTGTTGTCGAAACTATAACCAACAAATAAGGGGTAAGCATGGCTGTGAGACCCATCGAGTCTGTTGCACGTTCTACATTTCCGAGCGGTAAGGGGGAGAAGGCTAGCACGGTACTGGGCTTCAAGGGTTTGCCTGACGGAGGAGGCGGAGCATCGGGATAACGACCCAGTATCCTCGCCGTCTTGACAGTCCGGCCGAGAGCGCCAGTGCCCCGGGTCGCAAGGTGAGAAAATGCCATGCCACGACTGTCGGCTGATACTAGGGCAGTGTGCCTAGTGCCTAAGAACCCCAGATGTATGATCGACACATTAGGCATATGGCCATCCATCGTCCGATGCTGCAGCTGGGACGAGTCAAGTGGAGGGATGTGTAAGAAAGGTCGCGATACTCGACTAGTATCCCACGTAAATATATTCCCAGTTGCATGACCTCCAGCTATAGTTGTGTGATCTGCAGATACGGCGATGGTGGTTATAGGGCCGGATTCGATGGCTGTGGTCAGTTAATACGAAGTTGTAGGAAGATCTAGGAACGAGGAAGACCAACCTTTCGTTCCCGGACCAATGATCATTTTCAAGTTCTGGTTATAATCAAACACTAGAATTACGCCTTTAGAAGTTCCAAGCACGATAGATGCGGATACCGCTATACACGTAGGAGAGCCAAAGCTACGCTTTCCAGCCTCGGAGAAAGTTTGACCGTTCAACTTCTTAAATTTTGTCCATCGCACAACTTCCCACGGAGGCGAAGGTGTTTCGGTATCACCGGAATCTAACGGAAACTGAGTGCTAACGGATGCTTGTCTACTATGTCCAGTAAGAAAAGCAGGCGAAGATGGTCGAGGAGAGAGTAGGGAAGAAGGTGATGCAATTCGAGATTGGAAGCGTCGATCAAAAGGTCTAAACGAGGGCGTAGGACTGCTTAACCCAGGTCGCGAAGCCAGAGATGGGACCCTGCTACTACCAGGAGAAGATACCATAGAGCCCTATAGATATTAGCCAACTTCGCTCCTCTGCGGTAATAACTGTATCGACAAAGAATAGCGAAGCTTACTTGGACCGAAGGTGAATCGTCAGGTACGGAAAGCAATGAATCAATAGGACTACCGGGCCTTCGTGGCAGTCCCTCGCTCGATCCATCTTCCGAAGTGTCATCGCGGTCTCGTAGAAGTTGACGATATCGATTTGCGACAATACCATTTCCGACGGGTTTATCTGATGCAATATTTTTTCTCTCTTCTTCGACTATATCGACGATCTGTTCTCCTTCTTCTTCATGTTCTCTTTCTCCCTTAATCGTCTCCTCGTCACTCGATGCTGCGTCTCCATCTGGAGATAGATCTAGTTGATCGTTTTCCATAATGATAACCCCATCCTCTCTCTCCGAAGAAGGCAAGCTCATCGAGATGTACGAATCGGGCGCATGACTTTGAGGGTTATCAATCGGTAGTTATATCGAGTCTTCTTTATTATTCTTATTTTTTTCTTCTTCTTCTTTCGCGTCCGGATATTTCTTTTTATACGATACTGTATCGTGGCGTTGTAAGTTGAAGCTCTTTAAAGTCTTAAAATGGAAGCCTTCAAGATTGTTGTAGTAAGCTTTTTTTAGAGCTTAGTGATTTAAACTGGATAATCGTACTAAGTTCCTCCAAGTTCCTCTATAAATACCATCGGAGCGATTACCTAACTGTATAAATGTACCGATAAAGAGGTAAGGTACCTATATGTAGGTATGTGAAATATGTTTTTGTCGAAATCGACTACCTAATAAAAAATGAATGGAAGTAGCACCAATGTTTCTAACATTATCGCAGTTGCTCTTGAATCTCATTCAGGCCTGCGCTACCTGAACTCAGTGTGCAATCCGTATCATGTATGTACATGCATGTGTGTACGTAGGTACCTGTCTATAAGCCTAGCCTTTTATTAGCTCCACTAACATGCATGGAGGGACAGGGGCATCTGCAAAGGCAAGAAACATTACTAACCAATGATGAACATTCACTGACAGCGCTGGATGACAAGGCATGCACGGGCTAATCAAAGCTGATCATGTTATAATTACAGTGTATGCAGTTACTCGTAGGATGTTAAGAATATTTCAAGTCGACCTTATAAACATACAAGAGAACGTTTAAGAACTATTATCTAACAACTAATATTATAAATATAAGTTTCTGACAAGTACATGTACCTACCAGACAGGTCATGTACTGAAATTTAGTAAACTTGAAGCACAAAGTACAGGGTATGAATTATGTACCTTTATACCTAATCACATGATCTACTTCATCCAACAGAATCCCTGCTCCACTGACATCAATCTACATAAATATTTACTTTCATCAACTTTCTCAAGAATACACCATCGACTTACACCTCAAACCATCACCCGCCGAATTAAACCCCTACAATAAAATGCCGTCAATAGGACCTCAACTGCCATCACAACCCATCAAGCGGAAGCGCGCCGCAGATGACGAATCGACGGGTCCTCCTTCCGCGAAGCTACGCGCAACAGACCGAGCGCCCGCCAACCAAGACGAAATAGACCTCGGTAGCAATAGCGACGACGACGACAGCTACGGCCCAGCTGCTCCTCAGCCCGCTCCCAAAGCACCTATAGGCCCTACCCTCCCACCCGCCAACCAAAGCGAGATCCAACTAGGAGACTCTTCAGACGAAGAAGTAGTAGGACCGGCGCCACCGCCCGCGGCAACAGCAGCAGCGCCCTCGAAGCGCGTTCATGGTCCAGCACCTCCACCGGCCCCGCTTTCAGAGCGGCCTACCGCGTCCCCCAATCCAAAGCCAGATTCGGAATCAGAAGATGACGACGACGACGACGACGACGATTACGGCCCAGCCCTCCCGACCTCGGCCTCGCACCACCAGCGCCAAGCCCAAGCCCGCGCCGCGGCCGAAGAAGCGCGCGCGGCCGAGGAAGCCGCCGGACCGCGGCGCGACGAGTGGATGCTCGCGCCCCCGACGTCGGCAGGGTACCGCGCGCCGGACCCGACCAAGCTCAAGAGCCGGCGCTTCAACAGCGGGCCACGCGGTGGCGGCGGTAGCAACAGCAACGGCAACGGTAGCGGTGGCGGCGAGATAAGCAGCATATGGACCGAGACGCCAGAGCAAAAACGCAAGCGCCTCGCCAACGCAGTGCTAGGACGGGATGAAACCCCGCGTCCCCCCACCACCACCACCACTCGACCACCCACGAACTCACAGACAAGCAAAGCAGAAGGAAAAGAAGACGACGACGACGACGACGACGACGCAGCGCGGCAGGCGCGCATCCGCAGCTTCACGGAAGCCACGCGCGGCCGCAGCCTGTACGAGGAGCACCAGCAGTCGCGGCGGGGGCGCGAGCTGCGCGCGGACGAGCAGGACGACGACCCGAGCGCGCGCGCCTTCGACCGCGAGAAGGACCTCAAGCTCGGCGGCCGCGTCGCCACCGCCCAGCGCCGCGAGCTCCTCGCCCGCGCCGCCGACTTCGGCGGCCGCTTCGCCAAGGGCAAGTATCTCTAGGCCCCTAGGTCTCTCTCTCTCGAGTGTATAAGGTGTACAAGCACGATGATGATGAGGAGGAGAAGGAGGATGACACGGCGCGAGAGCGTGGGCATAGATACCTATATATATTTAGGAGGTAGATTAGCTGCGCGGATGAATAAATATCAGTCCAAGTCGTCAGATGCGATGGACACGTACCAGACTCTTATACAGATCTTGATAGGCTCCTGTTTACAAAGGTATCGGAGATGTGATTACCCATGAGAAGGATAAAACTCGATGCGTAGAGTAAGGGGGAGGGATGTAGTACGTAGTAAGACGTGATGAAGATACCCGAGACTCATACTATACTAAAGATAGAAATGCCAGCATAAAGATAGGTACCTACAAATGCTAATAAGGTCCGTACCTAATTCATGAAATGCCCAAGAGTTTTACTACTAGGAGGATCAAGATCACATACGTCACGTCCAAGTCTACAGTAGCCATTGTCATCGTTGACTAACTCGCCTACGAATCGTTTATCGCATTCTCCTAGCTAGTCCGTTCTATGATCGCAAGCTATATGAGCAAAGCGCATAGGGGAGGTAAGATTTACATCGGATCTGCCCTTCGTCCTCTCCTCTTCTTTTCTCATCCGTCTTTGACCACGAGGAAACCGGAAGAACGGTATCATAGCACTACGCCCCTGTAGCCATCTAGCAGCAGTGCCACGCATAATCTGACTGTCTGCCTTCCTGTACCGAGGAACTCATAGGAAAATGAACAAGGCTCCATGCCGCCACCTTTGTCCGGACCTTTCGGAAACGCCACGTACTCCAAATTCGATATGATGATGATGACGATTACGACGATGACATGTATGCATTACGGACCGACGCCTGCCGGAAGTATGTCTCCCGGTCCCTCGGAACTTAGAAGGTAAATGGGAGCTAACGACGGCTGAAGGGAAAACCTAAAAGTTAAAAAGACGAAACGTCGATATTATAACTTTTCCCCCTAGTGCCAGCGGAAAGAATAAACTCGGCGCCGGTTTGATGCTGGGTATCCCGCCTCCCCATCGTGGTGTCGACTTTCCGAACTAACCAATCTCTCATACAGGCTTGAAGGTACACATTCACCCGGCCAATAGACCTAGGACGACATGGCAATCGTATTCACGGATATATGATGTATGTAGGGAAATCAAGACGTAGGAGAAATAAAGGCAAATAAATATTCGGGTATGCTGGTACGTCTCGCGATGTCGTGTACAGGATACGATTGATGAGAGGACGTCAAAGTGATGCCACACTTATATATTCCGTTCATTAAATGCCGACGTCCATTTAAATCGGCGAATTCTTCAGTTCCCCGTAGTCGTAGACGGTCGTATACCTGCTTCTAATTGCGATGGTGTGGCATTCGCGCTACCGTTCGCCCCTGAAGCCGTTACGGTAGCTTCAGCAACTTGCCCGTTACGTTCCCTTCGCATCAGCTCATTGAGTCTGAATGGTGGGAAGCGACCACGAACGCGCGTAAAGAAGCTCGCATTTTCCGGCGCAGCCGGCTGAGACTCGGGGGAGTTCTGCGGTCTTCGGTGGTCTGCGCGATTTCTCTCCCATATCCGCAGGTGCCGGCCGTGATTGGCCGAATCTGTACCGGACCCTCCGAAGCGACCCGCAATCATACCACGCGGTGCCCCCCGGAGATTGCTCCATGACGTGAACGTACGTTGCGGGGCCCTCGGCATGTTCAGGCGGCCATTGTTTCTTGAATGGTCGGCAGTGGGAGACGTGGGGCTAGTCGGATCACCATCTGCGGGAGGCGGGCGAGGCTTTGGCGTATAGTAGTCTGCCTTGCAGAGGGGACACGATGCCCTTCGGTTAGTTAACCAAGGATCGATGCAAACGGCATGGAAAGCATGACCACAGGTTAATCCGCGAATATCATCGTTATCCTCTAGAGTGTCGATGCAAATCGCGCATGTGTCGCCTTGCGTACCTACTAGCTCAGGAGGTAGCGCGGCGTTGATGTGCTCGTCTTCGTCTTCCTCATCCATACTTCCGCGGTGTTCATGATCCTGGTTCTTAGTCAAGACGGATTCCACGGTTCTACTTCGAGCGAGTTCATCGTCGCTAGCCACGTTACCAGCCGTCGTATTATCTGGCCTCTCCTGACCGGTAGACGTGACTTGATCTGTGGGCTTCGGAGCAGCACTGCCATCCGTGCGATCTTCATTCGAATCGTTTTCCTTCGACGGTAGTTCCGGCACAACACCTTCGACGTCTTGTACACTGTTGGCGCGGCTGGCCGGCGCAGAGACGCCGCCAGCGGTAGGTAGCCCCTCACTTGCTCGCGCCGATACCCACGCCTTATATTTCATCATCGGGAATTTATCGTTGACTTCGTCCATTGTCATCAACTTCTTCTCGCGACGTCGTCGATGTGGTCTAGTAGGTAGGTTCTCAAGGTTAATGGGCTCTCCGTTCTCATCCAACCCTCGCAATTGTCGATTTCTAGCGTTGTATCGAAAGCAGTACTTCACACCAACGATAATCCTATCTCAGAACATTAGAATAAGAGGCTACACCCAGTGGTTGTGGTATCAAGAATCCGACTCACCACAAATTTGTGAAGACAACTCCAAAGCCTAATGCTACGAAAAAGAGTAAAGGAGAATTAGTTTGACCACCACCACCACTAGACTGATCACCACCGCTGGTGCTATCAGTGGAAGGTTCTGGAGAGGCAGGCGGCGAGGCTGTGGATGGTGATGGAGTGCCGGATGCGGAACTCATGGCTGATGTGGGAGTCGGCGTTGTAGTGGCCTGTCGAATTTGATATTCAATGGCTCTTGCGACAAAGTGGGCGCCACCCGCCAAAATCTGATTGAAGTCGGTCATTTTCGCAAATATAAAAGACCTCTCTTTAGAGTGCGAGAATTTGAAAATAGTCGTCTAAATGTTGAACGAGGTCATTGGCGAAAAGCCTCGACTGGTTGGTCGGGAAATCGACACAGAGATCCTATTGACAGGACGGGATACAGAACGGCGATGCCATTTACTAGAAATATCAACCGGTCGGAAAGTAGAAGATGAACTATTTCACTCTCTTCTTATTTTTCTCTTTGATTGTAGTATGATGAGGAGGAGGAAGAAGATGATGAGAAATGGTTAGATGACAGATGTAAGTTTTTGAAGGTTGTTGAAGGTTGGTAGATGTTTTGCAATGAAATTAAAAAAAAAGAAACAAAATTCAGTCCGAAGAAAATGTTAAAAAAGTATCATTAAAAGTTGAAAGTTAATAAGAAGGAAATAACGGCCTGGAAGTTGTACGTTATTAACCTAACTTTGTTCTGTCTTTAGCCAAGAGCTAAGGGAGGGTGGAGAAAAAGGTGCGTGGGTGCGACTGCTGAATAGAACAAGGGAACGAAGGATTTGGGGGGGTCTAAGTACCTAACATCTGCATATGTGTGTATACATGTACATATGTGTACCAGGTGCGTGTAGTAACTTGAACCGGCAAGCCCTGTGATAAGGTATGTACATTCGGTAGGTACCTTAGGTACTGTGTACATACTATACCAAACATCTGAACTCAACTGTCAAGGGTAAACACATGCATGTAAATGCCAAGTGCGCAAGCAGCTAAAAGTGTACTGTACAGTAATTCCTCATTCTATATAGGGTAAGTACGGTAGGTAAAATTCAAAGACGGAAGTGGCAGAGTGATAGAACGGTCCTAGCCGGGGCTGGGACGGCTGGACGGTTAGGGCGTTCTTCAAATCTTAGTTCAAAGGATAAGTGGCTGTGGAGACATTTTTATCCAATCAGAGATCTGCGTCAACTTTCAGGACCATGTTGAGTGTCTCTTGTCTAAACTAGATAAGGAAAAGTAGTGATAGGCGCAGTTACTGTTTGTTATGTTAAGAAAAATAAAAATATGGTACTCCCTATGCAAGTCGTAGATAATAAATGTCAGCCCGTTTCGGCTCCTGATTTAATACCACCTGTCTGTTAGACTTTGGTAAAGAGATTATTATATAGGTACTCCATACAAGTCAAACACATCAATGATCTCTCAGATTTGTGAAATACAAATACTAGATCTATCACTGCCACAAACATTTGAAATACCATACATATCAAATTGAAGTCGACTATCCTCTTACTGTATAATTTACTCAGGTTACTTTGTGGGAATACATACATCATCATGTCTTATTACATCATGGATCATTCATATGCAGAACGTGCACATGCATCGTATGCACAATACGGAGTACCTAGCAATAAATGTGGAATCAAAGGACAAGCTTTCATACTATGTAAAGCTGGCAATGTGACTTGCAGAGATGGGTTTAGTGGATTTCCATTAGCGTAAGCTACTATTAGGTAGCTCGAAGTTTTCAAGTTTTAAACCGCATAGATATCCCCTACGAAACGGCCAGTTTACTCGTATACTTAACGGAACTCCATAAATAGAACATTACTAGAACATTGAAGTATGTACAATATACTTATACCTAATGTACTATATGCAGGTTACATAATTCGTTTATTTTTGGTACAATATTTCGTATCTGCAGTTGAGCAATGTCATTCTTAAGATAAATAAATAAAAAACAATCGAAAAAAAAAGTAGAAATAGTCCCGACAAACCTCGTCAAGACTACAATCTCGGAAAGTAATCATGGCTAACCTCAACCATACCTGCATATGCGCCTCCAGTTCTGAGACATGTTGTAGTTGGTTGTCCAGGCACTCAGGCACTCAGACACTCGAGATCTACATATCTCACGAGCTAACAGAGAGCCGGTAATATGGGCGCTTAAAGATATAGCCTGATGTATGTAGGTACGATCCCCTGTCTAAAGCAGCATGGTTCGAATAATGTGACGCCTACCTACAACGTACATTTGTCTAGACGAGATAGGAACACTTATACCTAGTCGGCTTTGTTTAGGTACCTCATCATGCTCATCATACCACAACATATTATAAGATTTCGGCGTTGCACGTAGTTGTCTGCGTCAGATCATCATCATGTGGCTACTTCATAGTTAAGTATGTATATCACTTGCGCGGAAATATGAGGTATATTTTGACAAGTAGGTACCTGATATCAAACTAAGCTACGTGCAGTTCGAGGAACTCTAGACTCTAGACTCTAGTGTAAACCTGTTACATGTGGTTTGCGTCGACATTCGGGATGCCGGGATGCCGAGATGCTGGGATGCTGGAATACCGGGGCTCCTGTTTTACTAGGACCTGTGTACACTATTAAATATCGGGATCTATGTCAGGAAGTACAAATCTGTGAATCCTCGCGATACTACATAAGCGTGGCAGAGTTCAAGCAACGCATTGGGGAAATCATGCAGAAAGATAAATAAATAAATAAATAAGAGATATACAATAGCCGTTTGAATTACAGTAAGACGCAACCTCTCGGAAGAGACCCCGTAAAGTTAAAACACATATAGCGGCTATGACATGCGGTACAACGGTAAATATCGACTTTTAGCTCGCAGCTAGGTTCGACAGAACTGCCCTTGTACTGCGTTAATGGGTTATGTAATTACATATGTATTCAAGACTAAATGAAAAGCGTATGCATGTAATTGTAGATTACGTGTTTTGCGACGACCCCTGGCTTCGTCCGAGGTTCTAAGCATGCTAGAACTCAACTTAAAACGGTGTCACAGGTTAGCTTTGACAGGAATGCTTAAAGTTTGAATTTACTCTATTACTACATACATCTTGACAGCTATATACCGGCAGGTACAAAGATACTGTGTATGTTATTTGTGCGGTTTTCTATACAAATATTAGGTAAATATCAACCTGATTAAGACGTAGTATTTCCCTCGTACTTACGTACATAGTAAATACCTAAAATATATACGCGCGTCAACGAGCACGCAGTCATCATGTCGCGTACTAAAATTCGGCCGTCTTTTTTATACCGGCGATTTATACCGGCCATACAAATATATCGATGATTGTTATGATTGTTGTACCAACAATACAAATCATAGATGTCGTACTTGTACAGCCTCAGGAGAGTATCATCTACTTACCTAGATCAGGTTGATTTTGTCAAAGGACAGCATCAGCCTTTTTCGGATCCGACTCTTTTCCTACTACAAATTATAGCCGTAGACCGGATTATGGACGAAAGTAGACGTGGTCATGTGAATTATATGGACCGAAGTATTTAGAAGACCCTCTGCGCCTCGTTGGGAGGCTATTTCATTATGTTCGCATCTATTGCTTTATAAGTAGTTCATGAGGCCATTCGGATAACTCGGTTTGGTAGTGTCGTCTGGTTTTGTTGCTATTATGCTAGGATTGGCCGGTTCGTGTCTAGACCATTCCTACCTGCGTACTTATAGCTTAGGATTCGTTACAATATTTGTCAACAACCAGACCAATAGCATGCGATGCCATATAAATATAACTTAGGAGGCAATGAGGCTATAAATATGAATTAAAGACGAAGACTGAAAATTTTATACTATACGCCTCAAATTTGACCTATCACTTTGCAGGGCATATGAACTATTCGATGCAAGCAATTTACATAGTACTAGCCTACCTAATGTTCTCCCCATGGTCCATGAGATCACTTAACCTAGAACTTAGTAAATGTTTTATTACTCCGTAATCCAACACTCCATCAATATTATATACACAGTACTATTATTGATACCGTTATCATGGTTCAGAAGGTATCATCCAAGGTGGAAACGGCGGGGGGAGGAACAGATATATATCGTCGATCTCTCGAGCATCGAAGTGGCCAGCATACAAAGAAAGTATATAGTATACACTATGTATATGCGGCAGAGTACATAACCTTTGAATGCGGACGAGCTGCGCCAGAATGGATCAGTCCTACATCGAATTGTAATAGAGCATGCAAAGTAAAGGCACGAGACTTTCAGTATACATTATAATAAATGGACCTCCAGTATGTATTGTACTATGTACCTAGAGATTATGGTAATCCGTAAAGAAATAGAACGTAGTAGGTTAGGTACATAAGTATGCGCTACATATGTAATAGAACCCCGCTAAACCTGGTCTAGTCCCACTAGCCCCGCGACCATTTTCTTACGTATTGTACCAGAACGTTTACTATCCTTACTATTCCGTAGATCTTGCCAGTTAACTGGCCGTGCGTTTCTCAATTGGGTAGGTGGAATTACGAATTACGGCAGAGCAGGTGCGGTTCACCAACAACCTCTTCCGAAACTTCACTATCCTAGGTTCCGACCACCGCCTCCCCCCGGAGATTCCTTATCAGAAAGAACGAAAAAAAACCCCCCGAAAATAAAAATAATAATAAGAATTCATTCGTCTCGAGGTTTACATAATATACGTCGTATCCAACCTGGATAAGATTAAAAAAAAACCCCCCTATCACTTTGGATAACTCGCAAAGCTTAGGAATGGCGCCGACACAACTTCCGGTCTCCGGTAACCCTCTGTAAGTACACCGGTCTATATCCTTTCACCCGCAGCGGTCCGACAGTATTTCGCAACGGAGTCGACCGTTTAGGGCCGCAATTCTAACCAAGCGGACATGCTAGGGTGTTCTTCGACATCACGCTCGGAGGTAAGCGCTCCCGATTCTACTCCGGACGGGCCTGTTCTGAGCGGATCGGGTTTCCACTCGCTATAGTCTATAGCTTATATATACCCTTGGTCCTCGAAGTATCACGTGATGAACACCATCAAGACGATGCGTGTCTAGTTAGAGGATACCGGGTACCCTTCTTCGTTTACTCCTATCTGCGGTTTACCACGTCGTAGCAAGTCCTAACTACCTGCGCTAGGCGAACCTCTCGGCCGCGTCACCTTCGAGCTCTTCAAGGACACCGTCCCTCGCACGGCGGAGAACTTCCGCCAGTTTTGCACCGGCGAGTCGAAGAATGCTCGGGGCCAGTCCCAGGGCTACAAGGGGAGCAAATTCCACAGAGTCGTACGTTCTTCTCTTCCGCTTCGCTGTCGGCGCTACGCAGTGCTGATAGGGAGGGCTTTAGATCGGCAACTTCATGATCCAAGGTGGAGATTTCCTCAACGGCGATGGTAGCGGAAGCACGGTAAGTTAGCTAGAGGAGACGGGTCAAGGGTTAATGCTGATCTCCTTTCTTAAGTGCATCTACGGCACAAAGTCTTTCGCGGATGAGAACTTCGACTTGCGACACACGGATAGGGGACTGCTTTCGATGGCCGTGGGTGTATCCTTACCCGTCCCTCCATCCGGCTACGCTAATCGTAGATCAGAACTCGGGTCCGCACACCAACGGATCCCAATTCTTCATCACTACCGTGGCTACTCCTCACCTCGACGGGAAGCACGTCGTCTTCGGCAAGGTCGTCGGCGGCATGGACGTCATCGACAAGATAGAGAGGACGAAGACCGGCAGGCGTGGACGAGACATCCCGGACATGGACGTCGTCGTAGCCCAATGCGGCGAGATGTGAGGGTCTAGGAAAAGTCACTTGTGGCTGCCGTCCCTGGGCACGATGGCTCTCTACGTCGTCACGGAACATATGACATATACTTAGGTGGCCAAGAAGAGTAAGGTTCCTTTCCCGTCTCATAGTTCTTGAAAATGTAGCACGCTAATGGTTTTTTTTGATCCAGGACGTTGCACTGTAATTATAGGTACTTATAGATTATGGGCATCACGCTGCTACTGGTCAAGCTGTGTTCAAGGTCGTGAAATGCAAATTGATTAACACTATCTTAGAAACGGAAGAGCCATACCTCATTCTACGCGAAGGCTAAACCCTAATGGCCAGTTCTATCCTACGTAATCTCCCAATCTCCCAGGTCTAAAGTCTCGCAGGTTGGCCGACCGAGCATTGCCTTGAGGGCCTGCGAATTCCCGGACCCGGCCCATATCATCTTCCATCTATGATTATTGCCCCGGCCGCCGATTGCCAGAAAGTGAAATAGGTCTTCGAGCGCCGACATGGCTTTCTCCTCAAGACCGCCGTCTCTCGCCGCTATGTCATCGCACCCTTCGAAGACGATGAATATGTCGCGGTGTGAAACGTAAATGAGGGCCTTGATGATCCGTACGGCTGTCGCGATCGACAACAGAACACTCTCGCTATCGAGGTTTTCCGTCTGCATCTGGGCGAACGTGCTTTCCGAGAGAGATCCCGTGGTGTCGTTATATGTGTACGGCGTATGGTCGATAAGCTGGCAGATCAGAGTGTATAAGAATATGAGGACCTTGGTCTCCTGGGAGGGGTTTTGCTGGTCCAGATAGGCCCTCTTCCCGGCGAAGAACCAGACGGTAGGCAACCCACGGAAATTGCGTATGGAAGACATAAGTTCGTGAGGAAAGGCGTAGAGGCTTTCATCCTCGGGCCTGGGCTTGATATATAACACTCGTTTTCTATGCGGGGAGCCCTCTATCCACTGGTCGACCTTATCGAGCACGCTGCGAGTTGCGGGATATAGCTCCGGGTATTCGTAATTATACATCTTTTCCCCATCGTCGTAAAACTCGCGGATCCTGTCGGAGTACCGGTAAAGGTCTTCCCTGTTGCCCTGAACCATGGTGCTGTAGTGTCATTGGCTACAAGTCTAAATCGTGCTTCTGGTTTCCTGGCTTTATCGGAGAATTGGCTGGGAACATGGAGCTAACAGGGGAGAAATGAATGGAATTTATACTGGTACTCTTCAAGTTGCGATCCAGGTTCTGAAAACCAGTGGCATACATACCTCATTATTCTTCTGTGACTAACTTAGGATACCATCAAGATTGTGTTACATTATGATGTGACAATGTTCTTTTAGTACTATATGAGTCTTTGATCATGAATACCTACCTAGGAGGTAGGATTTCCTTCAAGCATCTGTACCTGCTCTCTCCTAGTCATAACATGTTATTATCTTTCAATGCCTACTAAGTCATCATTCGTGATTACCTACCTCCTAGTATTAAATCACACACTGTATGTTGTCAGGAGGTAGAGTAGGGGTGACTGTAACATATTAACTGAACAATAAACCATATCAGAAGGTACCTATTATAGTACCAGATGAATTATGCCCTCGACTTTGAAATGTGGTTGTGCGTAGTTCTCTACCTAGGTAGGTAGATATACAAAATTGATTAGGTACCATGGAGGATTATTATAACGAACTTAGAAGTATCGTCGAATAGCGTCGAAGAACAAGAAAAGGTGGTAAGGTACCAGCTATCCTTAATAGTTACCTACTCAACCCTCGCGTACGGGAAATAACTAGAATTAATGATCAACTTATCGCGCAAGATGGATAAACCTTTTTCATCTAAATGAGACTGAGACTGAGCACGTAGTCATTAGTGATATTAACTACCTTCTTACGTATTTTAGGAGCGCATTAAAAACAACGAGTCTCAATAGTATCAATGGCCTTCTCACTTTGGTAGATTAGATTATAAGGTGAACTAATAAGATGGTATGTTCTGGGTATAGTGAGCTTATCACCGTCCGCAAGTTATCATTGCATACGGCACTGCACCGAGATTAAATTAATTCCCACCTCGCAAGCCATCCGACGTTCTGGCCCGCGTTCCTGACAACGCAAAGTCTCGCTGCAGGATGCCTCTGATTCTTATACCGTCTGAGCTCCTCCAAGGCCTTGGTAGCCGATAGATTTCCAATGGCATCACCTCTGCCGTCCCTGAGATTGAAGCTTCCGCTTGTGACAAACCCGATCAGATCTTCCTCTCCGGGACATAGCGGATGTCCATTAATATTTTCCGAGTTGGGGTGAGGCGGCGGGAAGGGTGCTGGTGGGTCAAGGAGTTGCTGCGCGAGCAATTGCTGCCGCGTCTCCAGATCCACGTCCCGCTTCGCAACATTTTTCTTGAGTCCGGTTTTGGAGGGTGTCTGCGCCAGCCACTGATCTCGTAGGTTATATGGAAGCTTTCCCTTAGCATCCGAATGTGGATGAGGGCCCGTAGCCGGTACCTCGACATCAGTCGATGTAATAGTAGGCTTTAAATTTGGTAGCCGATAAACCCTAGCGCAAGTCGTTACAACTCCCCGCCCCAACATCTTGATATTCGCCGTCACTAAAGAAGTTGGAGAAGGCTGTTCGGATGTCGATGACTGGTAAGTAGAAAGCATAGATTTAGAAAGGTGGGCAATGCTTTCTAAGGGGTTCGTAGACACTATGTGTGCCTCGTCTTGAGAGGCTGCCTCTGGCTCATTTCCGTCATTACTATCCACTGACATCTTGTCAGGCTGCTTTATCTTCCCGAGGCCGAATAGCATTTCGTAGTCGCACTCCCATCCCACTCCAACCTCGCCCTTTCGTCCTGCTCCTAGGTCAAGCGAGTCCCAATTGACTCGTTTCCCTTTCGGCATACGACCCCAGGCTTTGCTCCTGGCATGACGTTCTTCTAATTCCCAAAGTTGACCTGCTTTTGTGCCGGCAAGGTCGCCAGGGAACCAAGGAACGCCGCTTTCGAATGCTATATGTCTGATTTCATCCAGCCCCCCGAACCAAGGATTGCCGCCAGTTGATAAGGGATAATGCATCAGACTATACCATATTGGAAGAACACACTTCCATGGCAACATCAGTGTCCACGCACCGGGCGACGGTGAATCCATGGTATGGCGGAGAGCAAGCAAGATAATAGGAATGGGAGGATCGACCATGCTTGACTTAAGCGCGGTTCCCGGAGCGCTTTTACCACGACGGCGATTGAGGGACCGTTGGGAGGGGAGTCTAGAAGCCTTGAAGCGTGCATTTCTATCGAACAGCTGATGAGGCTTGATGTTCTCCTCCTCTCGGAGTGATGTTATAGCCTTTAAAAGCGCCGCTTGTGCGTTCTGATCGTTGTTAGTTGGAATGTCGACTCGTCGTGGAGGGTAGCGGAGACGAGGATCTGTAATGGAAAAAGCCAAAAGACACCCACGAGGTAAAGCGCCTGGATCTTTCAAACCAGTAAGCGATTCAAACCTGGTTGCATGGGGTTCTCGTGATTCGGGTTTCGAGAAATAGGGCTTAAGAACCCCGAGTAGAGCCTCTGTTGAATCGGGGCCTATGATATCGATACTTCCAATTTCAAATCTCAAGTCCTCTATGTAAGGTCGTGGATTTTGCATTTTTGCGAGCCGCAGAAGTTCGTTGAAAGTTTCCAGGAACGCGGAAGGATGGATACGAATGTAGAGCTGTCTGAACTGTTTTCGCTGATCTGAATCGTCAACCGTCTCTGGGTTCCAGATGATAGTTGCTGGGCCGATTACGTGCGTGCCATTGGTACATTTCCTACTTAGCATTCCGGTCCAATGGACATTACCTAGCCTCCAACGTCCTGCTCTGTCATCCCACAGAGCTTCTTGGGTAAGCCCTAACGACCTCAGGACATTACAGACGCTATTTTGAGGCCCGGATAAGCCAATTGTGCTTATGTAGCTCATATCCCAGGCCATTGCACCCTTTTCCCACTGAATACGATGAGTTGGCCTATACACTTTCTGTGTTGGCGTAAGAGGTATGGCAAACCTCCATAAAGGTTGCTTGGGAGGCGTCATTCTTGCTCGCTTCGCATGCCATATGTGAGTGGGAAGCCAAGTTTTAGAGAGCTGGCGCTTCCTGAATTTCCTAGCAGTAATAATGGGATCATTAAATGCATTTCTTCGTATCTTAGGTCTGGCAGCTCTTATAGAAATGGTCTCTTTATCAGCAGTGGAATTCTTTAGCTTATGCAGCCTCTTTCGCCTCGCAAGAAGGCCTAGTTTCCGGGCTGTCTCAGCTCGTAATCTGGCCCTTGTGGTTTTTAGCCCTCTCGTCTTCGAATTCACGGTTGGAGTATTATCTTGTGCCATCTCCTTCCTGGCCCTTCTCCGAAGGCGTGTGGGAACCTTTTTGTGGTTATGAGCCGCAGCCCTACGTCTCATCCTGAAAGGCACACGCTGGAAGGCTCGACTAGTTTGTGAGGTTCTAGTACGCCTCATGCTCTCATCTAGGGCATTTATCTCGAAAGCAAGAGAGCCGACAAAGGACTGGACGTTAAGTTCCCCATCATTTAAGGCGGCATGAGGTCCTTGAGCAGCGATGCTCCTGACTTCATGGATCTTTGTGCGTTTTGCATCTCGAGTTCTCGGGTCAGAACCCTTCCCCATATTCTTGAACGTGACATCTTGTTGTGGAGGATCTTTTCTCTTCTTCGATTTGGGTTGAGATTTAGACTGCGCATCATTTCCAGGTACTTCAGGTCCAGGGTTTGATGTATTTTTTGAAGCAAATTTCTTCGTTGGTTCCGCAGCATTGTTAAGAGGCATGATGTTTGTAAGAAAAGCATGAAGAAGCCATAAGAGTCAAGGATCCAACACGCCAGCACGCACGGATGAGACCGAGACTTAATACAGGGTTTCAATGTTTGTGAGAAGTTTCAAATGTGTTATGGATTAATGTATGTCTTGGATCTTTTCGGAATGGCGATGGTGCTTGTGGTTGTGATTGTGATTGTGATTGTAGGTAATTGGAATTGGAATTGGAATTATAATTATAATTGGAATTGTGGAGTTGTTGTTAGGTGCCTGGGGACGTTAGTCAAGCAAGATTTCATATAGTTACCCGTAGTGTATCTAAACACTACATATGTACGTACTGTTACGTACATGTATATACTGTATATAGGAATATGACGTCCCATAGTGTATATAAGTGTTGGAGGCCTTGGAGCCACTAAACGCGTTTTCCGTTGCGTTGCGCGTATAGCTGCTTGAGAATTAATTAATGTCGTTTGAAAGAGTTAAAACTTTTTATGGACCATATAAAATTAGATTATACGAATAGTTAATAGGTACCTCTTAGTACCCTAACCGAGGCTTCGTACCTGATCTGTTGGATCGAAGGCTAGAATCTGATTATGATATCCGTAAAGGGATGACGTATTTACACCTTCGTGATACCAGACGTGAAGTACCGATATATGTACTAGTATGTATTTTAATGTTGGCACTTGCATGTACTTCCTGTACTTTCTACCTTGTCATAAAGTCCGAGCTGCAGCAGCGGACCCGGAACGTTTTCTACCAATATTTTTAACTTGAACGAAAAGGAAGGAGCTTCTCATTTTCTAGATTACACTACTTACAACAATATTTCTTCCCTTATCTTTCAATTTATTACTATTTATTTATTTATTGTTATTTTCTATTTTCTTTTTCTTCCCTTTTCCATCAGCCCCCAACCGACATTCCTCACTGTACAATATTTCGCTCCGCCTCCCCTTGTTATTTTTGATATATCAATTCAATAACCTCCGGTTACAGCCGAGGTAGACCTTTTCTATTTCGTCTTAGCCTCCCAATTGTTCCCAATTGTTCTACATAGTATTAGTTACCAGCCGAGACCGAGTTGCCATCGTCCGCACCAAATCATGACTGCATACTATCAGTGCACCACCACCGTCGTCCGCCTCTGCTGCTAGTTAGTTGGTTTAGACGCCTAGTTAGTATGCTCAGCCTTCCTGCCCTCTCTACCCTTTCTGCCGTTAGGGTGAATGCGGCTTTAATCACGTTATGGCGTCTTTAAGTATGTAATAATAACTCCCTTCTATCACCCCCGTTTCCGTCTCTGCCGCCCTTCTTCCATATGTATATTCCCATCATCCCATCATCCCATCATCCTCCTATCTTTCCATCCTACCATCCTACTGTTCTATCCCTCAAATTACTCTTCAGCCGCATTCCTGTCCACTCCCTATTATTATTCGTTGATTCGCATTCATCCAATAAGCGAAAATGTAACTTAGCCTTTGTTTTCGACAACTTGTCATTGTCGGTACCAGAGCATACTCATATATTGTTGTTTTTACTGTATACAAACACATACTTGATATATCTAATATTTTTCTTTGTTTATTGTCCCATATTTGACCATCTCATTGCTTTTTTTGTTCAAATTCTATTCCGAGTGGGAGGCCAGAGAATAACCACGAGAATGTCTCTTGCCTTTCACACGACACCTATTGCTATGTGCCAAATTCTCGGTTTCCTCCAGCTAACATGCGTGTTCTTCCCATAGTCAACAAGGCGCGGAAGGTATATTTTTATCTACACTTCTCCCTTTTCCTCCTCCCCTTATTTAACTATACTAATATGGTTCATTCATATTATCCTGTAGCCGAAATTCGAGCTTCATCTTACTATTTACGACTTGAACAACGTTCCCTTAGTCGCCGGTACATCCACTATAAAATGGCATCTTCCGAACTCGATGCACGGCGAGCATCGCGGCCGCACATCCAAATGCTCCATCGATAAGATCAATCATCGCGTTGTTTATAATTACTCCAAGGTCGTGCCTCTGCGCATCTCTATCGACCGCAATAATAACCTCACCGATTGCCCTATCGACTTCGAGGTACTACAGGAGTTTCCTATGATTCCCGGCGGCCGCGACGAAAAGATCCCCCTCGGCGTTGTTAGACTGAACCTTAGCGAATATGTGGAAGAGAGCGAGAACTTTCCACGTCGAAGCATGGGCGGTCGACCTAGTTTGGATCACACGAGGGAGAAGGTCGGCCAAGGTTTGTCGCACAGACGGCAGAGTAGCACGAAGTCGGCTGGTAGCGGCGGACCTGGTGTCATGGTCGGGAGTAGTCCTCCGAGCGCGACGGCCGCGCCACCGTCCCATCCGGAGGAAAACGACGTCGTGGACGAAGATGCTGAAGAGGGAATCGTCCGGCGATACCTAATGCAGGAGAGCAAGATCAACAGCACTCTGAAGATTGGCATTCTGATGGTCCAAGTCGATGGTGAGCGTAATTTCGTCGCCCCGCCTCTCAAAACGGCTCCTATGTTCGGCGGCATCGCTGGTCTCATGTCAGGTGGCGAGCAAGTCCTGGTCGAGCCGTCCGACGACGGCTCCGCGCCACCTAACACAAAAAACACCAACAATCTCAACAAGTCCCGTGACGCCTCGGAACTGCAGGATATGTACCGCCGTTCCCTAGCTGCCAGCTGGGCCTCTCAGCCCGGTGAGTTGCCAGCGGACGAATGCGTGGAGGATATCTTCTCTGGCGGCGATGGCTGGTGCGACAGTACGAGACCAGGTGCCAAGACAGTCGGACACCGGACCGGGCGTCGATCTCACGCTGGATCTGTTGGTAGCGGCAGTAGCAATAGTCATAGCAACAGCAACAATGACAGTGGCAGCGCGAGCGGCGACGAGCCTCCCGCCGCCGACACGCTGCGACCGAGCAGCATGCGGCGCACGGGACAACACTTGCGTACTCGGAGCATTAGTAGCGACCATAGCTCCACGACGCTGCTCAACGGACGAAATAGTAGTAGTAGTCGCCCGCCTCACAGTCGTTACCGGACGGGAGGCGCCAGTAAACCGTACAAGGACGACGGTGCCAGTAACCACAGCCACGAAAGCGCCGAAGGAAGGCTACACAACCGTAGCGGGAGTATAGCACCGACGTTAGGCAGCGATCGCGGGCGCGAAGGGTTCCGGCGGCCCAAAGAAGTCGACGAGTACGAGGAGCGCGAGGACTTGATCGCGTGGACGCTACCTGAGACTGTCGTGTAGGCTTGAGTTCCTCGTCTGCAGAACACCTACCACTTATAGAAGCCCAGGGCTTCTGCCGCGCGGACATATTCGACAAAGCAGGAGCAGAGCATTAAACAGACGGAACGAGACGGGACGGACGGACGAACGAACGAACGGTGTATTATACATACCTCACAACCTTAGAAACTAGATGCATCGGCAACATGGGATGCATAGGCCAAGTGTATATATCCATAGACGGAAGCGGGAACATGCGGACCGGCGTTAATCCTTTGAGCGATGCACACTCACATTGATCGAGATTTTGAGAGAAGCGGAGGGAGGAGGAAGGAGGAAGAGAAGAGAAAGAGCTCCGAGCTGAATCGAGCTTTTTTTTCCCCCTCCCTCTTTCTTCCTCTTCGAGATGTTTACATTATATTAGATGCTTCTTAAGGGGGGGGAGAGGGTTTACCGTGCGTATGTACGTACCTCTGGTACGGGAGTTAATAGAAGAGAAATAATATCTTTTTTTTTTTTTAAAAAAAAAACAACTACTACTACTATTGGACGTCGTGTTACACGGTGATGTGATGAGAAAAAGTAGGACATGAAGAAAAAGACAGAAAGGTAACCTAGTCATCGTCGTAAGCACCACCTAGTTGACAGATCACGTAAAATACGACCAAGTAGGAGAGGTATGCATGCATCTTAAACGTCCTTTTTCTTTTACTCTGATTCCTATGCTTGTCCACCTTGCCTTGCCCTGCCCTGCCCTGCCCTACTATATCTATCCGTCTGCGTCTCTGTCCACCTGCCATGCCTCCCTCTTTCCCTCCTTCCCTCCCTCCCTCCTAATGCTGCTCAGCTAAACGGAGCCGAGCGATTTCCCTCATTCTACGTGAGGGTCTCGTGAGATCACATATATGGCAAGCAGCTTGCTCTGCATCGCGAACACCGGGGCCCTCTCCCTTTCGCTAAAAGAGAATAAAAAAAAGGGGAAACGAGCCCGATACGCAGTAGGGAAGCAGTTCTGGTAGGTAGTATGGTGACGTCGGCGTTCGAGTAAAGAATTCCATATATATCCTGCATCAAGGGGCTTGCAGGTTTCCCCTGACACCCCCCTTGCCGCCAACTTCTCTCGCCGTGATGGTGACTGCGAGGTCGCCCATGACATTGATCGTGACTTCGAGCTCGCTTCCTTTCGCAACGACTCGGATGGCCGCCTCTGCCAGTGTGACACCGATCTTCCAGACCTTTTCCCTATGCTCTTCCTCTTCTTCGGAATCGTCGAAGTCGCTGTCCTCGTCTTCGTCGTCTTCCTTTTTGCCGTTTTCTTTGGGCTTCGGCTCCGGCTTCGTCACCTTGATATGGGTGCCACCCTCGACGACCTTCACTAACACGTCGCCACCATTCTCGGGGGCTGCGATGTGGATCGTTCGGCGAGCCGGGACGGCAGTCTCGGGCGCTATGATAGGAACGAAGATCTCATCGCCTTCCTCGGATAACGAGATGACACCGATGGCGTTGGTTATGTGGTTGACAGTCGTGACAGCAGGGTGCGTCGACTGCTCAATATCGTCCGCCTCATATTCTTGAATCAGAGAGGCCTGGAGAGCAGCGCCACGGGCCTGAAGCTCGGAGGGGTTTAAGGCGCCAGAGCTCGTTGACGGGGCTTGGATAGTTGTAGATTCCGGGAATATCGCGCGGAAATTAGCTGCAATTCTAGGCGTGTGAGAGGTGCCGCCAGACAGTATCACCTCGTCGATATCGAGTACATCCAATCCAGCCTTCGTTATAACGCCCTCGACCAGGCGATTGAAGCCTTCAAACACCTTTCGTGCGATCGTCTCGTACCTCAGTCTGTTTATAGTAGTTTGGAAGTCAATACCTTCCGCCAAGCTCTCGACGCTGAAACTGGCGTTAGTTCCAATGCTAAGAGCTTTCTTAGCAGCTTCGGATTCGGCCTTGAGCTTCGCTAAACTACGTGCGTTTCCTCGAGGGTCGACGTTGGGGTTCTTTTTCATGAACTCCTTGGCGAAATGGTCCATTAAGACGCCATCTAAGTGCACACCGGAGAATTCGTAGTCGTGAGCCGTGGCGAGGATCGTGTATAGTCCACCTCTCGAAGCTACCACGGCCACGTCTGAGCGAGTACCGCCGAGGTCAGCTACTACGATTATTTTATCTTCGAACTTTGCCTCTGGCCTTGCATCATACGCGAGAACCGATGCAATAGGTTCGTTGATCAATTGAAGAACCTCAAGCTCAGCACCCTTCGCAGCCTCGATCAGGGCTTCTCTTTGGGCTTCGGTAAAGTTTGTAGGGACCGTGATAACGGCAGAGGTAACCTTCTTTCCTAGGTAGTCGGAAGCAGATTGTATAAGTCGTCGCAAGTATCGAGTGGAGACTTCCTTGACAGAGAGGGTAGAGGGTGACTCTTCCTCCAGCTTGTCCTTGACGGTGAAGGAAACGGTTCCATTCACGTCTTCGGGATGGGCAGCGGCATGACAGTGAGTAGGGTCAATAGACTTGAATCTATGGCGAAGGTAAGTGCCTATGCATAAAGTAGGATCTAAACTGAAGAAAAGAAAACATACTCTTGGCCGAGAAAGTCCTTGAAAGCGATGACCGTGTTCTTAGGATTCCGAATTAATAGAGCTTTGGCCTGGTTTCCTGTGTATTCCTCTCCCTCGACATATGATAGGATGGTAGGGATTTGTCGGTCTGTTGATAGAAGTAATTAGCAAGATGTTATGACTTATTGATAGCTGCGCGTTATATTATGACTTACCTCCATCTTCATTCGCGATGACAACTGGGCTATCGTCAATAGTACACGCGATAGAACTGTATGAATTGCCAAAGGATATACCGATGGCGCATCGGTCACTCGGCGAGACGCCGGGTTCAGTGTTGTTATCCGGCATGAGTAAAATTTCTTACAGAAACGACAGGGAATGCCTCGAATTGTAAAAAAAGAAAAAATATGTGTGATAGAAGGAAAGGTAGACTGGGGGAGAGAAAATAAAATAAACGATCGTGTAAAAAGTGTTTAGTGATTTGGTGTTGATGGTGGGGTCACAGAATTGAGGCCGACCAAATTTTTTGATTGAAAAAAAAAAAAAAAAATAAGTTTCTTAGGTTTGGACGGCATGGATATGATGGATATGGTTTATCCCTACCACCTACCACCTGCTACCTGCCCCACCTGCCTTGCATTGCAGATTGCCATTAGCCATACCCTAATTATCGAACAGCTATAGTAGAGTACCATTTATGTAGGTTGTGGCAGGAATTGGATTAAAAAGGCTGATCTATTAAATAGGAGAGAGCGTAGCTTTTTCTGATAGAGTGTTTTTTTATAGACGATTTATTTAGTTTATTTAATTAGGTGTGTGTAGTGTATTTGTTATGTGATAAAGGAAATGCCCGAGTTCACGAGGGTTATTGTCTCTGGAGATTTTTTTACTAAGGCGGAGATATCGGGCTACTTAAATAGGTAATTTTCAAAATAGAAATTTTATTTAAACTTTATATATATATAATAAATAAAGAATATATAAATTATTAATAGAAAAATTTCTATATTTTAAATTAAATATTTTTATTTTTATAAAAAATTAATATAAAAAAGAAAAAATAAAATAAAATAAAGTTTTAATATAAATTAAAAATAAAAAAATTTATTTAAAAAAGTTTTTTTTTAAAAAATTATATATATATTAATATTAATATACATTAATAATTATATATTTAATTAAAAATCACGTGATTAAAGCATTAATTAATTATATAATATAAAAAAACATAAATGGATTTTATATTTATTTTATTTATTTTATTTATTTTATTTATTTTATTTATTTTATTTATTTTATTTATTTTATTTATTTTATTTATTTTATTTATTTTATTTATTTTATTTATTTTATTTATTTTATTTATTTTATTTATTTTATTTATTTTATTTATTTTATTTATTTTATTTATTTTATTTATTTTATTTATTTTATTTTATTTTATTTATTTTATTTATTTTATTTATTTTATTTATTTTATTTATTTTATTTATTTTATTTATTTTATTTATTTTATTTATTTTATTTATTTTATTTATTTTATTTATTTTATTTATTTTATTTATTTTATTTATTTTATTTATTTTATTTATTTTATTTATTTTATTTATTTTATTTATTTTATTTATTTTATTTATTTTATTTATTTTAAAGTTTTCTTTTTAATTTTTAACACGGTTATATAAAATAAATTTAAAAATAATAAAAAAAAAACTTTTTTAAAAATTTTTTTATAATTATATATAATTTTTAAAAAATTACGTTCAAAATATAATAATATTAAATAAAAACATTATATTATATTAAAATATAAAATTAAACCTTATAAATTAAACTTTTAACCGTTTTTTTAATTTTATTTTTTATATTTTTTAAACTTTTTATGCGTAAAAAACTTTTATTTTTTTTTATATAAAAAATATAAAACTTTTTTAAATTATTTTATATTTTTTTATATTTTTTTATATTTTTTAATAATTTAATTTAACACCGTTTTATATAATTTTATATATAATTATATTATATATTTATAAACCCGTATTAAATTTTATAAAGTTTTTATATTTTTATATTTTTTATATATATTTAAATCATTTTATATTTATTTATATTTATTTATATTTATTTATATTTATTTATATTTATTTATATTTATTTATATTTATTTCCATTTTTTTATATTTTTAAATAATTTAATTTAATAATATTTTATAAATTTATATATATAGAAAAAATAATTTTATATAAACTTTTTAAAAAAAATAACACGGTTACGTATAAAAAATAAATATTTAAATAAAATTAAAAAAATAATAAAAAAAAACTTTTTTAAAAATTTCTTTTTTTTAAAAAAAATATATATAATTTTATATATAACCATATATAATTATATATATAATTACATTATATACGTGTGGGTTTATATTTTTTATATAAAAAAAATAAAAGTTTTTTATAAATAAAATTAAATAATTTATTAAAAGTTTAATTTATAAAATTTAATTTTAAATTTTAATATAAAATAATATTTTTATTTATTATTATTATATTATAAATGTAAAATTTTATAATAAAATTATATATAATTTTAAAAAAAAACATTTTTTAAAGTTTTTTTTCTTTTAATTTTTTTTTTAATTTATATTAAACTTTTATTTTTTAATATAATTATATTAAAATTATATAAACCACTTTATTATATTAATTACATTAATAAATATATTATTTTTAAAATGGTATTTTTATTAAAAAAATATATATAAAAATTTTAAAAATTATATATATATTTTTTTAATTTTTTTTAAAACTTTTATTTTTAATATTTTATTTTATTTTATTAAAAACGTGAACTCGGGTGTGTGTTCCCGGGACGGGAACCTCATGTTAGTGTTAAATCTTATAACATACCTTTTAGGTGAACTTTGAATTTAGGCGAAGCTGTAATTTTATATGGATTTTTTATTTATTAGTTTTGATTGGTTTAAATTATATTATGTGAGTTATGTTTTATAAGATATTGATTAATTAAAGTAAGGTATGTATATTTATTATATAACTTTAAAAATTATTTATTTTATATTTTGATATTTATATTTTATATTTTAAAAGATTGTGAATATTTATTTTTTATATTTTAAAATAATTTTATTTTTATTAATTTGACGTATCGGATTGTATAATGGCTTTTATGTAATATTAAAATAAGATTTATAAAGGCGTTTTTTTTTTTTATTTAGAGATGGAGTAATTTTTTTTTTTATAATTTTTATAATTTTTATTTTATTTAATCTTTTTTATTATTTAAGTTATATTAGGTTAAATTTTATTAATTATTATAATTTTGAAACGTTTTTTTTAAAAATGATGTGATTATATATAACAAACTTATAAGATTTATTTTTAATAAATAATTTATCGGCGTATTATATTAAGTAATACCGGACTATCTTTATTAATAGGTATATTTATTATTTTAAATATGAGATTTTATTTATTAATATTAATAAGATCGGTTTGTAATTTTATAAAGAGATTATTAGTTTGAGGGTTTATTCTAATTATATCGATGTGTTATTTTAAAGGTTTATCTATCTTTAAGATATTTTTAAAGGATTTTGTAATATTAATTATTCTTTTCCGTAAATGTATTAAATTAATAGTTATTACGGAGAAAAAGATCTTTTATAAATGGTATATATGGAGTGTTTTAAATGGGTATTTTTTTGGAGAATGTTATAATATAATAAATATTAAATCTTGTTATTAGAGATATGTTTTAGGATATTTGTATGAATTTTTATAAGTTTTTTTTTTTTTTTTTTAAAACTTTTAGAGTTAATTTTATTATAAATTTGAGTAGGTTATATCTTTTATTTAAGAATATTTTATTGTTTTATGTATTAAAGTATTAAATATAAATGATTTTTATTTTATTTTTTAGATTTTTATATTAATATATAATAGAGTAAATTTCGGTTTTTTATATAAAGGATCTGGATTTTAATTTAGATATTTGATATTAAATATAAAAGGGAATAAAACGATAATAAGGTTATTTTTTTAGATAATTTTATGGATGTGAGGTTAAAAGTAAAATATTATAAAGATAATGATAATAAAGAGGATTAGGATTTACCTTTTAAATTTATTTTAGGATAAGATATTTTAATTTTTTTTTTTAAATTGTTTAAAAATATATTCTAATTTTAATTATTATTTAATAAAATTCTTATTTATACCTTAAATAAAGTTTATATTTTTTAGGTTTTATATAATTAATTAATATTTTTTTTTAGTTCCGAATTTAAATTTATTATTTATAAATTTAATAAAGCCTTAAATTTTTTAAATTATTATTTTAAAAAACTTTTTATAAGTCTATTTATAGGTATTTAGTTTATAAATAAATATATAATATAAAAAATTCTTTTGGTATATTCTTAACGGAACCATATATTTTGAATATTTATATAATAAAACCTTATATTAATGTGTTTTTTTATTTTTATTATTAATTTGATTATTTATTAATTATTGTTAAAAATTGTTTAATCGGTTTGTGTATCTAATTTTATATCCTTAAATAATTGTTAGAATATTATTATTTCTTTGGCGATGTGTTTTAATATTATAAGTTTTATTTTGGTTATTAATGTTATAATAATTAGTTAATAAATTAATTTTTATATTATTAAATTATTAAAAAGAATTATTATATATTTATGTGTAAAGTGTTTAGTTTTAAAATTGTTTATAAAAAAAATATTTCTTATAATTATTAATGTTTAAGTGTTTAAGATTTTATCCTTATATTTAATATTTAAATTTTTTATTATATATAAATATTTAATAATATGATCTACTTCTTTAATATATTTTGGTTTAGGGTTTATTAAATGATATAATAGAGTCGAATATGCGTAAATTATGTTTAACTTTATTATTATAATTATATATAAAATGGATCTTATATATTTTTGGAAAGCCTTTATCTCTTATTTTATAACTATTCCTTTATATTTAATAAGTTATTTTATTTATATAAATATAATAAAGATCTATATATTATTAATAAGGTTAAATTTTTTTGCGATTTTTTTAATATAATTATTATGGTATAAAGTAATCATCCTTTTTTAATAATTTTTTATTATTTTTATATTTAAATATTAATTTATAAGTCCTTATTTTTTAATCTTTTATATATTCTTTATTAATTTAATGATTTTTTAACTTTTAAGTTTATATTTTTTATAATAAATCATTAAAATATTATTGATATATATTAATATATATATTATATAATTTAATAGGTAAAATATATATAATTTTTTGGAAATTGGTATAAAAGAGAATTTTTTTAATATTTATTTAATTTTTTTATATTATAATAATAGCGAGTTTTTAAATTTATAAAAAGCCCTTATTAATTTAATATATTTACCGATCCGTTTAAAACCATCCAAGAATTATATTATTACCAATATTTTATTATTTTTTAAAATATTAATAAAAGCATTTTTAACGTTAAATTATAATATTTCTAGATTAAATTAAACGATAATTACCATTATAATTTGAAAAGATCTAACCATTAAAATGGCAGTATACATATTTTATAATATATTTTTCTTTTATAAATTACTTTAAGCCATTAATTTAAATTTATATTTATTTAAATAATCTTTTTTATTAAATTTATAAGTAAATATCCATTTTAAAAGAAGCAATATATTCCTAATCTTACTTTTATCGATTATTTTTTATATTTAGTTATTTATTATTAATTGGATTTTAGTTTAAGTGTTTTCTTTAAATTAAGTTTTTAATGGGTAATTATTTAAGTTTTTTTATAATTTGGGTAACGATTTTAAAAGATTGTTTTTATAAATTATTTTATGGTTTAAAGTGGTTTATAATTATATAAATTTATATTAAAGAATTACTGTTATAACCATATTATGTAGGATTAGATATAAGTGATTTCCTTTTTAAATCACTTTTTATTAATTAAATAAGTAAATTTTAAAGAAATTTATAAAATTTCTTATATTAAATATAATAATCTTATCTTATAAATAAAAAAATATTATAAAAATTATTAATAAGTTATTAAAATTATTTTTATCTAATCTATTATTTGGATTTAATTTTTAAATCTTCTGGTTTTTTCTTATAATAAAAAAATATTTTTTTTTGGTTTTTTCTCGGGGTTTTATTAATTCCGGAGAAATTACTAATTATTATTCTATTAAATCTTAAATATTACCACCAGATATGTTAATATCCGATTAAGATCTTTATAATCCACTAATATTTTTTATAAGATTTATTATATATATATTTTTTTAAATACCTCCTATATCTATAAATATTTACCTTAATTCTAATATCTTTTAAGATATTATAAATTTTTAGGGTTAATCTCCAACACTCTCTTTCAACAACTTAACCAATTCCGTTATTTTAGATATAAAAATATTAAACGTTTCTAATCCCAAAATATATTCTTTTAATTAATTTTCCAGATTTATTTATTTAATTTTAAATAATTTTACTATCCCTTTTACAATATTAGTTATTGGATTTTAATTTTAATTGTTTTAATGATCCTATAATTTAGTAATCTATACCATTTTATTATTAATGTTTTACTTATTTATCTATATATTAATAATAATATTTTAAAATACTTTAATTAACTCTTCTTTCTTTTTAAAATTATAAAATATTTTTTTATTAAAACGGATATTTTTAATTAAGATTATCTTATTTTTTAATAAAATCCATATATAATATAAGTTAAAAACTTTATAACTAATTAAATATCCTATATAAATGTGAGGTTAAATTTTGGTATTTTATTTATCTTTATCCATTTATCATTTTTTAATTAGTGGGTATGCTTTATACCTATATATATAAATCTTGTCTTAATTAAGTTTTAAATCTTTTATTAAGTTTTTAATGAAAATAAGGAAATACCACTTATAATATTATCTGAACCAACTTTCCAAAATTTATATTAGAATTATTATATTATAAACGTAATTTAAATTATAATTTATTAGATATATTATAATTTTAATTACCTTAAGTTATAACTCCTTTAATAAATTAATAAATATCTATATTTTAATCGATTTTATAACCATTTCTTACCTAACTTTTTCCGTTCTACTTATTAATTCTTTTATATAAAGTAATAATAATTCAAGATTTATCCCTTTATTATATACCCATTATATATAACATAATTTAATTCTAATATCAAATACCGCTTATTTATTATCATATCAGATTATACAAATTAATAAATAATATTATCTTTTTACCTAATGTTCATATTGTTAAATCATTTTCAATATATTATTAAATGTTTTCTTATTAAACATTTCGATAGTTAATATATCTATTATTTCATTTTTAATTATTATAAGTTAATTAAATCTATTATATTTTAGAGGAAAATTAAATAAATCCCAAATAATCTTCCAAAATAATTTAAGTAACAAATATTTAAATTATTAATAAAATATAATTTTAATAACATAAACTTATACATAAACTTCATATTTAATCTGTTATATTCTATTGATTTTTACCTTTTTAATGTTATATATGAGAGTTTTTAACACTTTAATTCCTAAATAACTAAATTATAAATGTTATAAAATTTTTAAATCTTTTTTTATAAATAATCTATCTTTTTGACACGGGCCCACATGTATGTGGCGCAGCCACATGCACAGCCACATGTGGCTGTACATACGGCTGCATATAGTTCTTGGGAGGAGAGGAGATCCCTGGGGGATTTTTTTCTTCTTTTCATCATTTTTGTAATTCATCCAGTTATCATTTTATTCCACGTAACCGTGCCACTTTTAATAACTTCCTTAATCTTTTTTTATTATTATTAATAACCAATATTATTATTATTCTGGTTACACTCCAAAACATATTATATAATAAAGTAGTAATTATTATTTATAAAGTTATAATATAAAAAAAAAAAATCTTATATTTTATAAAAATTAATCTTTAGATTTTTTAAAATTATAATAATATTATAAAATTTTATTCCAATTTATAATGTAAAATATTATCTTTTTTATATATTTAAAAATTTTTTTTAATCACTAAATCTTTAAATATTATATTTAAATAAAATCCTTCCATATAAATAACGTTTTAAAATATAAAATCTAATATATAAAAGCTATTTTTCCTATTAAAAAACCTTTTTATAATGCAAATTCCTTAACTTATAACTAAAAAATTAATAATATTAATTTTAATTATTTAATTAAACTTAACGTTATGCCAGGAACCAAATATTAATAAAATGTAATTATTCATAATATAAATTATCCCACAATTATCTAAAATTATGTTAACAAAAAGTGGATACTGATTTAATTCTATTATACTATAAATTCTATAAATATTAGTTTAAAAGTTTGTTTTTTTTGATATATAAATAATATAAATTATTATATTATTAAGGAATTTTTTAAATTTAAAATGATTTTGAAATTTATTAATTTCTTTTACTTTATTCCAAAGTTTCTTATTTATACCTTTACCTCGATAAATTTATCTCACTTCCTAACCTTAATTATTAATCTTATTACATAAATCCTTCCAACAATTATAATTATACTTAATATAAATTACCTTAACTTTATTTTTAGTTAATTTATAAATAAGTTAATTAATATTCTCTTTAATAATGTATTATAAGATGGCATATTTTTTAAGCTCTTAATAATAAATATTTTGGAGGGTTTTATAATAAGGATAATTATATTATTAAAAATTAATTTTATTATTTCGAGGTTTATCAAATCTTTTTTAATTAAATCTTTTAACTCCATCAAATTGCCTACTAATAATCAATATGATGGTTAGATTATCCTTGGTTAAATATATATTTAATTCTTAATAAATAACCAAAAAATTAATCCCATAATATTATAAAAATGGGATATTGGAGTTATTCTACTATAATTTAATGATTAACTCTCATAACTCTTAACACGCCTATTTTGGATTTATTTTGATTTAAATTATTAAGAGAAATTTGTATATTCTTTTAAATCCCTAGATTTTAAGAATATTTAAAAATTTAACTTATTAATAAATTACATTCTATTCGTTATACTAAATTAATGGTTTAATTAATGAATTTTTGGCTTTCGCAAAAACTATTAAATAGTGATCTTTTATTTATTCGATGGTTATAATATTAAAAGGAATTATCTTAAACTTAATGGTTTAAACCATTTCCCGTATTTCTAAATTCTTTTTATTAAAATAATCCGTAAAAATAAAGTTAAATATATAATTAAAAACTATCTTTTAAATTTATTTTAATAAGTAATTTATATTAATTTTAAGATCGTTTCTTTTAAAAATTCTGAGATATTAATTTTTAGATTATTTATTATAAAATTTATTAATCTCCTCCTTGATTAAATTTATTAATAAAATAATCTTAATTCTTTTACTATAAATTGGTAGATTATTACAAACTTCGATTTATTAAAGGAAAATATTTTGGCGTTTGGCGATTTTTTTGGATTTAATTTAATTTTAATAAGGGATTTTATTAATAATAAAAAGTTCCCTATCCGGATCGACTTAATTCCATACGCTAAATAAAAAATAGTTAAATTTAAAAGTGTGAAACCATTTAATATAATTAATTCTATTACGAAAATAATAATCGATAATAAATTTATTCTTGTCAAAAAATAAAGTTTTGTTAAAATTAAACATTTTGTAAATAAAAAATATAAAAAAATCTTTTTTAAATAATATAATTTTAAAAAGATTTGGATAAGAGTTTTTTAATTAATTTTATTTTTATAATAATATATAATAAATTAATCTTTTAAGTGAAAATTGGGTTTATAATTGTGGTAGGAATTGGATTAAAAAGGCTAATTTATTAAATAGAAAAAAGCGTAGCTTTTTCCGATAAAACATCTTTTTATAGACGATTTATTTAGCTTATCTAATCAAATGCACGTAACGCACCTGTCACATGACAAAAGAAACTAGTGCTAAATCCTGTGACATAGGTACTTTTACCCATATTAATGTATAATGTACATATATATATACTGTGTAAGCTTATATATATACATGTATGTACAAAGTTATTATTTCAACCCGGAATTGAATAAAATAAGCACTTGCAGGTAGGCAGATGGGCAGGTAAGGAGTACTTATGTAAATAAAGCAAGTAGGTGCTTTAGAATGTGTGTAGGTACTCTTGTACCTACGTACTCATTATTTGCAAAAGAAAAAAAACAAGCATAATTGATGTTATTCATATAAATACAGCAGTTTCCCGCTATAGTACCTGGGTACATATCATCAACAAGCTCTCAGCCACCAATTTTTCAACTTTGGATCAATGATATTTAGAAATATCCACGATATATAAAAAAAAAGTATACAAAATGGCCGTGAAACAAGAAGAGAGGATATTCGTCCTCCCGGGAGATCACATAGATCCTTCATTCATCCCATCACATCCAAAACGGGCGTTACGGCTCGGTCCCGGGCTTCGGCACATCCCTCCAAACGACCTCGTGCCCACGATCGCCGGCCAGCTCGTCACGGACCGGAGGAAGAATTCGATATGGGTCGAGTATAACGGGGGACGAGTAATAAACACCCCTTCGCTTCTCCCTTCTTCTTTTTTTTTCCTTATACGAATCTCGCGCTGACCACCTCCCCTAGTACACGCCGACGGCCGGCGACCTGGTCATCGGCACCGTCCACCACTCGGCCTCGGACTTCTTCTACGTCTCGCTGTCGAGCTACGCGTCGAACGCGACGCTGCCGCACTTCGCGTTCGAGATGGCGACGAAGAAGATGCGCCCGAACCTGAGCCCCGGCGCGCTCGTCTACGCCCGCGTCAGCCTCGCCAACCGCCACATGGACCCCGAGCTCGAGTGCGTGTCGCCGGGCACGGGCAAGGCGGATGGCCTGGGCCCCCTCAATGGCGGCATGGTCTTCGACGTGTCCCCGGGCATGTCCCGCCGGCTGCTGATGCGCAAGTCCGCCGAGGAGGGCAGGGTCGTCGTCCTGGAAGAGCTCGGGGCCGCGGGCCTCGCCTTCGAGACCGCCGTCGGCAGGAACGGGAAGATCTGGGTCAACAGCGAGAACACGGAGACCGTCCTGGCGGTCGGCCGCGCGGTTAGGGAGACGGACGAGAAGGGCCTCGGCGTCGAGCAGCAGAAGAAGCTAGTACGGAAGCTGGTTAAGGAGTTGAGTTAGGTCGATTGACGGGTGTTAAGGTTAATTTTCTCTACACTTTAATGATACCCTCGTGCTTTTTTCACGTTGTCGTAAGATTTGATTATCACTTGACCGTGTTATTGCAGTTTTCGATGTCCTAATGTCCAAGTCTCACCTTCTATAATCTACAGTTGTATGCCTAAAGAATATTCTTTATGTGTTCACAAGTACTTCGCCTTAAACCTTCTAAAACGCGAGTGATACATGGACAAATGTATATATATTTATATGACACATAACTTGTATTGCCTGTAGTGATAGATTCTATGTAATTGGAGATGCTATCCAGAACACCTCTCGAATCGAATTTGAGTGATAACTGTGACGCAGTCCTGGATGCCTACCTTGTTTACAAGATAACAGGACCGTTTCTGTGTTCTATAATACCTAATGCATGATTCCCCCTCAGACCTAAATACCTACTGTGCGATATAATACGGTAAGATGGGCGAAATAAGCGCTAGATTTAACAGACATAACCGTTTCAATAAGCACCAAAAAAACATCGCAATAAACATGAAAGTGAAAGGGACTACAGCCATCGCCAGCTCAAGAAGAACTCACCCTTGCCTACCTAGATACCTGCTCTATTTTTATTTTTCTTTCGCGAGCATTTTATATCCACTGCATTTGCAACTTACGCTCGAGCTGTCGCCTCTCGCGACAACTTGGGCATACCTTGGAGTCGTCCTCGTCAGGGTGGCAAAAGCAGGACTGCACCGCGCAGGAGAAGCTAGGGGAGGGTGTGCTGATGGAAACGAGCATGGTATCTAACGTGTGCCTAGCTCTTTGATCTTCTTGATTGCTCTCTTCTTGGAGATAGGCGACTGATGGTATGCCCTGCTCACGATAATGTTGCGCGCTGGCCGGGTTCATTACCCCTGATTTGCGCCGTGGTGGGACTGAGAGCAAGAAAAAGTCAATATTGGATTCTTCCACAGTGTGTGCGGAGTTTTCGGCGATGTCTCGTGCGACATCATTGGTTAAGGTGGCCCGGAATAGGGGGAGAGACTCGCATCCTTACTTACCGGGAACGCTGTCTTGTGAGGGGGTGCGTTTACGTACAGGGACACCGGTGAGTGAGTCCGTTGAAGGCATAGTCCGTATGAACGTAGCCGGCGCAGTGTGGGGCGGCGGTGTATCAGGCCTATGGGAAGCCGGAACGGGGCTCTCACTCTTACTTCTCCTTCCTCTTCCCATGCTAGCACCAGGGTCGGGAATGTCGGCTCGCCAGGAGGGCACCTTAGGTGCCCCAGCGAGCTTAGGCGCACCTGACATGTGATTCAGCCCCGGCCCTGACCCTGGTTCTGTGGGAGGATAGCCGTTGACCTCCATCGATTCGGCCACCTTAGAGAGCCGTCTTACTAGGGAACTGGATGACGGCTGAGGGACTGGATTCCTGGCCTTGTGTGGACGCGTTGGTACTGGTTGAACTGGTGAGCGACTCAGTGGCCTACCACGTGAGTGGGAATCATAATACATGAGACAATCTTCATCGTCGACAAGATCAGTGAGATCGATAGGCTCGTTTGTTCTATGCTCCAGGACTTGGCGGACATCCGTCATTGTTTGTACAGCTCTATCAACGCTCTTACCCTTGCTATTTCCACCGGATTGACCTTGACCTGGAACAGGCAAAGGCTTTCGTGAAATAGGCACCTTGATGTTTGGGGGACGGTCATTGTGTCTGCTCCGGTGAACGACGGGCGGTGGCGGTTGGGGAAGAGCGGTTCTCATCGGACTTTTGCTTTTAAATGGCTGATTGCTCCTGGTGGCGGCGGCATCTAGCCGAGCCAGCTCAGAGGAAGATATGTACGCCTCGCGAGGAATTGTCCTAGGATCAATAGCCTGACACGAGAGCCCTTTGGTCTCTTTATACTCTAGGAATCTTTGGCTTACAGGATAAGAGGCTCTATGGCCGAAATTGGAAGCGAAGTAGTCGAAACATTCGTCACAGACTCGCGGCACTTTTACTCGAGCTCGGCTGGGGTCGCAGTCGGGAAGAAGAGAACCCATACAGAAGTAAGTGCTCTTAATATTGTATCGCCAGCACCTGTAGTACTCTTTCTCCAAGTGGCAGCAGGCATAACGGAAATTGATGCGTTTGCAGTCGCACGGCATGATGGGCTAAGTAACAGGTAATCAGACAGTTACGTAGAAAGTGCTGCAAGTGTGCGACTGAGACACCAGGAATGCCTCGAAAGAAGTCGAATGTACTAATCCGAAAGTGCAGAATGCTTCGAACTCAGGTTGCCAAGGGGTAATATAACCAGCAAGCCAATAATGAACCCCCGGCGACTATTTGTAGAACGACCATGTTGATCGAATGTCATTGTTTCGAGATAAAAGTCATTGATGGGACTCTAGAGGCTAGCAAAGATTTCTTTACAAAGACATTGTCTTCTTGAAAGATCCGTGACAGCTTTGTGTACCTAGTAAAGAAGGAGCTTATAGTTAATCAAGAAATGGACATGGAAAAGGAATCAGGAAGAAGTCAAAACAGGCCATTAGATTAAACCTGGATATATTGTCTTTCAACACAAGGACAGACAGGACAAAGCCTCCTATGAGGAATATCCCAAGACATCCATCCATTAGTAATATTTGATTACATTCTGTCCTCCTAATTGTTCATATTGTCAAAGATCATGTCATCCTGTAGATCGAAACTCTGGAGATGAGTCTGTCGGTAATAATAATGTGAGGCAGTGCAAGACTTGAATGGTTAAAGCCTTATCCCATATAGGCAAAGTGACTAGTATAATCCATTGTGGCAGAGCCGTTACCATGTAAGAATATGAAAAGTCATGCCGGTTGACTCATGACGGTAGATATTCGCATACATCTTATCCGTATATTTTTTAAATGTGGTATATATCCTAAGAAGTGAGTGTGGTCAATAGTGTCGTGGTTAATGAAGATGTACGGAGTAAAATAAAGAAGTTCAAGTTTGTACGAAGTATAAGAAACAATTATAAGGCCTGTGCTTGTTAAACCTTCTTGGTACATACAGTTACATAATCCACCCTGCCCCGCCAAAGCTTAACAAACACGGTCTATCGCATCCCACTTTCGTCATCGGAAACATTTTAAACTTGTTTTTATTTTATTCATTTATTATTTTCAACTTTCCTTTCTACTATTCTTCGGTCGCTAGGAATAAAAAAAAGTTTACAAGATAATATCAAATCAAAAAGTCGTGTGAAATGGATCAAAAAGTCGATGATATATTACGACGACCCCTCTACGGTACTTTTTCATCTTGATATCTCAATATCGCGAAAGGCCGCGGCGCATTTTCTTAGATCTGAATCCTGACCATTAGTGAATAGTTTACGATTTACCCGACCAAGTCCTCAGCACCATCTCCCTAAAGCAAGACGGTGTCGATGAACTTCCATACACAGAACAGGAAACTACCGAATCCGGAACACAAAATGTGCCATCTGAGAATTCATCACTCGTAGTCGGTTCGCAGTCGTGTTCGTTATGCGCCCTTTCGTTCACTAGTGTACTAGACCAACGTAGCCACCTGAAGTCCGACTTACACCACTACAACCTCAAACAGAGACTACACGGGAGAAATCCTGTGTCGGAGGCTGAGTTTGAGAAGCTGATTGCCAACCTTGATGAGAGCCTCTCAGGTTCAGACTCACCGGATTCCGACGACGAAGACGAAGATAACGACAAGGAGACTAGTCTTCTATCTACTCTCCTGAAGAAACAGGCTATATTAAAAGGAGGGAATAATAGTACTAACCATAACGCCAGCGACAATCAAGAAGATCAAGATGGACATCCGAAGAAACATAGAAGCACCGGCAACCAGCCATTGCTTTGGTTTAGCTCACCCCTTCTACCTCGTAATAGCTATTTTGGTATTTATCGTGCCATTTTCACATCCGGCGAATTTAAGGATGAGAATAATATAGTCGAAATCATCAGGAAGAAGCAGTTAGAACCGATAGCCGGCCCAAAGCCAAGCGCAAACGGCAACGCTACACCTTCAACTTACAAGGGACCGCATATCTTCCTCTGCATGATCGGTGGTGGCCACTTCGCTGCTATGGTAGTATCGTTAGCGCCACGTCAAACAAAACATGGCTCGGTCGGCCCTTTAAATAGAGAGGCAACGGTATTAGCACATAAGACCTTTCACAGGTACACTACGAGGAGGAAGCAAGGTGGATCGCAATCTGCGAACGACAATGCGAAGGGCAACGCGCATTCTGCTGGTTCGAGTATCCGTCGATACAACGAACAGGCTCTAACGGACGAGGTCCGGCTTCTTCTACAGGATTGGAAAGGCCTTCTTGACACTTCTGAGTTGTTGTTCATTCGAGCAACAGGTTCTACGAACCGAAGAACGCTCTTCGGACCATACGATGGCCAAGTCCTACGAGCTAATGATCCACGTATACGAGGGTTCCCATTTAGTACCCGACGACCAACGCAGAATGAGCTGATGCGGTCTTTCATCGAATTGACGCGGTTGAAAGTGCGCGAGATCGACCCATCTCTGAATCTGAAAGCACAAGAGAAGCCGTTAAATAAAGAGACTCCTAAAGTAGTAAAGCCAGCCGCGCTAAAGTTAACAGAGGAGGAAGAGACGGCCCAATTGCATACATCACAGCTGCAGGCTTTCATTAGAAGGTCTAAGCTGCCCGCTCTGCTATCGTACCTGAAGACTAATGACATACCTGCCGATTTCCTCTTCCAGCCAGCAAACTCGTCGCAAAACCACCATGCGCCGACCGCTTTACACTTAGCCGCGAACCAGAACTCTGCTCCGCTCGTACTCGGACTCATAGTAAAAGGAGGAGCAAATCCGACGATCAAGAACGGAGAAGGCAAAACTGCCTTTGAGCTCGCGGGCGACCGATCAACCAGAGATGCCTTTAGAGTAGCGCGGGACGAGCTCGGCGAGTCAAGGTGGGACTGGGAAGCGGCTAAGGTACCGCCAGCGATGAAAAAGGAAGAGGCCGAAAGGCGAGATGAGCGTGAGCGCAAGGAGAATGAGAGGAAAGAAGCTGAGCGACGAAAAACAGAGGAGCAACGACTGAAGAGCGAGGGGCCTCAGGTTCCTGACAGTGGTAAAAAGACGCGTGGCGGAAGTCTTATGGACGGCGGCGCGAAGAAGTCGGCGCAGGAGAAGCGCGAGGAAGAGGCGCGCGGACTCACACCCGAGCAGAGAATGAAGCTGGATCGGGAGCGAAGGGCCCGGGCTGCCGAGGAGAGGTTACGGAGGATGCAGCACCCGGATAGGAACTAGTGGATACTAGTAAATGTACGCGTGTCGTGCTGGGCCGTGGCGAAGAATTATGAGAAGGAAATAGGGGAAAGGGGGCCCCGGAGAAACATGAGGACATTGATAGTCGAAAGCGAAGTTAGCCACCGAGTGCCGTGGTTATTGCTTCCCGTGGCGGCTTTTGGGGGGGCGTAACTCGGCGCCAGCTGAAAGATCGGAGTCACACACGGCACGTTCTCCTAATGTTAGTAGATGGAGAAAATTACGCGTCGTGATAGAGCGAGATGCGGACGTGGCGGAAAGCCCGTAAGCGCCACTTACAAGTTTACAGCCGATATGCCGAGCATGTATTATGTGCCCAGTGGAATTACATATACGGTAGTACTATGATGCTTTTTTGCCGCGGCGCATCTTAGTGATGCGAGGCAATAGGGGGTTTTGACTATTGCAAACACCTACGTAAGAGTAGGGAACTTATATGCATCCAGATAAGTTAGGGGCAGACAGGTAAATATATCGTTCAACATACATGATGTCGACAATGGACGCCATCGAGAGTCGGTATAATATGGTATATCATATGATAAATACTCGGTCCCGAACGAGACAATGGAATCTCATACCTATGCAATCTTAAGATAGGTTCCTCCATATGATATTGTCGAGATGATAGGGGGAAGAGCCGTTCGCGTGCGTAGCCATACGTGGTAGCTTGTTCATCCTACGAACACATTTTTTTTTTCGTCCATATTTTGCAAGCGGAGGAGGAATGGCCCCCTTATTAGATACGACTCAGCTTACTACGATACTATAACGGTACCTAGTTGTCTTGTCATACGACGCGCCTTTTCTCTTCTTGGTCGTAAACGCGTAGGTCGGTTTACCATCTAATATTAGACGCATTAGACGCATACCCCAATCTCTTATACCGGTAGGCTGTGGCGGAATCTTGTATTATGCAAGGTATGGCATCTGGTAGAGAAGTTAATTAGAAATTTGATTGATGGCTGCCGTGCAAACCTGTGGCGCGAGAGCCACGATGTGATATATTAAAATAAAATAAAATGCGATCTTGTCAACTTGCGCCCACGCCCCCTCCCCCAGATCGATCAACGTCGCGAGTTACCGCGTCGGGACATATTTTAAACTCTGTTCCTGAAGGATCGCTGTCGTCAACGCTTAGTTCCCGCGGATCACTAGTAGGGGGGGAGGGATCCTCTTTGTTTACACGCGTAAGTCAACGATGTGAGATTTCCTCTTCGATTCGGGAAGAGGATCAGCAAAAAGAATATACCGGAAATCTGGGACGAAGAGAGACGATTGATGAATTCCTCGTGGCAGCGGTGACCGCGGTTATTTTTGAAACTGTTAATATACAACCTGTTGGATCGAATCCTGGAGATGGTGTTTCGGCCGATAGGACGGTTCGTATGTGAGTTTTCTGACTACTACGTATATTAGTAATTAATTTAATAAATCTGCAGTGGAAGAGATCTTAAAGACCACGCGAAGTCGCAAATATCCATGGCGCTTGTTAATTTCGTTTATTTGCCGTGATCAAAATTCGTGCATGGCTTTGGAGGAAATGGTTCTATTTTTTATGTAGCTTTTTGTTTCATTAACATAGTACGAGAAATCCCGTACGTGCTATACGGCTTATTAAAAGTAGCAAAAGGAGAAAACTACTAATTCGAAGCTACGGATTAGCGACCTCGTAAATATCGCGTCTAGACATCGTATTAGACGAGTCCTCGCTTAAATCCCATACAATTATTAAATATTATAACTATACTTCGTACATAAACTTGATCTTCGAGAGGTCCGTCTATACGAAAAAGAACACTTCTAGGCCGCTATCATGTAACATTAAGAGACCCTACCTGGGATCGGTGCCTAGGTGGTCGGACGCTAACGGCAAGAAAAGGTGAAGCTTGGGAGAATTCAAGTATTTCTGACAGCTTTAGCTTGCATGGGGTTCCCCGACTAACGTTAGCTTATTTCCTAAACTGGAATATGTACCTGACGATCCATCTTCCGTTCTAGGCCTACAGCCCCTGAAGCGATCATGATTCATAGGTCAACTCCCCATCTACCCTGTACTTTAGTCTTTAGTCTTTTTTTTTCCTTGATCGAGAACGAAAAAATAGAGAGTTTAACCGATTTATCGGATCTGCCCATGTATATGTAAGTTTCCGTGTATCTAGACAATGATTACCGGTAAGTATCTCGTATGCAAAATAAGCATCGTACGGCCAAGTATCTTTACTCTAATAAAAGTTTACTCTAATAAAAGTTCACATGTAGAAAAAAAAAAGATATTAATTTCATTGGAGGTTCGGCCGTTCTCGACTAGATGCTTTAGTTTGATGATGTCGTGTTTTATGTACGGATCTGTCTATACTACGGCGCAGCAGCGGGATCCGGATAGCTTGAGTCTTGAATTTATAGACTACAACTACTCCGTACTACTAGTCTACTACTTCCGCGTATAACGAGGAAACTTCCAAGTTTGGAGAAGGGGACGGTAAACCAAACATGGGACGACAACGTCGCATTCACCAAGGGTAGGTCTCAGGTAATGCGTGCGGTTCGTATTCGTCCAACTACCCCTTGTTCGAGCGTTTCTATCATCCGGATCTGGAAGACCTAACACGATCAAATTGTTAATAACTTGGGTACTAACTAGAAAGAAAGGGCTCGAGAGGTGACAGGCTGACAGCTCAAAGAGATAGGTAGCGTCAATGCTTTTTTGATTTTAGTCTGCCTCTCGTTTGCTTTTGTAGGTAAGGTACGCTACCTCGCTGCCAAGTTTGTAGAACTAGTATTAGGGAAATACAGAAAAGAAACAGGAATGGTGAGACTATAGGTTTGAGGCTGGTAACGTTCTTATCGTCCACTCACTCGTTGCAGGGTGAAACATGGGTTACCTCGGGTCAAAGGCGTGAGAGCTCACCGGAACGCAGCGATCTATGTACATACCATATAGACAGGTATAGACTGTAGTCCATGAACAGGAGACGACTGGGGATGGTCACTCAGGCTCAGCCCAGACCGATGGCTTCGCGGAGGTCCGGCATGGCAAACACAGCTCTTGTACTCTTATGCAGATTTCCAACGGCGAGGGCTACGTACATATGATATTGAATTCATGGAGAGTACATGTGAAGTACGTCAAACCTTTTTTATGTCTCTATATTGGGCTAATGTATTCTAAATAGGTTGTAAAGAGTCGTGTCAGTAAGGTAGGGCATAAACAGAGCACTTTGTAGCCTGTAGGTTCGTGTACTATGTAAACAGCATAAATTATTGTACACGATCGTAGATCCAATCAGAAGTGGTAGATCACAAAGGTGGATCAATCCATTACTGGCTGAGGAAAAGATTGATCCGATGCAGGGAATCTAACAGATCTCGTCGTCTGAAGAACGAAATATGAGGTACCAATGTTTTTTTGTCTCATCATCGAATCGATGATTCGATGATCCCACAATGTGACCCTGAGCTGCATTCTGCAGATGCAACTCACTGATAGCGCCGTACCTGCATTAGGGTCTACTCCTCTGAAGCAAAAGCACAGTGGCTATGCTAGTTTCAAGTTGAACTAAACACCATCACTCTCTGAGAAAGGGGGCATATCAGACTCCTGAGCCAGTTTTGCTTCATGCTATTTTTTGTGTTGGTCGCTCGGGTTTACGAGCCCGTCGTTCATGCAGCTCGCTAGACCAGGAGATGACAATAGATCCCTATATCGAACGGGTAGCTAGTGACGGTGGCGCATCGGGAGGCTGTTCGGGCAGCGTATTGCCGTGATTTATCTGATAAATCGACGTTCTTGTTACACAGCAGTCATCTTTTGAGCTTACTTTTTTCCCCTTTTCAGCCTATTCCCGACATTTTATTCGGCCCAGACGCCAGCATTAGTCTCCATGTATATGACTGCATCTACTAACTTGAGATCTTATTAGGCAACCTGTGGGCGGAATTTTTGAGGAGCCGTTTTTCGCTCAAGGTGGTAAAACGTGACAGCCCTTAAGCCCGAGTTTTCGGTGATCAGGGGCTACTATTGGCCAAAGAAAGTTGTCAAGGCCGTCTTGGCCGGCTAGGTTTAAAAGCAGTTTATCCTTGGCAATCCCCCCTGAGAATGCGTATGTATAGATGTACTACTCCAGCATCTCAGACAACCCCAGCTCGCAGCCGCGCGCTCTGTGCTCTCAACTCGGTTGAGATTCTGTGGAGTTTAGGACATTTTCGACTTCACTCCGACCTCTAGCGCAGCCCAGTCAACCTTTCGATCTTCTATGCGAACCTTGTCATACCATTTTGGGCCATCTTTATCCTAGTCAGATGTACCCTCTTCGTACTAGATCATGTTCGATGCTGGAACAGGGGACAAGAGCCTCCATATCACCATGCAGACTCGTGCCTATGAGGTATGTATCTGCGCTACACGCAGAGTCCATGATTCTATCATGGTTCATGGGTCGTGCTTGGAATATACAGCCAATCCTGAATCCTGGTTAAGCAAGCCAGGTCTCCATCGACGCAACCTCGATCACTTCCTCGCCAAACGAATGGCTGACGGCTGTCGGTCTTGAAGTGGTATATATCTTGGGACGTCCTCATCCTCCTATTGCCCCCGGAAGTCTTTCTGTCCATCATCAACTTCTTTCCTTCACAGGTTTAGACATCACTGTCACTTATTTCCCTTTTGGAAGTCAAGGTCATTCGTTTTCTTGCTTCCGCCCATCCATTCATATTTTCTATTCCACAGTCGTTATAGAAGCTCCTTCATTCGCTCATATTGCAGGAATATTTAACTATTATCCACTCTTGAGAGTTAGTTTAATCAAGATGAAGAACACCTTTTCTCTCATTGCCTTGGCTGCCGGCCTCAGCCAGGTCACTGCCACAGTAAGCCACCCCGTCCACGATGAGCTATATAGTATAGATTCTAACAACAGCAGGGGTTCCAAAATGCTCCCCAGTTTAGCTGCCCGGACAACACGAACAACACCTGTATCCCCGACATCGTCGGCGGAATCGACTGGTCCGGTCTTGCCTTCGGCGCGTTTGAGTCGTACAAGGGATTTCTATGGAGCGGCTTCACCTGCTCTCAGAAGTTCGGTAAGCGGGATGAACTAACTCGCCGAACGTTCCAAAGCAAGTGTGCCACCGGAACGGCCACTTCGGACGAGGGGAACAGCCCCAAGATCAGCTGCGACAAGAGCAAGGGCGTCGACACCACTTCTATCACGAAATTCCAGGTTACGCCTGAATTCGACTGCGACTTGGAGTTCCACTACTCTATGCCTGATGGTTCTACTTGCAAGCACCGATCTGCTTGCCAGGCTTCTGGTACTACGGTTGAGAACAGCCAGTGTGGAGGTGCTACCGGTGTCACCATCGTATACCCCCAGCAGCCCTCCAAGCCCAAGGACACCTGCGACTTCGGTATTCACCAGATCGACTTCGATTGCTCTGGCCCCAAACCCTCTAAACCGTCCAGCAGTTCTGTCATTATAAGCACCCCGTCTGCAACTGCGTCTGCATCTGTGTCCATATCTGTGTCATCGTCTGTCGCCTCTCCTTCTACCTACCCTACCAGTGCTTCATCTTCCGTCAGTGTGCCGCTGTCCACTGGTGCTTCGCATTCTGCGAGTATTCCAGTTGAGAGCGCGAGCTCCTCATTATCCTTATCTAGCTCCTACCCCATCGCGAACAGCTCGAGCTCTACAGCGGCTGTTTCATCTTACTCTGTTACCAGCTACTTGACCACATCTACCGTCTTCTCTACTTCGGTCCAGACCATCACCAGCTGCGCCGCAACCGTCACAAACTGCCCTGCTCACTCGACCGTGCTCACTACTGTCGTCGTGCCTGTTTCCACTACCGTTTGCCCTGTAACCGAGACCGCCGGTGTTTCCACCGCTTCTTCTCAGCCCACTGAATCTGCGTCCCAGCCTGCCGCGTCTGGTGTCGTGTCGACCCCTGCCGCCACTAGCAGCGTCTCTAGCAGCACAGGCACGAGCCCTGCCGGCCCCGCTGAAACTCTCCCTTGCCCCGATGTCGTGCCTTCTTGCTTGAACACCTGGTTGTTCAGCGTCGGCTGCAAGGACAACACCGACTCTGCCTGCTACTGCCCCGACACCGCTTTCGTCAACAACGTCTTCTCCTGCCTGTACGCCCACGGCAGCTCCGACCAGACCGTTTCAGAGGCCATCAGCTACTTCCAGGGTATCTGCGCTCCTTTCGTGTCTAGCAACCCCGGCATCGCCACTGGTGCTCAGACCATCACCACGATCCTCACTGCCACGCCTTCCGCCCCCGCTGCCGCCGTCACCACCATCCACGTCGACACCACGGTCGTCGTCCCCTGCACCAACGAGGCCGGCGAGACCATCCCGAGCTCGAGCAGCACCATCACAGTCAGCACCAGCTTGACCGTCCCCGGCGTTGTCTTCAGCACCATCACCTCGGGCGCCAGCTCAACTGGCGTGGCCGTCGTCCCGGGCACGTACTCCGCTACTGTCCCGGCTGCCACTGTCCCAGCCGCCACTGCTACATCAGCAGCTGCCACTACCGCCCCGGCCGGCGGCGCCCCTCTCTACCCTACCACGGGAGCCTCGACGACCTTGTTCACGGCGCCTTCGGCCGGAACCGGCGCCGTCTACCCGACATCGTCTATCCCGGTCGTCGTCGCCGGCGCTCCCCGCGTCGGTGCCGGCGTGGGCTTCCTCGGCCTGGCCGGCATGCTCGTCGCCGCCGCCCTATAAGATATGAATGGGCAGACGAAAGCCTGAATAAGGCCATTGCTCTCTTTCCTCCTCTCCGTGTACTGCCATGGCAGCTGCCGCCACAAATAAGATTCTTACGATCCTTACGAAACGAAGAGTAACTTTGCATATTTTGGGGAACCTGGGAGATGAGGTTTCTACTTTTTTTTTTTTTTCTGTTTTGTTGTCTGACATCTGGCATATTCAACCTACCTGTGATCGAGGCAGCTTAGCAGGGAGGGGCCTCTTCGTCTCCGCTATCTCGGCGATTGGCAGCGAGAGTGGGATTGGCACGGAGGTATGATATAGGAAAGGAGGTTATTTATTAATTCTCTCCAGGAGAGCAGGGGCATATGTATGTGTGTATAAAAAACCCGGATGAATTTGTAGTAATAGTAATACCCCCAAATACAAAAAACAGCCGAGCTTGAAATCTATAGGCCCTTGAACTTTCTGATTCTCAGACGTGCTATGGTGGTGTTTGTAAATGCATAATTAGGTACTTACCAGGTACCCTACTCCTTACTGTATTGAACACACGGTAACACTAGGTACAATCTGGTCCTGTTATTGATGAAGGGGTTTGGCTTGAGCAATACGTAAAGGAGGTAATGTATGAGAATGATTGCCCTTTTTCAGAGAAAGGTGAGAGTAAACCGCCTGACATCGATCAAATGATTCAATACCAATATCCCTTCAGTAACTTAAGTCTTTTTTACGCCGAGGGCAAGGCTTTGACGAAAGAGATAAGAGATGGACATATCCACTCTCCTCGTTGCGTTATTTCGTTCCTTTTCCTTCCTTCTTTGTTTTTCCCCTTCTTTTTCCTCAGTCTACCTTCGGTTTGCTGTTCGATCTCCTTTCATTACGTATCCTGTGATTTTGTTTCCACCTGGTACACGGTAAAGTTAGGGTAAGATTGAATCGAGGTGAGAAAAGAAATGAGATGAAAGGGTTACGGAGTGAAGAAGATATAACGTGAAAGCAAGTTGAAGGGTATGAAAAGGGGTGAGGGATATCCAGGGGGGGACGCATGATAACCTTGATCAATCTGGCTTTGTTTCTTCGCATAACCTGCAAGTTTTCATCAGCTACCAAGTTTTAAGATACACATTCAGAGGTAGTAAATGCTCATAATACTAGTAGCCTACCTAGATTCATCGCCTTCATAAAACACATTCGGCCCATGACCTTTGATAAGAACTTTCGACGTATGGTAGCTATACCATCTAAGCCTACCCCTAACCAGCATGCATAAGGTTCTCATTAACTCCTACACGACTACCTCTAAAGTAGAGCTATCTCAGCCTTTACGGGCTCGTAATAGGTAGCGATCATACAACCGCCTGTAACTATTGCCAGCAAACCATACCCGACTCATTATACTAAAATAGCGTCAGATACCTCCCCAGAGCTACCACCCGAAGACTCTCCAGCAACGACATACGCGCGTTGCCACCGATGACACGTCCTTCTACACTGCCTCGGAACCTGTGTGCGAAGGCCGCTGATGCGCCGCGGCAGCTGCTTGACGTCGACGCCGGGTCTGAAGGCGAGGGCCCAGTGTTCGCGGTCTGTCTACGACTGTTTAGCATCGGATCCGTCTCCGCTCACATGCCTTGAGTATTTGCGTTGCGGAGTGCTGGGTACGATGTGATGACGAGGTGGTAAGAGGATTAGAAATAGTAAATTAGGTACTTGATAAAAAAAGAAGAAAAAAAAGAAAGCCCTTACGCAGCCTCTACATCTCACCGTCCCTATGACGGCACCTCCCCATCCAGACGGATCTTCGTACTGTTCAGTAGAAGCGGATGAGGATGAGGATGAGGATGAGGAAGAGGAAGAAAAGCCCCCGAACCATGGGCAGCAGAAAAACTCTGGCAGGAACTGCGCCCAGCCGTATGACACGTAGCTCTCGCCGTCGCTTGAGCTGTCGTCTTCGCCGCTGGGGATATCAGAGTCGTCGTTGACGAGGTAGAAGATGAGCGGGGTCCCGAGTAAGTTCCCCATATCAGTTGGTGTTTAGTTGGATCTCTTAGGGTGTCAGCGGAGAGGGGAGAGTCGTAGGTAGGTAGTAAGAGAGATGGGAAAGCTCGAGATGGCGGTTGGCTCGATTATACCGGACAGTCAACAGGTAGGAATGCGAGGATCAGTGTAAAGGTGATGAGGAATATTAGTAGACTACTACCTCGTAAAGTAGAATGGCTACGAGGTCGGTAGAGCGATGACTTGTTCTAGATCATGGTATAAGGTACGCTCGTATACCTACTGCACTGCTTTACTTCAAGACGAAAACATTACAAAACTTCTGGCGGCTTATAAGTTATGAGATAGGTAAGTAGGCGCCGATACATATATACCTATGCCCCTTATATCTATAAACCTAAGCGACCGCTTGTCTGCGAGCGAGGCTGAAGACCCCATCATCGTGACACCTTCAGGACAGCCTAAATCGGCTACATGCCTAGCAGGCGTCACCGTCGGCTCGCTAGCCTGCCTGAGCAAAGCCTGACCGCTTCTTGAAGCGGAGAGAGCCGATTCCGGGGCGTGAGCGTACCTATTGGTATTCTTTTACTCGGTAAGAAAAAGAAAACGCCCGGGCACTATGGGGATATAGCCGCCACGGCGCGCGCCTGCGTCGCACGCTGGGCGAGCCGAGCTACCCTCCTTGTGCTGCGGCGTGCTACTTGGGAAGGGTGATTGTGCCACCGTATCTACCTGCTCCGTGTTCGCTTTATGGGTAGAGGCACGGGTACGATGCTCATGTTTCCATTGCCTCGGGCCGTGATAGCTGACGTGTACGCGCGTATTTATATATACCTAATGGGGAAAGCATGATAGTAGACCCTATCAACTCGCGTCCCCCTTTAGATCAAGTACGGCAACGATAGAGATGGTAAGGAGAAGTAGAAAGTAAACATTAAACTATTCCTTGTCTCGTCGCCTTGCATTATCATGATTAATACACCGAATAGCTCCCTAAAATACAGGCTCTAGCCAGTCGTCGATACATTAGTGATGCGTAAACCCCTTCCCCCCTCCCCCTAATGTTTTTTTCTGTCCTGAAACTCCCCCCCTCGGTGATCTTACAAGAAGCCTTTCGTCAAGCTTGGTGTTCTCCCGATGCTGCTCTTCCGCTTTGGAATATCGATACCTGCTCCGCTAAGGCTGCCCGTCTCGTCTGCGTCGCCGCTTGTCCCCGTCCCGTTTTTCCAGGCGCTGAGTCGCCTCGACCCTTCCAGGCCCGGCGTGCCGAGCCTCACGCTACCGTTGATGCTGCCCTTTTCCATCCTAAGATGTTTCCAGCCTTCGAGCTCGCGCTCAAGACGCAGACTCTTCTCTTTCTCCTCTCTTAACTCTCTTTCGGCTCGACGAGCTGACAGCTGGACATCGCTCTCGCTAGCTTGAAGCTCATCCACGGTTTTGAGGAGCTTTTCCACCCTGTCGCGTAATCGGGTCACGTCATCGTTCAGTTGCACCGCTTGCTTGTCCTTGCGTTCTATTTGAGATTGGAGGTCCTTCACCACCCGATCCACGTTACGAACGGAGCGTTGCGATTTCGATCGCTCATTCTCTTGAGCCTCCAGTTGCGATTCGAGCTATCGCATCAAGCGAGTATTAGCGGTACGTCTTGTCATTTTACGGAAGAGGGATGATAGTGGTCTTGTCTGAGCTCGCGACGGCGGTCGATCGAGAGGCTCGGGTTCAGATTCGGGGGTTGATGGTGTACTAACCTCCTGGATGCGCTTGTGCAAGAATTTGATATCTTGGCTGCCGGTTGAATATCCCTTCGTCTCTAGATCGACGAGTCGAACTTGCACTTCGTTAAGGCTCTTCTCAAGTGCTGCTTTCTGCTTAGATAGCTCGGCACTGGTTTCGCGTTCGGCTGCGATTTCTTTTTGAACTTCGGTGGCAAGAGACTCTGCTCGCCGCATCTTCTCCACGGCAGCAGCAGCAATATCTTCTTGCTGAGCAAGGCTGGACTTCAGATCCAGGATTTCTTTGTCGGTGTTAGCCGCATTGCGCAGCGCTGGGCTCTCGCTCTTGGCTAAATCCTCAAGCCCTGCCTTGGCTTCCTTGAGCCTCGCTTCAATGCTTGATTTCTCTCTTACCAGCGCGTCACGCTCGGTAGTCATGTCATCAACGGAACTACGAAGAGTTCGGACCTGGGAAAGAAGAGACACAACTTTGCTCTGAGCCTCGTTATGAGCGCTGACGGCCTCATCGCGCGAGGCGACGACGTCGGCAAGAGTAGTCTCGAGACGCGACTTTTCTTTCGACCACGTTGTGCTGTTAAGCACCTCGTCGTCCCACTTCGAGCGGAGATCGTCGAGTTCCTCGCGTAATCGGACAATTTCGGATTGTTTAAAGAGCCTCTCTTCCCGCGCTATATCGAGCTCCTTGGTGAGAGTAGCAAACTCCGCTTGATACTTCTTGCGTGTTTGTTCCATGCTTGACTCCTTGTCCTCGAGGTCAATAGCTCTCTGATTCCTATAGTCTTCCAGCTCATGTTGGAGACGCTTCTTGGCTTGTAGAGCGGCCTCGAGGTCCGTCGATAGATCTTCCATCTTCTCTTCGAGGCGTTGATTCTGGCGTAGTATGTCCTCCATGCTTCCGTCCGACTTCTTTCGCTGAGACATGATCTCGGCATAGGCATCTTCTGCTTCCTTCGCCTGAGATTTGGCAAACTGCTCGGCCCTCGTCGCCTTTAGAACAGCGATTTCAGCTTGCTCTAACTTGTTGAAGTATTCATCAGCACGACTCTTATACATCTGGAGGCTTGAAGTAATATCCGCCAACTGCGAACTTTCGGTATCGAGTCTCATTTGTAGGTCGGCAAATTCTTGAAGCAGCTGGTTACGGCTAGAGGCTTCCTGCTCTCTGGCATCAGTCATCTCTTGTAGATCTGATTTCGTATCCCGAAGCTCAACTTCTAGTCTTGCACGCTCGTGTCTCATCTTATCAAAGTGTTCTTTGACGTCAGCCAGCTCCGCGATAGCGTCGTTATGGTTATGGAGCAGAGCGCGCCTGGACTCTTCTTGACTGTTGAGCACGTCGAGGATTTCTTCGTGAGATTTAGTCTGAAGATCTCGCACGGAAAGCTCGCCACTTCGAATCGACTTTTCCAGCTGGGAAACTTTCTTGGTCGAGTCGTCGAGCATGTCGTGTAGGCGACTGTTGACCTGCTCTAACTTCTTCATCCGACGAAGCGACGGGCTTTCATCGATATTCGTCTCTCGTGTGGGCGTAGCGCGTTCAAGCTGGCTCTGGAGATGACGGTTTTGCATCTGCGATAATTGAAGCTGGTTTTGTAATTCTTCAACCTCGGTTTTTAAGTCTTGCCTATTGTTGAAGCTGAGAATATCTGCAGTGCGGTCTGATCTACCAGAGTCCGGAATTAGATCATTCTCATTAGCAACCCGGCGAGTGGGTGTGGAAGTATTTGAGTAACGTCGGCTGGTGAATTTGCCTCGTCTATGCGTAGGAGAACCGTTGAAAGGAGCCTCATTAGGGTGCATCTCTTCAAGCTTAGGTCTCATCGGTGACTCTGCCCGGTTTGCGCGCAGTTCCGCTAATTGTGCATCGGCATTGGCTCGCGCCGCAGTCTGTATACGAAGGTTCTGCTGTAATTCTTCGACCTTCCTAAGCATATCGAAATTCTGGCTCATGATCTTATCATGGCTTGCATCGCCCTGAGAGGGAATCGAGACCTCCGGGTCGACGGCCTTCAGAACACGAAGCATCTGTGTTCGAAGCTCATCTAATTCCTTGGTCCGGGAGTCAACCGTTGTTTGCATAGCGCGGACTGTAGACTGAGCCTGAGTCCGTAGTTGGCGTTCGGCATCGATCGTCCGATTTGCTTCTGCCAGTTGAATCGTGTAATTTGAGGATGCCTTTTCAGCGTTGCGACTGGTTTTAACCTCACGTGCAACCTCATGGTTGAGATCCTCTACGTTTAGTTGTAATTTTTCTACCTTCTTTTCGAGTCCAGCTATAGTCAATGATGCATCTCCGAGTTGTTTATTGAGCTGAGTGTTCTGCTCCTCCATCCTCGTTTTTTCACGTTGTAGACTTAATATCTGTCCCCTCGAGGCTTCACTAGCCCTTGAGCTAGAGCGCGCAATTTCAAGTCCCTTCTGCTGTAGTTTGTTGAGCAAGGCACGATTGTCGTTTTCAGATGCGGTTAGACGACCCTTCACTGTGACCAGTTCACGCTCGAGCCGTTCTTTAGCCTGATCATTCTTGAGGCCGTATTCTCCAGACGAGATCATGAATTTATTGAGATCCTCTATCTCGCGGGTCAGCTTCTCGCATTCGGTCTCGAACCACTTCAGTCTTTCTTGGGTTGCGTCAAGATCCTTTTGTAGACTAGCCTCTCGTTCTCGAGCTGCGCGAGTGGCGTTGCGCTCGCCTGCTTCTTCTGCGGTTAGTCGCGCTTCTTCAGCTTGGCTCTTTGCTATCCGTAGACGATGGATCTCATCGCGTGCCTCATCGCGCTCCTTTTCGACTGTTGTTCGTGCTTCCATTGTGCGGCGTAAAGTATCTTGTTGCAGATAGAGTTCCTTCTCGATAGTAATCTTCGAGTCTTTAAGTCGGTCGTGTTCTTCTTGTAAGGATTGATATTTGTGCTCAGAAAGAAGCGCTACGTCGTCTCGGGACTGTCGCTCCCGACTCAAGTCCATCTGAACTTTGTATAATTCATTTTTCAGGTCCGTGATCTGTGACTCCAGGACTTCGCGATTTTGGTTTGCTTGCGCATCTTCGGAAAGTCTAGCTTGGAGCAACTGTTTGGAATCTTCCGCCTCGCGTTGAAGTTGCGAATGTTGAGACTTCATTGCGACCATCTCAGCTTGTACGTCACGCAGACGATCGGCCATCTTCTCCTTTTCGGAGAGTAGCATCTTTTTTTGATCGTCAAAGTTACGCTGCTCCATTTGGAACTTCTTGTTGTCGGAACGGAGAAGAGCGAGCTCGCTTTCCTTCTTTCTCACAAGCTCCTCGTAATCTGTCGAAGTCTTCGACAATTCAGACAGTTGCTGCATTACTTCACGATTTTCGTTCGTAAGGCGTTGCTCTCGCGACCTTAGAGACTGCAACTCCTTTTGAGAGGCAGCTGAGTTGATGTCCGCATCTTGCTCGGCTTTGAGACACTTCCCTTCGATATCTCGCAACTTACGATCTTTGAGTGAAAGCTGGCTCTGGAGCATCTTGACTTCATCCTCTAAAGCGGCCTCCTGTGCGCTTCGATCCGCTTGCTTTTGAGAAAGCTCCTCCATCTCCGTCTCAAGGTCAGTCAGTCGGACGCTAAGCTTTGATTTCTCCTCTTCGAGTCGGGCAATGAGAGCAGCAGCTTGCTCGAGCTGAGCTCGGTATCTCTCTACCTCTTGCTCAGCTCTCTTCTTAGCGCTGAGGAGATCGTCAAGTTGACCCTCAAGTTTGTCTTGATCTTCGATGGCGCCCTTAAGTTCCTCCTCTAACTCGGACTCCCGAAGCTGTAATCGTTTGAATATCTCATCCTTGTCAAGTGCTAATGCCCGTTCGCTTTCAAGGATCTGCTGCGTCCGCATTAACTCGGCATGGCAGTTTCGTCTCTCTTCCTCGAGTCGACTGCGGTTTTCTGCCTCTTGCTTCATCTTATCATTCAATTGTTGAATCTTCTCGTCTCGTCTTTTTACCTCGATAGCCGTGCGCGTTGTGCCCAAAAGTGGCTTCATCTTAATAAGAAGCTGCCACCATGGGTTCTCGCATAAGTCAAGATAGACGTTGAAGTTCCTTTGGATAACATGGGTTGCTTCGGTACGGTATAGTCTTTTGAAAGCCATGCGTCGTTGGATGTAACCGCGGGCAACGGATTGAAACCGGGACATTATCTCGGTGATTAAGGCATCACGTTTCTCTTCCAACTCAGCAAGCACGCCAGCCCGGAAGAACACTTTGGTAAGACCAACGCGGAAAAGCGATCTATCTATTCCCAACTTATCCAGCATGAATGCCGCCGCCGCTTGCCCTTCCATGTGTCCCTTAGGAAGGACATTCCTGCAGAGAACCTCGTACCGTTGACGAAACTCCGCGAAGGAGAGTCGGTTGGGAAAGCCGGTTCGAGCGATCCTTATGCCTTCTAGGACACCATTGCATCGTAACTGGTCCAGGACAAGCAGCGCGTTGAATTGTTTTGGTCGTTTCTTGTGATTTGGGAGGATGCAACGGACGAAATGGGGGTGAGTGGAATGTAGTTGCGACATGAGACTTGATAGTTGTTCCTTGTGCCTTTGCGCGACAGTTCGGAATAACCCCTTCTTCACCCGGCTCCGAGAGGCTCCAGGGCCATCATCAGTCAGCGCAGTCCGAAAAGAGATTGGCGATATGTTTATCTGTAGAGGCGGCTAACAGTCGAGTGACGTTGTCATTAAGGGGGTCCTTGTTTTTCTCTAACCAGCCCTCGGTTGAGTACTCGACTTCAGCGGCGTAGTGGGTTAGGATAAACCCCTGACGAGCTCCCGGACGAGACGGGCGATACTTGTTGGATTTCTTATCCCATAATGAATTGAGCTTTTCCGTGAACGACTTGTCGGTAGCTTTAGGCATAACGCTATCCTCGTCAAGACAGGAGAATATGCCTATGGGATTTGATAGCTCGATAAGATCGATGGTGGGCTGTAGGTCGCGGCCAAAGTCGATAAATTGCCACTCAATCTGTTCTCTTGCGTATTCCTCCTGTTCTAAGACGAACATGTGGTGATTAAAGAATTGCTGGAGTTTTTCGTTGGTATAATTGATACAGAGTTGCTCGAAGCTGTTCTCTTCAAAAATCTCGAAACCAGCGATATCAAGTACACCGATGAAATAGGAATCATCAATTCCCATTCCAGTCCGGTCGAGCTGACGATTGATCCTAGAGACAAGATCCCCGAAGCCTCGTTCGTATATACCTTTAGAGAGGGCATCTATGCCAAGTCGTACTTGTTCAGGAGTTTGAACTTTCTCCACCCATTCACGTCCTGCTTTCACCTTTGGGTGAAGCAATCCTTGTAAAAAAGGATCCAAAGGGATTCCTAAAAGCTTACAAACCCTGGCAGCCACTTCTTTGGCATCAGGGGCAAGGCGTGCTTGATCAGCCATACGACTTTCTTTGACCACGGTAATGTTACCTAGGTGTAAGACTGCCGCAACGGTACGCAGAATGGATTTTTGCTCAAGTTCAGAGAAGCCCATGACGTCAAAAGCTTCGAGCAGGGACTCCCATTCATCAAGATCAGAGACACCAGATATCGTGTCATGACCTTCGCGGGTGTAAGTGAAATCCTCCACCTCAAATTCATCGAGCAAAAACTCTCGCTTCATTTGGTTATCAGCGCCCTTCAAGAGTTGATAGAAAACATGGTAATTCCGCTCTTGGGAGTTGATACGGACTACTCTTGATTTTTCGAGGAGATACCAATCGATGAATGCACCGGCAATCGCCCCATTCCGAGTAAATTCGATGCGAATGAACTTTCCGAATCGAGACGAATTGTTGTTTCGTACAGTCTGCGCGTTACCAAACGCTTCGAGGATGGGGTTTGCTCGGAGGATCTGCTGCGAAAGGGTGGAATGTTGAGCCCTACCCTTCACCGGCGACTCTGAATGAGCTACTGCAGCAAGATATTGGATGACTTTCTTCGTATTCTCAGTCTTTCCGGCACCGGATTCACCGGTGACCAATATGCTCTGGTTCTCACCCTCTTCCACTAGGTTGCGGAAGGCTTCATCAGCCATGGCGAAAATATGAGGTTTTGTATCTTCTCGACTTCGGCCTTTATATCTATTGACATATTCGTTCGTGTATATCGGCAGAGGACAATAAGGATTTACTGTAACCAAGAATAGGCCTGAGTAAGTGTATATTAAGTCGGCTTGATATCTCATGTGAAGATTGTGAACGACGGACGCTTCGTTCAGATGCGTCAGCTCCGCCATATCGTTCGCCTTGTCGAATTTGGCCGGATTGACCTTGTCCACACTCTCGCCGTCGACCTCGCGCTGCTATAGATCTAAGTTAGAATAGCCGAATGCTACGATGAAATATGACTAGACTTACGCTGCCGTCATCGCATTGGACCAATATACGACCCTCTTCGAGTTCTTCGACTATCCAGCCTTTCACGAAGGCGGCTTGCGGATCCTTAAGCCAGACATATCTCTTTCCGGAGAAATCATTCTCGCCTTCTATCCCCTTTACAGCATCTGGGGCGTTCCGCACCTCCTCGGCCTTGATGAAGGACGGTGCAAACGTTGTCGAATTGCTCCTAGAGTCAACCCGATGATTGCGTGGGCCATTCGACCCAACTGGAATAAGATTGACGGCAGCTCCTGACGCCTGAGACTGAGCGCGAGCATGAGTGGGCGGTGTCGTTACCCTTGTTAAGAAGTTTGATTGGGGAGGGAATATGGCAGATTTTGGTCTGCCTATACCAACATCGACGCCGGCACCGGCACCGCTTGGACCCGGAGAGGGCAAAGGAGAGGCCTTCCGGACGAATGGATTATTGCGTTGCGACATATTGGGCGCAGTCGTCAATATACGACTGTCGGCGTTATCATGAGCCAAGAAATAACTTCCTTCATTAGAGGAGATTTCCGTAGTTGTGGACAGTCGTTATTCAGAAGCCACTGCATCAATAGTTAATCTTGCGATCAAGACGGATTATATCATGAAGGAGGAAGAAATAGGGTAATCAGGAAAATAAAAGTTTCTTCTATGAAATGAAAGGGTCCAAGTCAAAAAGAAAAATCGTCTTCGATATCGCGGGTTATGTCTTAGTGACGATGCGGTAAAATGACGGATTTAATTGTTGACATGCAGGAGCGCATGGCAACCGGCGTGTATAAAGTAAACAGTGCTAAGGCTTGGCGTACTTAGGTAATGTAGCGTACTCCGTACTGTGATCTATCTATTCCCCAATAGGCTAATCCGTAGGGGCGATTTTTAGTTGTATTGCTTAGGTAGTACCATGTATCTCGCATGTAGAGATTACATGTAGGTACAGTTGTGATGTATCAGGTAGAGCACTTATTTTCGGATTAATATAAGGCCAATATCGGGTATTACATGGTACGTACGTCACTATGCTTCAAAAGATATTTATGCATATCGCACATCTATTTCAAGTTACGTACTCTTCAAATTGTGCGTTTATAAGAAGTATCTACGTACCCCAAGGTATACATGTAGGTACATATGTAGTGCTCCTTGCAGTACGAGCATGTAGGAAGATTCCGTACTAAGAAATCGAGTACTGGTACCTTCGCACATTTGGATGCAAGCACAGATTCTCAAGTACCTAATACTAGGTACAGTATATCTTATTTTTAACCAATCAAAACCCTCTAATAGTGGATCCCTTTATTCTGATCATCAATGAGAAGAAACGGCAATCTGGAATTCTTAAAATTCCTTCCACCTTTTTTTGGCCACCATTTTCAAACAAAGCACAATCTCGACGGCAACGCTCTCGTACTTATTCGATAGAGAGAATCTTAACTTAAGCCTTACATCGTCACTGTAACCTTTGATATTGATCGTCCAAGGATCTGATTTCCAATTACCTTACGTTGTTTTTATTTATCCTCGTTCTCAACGATCAATTAAGTCATTTGCGTTGAAGCGTTCGCATACGCGTCGAGGACTCCTTGCGATGTCAATCTACCTCGCCATCAAGGAACTTCGTCAACTTGCAGGCTTCGTCACAAATTAATCATTATAGCAGTACACATGGGTTTCATCATATAACCTTCGACTCGGTATTTATTGATTCGAAACTTCTATTTCCAACTTATATACGACATCGCTCGCTATTTCGCGACAGACTTCTTTGTATCGCATCTTTCTTGAAGACATGTCGGGCCATCCTTATAATCGTAACCCCTATCAGGGCCAACAGCCTCATTTTAACCAACAACTACCTCCTTTCCCAAACTATCAACCGCCATACTATGGGACTTATCAGCAGCCTAATTCTGTTGCTGGCAACCTTGCCACCGTTAACAGTTCATTCCAATATAATGCCAGCAACATACCTGGACTAGGTGTCGGTAGCCCTTTACCACCTACCTCATTTCAATCCGGGAACAATACCGCGTGGCAACCACCGTCACAATCGCCATTCCATCCGCAAACCGCTCGACCCCACGTTGCTACCCAGCCGACGGAAGTAAGACCCGCTCTCGCATCCAAACAAGAGAATATTCGCGAAATCCCTCTTAAGAAATCTGCCGTTATTCTGCCGTCCATGACTCAAGGCAAACCTTCTCTTGAAGAAGGAGAGCTAAGTGAGGGCGAGTTCGAGGATTTGTACGAGCCGGACGACAATATTGACTTTGCGACGCGAAACATTCCACCTCAGCCACCATCGGATGTGAAGGAAAATAAGAATGGGAGCGTTAGGGTCGTGGACGGGCCATCGATATATGATAACGTAACGCTTCGAGGCGAAGCCATTGTTAATACCGTAGCCATGTCTCAGCCTGCGGGCGAACGAGACTACTCTCCAGATGGGGACTGGGAGGATTCTTACCAAGACCGCGAAAGATCTGGCTCATATTCTCCTTACTTGTCACCTAGAGAGATACACCGGAGAGCGTCAGTGAGCAAGCCCACTTCCTATGGAGCTAAGCGTAAGTTCACCATTCTATAATCAGCTCTAAGCAAAACTAAATATGATCAGAAACATCAGCCTCTCAGAGACCGTTACCAGGAACTAGCACAGAACCGAAACAGCAAATATTACCCGAACCAACAGTATTGAACAAAACACCAACTGAGCCTATTCAAGATCCTATTGTCCCTCAGTTCCGATCTGTGGCCGAGGCTAGAAAGAAGGCACAAGAGGCTATCCTCAGCCTATGGCCATTAAAAGTCCGATATCAGGACTATATTGATGAAGGGTTCGACGAAAAACTAATCCAAGGCTTGTTTGCGGACCTAGGCCTAGAAACGTCGATTCCGAAACCGACTGTCACTCACAAGGCTGTAAACGATACTCAGACCTCACCTCCATCTCTTAATCCTCCTAAAGTTATGACCCAGACACTAGGTGCGAAGGATGTGCCTTCTACCATGTCGGAGACAAAGGAACCTACGGTAGTCAAGACTACGGCAAACAGCCATACTACCGATGATGCGAAAACAGTAAAAAAGACTGCTGCTGAGGAGCGAAAAGATAAGATTGCCCGAAAATTAGCAGCAAAGGCACAGAAGATCGTGACTACGACCCAAACCTCTGCCCCCGTGCTACCACCCAAACCTCCTTCAGCCAACGGGAGCACAGCAGCTTCTACGAGTGGATCACCCGCTAAACCAAAAACCCGGGCTGAGAATAACGCAATCCTGCACAAAAAACTTGCAGCATTGAAGAAAGCACAAGAGAAGGCTGTGGCCGAGAAAAAGCTGGTAACTGAGAGTCTAGCCAAGCCAGCTACGCCTCCGAGTGGTCTCACGAGTAGTGCAGTCATGCTTTCCAACGCCAAGGAACCTGAACGTTCCTCTACGACCAATTCTGGAGTTGCGGGACCGGTGATAGAAGCAACTCGACGTTCTGTATCCACAGAAAAGAGCTTACCTAAAGAAGGAGGCATTCCGGGGCTGTCCTTATCTACTCATCCATCACAGTCATTGAACCGCAATTTAAAGCGACCAGTAGCCTCGGATTTTGATAATTATCCCACAGTCACCACCAGTATCCCGAAGCGCTCTCGAACCCAGGAGACGTTAATAATCGACGTTAGCGATGACGAAGATGTCGAGATGGAAATAGTCTCACCTACCGACGAACCCAATCAATCGAGCGAGATAAATAATCTATCGTCCCAGCAAGCTCCACCTAGGGCACTCTCGTCACTATCCGATCCACAGGATCAAAGACAGCATTCTAGCCCTGTCTCAAGCACCGCGCCAACGCCTCCCGTACGTGGAGCTAAGCTTGACTTATTACATAAACGAATCGAAGAGACGAAGCGATTGATTGCAGAGGCAGAAGCCAAGAAGGCTGCGAAGAAAAGCGCTCCCCAATCGCCTCAGACTCAATCCTCAGCAACAGAGCCAAATACGTCGCCAAATACATCGCCAATAGCATCTGCTAATCTCCCAGAGAAAATAGAGAGCGACACGGCCAACATTAAGAGGCGTAATAGAATCATAAGTTACGAACTGCCGAGCGTGGATGCCGAACTCAAGGAGAAGCAAGACAAGCTGAAGGAGGCTGTCGCGGCAGCGGCCCAGCTTGAGTTAGAAATTCAAGCTAGTGTTGAAGCGCGACGTAGATTGGCCGCTGAAGCGGAATTGCTAGAAAGCTCATCGGCATCATCGCCTGAAGGAACAGGCGTGCACATCCAGTTTGCGTCTTCTGGTGGGTTGTGATCCGCCGTCTATGATTCTATAGCAAACCCTGATAGTGTTGATTAATATATAGCACCCATGAGCACTAACGTAGAACCGGACCATACCGTTCAAATACGACCTTTACATAAGCCACAACCGGATCTCGATGAAAGTCGAGACGTTAATATGACTGAGGCGGGCGACATTAATCACGACCAGCCGGTGGTCTCTCCAGTCTCTAATATTAGCTTGCCTGAAAATCAGTTACCCCCTAATTCTGATGCAGTGGAAGCCGAACTGCGAGCTAGACCCAACGGCGTGTCACCTAGAGATACTTGTACGGAGTTGTCTGGAGATAGGGCATCCAAGTCTAATAGTGCAACCGACATCTCAAAGGCTCACGCTGTAGCACGAGATCGGGATTCGTCAAGACTCATAAATCATTTATCCCGAGACTTTCCAAGCAATGATGAACCAGATAGGCAACTAGTACCTGGCTCTCCGACGAGCGAAGTTCCAAATTCAGAACTAGAGAACGATACTGAAGGTCGTATTTTATCCCAGGAGCAGAGCCACTCACTCAAAGGCAGACAGCCTGACCAAGAAGAGCTAAAGGAGGCAGGTCTATTTCAGCAAGCTCAGGAGCTGGCTTCATCTACGCCGGCAATTCCGAGTGGAGAAGTACAAAATGACTCATTTCACGAGCACCTCTTACTAACATCTACACAGGATAAAATTGAGCAGACCCCTCCATTAGAGGACTTGCTCTCTTACCGCAGCCCTCTTGGGTACTTCCGTGCATACAGATTCCACCCCAAATTTTTTGAAGAAGTAGCTGGTGGACTGAAGTCGATGACTTATAGTTCCAGAATTGACCCAATGCGACCCCTTTGTCCAAGGGCATTGGCCGGGGAACAGTGTCCTAACGGTAATACATGCGAATTCCAGCACTTTGAGAACATGGTGCTTCCAGGTAAGTCTTCAGATCGATCTTATTTAGCTTTCTCGACCCTTTCCGCGAAACATCCCCCCCTTTGGATAACTGACTTCATGGGACCTTGTCTTAGATGCGGAGATTATCACGGAGCTCGGTTCCGCCGATATGTTTACCGGAGAGACGAGGAACAAATTTATTGAAGGCCTGAAAAAGGTGCTTAATGAGCTAAAGGCCAACAAAGTCAAAGATTTCGACCGCATTACGAGAGCTATCGTCAAACACAGACAAGAATTTCTCGAAGACAAGTCCAAGGTGTTGCCAATCGAATCTGGCATCAGCTAGGCAACCTCGTAGTTTACTCACGCAGCGCTTTGCTATCCTATACTGGGATCGATCCTTGTAGATTCTGCCTGTCCCTTTCACCCTTTTCCTTCGACATCTTCATACTGCATTAGCCAAGCAGGCAATACTCTTACATGACCTAGTCATCTGCCGCCGTGAGAGGCGCTGTAATAGTGCCAACCCTTCCAATGAAGGAGTTTGGCAACGCATATGGGCTGCGGCATATTTTCATGGGCTGCGCGAAGCCGTAGCCATCATTACACATTGTTGGAGATATAAGATCTACTGGACAGAAATGTCGGTAGGAACCTAAGGAGCGGAGTCCGTGGCCGTCTTACTGGCCTGGAGTTAGGAGAGAAATAAAAGGAGAAGAGTACAGAGGGAGATTCTGAGCAACTGCTCGCAACATACCTACCTAGTAATACGAATCGACTGGCTACATGGACAGCACGGTACGTGCGTTCCGCGGGTTATGTAGATGCAACTTCGACAGGACAGCCACATACCTACTAGCAAACCCATGAAGTTTTGACAGTCCATCCCAAAATCACTAGCTAGGTAGTTGAGTAGATTAAAATGCCTGGGTATGTACGGTTTTTTTAACAGCTAAAATTCATAAACTCATTAAATTGATTATCCCATACCTTTTGTTCCTGGAAATTGACTACCTAGATGTATAGAATTCATAGAGGTAATATTTAAACTAAATTTCCTTTCATGTGTTATTATCCGTATAATCTTGATATTAACTTGATTGTAAGTAAGGTATGAACAGAAGCTAAGCAGACTAATATGTCATCTCAATATCATATGGATCGCTAAGATGGAGGTACCTGTACCGGTATAAATGAAATCTCATGATTCTCATCCCTCTTGAAGGAGGTATTTGAATCGATGACCGTAGACGGTACCTAATATATTCAAGTAAACATACCGTTTAGCAGCATCTTACACTATGAAATCAATGTACTTCGTACGAGTGTACATACATCATGTAATCCACCGCACTAGGTACGGGTACATCCTGCGGATCCGCGCATTACCGTACCTAGACTGTAGTGTACCTACATACCGACCTGCCGATATCAAAATCCTGCATAATGAAGGTGCTGTTCAAGTGGGTACGTACATACATCATAGTATCGGTATTCATATGCGAGATCTTACAAGTTACCTGGTTCAGTGTATATCTTTCCTTTTTGATATACTAGCGCGATGTCTGTTTACATACCATGGGGTACGATACTTCTTATGGATGTTATCAGGCAAGAACTTTGACAATTACAGGTTATTTCACAAAGGATACCTAGTGCTATGACCTCGACGATGCAAGTTGATGATACGAAAAGAGAAAATGCATAGATACCCAATTCATATATCCATGTAGGATGTCAATAAATAAATAAATAAGTAGATATACGTCATGGTGCTTGGTACGAAGTATATAAGCGCCTATACTGAAGGAAACTTTCGATAGCAAGTACCTATAGGTAACAAGAAAGGTAGTCGGGGAGACTCCGGGCCAACCACTTAAGAAGTAACATAATAAAGTACGTATATCCCTGAGCTGGCTCCTTAACTCTAACTTCTACACGTAAACGTCATCCATTCGTCAACAACAACTACTTCAACTTTCCTTCTTCAACTTTCTTTCTTAAACATTTTATTATTTGTACGAGGTATATTATCATGTATCATCATACCTTTTTCTTCCTTTCAGCTGAAAGGAAATTCAATAGATCTATCACCCCACATTCGTCCTCAAGGCCGACAAAATAGAAATGCTATCCTCGTGTTTTGGATTACGAAAGAAGGGCTCTGATCCCGAACGAGAACCTCTACTCCCTCAATATGAACAGGATACGCATCTTCAGCGTGAACTATATCGGAAGCTTCATAGCTACCAGATGCTCAGAGCCCTAACTAAGGGATACATGCCTACAACCAAACAAGCGACTGTTAATTTACGTACACTCTTAGCAAGCGACATACTGAATACTGAGAACCCAGACCTATCCGACAGTGGTCGTCGCCTAGTACGCCTTACGAAGCTGTGGCTGCGGCAGTTCATCACTCTCTTACAACATAAGAATTCAAATGATCAACTCCAAGATCTCATCTGGTTTCTAACTAAGAGCCGCATATCTGTCGATGTAGATGACCTTAGTTCGAGAGCTAAGAAAACTAAAACCAGAACTGATATAGCTGCGGCCTATCAAAGCGTGCGCACCGTTGGCTCGCTTCTACTCACTAACCCCGAATTTCGAAAATTTCTCGGTGACCTTAATATAGTTGGTCGCGAGATCTTTAGAGATTCTGCCTTCGCGCTAAGTAAGGCTGCCAGGGAAGCGGGCGAGCAGTTAGAGCCGTGCTATGACGATCAACAAAGTGTCACCGAGTCCGGAAGAGACGCCGATAGTCAGGTACCAATAGCCCAGAGTCTCGAAGATGAATTTGAGGACGCTGGAAAGATCGTTGCGAGCCACAGTGCTGAAGTCGCAAGCACCACAACCGAAAGTATCAAGGACAAATTTTCCGGTGATGAGGGTCAGGCGCTCTTAAAGAGGCTACAGCAAGTAGTAATCAAGCTCCGAAAACGCAAAGATTATTCCGATTCAGTATCGACTCTTTCTCTACTCATCAAACGCTACGCTATAGTCTACTCACGGGCTGCCGAGCAAATAGTCGAAATTGCTCAAGACGATGTTCAGGAAAATAGGGATACAGACCGTGCCCTCGCCAACCTCTGGCAGTTCGTTAAGAGCTTTGGAGACAAGAATGAGTGGGAGAAGTGTGAAGAACAAGCCAAGAGGATTATGAGCCATAAAGACAATGATCCAGAATTTGAAAATCTGCTACAGGAGATTGGAGATAGCATGCAGAAACTCCTTACGGATCCAGAGTTCTTCGTTGATGCCGACAAAAAGCTCCGAGAACTGAGGGAAAAGAGCCAGGAAATCGGATCGGAGAGTAGTCTGAGAGAGGATATTGATGAGCTCCTACAACAATTGTCTGTCACATTTCAGAGCGTGGCACAAGATGAGGACATTCATAACCTAACAACAACGACACTCCGTATTTTTGAGGTGATTTCACCAACTGACTCGGCGACAAACTCCGAACTAATACACGATGCATTGAACGTTTTCGTTCCCCTCCTCATCACTGCCATCCAGCACATACCTATTCCGCGTCTCGAAGTCAGCACACCGGCAATAGATCTCCTATTAGAAAATCTCATCATTGAGCCTGGCACGGCTATTAACGAAACTTCATTCCTTCCTTATAGGCTGAAGATTGAGACGTATAATGATGTCGAGATTCGGAAAACCCGCTTCCGAACTAATGCCAGTACGAAGAATCTCATGCTGATCAAGATCGACGGCTTGTCGGCTCGTGCAGATGAGATCGGCTTCTGGCTGCGGGCTCATAGCGGACTATTTCGTCTAGCTGACCAAGGCATCGCGAGCTTTGCGCTGGACGAGCGCGGCATTGATATCCACCTCGAAGTAGAGATATGCCGCGAACGCCTAGAGCAATTGCTGACCTTACGCGGTGTCCGAGTAAGGGTGCACAAGCTGAACTACAAAATTCGCAAGAGCAAGTTTTCCTGGTTAAGCTGGATCGTTAAGCCAGTGCTCCGCCCCATCATCAAGGCGACTATGGAAGCCCAGCTTGCGGCTGCTCTTAGTGACCTAATCCACGCCGCAAATCGTGAGTTATTATATGCTCGGGAGCGCCTGCGGGCGACAAGAATTTCCGATCCCAAGGATCTGTGGACTTTCATTAGGGCTGTCGCTGCGAGGCTGGTCCCTGAAGACGATCCCGATTTCTACGCGAGGATCGGCGTCGGGCAGCCGGGCCATGGTGTCTTCAAAGGTGTTTACACTCCCGGAAGCGTTGTCAAAATCTGGAACGAAGAAGCTGCCCGTGCTGGTGACCGCATCGAGGAGTTCGAAGCAGGTGGCTGGAGAAGCGACGTTTTCAACACGCAAGTACGCTCTCCTATGTGACCTTGTATGTCTTACTATGGTATTTTCAAAAGTCGCTCTTGTGATCATATACATCATTGCCTCGCAGGCCATTTATTGCGAAATGTTATTGTCCGTTTCAACTTGTATCGAGGAGCACTGGCTGGATCGTTATATTATGAAAGTGGTTAGCCCTGTTGGTATTGCCGAAGGATGAAGTCCTTGAAAACCTGATTTTATGTACGGACGACATGAGTGAGCGAGTATCTACTGCAGGTCGGTTTTGCTCCTAAATGAAAATCGAAAAACGACGTATGAAATTTCATGAACTTGAGATTGCCTAATATGTGATCGGATCTACAAGAACGCCAGCAGATCTTTTTGCTGTCTCTCTACCAACACCCACTCATCACCCTCCTTATCCCACCCAGCCGTAGTTCCCTCATCCCCATCCTTCTCCTTTCCCGGCTCCGGATACTTCTTGATGTTCTCTATCGCCCAGACCAGCTCTCGCGTGAGCGGGGGCGGGGTCCTACCCTCGCCCTCGAAGGTGCCGAGCCCGGCGATGGCGAACAGGCCGCGCAGCCACTCAGCCGTCTCACCGTGCTCCCAGCGGATGTCATGGAACCGGGTGCCGCGGCGGCGCGTCTCCTCCCGCCTCTCGCGCTCCCAGCGCTCCTGCTCCGCGACGGGCGGCAGCGGTACGGCGGCGCGGCCCGCGAACAGCCGCGCCAGCGCCACTGCCTGGTACTCGAAGCTACGGAAGGTCAGGACGCGCGGGACCCCGACGATGCCGAGCGTCGCGTGCGCGCGGAAGAACGTGTGCCAGTAGCACCCCGCGAGCCGGTCCTCGGCGTAGTCCCAGAGCGGCGGCAGCGCCTCCTCCCCCTCCTCTTCCTCGTCCCTCTCCCCGGCGCGCCAGAACGGGAATGAGGGCTTATACCCAGTGCAATAAATGACGACGTCGACGTCGGTGCCGGCGAGCCAGGAGCCGTCTGCGAACTCGATGCGGCCGTCGCCGGCGGTGTCGTAGCGGCGGACGACGGGCTTCCAGGCGATACCGGGCGGCGGCGCGGGGCCGTCCCAGCGCGAGGCGGAGCGCCGCGACTGGTAGACGGGGGCGCGCGCGACGCCGACGAGCTCGGCCGTCAGGTCGCGGCCCGAGGCCGAGTTGCCGACCACGAGCACGCGCCTGCCCGCGTACGCGAGCGGCGAGCGGTACTGCTTCGAGTGCGCCACGCGCCCGGGGTACCGCCGCGCGTACTCCTCTAGCCCTTCCACGTAAGGGATCTGGTACCGAGGGGAAAGGGGAGGGGAAGGAGGATGTTATTATTGTGTTTGCTTAGGTCTTGGGGTTCATGGATGGATAGAAGGTGAAAAGGAGGAAGAGATGATGATGATGATGATGATGATTCGGGGTAGAGGGGCTCGGAGGGGACGTACATATGGGACAGAGTAGTGCCCGTTGGCTAGGATGACGGCGTCGAAGGTCTCCCGCCACCAGACGTCGACGTGGCGGGCGGGGTCGTACTGCCGCAGGGTCAGCCTCCATCTGTCGGGCCCGCGGCCCTCGGCGGTGGCGACGGGCTTTAGCTTAGAGATGTCCTCGACGGTGGTGTTAAGGCACAGCAGCGGGTCCGTCCCGTGCAGCGAGAAGTAGGCCTCGACGTACTGGCGGGGCACGTGGTGAGGCACGAACGGCCCGTAGGCGAAGCGGCGGTCGGAGAAGGACATGGCGATGTCGGGCACGTTCGTCCTAGATCTCACAACTCCGGCGTTAACACGGTGGGTCTAGTGTGGCTAGCTAGGTGCTTTCTAGGGTGTGGTGTGAGTGTGTGTGTGTGCCCACGTGAGAGAGTTGTAGATGGGCGTCTGGGCGAAGCGCTCCTGGCGGTTAGGAGGCGTGGTCTGCGGCAGCTCCGGGGGGATCTCCAGGGGCGGGTCGATGTCCGGCGGCAGCTTCCCCGGCCGGACTTCGAGCGGCGGCTTCGGATCCGAGTCAAAGATCCTGCTGTCATGTAAGCGAGGCTTCTTTGGTCAGGACCCAAAGGTGACGAGGTGAGCCGGTAGCGAGTAAAATCTTAAATAAACGGAAAAAATACCATGTCCCGCCGGGCGTCTCCCGCCTCTCGAACACCCGGATCCGCTCAAAGTAGTTTTCGGCTTTCAGCGCCGCCGCCGTGATGGCTCCTATACGATATCAGTTTTCTTATTCTTAACATGGTCGCACGTGTAATTATAATAATAGTATATTTTACCTGCTGCGCCCGCCCCGACAACGGCTACGGACTTGATCTTGTGTTCATAATTCATAGTTGTCAAAGTTTGATGGTAGCAAGTTGGTGTAACTCGTCGGCTACATGTCTAACCATCATAGGTGCCGACGTCTTTCAAGAGGGGACCTAGGAACATGCATAGATCAGCCGGTAATAGCGTTGGTTTATTATTCGCCATACTACTTGAAGATGTCGCCATCGTCACGTGAAATACTCATGCCTTTATAAATTTGACTATTTAGAATTTCTCTTTCAAACCCTTGGAATCACTTTTTGTAAGAATCGTTATATGCTATATCGAGAGTTACCGTTCTTGTTCTCTCTGTTTGCGGGCGCAAGGATGGTCTGCGATAGCTCAGCCTGGAATCCAGAAACGTGTTCTCCGTGTATATATCCTAGAACTGCAGACTGCAGTCTAGACGGACGACTTGATTAGGCATGTATTAAAAATCTGGGTATAAATCCTTCCAATTATATCTCGTCACTTCTCCTATTATATCAGGCGTGTAGTTGCGATTTGTCCCATAAGCGCCAAGTAGCAGTCTTACTCGACTTGGTATAAAATCCACCATGATGACATCTTCGTCAGCTTTAATCTACTCTCCTAGCTCCCATACTCGCGACATACGACGCGCTACAGTACCTAGTGTGGATGATGGTCAGCAATGGCGCCGTCTTACAAGTACCAGAGCCTGGATCCAGAATTGCCCGAGATTCGCATGTTGGAGGTCCATCCTGCGTGGCGAACCCATTCGAAGATCAAATGTAGTCTCATAAAAACGAACCTTGATAATCTTCTTGATGCATCCTTGCCCTTTAGCTTCTTCGAGGCATTGTCGTATACGTGGGGCGATCCGACGGGAAAAGTCGAGATCGAGTTAGACGGGTGTCCGTTTGAAGTAACCCGTAATCTCGCAGCGGCGCTTCGACGGTTACGAGCTAGGAAGGGGTATCGCTACCTCTGGGTAGACGCGGTATGTATCAACCAAGACGATGAGCAAGAGCGGAATAGCCAGGTCGCCTTGATGGGACTTATTTATCGGTCCGCCGAACAGGTCCTTATTTGGCTTGGTCGGGAAGCGGATGGGAGTAAAAGAGCGATGAAGCTCATTGATAGCATCTCTGACATCGGTGTCGAGGAGAGCGACATAGCGGATTCTTTGGCTAACAAGGCACATCGTACAAGATGGCAAGACGTTGTGCGACTATTCGATAGGTCTTATTGGCGTCGTGTGTGGGTTAGACAAGAGGTCGCTCTCGCTAAAGGTATCTGTGTTCTTTGTGGCGATCGTATGATGAGTTGGGATGCGCTCATAGAAGCAGCTGCCTTTCTGAACGAGCATATGGCGGAATTCGAACCGATAGTAGCACAGCTCACCCGATACACCAGTGGATATCATGATGCTATCGGGATGGATATCTTGCGAGAGATGATTTTAAAAGATAATAAAGTTCCCCTGGAAGATGTTATGCTACATCTTCGGCAATGCGAATGTACAGACCAACGGGACAAGGTCTACGGAGCCCTTGGTTTAGTTGGTCCTGAAGTTCATGTCCCTGTTGATTATGGACTCGACAAGATTGCGATATATACCAACGCCGCCATCGCTGCGATAACATCTAGCCACTCTTTAAACACCATATGTGCTTGTCAGAACCTAAGTCGAAATTCGGGGCTTCCTTCATGGGTACCTGATCTCGAGGTCGACTGGACCGCTCATAAGCTGAGACGTACTGAAAATCTTGACATATTGGGCTCTGCTGGAGGATTTGAAGCACCTGTCTATTCATTCCATCGTAGAGATTCCGGGCTCTTCACATTGAAAACCCGTGGCGTCGTTGTTGATACAATATCAGAAATCGCCGCTGAATTTAGTAAGGATGAGACGCTCTACGATGTGTTGGAGGAGTGGCGTGTCTTAGCTATTAAGACACTGTCAAAATTACATCCACCTCTCTCAGCCGGCGACATGTGTTCGTACTTCTGGCGTACTATCACTGCAAATGAAGAGTCTAAGGGGCTCGCGGCCTCCGACAAGTTTATAGCTCAAGCCTTAGAACACGTCGTCGAGAATTCTTCAGACGCGATACCAACCATCGATCTACGATATGGGCAAAGTTCTTTCAATGAACGATTCCGCGAAGACGCCACCAACCGTCGGTTTTACTCGACGACAAAGAGATATATAGGACTCGGACCCTCCGATGCGAAAGCGGGAGATCTAGTCGTGATCCTGTTTGGAAACGCGTTACCATTGATTTTCAGAAAGGACGCGGACCATTACGTCGTAGTTGGAGAAACTTGTCAGTAGACTTATCCCTTTGTAACATGTAACTGTCGATTGTACTGACCTCTACTCTGAATTTAGATACACATGGAATCATGAATGGCGAAATAGCCTCGGAGATAAACAAGGAGTCCCTTACCGTTGAAGACTTTGAGATCTATTAAGGGTTTATATTGTATACCATTTTATAGCATAGTCAACACAAGAAGTCCTAACTGATGAGTAGATTGTAAAGAAGTAGGTATAAATTGACCTTCAATACCAAATCTTCCCTCCATGATGGGATCTCGGGCTGATTTCGAAGATAACATTCACTAGGTAACACTCCTTTCTAAGGTATTTGACCTGTAATTTCAGCGCTGAGTTTCTCCGAGTCACACAAGATCAATAATATACAACCGTTATTATAAAATAAATGACAGGTGACAGTGTAAATATCGGGATTTATCACCATAGTACAGAAATCCGAGACAGGTAGTTACACAACATCTACGCCGGCAACCATCATCACACCGAACTTACCAGCTAACTAAGGTCCCAGATCTTAATCTTATTATTCGTAGGTATAGCAAAGCTTGAAAAGAAAAATTACGAGTTGCATTTCAGAAAATACGAAGAGAACTCCGATGACAGAGACGAAGATGTGGTCAGAGCCATACCTGGCCCATGAACAAAAGTAGTGAACATTGTAGCCTATAGTAATGTGAGATCTGCCAGCCACTTGTTGATGCTTTTTATAATAAAGTCCATGTACACAGTGGCTATGCCGTACTAGTACACATAAATAAAAAGGTAACCCCAGATTTGTTTTTGCACATACCAATGAAAAACATTATCAACTTCCCTATTCTATATTTTGCAAACATGGCATCCTTACTATACACAGTCGTATTCCGTATAAGAAACTCCAGCTTTTATTCCAGCAAATGAGAATGACAAACCGAGCTTACCTCCTCTTGCTAAACAATTGTCCGTCATAAGAATGCCTTACGCTTGTATCACAAGTGTATAAGCTGAACACCTAGTTCATTTTAGTAGCCGAGTGGCGTCCCATAATGCCAACTATTAAGCAGTATTCACAAGGTACCAGGTATCAACCCCCTGAAGCCAATGATATTAAGGATATTAGCTTGTTTACGCACACGAAGTAAAGACGCTTGCAAATCAAATTCACCGGATTGGGTCGTCACCATTTAGTCTTTATGAAAGGGGGCTTCACATTGAGTCAGCATTGAGAAACCGGTATAGTCCAAATATAGTCAACTATAACCCCGTCTAGCTGCTTACTTAGGTATATGTTGACGTCTCGCATATCACGACTAAAGGGTACGATATTTACCAAAGCATATGACCTGTACACTAAGCTTATCTGATCAGTCGTCTTGTATAAGTTGATGGGAACACTGTTTTATATGTTGTACTTCAGGCGACTTGATTTTAACTATCGAGTTCGTGTTAGACAGCTGCAAACAGCAACGCATTTCTGTTAATTTATACGATACTATACTAGCCTCTTTAGAGTTGATGGCATAATCCTCTCTAATGGTACCAATCGTAATACACGCGTAAGGGAGTAGCCATATGTCTTGTTGACACTTCAAGTATATAGTGCCTATATTCAAACTGACGGTACCTGGTATGTAAGTAGGTACTCGAGGACAAAGCCTCCAACACTGGATCTACGTCTTACGAGGTATACCACACACAACAGCCACGTTCTAGATGTTGATCGTTTACACTCCAATCACTATGCATGCGGCTGATATCTTGTGTATCCCTGACATCTTTGTCTGTATAATGTACTGTCTCTGATTCTCCCTCCACTTACCTTCACTGTTGCCTGCCACGGGATACTAGTAGATATTATGCTGCAGCTCTCCGTCAACTACATCACACTCGACACCCCGACTTCTACGTCTATGCTCAAATGTTTCATTAGGCTGAAGACAAGTAGACCCTGAGAAACAGACGCTAAATAACTACTCAATTACTCTACCTTCTCTCTGTGCGTGATTCCGGGGCTTTCTTTCTAGATTGGTAGCACCTCGACACTCCTAGGTTCTGTGCTTAATACCGCGGCCATGCCTTCGTCATTCGGCCAGGCTATCCAGGTTCTCGCTAAGGCTCTTGGTTCTTTGCCCAAGTACCAATATACTCCAGGAAACGATGACACTTCGAAGCAGACTGGTATCCTTCAAGACTTGCTACACTTAAACATCGAAGACTACAAAACGTTGTTGGATGCTTTGGATGCGGAAGTTACTGGTGTAATCAACGATGACAAGCTTTTACAAGAACGCCTCGTTACCCTATTGGCTAAACTACCTCCGCATTCTCGAGATGGGAAAGAAGCAAGTGATGCCTTCATCAATGTGCTCTGGGGCTCGCTTGAGCATCCGCCTGCACAGCTCAGGAAGGGAGATGATCGCTATCGCAAAGCAGACGGCTCGAATAACAACCTCGAAGTCCCCTCTATGGGAGCTGCAAATACACGCTACGCACGCACCACTCCCGGTCTGGTCTTTCAGGGGCCGAACTTTCCTGACCCCGAACTTATCTTCGACAGCATCATGGCCAGAGACCCGGCCTCGTTCCGCGAACATCCAAACAAGATATCCAGCATGTTGTTCTACTTCGCTACGATAATTACTCATGATGTATTCCAGACGGTGAGCTTAGCTGATTCAAGAACTCCCACCTAACCTACCCCGGCGTCTAAACATTAATCAAAGGATTCACGAGACGTAACTCTCAACCTGACGTCCTCGTATCTCGACCTCTCGCCTTTATATGGTCGAAATGCCGGCGAACAGAAAGAAATGCGTACCTTCAAGGACGGGTTACTGAAGCCAGACTGCTTTTCGTCAAAGAACCTATTTGGCTTTCCCCCGGGAGTGGGAGTATTTCTGATCGTAAGTGGCTTGTTTTCTATCGTCGGTTATTCAAAAATGATCTTCCCGTACTTTTGATAAAAATTCAAAGGATAGGATGGCGGAATATTGAACTGAACCATTAAATCTGAATTACCTATATTCAGCTTAATCTTCTAACGGACCACTACTAATATCAATCCTTAGATGTTCAATCGATTCCATAATTATGTTGTAACCCAATTAGCAGAGTGAGGAACATCCACCGTGATGCAAATGTGATTATCTACTAACATCAGTACTCATAAGCATCAATCAAGGAGGCCGGTTTACTAAGCCAGCCTCTAAAGATGACGAAGCTGCTTGGAAGACATATGACAACGACCTATTTCAAACAGGCCGACTCATCACATGCGGACTTTATGTCAACATCGTGCTTAAGGACTATGTTCGGACGATTCTGAACCTGAACCGTTCCAGTTCGACCTGGGACCTTGACCCTCGGACGCAAGAGTATAAGAACGCGTTTGACAGTTCACCAGCTCCGGTGGCGACGGGAAACCAGGTCTCCGTCGAGTTCAACCTGGTCTATCGATGGCACAGCGCCCTATCGCTCCGTGACGAGAAATGGATAGAAGATGACTTTCGCGAACAGCTCGGAGGCAAAGACCCCGCCAAAGCCAGCGTTAGGGAAGTGTTGCAAGCCATAGGGAGGTTCCGGCACGACATGCCCAAAGACCCGGTAAAGCGCGACTTTGCCGGCCTACGCCGAGGCGACGATGGCACATACTCGGACGACGACCTTGTCGATATCTTGACTGCTTCCATCGAGGACATCTCCGGCGCGTTCGGCGCAAACCAGGTGCCCACCGCTCTGAGGGCGATCGAAATCCTCGGCATCGGGCAGGCGAGAGATTGGCACGTAGCAACGCTGAACGAATTCCGGCAACACTTTGGCCTGACGAAACATACTACGTTCGAGGACATCAACCCGGACCCTAAGATTGCCAAGAAGCTGATGACTTTCTACGACTCTCCCGACGCGGTTGAGCTTTACCCAGGCCGTACGTAGTATCTGAAGTCTTCATTCTACTTATAGACTGTGTTTCCTTTGTTTCCTCCCCCCCCCTAAACTATTACTTGAGGCGAAGTTATCTGACCCTTAGTTACTTTAGTCGTGGCCGAGAAGCCTAAGCCACCAGTGCCCGGCAGCGGGCTTTGCGTCAACGTCACGTCGAGCCGGGCCATTCTCTCCGACGCCGTGACGCTGGTTCGCGGAGATCGCTTCTACACCACCGATTACACTCCCGCCAACCTGACGAACTGGGGGTATGACAACCCTATCTCAAATTCCCTTCAGGATGTTAAGACTTCAGACTAAGAAAATCGCAGATACAACGAGGTCAACTTCGACCTGACCGTCGATCAGGGACAAGTCCTACACAAGCTGATCTTCCGCGCGTTCCCATTCCATTTCGTGAATAACAGCATATACGCACATTTCCCCTTTGTCATACCGTCAGAGAATAAGGCGATCCATGATGTCCTCGGCACATCAAGTCTATATTCGGTAAGAGGTTTCTCTGTTTATTACCCTCTGCGCTCTCCCTTTCCCTTTTTTGAGACGAGTTTCTTAGTTGAAACAAGATTATTTTTTGAAGAAACACATACTCGCTCCTATTTCAAATGACAACTCTAACTCCGATTGAATCACCTGTAGTGGGCCAAGCCGACTAGACAAGTAGACCCCATAGTGATCAGGTCTCACAAGGCCGTCACACAAATCTTGAAAAACAACAAGGATTTTTACGTCCCCTGGGGCGAGGGCATCTCCTTCCTCGTCAGCCCTCCGGGGAAGGTATTCGGGAAGGACTACTGCCTCTCAGGCGACGGTCTCGCCAACCACGAGAGCAGGGGATACGTGAGGAAGTGCCTCTACGAGCCACAGGCCTGGGAGGCGGAGACCAAGTTCTTCTTCTACCGGACCACCCAGAGCCTCCTGAGGCGGGCCGGCCGGCCCCTGCCGCCCAGCCCGTCCGCCGCCCCGGGCGAGCCGAGGGAGTTCGAGGTCGACATCGTCCGGGACGTCATCATCCCGGCGAACACGCGCTTCATCGCCTCGCTCTTCGACCTGCCCATCAAGACGGCCGACGCGTCGCCGCACGGCGTGTACACGGAGCTGGAGCTGTACGAGCTCCTCACCGCCATCTTCTCCGCCGTCTTCTTCAACAACGACCCGGCGAACGCGTTCAAGCTACGCACGCAGGCGCGCACGCTAGCCCTCGGCCTCGAGAAGATCGTGCGGCTCGAGGTCGACGCGGACGAGAATGTCGGCTGGCTCGCCAGCTTGGTCGCCCGCCTCGGCTTCGCGTCGAGGGACGGCAGGTCTGGTACGATGGGGGCGAAGGATGTCGAGGCCGCCTGGCCCGCGATGCCGAATTACGGCACCCAGATGCTGCAGCGCATGATGGAGAAGGGGAAGACGATCGAAGACAGCGTTGCCGGGTCTGTCTTGCCTACGAGGTGAGTTGTACATCTAGTTATATCTAAATCTGAGGCCCCCTCCCCCATCTCGGGAGGAAGTGCCCCGACGTATCTATTTCATACTAACCCGGATTCCCTCCTGTAGCGCCGCAGGAGCCACCATCATGGCGGGCATATTCTCGCAATGCCTGGACTACTTCCTCGGAACCGGGATCGAGCACCTCCCCGAGCTACACCGTCTCGCGAAAGAAGAAACGCCCGAATCCGACGACAAGCTTCTGCACTAGTAAGCTCCCCTTCCCTTCCCTTCCCTCCTCCCCCTCCCTTTTTCAACCCCTCCTTACCTATGCAAACTCAACAACAACAACACCATCCACTAAACCCCTCCTCAGCCTCCTCGAAGGCATCCGCCTGCGCGGCACCGTCGTAGTATCGCGCTACGTCCCGCCCACGAGCGACACGCAGACAGTCGTCGACGACGCGCCGTGCCTCGCCTCGCCCTCCGACCCGTCGGGCCCGGCGCCGATCCCGAACCCCGCCGCGAGCCGCGCGGCGTCGCGACGCACGTACGAGCTGTCGCCGGAGCGCGGCGGCGGCGGTGCGGTGGTGGTGGACCTCGTCACGGCGTCGCACGACGCGGAGGCGTTCCCGGACCCGGAGACGCTGCGGCTGGACCGGCCCGTGGGCGCGTACGTGACGTGGTGCGCGGGCCCGCACCGGTGCCTGGGCGAGGGCCTCGCGCACGCGGGGCTCGCGGCCGCGTTCCGCGCCGTCATGCGCCTGCCGGGCCTGCACCGCGCGCCCGGCGCCCGCGGCCAGCCCCCCAGCCTCCGGTACAGGCAGTGGCGCGGCCAGGCGGGCCGCCTGCCCCCCGGCGGCGAGCACGGCGAGTGGGACGGCCTGCGCGTCTACCTCACCCCCGACCAGAGCGCCTACGCGCCCGTGCCCACGACCATGCACGTGAGGTGGAGCGGGGAGGTTGCGTGAAAATAGGGGAGGATGAAAAGGGGGAGAAGTTGAAGGTGAAGGTGAAGGCGCAATTTATAAGGTGTGAGATGACTCCTACTCTCTTGGGTAAGGAGGTAATACACTCATTCGTTGTCCTTATATATCTGTCCATAAAAGTTACGGGAGAAGAAATGGTCTTTTGCAATATCCTATCGTTCATCATCTCCTACGTGATAATTTAGATCGAACAACAATAGGTATTATTATATGTAACTAAGGTATGTGTGCGATTCTTCCGAGTAATAAAGATGAACATGGTTTAAACACGTGCTCAATGATTCGATAACGAAACATGATATAAGGTATGTGTTGTATATGTATAGGGGTACGCCAATATTATATGTACTCATAACGATACACGTTCCCGCCGTATTTTTTAAAGAATACTATTCCACCAGTTCCCGGAACGGCGGCCTCCTTCGAGTAATACTAATACTGAGACTACGATAGGTATAATGAACGGCACTAAACCCATATACCTCTATCTCAGACAATACCGATCTACCGTTATGTATATACCAAAGCCCAACTTCCACGGTTCATCAACTATCATATTGAGAATGTCTCCACCCTTCATCACTGCTGCTGCTTGTGGTTGGCTTAGCTGCACCAATCTTGATGCCGCGTCCCTCTTTCATCGAGTCTAAGCTGAGGTTGCTCGCGGCACTGTTGCGCCTGCGAAAGCGTTTATTCTGTGCTGACGGGCTCGGCGTACGTGGATCAGCCATATCGCCAGCGCCATCAAGCGTTCCCTTCGAGTTCTGCTGGTCCGACAGAGGCGAATGTGCCATATTCTCATCGATCGTGGTGATAGGATAAACTTGAACCTGAGGGTTTTCGGCGTTTCCTAGCTGGGCTATGTCCTGGGTAGCGGAATAATGGTCCGCAGAATTTTCTGATGCCTCATGTTGCACGTTTAATATGACTTTACCATTATTCTCTTGCTGTCCATTAGACACAGAGGTCGTGTCAGATTCGAGCGTGTCGCTGTTGCGATGCGTGCTACCATTATTTAGTTCTTCGGTTCTAATAATCGGTAAGGATAACATTTGAACGTTGATATGGTGAATCACGACAGACTTACTGTTTAAGATTATTGGAAGCCGACAGACTAGCGCTGCGTGCTCTGTGGTAGCTTTCAAACTCTTCTAACGAATGCTCTACGCCCTTGAAGTTTTCCAACGCGTCGAAGACATGTGGGAAGACCTGGGTATCAACGTCGCGAGCCCAGAGGAAGTCAAGGTGCTCATAGTGCGGTATTTCAGTGGCGACCGTCCGACTGGGCAGCTCTCGTATCATGACATCGATATCGACTAGAGAATCACTCCCCCCGTACACCAAGACGATAGGCGTTCTAATATTTCGAGTTGGATACCTGGCGACCTTGGTGTATTTACTCGAGGTATTGATAGAAAGGGGTGTTTGCACATCGTCGTCATACATCTGAAAGGATTTGTTGCGAATGATCTGGAACCAATGGACAACTGACTTGGTGCTTGTGAAAGAGTATAGGTGCGGGTAAGCGGCGAGCTTCTGGCTGACTGAAATGTTTAAAGTCTTCCAACCAAATAGAAAGGATAATCCCATGTCAATGGCGCGGATGAAAATAGGCGGATATAATATAGACTGCCACATCGTAGCAGAGCTGAGGATGGAGCGTCTGCCGAAGAGAAGGAAGAGGACCTGAGGCGAAGCTTTAGTGAGAGCGTCGACGATGCCGTTATTAAGACCAGCAGGTGACATGGCCGGAGCGAGTGCTATAAAGACATTGACCTGTTCATTGAGCTTAGGATGCACTGCTAAGCTAGCAAAGGCTTGTGCAGTCCCCTGAGAGAATCCGATATATGACAGAGACGACTGTCTTGTGGTCTCTAAAATGTAGTCGATGGTGTTGGGGATATCGTGAAAAGCAAACTCATCGATCGAAAAGTTCCAAAACTCGGTTGAAGTCGGCGCGCAGCGAATCGATTTCTTCGAGTACTTGTTTCCGCGGTTGTTGCCCAGCTAATACTCTATCGTCAGCAGACGCAACCTCATTGTTGCTAGGAAACGTATTGTCAAACGTACCCAAACATCGAAGCCCTTTTCGACCAAAACAAAAGGAAGGCTCCTCTGAGCATCTGTTAGACAGACCCAAACCTCGCTATTCATCAGAAGGCCATGATGAAGATAGACGACACGTTTCTTAACACTAGTAGGTCCATCGTTGACCTTGATGTCTTCCTCGCCTCTTCTCCAAGCTAGGCGGTGTATTCCGAGTAGGTAGCCGTCTTTGGTCTGCAGCACATGTTCCTCGGCCGTGTAGCCAAACATGGCACACAGGTCGACGAAGTCCGAAGCATTTCGGATCGAGGTCGAGATGGCTGGGCGCGAAGGGTTAGTGTCGATAAATATCTAGAGGAGTAAGGAAGGCCGTACACTTCCTTCTCTGTTCGGCCCTTTTCTGAGCCGGGGTGGTTAATCTATTGAATAACCGCCGCGAAGCTCGGTAGAAAATATTTATCAAGGACGGTGCTAGATCTCAAGTCTTAGTATTGGAACGAGATGACTGGTGATCGTCGGGTTTCATACGTAAGGCTAGAGTTAAGACTCGGATGAGAGCCTCGAGACTAACGAGGAAGAATGAGCCTATGAGAGCGAGATATTCGACACTACGTTATAGGTTTCTAGTTAGTATCTTAGGAATAATGCTTGGATTTGTATGTACCTGACATGGTAAAGTTATGAAGAGGTACGAACATGTCCAATCGGCCGAGGAACGGTAGAGGCATCTTATGCTTGTTATAAGTTGTGCAAGACTTGGCTGTAGGTGGGATAGAATAGGATAGGATAGGATAGGAGAGGTTGGTCTTGTATTATCGTATCGAGCTGTTCATCTTCTCATCCGTACTCGATCTAACTTGACGAAATCGTAGGGTATAAATATATATTTAGGTATATGAAGATGAAATGAAGATGAATTGTAAAGAGAAGCAAAGGATACTATCGAGGGAAATGAGCAAGACAAAATGTATTAGACATTGGTGATGTCACGAGTAAAAGGGAAATCTAGTATAATAAACTAAACTTAACAAATAGTTATAGTTATAAAAAAATTAAGAAATAAAAACTAATGACTGAATGCTTCAACATTCATCATATCTATTGTCTATGGGAAGAAAAGATCAAGTTGAACATGAATGACAAGGGTATGAGGATGAATTAATTGTGAACTGATTCGTAGACTATTAAAATAAATAAATGATTAAGAATAATATTTTGAAGTATTAATACCGAGGTCACCTGCATTTTTAAGAGAGAGATAAAAAAAAAAGATATGGATCATATGAATATCCACTTTCGACAACAGGGAGAAGGAGCTCTTTCTCCTATGTACATCCTATTATATGGTACTATTATGGGTATTATAGGTGCACATATGTACTAGGTAGTCTCCACTTGTGAAGAATCAGCTACCCCTGCATTTAAAGTACATTTTAATGCATCTGTCAACTGTAATTACATAAGAAATGGTATGACCCAATCGGCTTTTTCATACAGCTATGCAATGCATTTCTCATGTAAGCTTGGACCAAGAAACTTTCATCTTATTATCAAATAACTATCAATTAGTTATCAAAACATTCGATTGAAAAACCCCCCGATCTCCGTTCCGTTCTATCTTTCCACTTTAACGGAATCAAACCCCCGACAGCTTCACTCATAGCCATTGGTTCACCTGGTTCACTTGGTTCACTCGGTTCACTCGGCCGGTCTCTGTCATTAAAATGCCAAGCTCCTGTAAAGAAATAAGTATGCGCCAACCAAGCTTAAAACATCAACTCGCTTCTCGCTGACAGACACGTTCTTACTACAGGATCGGCGTTGGCGCAATGCCTACAAGAGTCGGAGTGCGTGATGGTACAACGACATACGGCGGCGGAGTGCCTACGTTCACCACTGAGCGAAACCCTCCCGAAAAAGTGCCAACAACTAAAGAAGGGCTTTGGCGAGTGTAGGAGAGGGATGATCGATATGCGAAAACGCTTCCGTGGGAACCAGCCCATCACCTTTAAAAGCCTCGAGACGACCGAACAAACGGGCGAGGGATACCAGCTATATGCCGGAAGATCTGCCTTTGCCGGTTCTGCGCGGAAGACGGACGGGAACGAGCCTGAACCTAAGGATTGGCGGGAAGCAGAGAACGAAAAGTACCGTAAAGAACAGGAAACGCAAAAGAGATGACCAGAGTCTATGCTAGCTAAAATGGCGAACGAATATATCGAAAAAGCATTGGACGGCGTTTAGGGTTTGGCAGTATATTCCGAGCGTCTCTTCTTTGGGATCAGTGACTTTATTATCCTCCAACGAGGCTTGGGAAAGATCAACTCTTTTCGATCACAGAGATTCATTCGAATACCACCGCATGTGTTCCCGTCCCCGGTTCAATTTACTACCGGTAACTTTGTGACCGGGTCTATCCGCTGCAGTGAACCTATTCATTCTGTTAAGTATAATCCGTAACTCCTATTTGGACACAAAAGTACTTGATACTCAAGTTTCCAGACCGGTGATGACGGATTAATCGTGAGTTTCTCAGCTGCACTAATGTAATATATATTACTATCGCCGTCTTCGAGGTAGAACCCTGAAGACACCTAGAGTTCGATGCAGTTATCCGATACATCTAGCCTATCAGGTAAGTTCATAGCGGACGGGTACTCTTAGCGAAAACTCAAAACCCTGCACATGACGAATGACGCAACATTGTCCTACCGGTAATTCATGTTTTTAACGTAGTACATCATATCATAACTATATTCCATACTATAAATAATGCGTACAGAGTACGATTTGCATACAGAATACATAGATGCTTCCATGACCGAACATAAAATAGAGTTTATAAGTATACCTATTTTACTTTAACTAGTGGAATTCTCTTCCAAGCTAGACTCCTAATGCATAAAACCCATCATCATCTCTTTTCTCTTTTCTCTTGTTAGAACTCAGATTCATCTCTTCTTACCTGATCTAGATGGATAGATGGCAACGTTACCTATTTGCCTATTCTCGAGTGACGAGAACCCTTCACGGTAATTTGATCACAATAAACGTGTAACTATAGTCTATCCGTTATATAGTACACATATGTTTACCCCCTACCAATCATATTCCCCTGCCAACCGAGAACTAAACCGCTACGGTGATACGCATATATCCCATCAATGGGTTATCCAATACAATCGCCGTCTCGACCGCAGCGGCAGCATCACCCTCATCGACGTATCCTAACCACTACGAGCATCGCATTCGCAATCTTACTTACCACACTGCTATACTATACGCGCTACGCCGACTATTCATCCAGTATACTCCCCACAATGGTTGCCGACGACACAACCGCCGCCACCTCCTCCTCCTCTCTCTCTTCCCATCCCCATCACCGTCCCCGCCCTTCCCTCACGGAACCGACCCTCGTCTCCTCGCTTCCCACCTCGGCCCTACCGAAGCCGCACGGCGGGCCCGACGCGCCGCGCCTGATCGTGATCGGCGACGTGCACGGGAACCTGGCGACGCTAGACGCGCTGTTGGACGCGGTCGAGTTCTCTACGTCCCGCGGTGACCGCGTCGTCCTGGCGGGCGACATGGTTAACAAGGGCCCCGACAGCGCCGGCGTCGTCGACCGCGCCCGGGCCATCGGCGCCTTCGCCGTGCGCGGGAACCACGAAGATCGCGTGCTCAGGGCCTGGGCCGAGATGCAAGACGAGGCCGAGGCGAGCGAAGACGGGAAGGAAGAGGAGGAGGATGATGATAACGACGATGACGATAGCGACAGTGACGAAGAGGAGGAGGATGAGGCGGAGGTAGAAAAGGCGAAGAAAAAGAAGGGAGATAAGAAAAAGAAAAAGAAGAAGAAGAAAGGGAAATCCCTCGCCAAAGACCGCGCCACCGCCGCCAGCCTCACCCCCGCCCAGCGCGCCTGGCTCGCCGACCTCCCCGTCATCCTGCGCCTGGGCGTCGTGTCGCCGTACTACGGCGAAGTCGTCGTCGTGCACGCCGGCCTCGTGCCCGCCGTGCCGCTCGAGAAGCAAGACCCGTGGGCGGTAATGAACATGCGGACCTTGCTCTCCTCCTCCTCTTCCTCCTCCGCTAAACGGCCACGCTTCGAACCGAGCGAGGGCCGCGAGGGCCGTCCCTGGGCCTCGATCTGGAACGAGCTAGAGAAGCGGAAGAGCAAGGAAGGAGGGAAGGCGGCGGCGGCGGCGCAGACGAAGACGACGGTGGTCTACGGACACGACGCGAAGAAGGGTCTTAGGGTGCGCAGGTACACCTTCGGGCTCGACAGCAACTGTGCCCGAGGCGAGGCCCTAACGGCTCTCATCTTCGAGTCCACGAGCTCTACGTCTGTCCCCCTCTCCGCCGCCGCCGCCGAGCCCGAGAGACCGAGAGATCGCCATGACGACGAAGAAGAAGATGAAAAATCCGGCTCGGAAACGGAAATAGAGGCAGAGACGCGCTCAGAAACAGACGCCGCGCAACGCGCGAGACATGGCGTCACGCACAGGCTCGTCAGCGTGCCCTGTCGTCGCGGCCACGGCAAAGATAATAAAGGCGGTGATAAGAACGACGAGGACAAGGGAAGAGACAAGAAGAAGAAGGAGAAGATAAAACACGAGTAATACAAAAGGAGATTCTGGAAAACGAAAACGAAAACGTTCCTGAAGACGGGAACATAAGAATATGTAAAAAAAAAAAAAAAAAAAAAAAAGAATTAGAGGGAAAGGAGTTGAAAGGGGAAGATTTAGAAAAGGAGATTAATAAATACTACGGGGATTATCACCATTAATAGGTTAGAGATATTAGAAGAGGTACCAGACAAGATAGATCGAGCTCAGGGCGAATGAAGGGTATCTACCTAATGTATACCTCCTATACTACGTACGTACGTACGTATCTAGGGATAGAGTAGGTAAGGTAAGGTAGGGGGTAGGAATTCTATGCCAGCACATAGATAGGTAACCTAGGTATATACCTCATACCACTCGTATCCCTTAGCGATGACGTTCTCGCGCCACCGTCGTTCCATAGATAGATTCACTTGGTGGGAGGTAGGTCGTATATATCATAGCATGTCCAAGGGCTGTATACAGCCAGAGTGATGAAGAAGAAAACATATAAGTTACAAGATGAGATACTCCGACTGCATTTTATCATCGTATTCAAAAGACTACTACCGTGTTACAGATTAGTATCCGAGGACTTGTCAACTCTATAAAACTTTCTCTTTTCAACTATGGACACTTCACAGAACCTCCCAGCTTTTATGCTTGTGCCGAGCAGATCCCTTTCCAGCTACAGCCTTTAATCGCCATTGAAAAAAACGAAAGGCCATCATGCATTCTAGAAGCCCCCAAACAGTGAAATCCAGAATGCACAATTACAGAATGCCATTTTCCCATTCGTGGCAGCTCTATGCCGTGATCTTCTGCTTCAGGATGTCCTTCAGAGTAACGGCGTCGGCAGCGAATTTGCTGATACCCTCGCGCAGCTTCTCGACGGCCATTTGTTCTTCGTTGAAGTCGAAGCGGTAGTAAGATTCATCGTTGATGTACGACTTCTTGGGGATATTGAGGGCGCTAGCGCCAGAGGCATCAAGCTTCTTGGGGACAGGAGCGGTCGAGTTCACCAACTCCTCGAGCAAATTAGGCTACCGACAAATATTAGTCTCATGAAATCTAGTACTGTGGTGGGAAAAGGTAGCTCACCGAAATAGTCAGATAATCACAGCCAGCCAACTCGGTGATCTCGCCTGTGTTTCGGAAAGACGCGCCCATGACGATGGTCTTATAACCGTACTTCTTGTAGTAGTTGAAGATGGCCTGGACGGACTTGACACCGGGGTCATTCTCCTTGGCGTACTCCTTCTTTGTCGCAGCCTTGTACCAGTCAAGGATACGACCAACGAAGGGGGAGATCAAGAAAGCGCCAGCCTCAGCAGCGGCGATGGCCTGGACGAGCGAGAACATGAGAGTTAGGTTGCAGTTGACGCCGTGATCGCGCTGAAGTATCTCGGCGGCCTTGATACCTTCCCATGTTGAAGCGATCTTGATTAGAATTCGGTCCTTGGAGATGCCTTGCTCCTTGTAGAGCTACACAATATCCCTCCGTTAGCACAGCCAAGCTCCTCAGGAGAATGTCTTTGTCTGAAAAAAAAAGCTGCAAGGGGAGCGTACTTCGATAATGTGCAGGGCCTTGTCGACTGAAGCCTTGGTATCGAAGGAGAAGCGAGCGTCGACCTCGGTCGAGACCTTTCCGGGGATAATCTTAAGGATCTCTTTGCCAAATTCAACAAGGAGCCTGTCTAGAGCAGCATCGACCTGGTGGTCAACATCGCCACCCTTACCCTTGGCATAATCGACAGCGGCATCGATCAATTTAGCGTATTCTGCTTTCTTGGACGCAGCAAGGATGAGGGAAGGGTTGGTAGTGGCATCTTGCGGCTTATATTTTCCGATAGCTAGAGGATTATATTAGTACTGCCGTGAATGATGATAGCCCCGGCTCAACTACTTGTCGTCGTGAAGTCGGAGCGACAGGTATATGTAACGCATATGTAACGCATAATGAGGGATTATACTAACTTGCAAAGTCACCTGAGAAGATTTGTCAGTGTCAATGAGTTCATTTTCTTTAAATATTTCTTTCTCTAGTCCGCAGATGAAGTCAGACTCGACAATAGCTTACCAGAGTCGCAAACGACGACCTAATTAACAAAGACCAGTTAGTCGAGGAATTGAAATGTAACAGTGAATAAAACGATATATGATTTTTATTCATGTTTTCAAAACGCATCTATAGGACACGGCTCGACCGGATTCGCCAATTCCTCGCAGGTGAAAAAAAAATACAAATAACAAACAAAATAAGATAAAATCACGAATGGAGGGGAGATCAGGTGTTAGTTGAGGGGTAAACGGGAACGCACCGTGCCAGAGTTTTTGAGCTGGTCGAGAGAGTTAGCCATTGTATATTCCTATATCTTCCTGCTAGTTGTAGGGTTTTGTTGAAATAAGATATAATCGAAGAGGCGATCAGGAATATGTTAAAATGCAGACCAGCTACTTGTTCAATGGAGTTGTAGCGTTTTAATAAAATAAAAAAAGGAAAAAGGGTTTTAAGTTGTTAGTAGGAAGAAGTTGTTGGGAAAGATGGGAAAGCCCTTATTATTCTTAAGCAATAACTACCTGATAGTTATCTAGGTATTTTCATTATTTGCCCGCGATGGCGGGGCGACAAGCGTCATATGTCCACAATACTATGCAGTACTTTTCATGCAAGCAACCTTCCTACATGTACTTACTACATACCTATGTAAATCACTAAGCTTCGCTCGTAGCTTTTCGTCCCTCCAGGGCCTCCTAACTTACGTACAGTACATACCCCTAGGTACGTAAACTTTGTGTGACTAGCGGCACTAAGAGCACCTGATTTCAATGTTCTTTCCTCTTCCATTTGAGCTCTTATATACCTAATACATACATACGCTGCATCATAAGTATACTTAATGTATATATACACCCTCACTACATGTACCCTTCCGGCCCCTCCGACCCGGAACCCCTCAAACCCCTCCATCACGTCAGCCCACCCACCCAATTGGTCTAATTGGCACTTACACATGTATGATGCACCTATTAAGGTGGCGTCGTAGCCATTCTCATTCACTTATTAGCGTCTTAAACAAGAGCTACAAGCCTACAACGTCTTTACTTCAAATTCAATACTTAGATGAGCTTGACGAATTCTGCCCGTAACATGCGCTGAGTAGAGCCTCTGCATTCAAGGATGGAACGTCTCTCTAAGCACCCTTCTATTGAACATAATAAATATATATATATATATCCGTATATCTATATATATATATATATCCGTATATCTATATATATATATATATCCGTATATCTATATCTATATCTATATCTATATATGATATATCTAAAAGTATCTATACCCGGCATGTACCTAATACACCCACCTGCATATACGTATAACAATTGATATATAAGTCTTATACATCATTATCAATTAACAAGGTACTACTTCGTAGGTAGGTATGATATATACCTCCTATATGTATTACTACCAACCGAAGAAGCCCCCTGACTCAGCCAACGGTTAATCTCATCCACATATCAACATCTTCCCCCTTTCCACGTGCGCTTTCTCATCCCTTCATCAGGATCCCCGAGAACGTCTGTGTTATCTGACAACCGATTATCGGGTTTATCTGCCTTTTTTTTTCCTGTTCTTTTTTCTTTCTTTCTTTTTTTCCTTTTCGGTTTATGCCTCACAAGTAGTTCATTATATATAGGTACTATAAGAAAATAAAGTAGACTAGTAAAAAGAAATAATCATGGTTTAGGTACCCGTAAAGAGATATCGTGGTAATATAGGATCCCCTGTTAAGTACGTCCTTCAGCTAGTCGCCAGATTCGTTAGTCCCGAAGTTCCTAACCTTCGTAGATGTTCGAAATGGTCTTCGATGGCTTGACTTAACGACATGGGTAGATATTCATTCCTCCATACCTCCTATGACCTAGAGGAACAAGCTACGTAAGGGGCAGATCAAGCGGACCTGTTACTACACCGTACAATAGGTATCACTAGAATTTGCATATTCTCTCGATACAGAGAGAAGCCATTGTTTAAGATCTAGAAGAACGCTCATAACATGCTTTTGCCTCTCACTATCAGCTATAGAATTAAGCTATCCTCCCCCCCCTTTTTTTACGATGTTGGCCTTTTTGATTTCCCCCCCTGCCATGCCATGCAAAAGTACCTAGTTGCTAACGAGATACGAGATAAATCTATAAAGACGGTAACCACCCTAGGAGAGGGAAGAAGTCGACGTATAGCTGCTTAGTCCTCGGTAATATCACCGTACTCCCACATGCCCATGCGGTCCATTTTCGCCTGTGATTCAACTTCGCGCATCTTCTTGAGCACTTCCTCAGACGCCCGTCCGCGCTCCCATGCCTTCAGCTTCTTAGGAACCATCGCGTGGCCATTAGCCACCACATCTTTATTGATAGAATCCGCGAATGTGCTTCCCGGCTTCTTCTCGTCGAACAGAGTGATATAGCTCAAGCCTTCCTTCGTATCTACGAAGTCGAAGCTAGCCACCAGCGACCTTCCATCCGTCACCTCGACGATGTAGTTCAGCGCATCGTTGAAGTAATCTGTGGCTGTCGGCAGCTGGATGAACGAAAGCACGGCGTCCGTGGCTTGTGCCTTGAGTTTCTGCGTCGTAAACTGCGGCTGGTCTAACGATCGCAGGTTAGACCACGAAATCTTCTCGCTATTGCCGTAGTCTATATAGACGACCTCGGCAATCTTAGCCGTTCTGTCGTTCGATCTTACTCGCGCGCGATACCATTGGCCGTCGGCCGAGAATTTAGCCGCTACAAGTTCTCCCGCTTTCGGAGGGTTGGCAAGAGGCTTGTTGTTCTTGGAGTCGAGGTGGAACTTCTTGAACTCGTTCATCAAGACCTCCAAAGCAGAAGTCCCCTTGCCAACTTCCTGAATCTTTAGCCTCCCATTCGTATCTATATTGGTAACAACAACTTCGCGGTAGTCGGTGGCCTGCTTGTCTATAGATGCAACATCGTTGGAAGTTTCTACGTGGGCCGCCTCCTCCTCCGCATCTTCTTCTTGAGATGGGTCCCAATCGACCCACATCCCCTTACGTCCCTCCTTGGCGCGCTTCTCGGCAGCTAGAAGCTCATTGGCGTTTCCAGCCTTCTCTGCCGAGTATTGGTGCACGGACGCGAGGCCCTCTTCTACTAGCAACTTGGCGAAGCTCTCACGGTTGATGTAAAGATCGCCAATAAATCCACCAACCTTATCGATATCGTGGATATCGATCTCGCAGTCACGCTGATTACACCGACGGTTGGCAAGATCCAGCGCTTCTTGTCCGAACGGTTCCCCTTTTTCCTGAGGTAAACGGGGCGCTCGGGGAGCACGAACGCCGGCAAGCACCATAGTGAGTTTAACCCCTTCTCGCGGGATGAGGATTGTAAATCGCGAGCCAGCTTTACAGAAGTCGACTATAGCGGGGACCTTCTTCTGACGCGAGAGGGTGGAGAGCTGGATCTTGGCCTTTTGCACGGATTCCGAAGCATCGACATACGTCCTAGCTTTTGAAGACTTTCCAGACCACATGCCCCTCTTCTCCTCTTTCGCCTTCTCCTGTGCCGCGAGCAACTCGTCATAGTTCGGAGCCCTGTCGGTGTCGTCCTTTCGGTGTCGGATCACAGAACACCAGCCGTCCTGAACCAGTAGAAGGTTAATGTTCTTCCCCTTCTCAGTAATGGTGGCAACATCGCGAGCCTCGAACTCGTCGTTAGCAGGGCGGTGTCCGTCGATGGACACCTTGACATGTTTACCAATCAGTTTCTTCCGAAGGTATTCCTTTGCCTCGTCTCTGAAAGGAGCTTCGGACGGCTCGTTAACCCGAGGACCTCGGACACTACTCAGGTTGATTCGCTTTTCAGCACCATTCTTTGTACGAACGAAGATCGCATCCGCTCCTTGGATTTTGGAGACGATCATGTCAGAGGAACTACCATTGTCTGCCTTAGCCACGTGATCCTTGTGAAGTCGTAATTTGGCGGCCTGGGCCTTCTTTTCCGCCGCCCTCAAAGAAGCCATCTTTTGGCCGAGCATCGTAGAGTGGAAATCATTACACCTCGCCAGTCCATCCGCGAGCAAGAACTCTGCAATACTTCCTCGAGGGTGTATGATAGAGGCAATTAGTTGACCTTGCGGACTGGTGCCAACTACTTCAACCTTGACATCACGCTGAAGTAGTCTCTGCTCGACATATTGCCGCGCCTCGTTTCCAAATTCCTCTGCTGGCTGGGTTTGGCCGGTTGATTGGTTGACTCTCTCCGTAGAGGGGGCACGGATGCCGGCAACGAGCGTCATAACTTGCAAGTGTTTCTTATCAGACAGCTTTAGGCGGACAAGTAAACGATCGCCGCTCAGAGCACGCTCAACAATCCCATCGATAGATTTGCCTTTCCATTGGTTCATATCAAGAGCGCTTATATCGTTCTGGACCTCGATAATTCCACCAACCCCTTCCCAAAGTCCTTCCCCTTCGCTCTTAGCTTGCGCTTCCAGGGAACGTAGGGTTTCAAGCCGTTGCATGACTTCTTCGGACTCTTCCTTTCGGCCGGCATCTTCTCTAACTTTAAGCCACCCAGCGCCAACTAACTCGTCCGGAAGTTGGGTCCCATCCTTGAGCTGGGCAACACCATATTCTCTCCCAGATGTAGGGATGGTGTAGAGAATAGAGCATTGGACTGCTTTACCGACGACCAACTTCCGGAGATGGTCACGGGACTGGAAGGCAAATGGCTCGTCGCCTTCTCTTTTGAGATGAGGACCAGTGACGAATGCAAGGGAGAATATACGCTCCGCATTTGGATTACTCTGGCTTGTCAATACCAGGGTGTCGCCGCTCAAGACCGACTTGACATTAGCGAAGAACTGTTTCGCCATGGTTCTAATGACGGAACGGTCGAGATACTATAGTGCTAATAATAGGTAGGAAAGGAGTAAAAGGTGTTCGTGAGATCTACTCGAATAGTTAATAAACGACGGAATTTTGAAATTTTGCATTGTGGACAGCGTAGAAAGAATTGCATCCCAATCTTAGTGAAAGATGATATGTAAGGGGATTGGATGTTTAAGGGTAGTATATAGTAATAGGAAAGACGGCTTGGAGGCCTGGTTGAATCCTCTCCATACGACCATCCAGTTAAGGGGAGCCCGGTCGCCAATCATCGTGTCAAGAAAAGGCATTGTCAAGAAGAGGCATTCATACAACACTTGGTGCAACATAAAAAGCCAGTGTCTTGCGCGGCCACGTTGAACTTGAGTTGCCGAATTGATAGAATGAGACAATCATTACCATCAAGCAGACGGTCCTTGTGCCTGTAGACTGTAGCTGATGGTTCATGGCACATGTACGTTGGTGATTGGCATAGTGTCAGTAGCTGACGGGGAAATGCACAAGGTGGATCTGGATTCTGAGATGGTGTGACGCTCGGTCAGATACAGTATTCTGTAATCTGGTATCCAGCATCCAGCACCCAGCATCCAGCATCCAGCATTCAGTGTTCAGTATCCAACATCCAGCATCCAACATCCAACACCCAGCATCCAGGTGGGAATATCGGCGACTGACATGGTGGTAGGTAGACGAGACCATGGGTAAGGGGTATGGGGTGAAGCTTGGTTGAAGATGGGTGAATGCGTGGTAAGACTTACCGAAGGGAATGTAGTCGACAAGAGGAATATCTCGACGGGTTTAACGAAAACAGAGTTAAAAAACAAAGTATTCAGGGTTAAGCGTGGGCTAAGGTAAGTTGGAAGGTAGAAGGAAAAAAGATTCGACCTTTTTTTTTTTTTTTTTGGTTCACCCTTTTTCTTTTTCTTTTTCTTCTTCCCTCTTCTTCTTCTTCTTCTTCTTCTTCTTCTATTGGGAAACGTCGACCTTAAACTTTGTAGTTGCGTGGTATGAGGTATGTACAGACTTTGGAATTTTTAACAACTTTCATCAAATCTGTGGGGGAAGTATTCGGGTACCTTCTTAGCCTTATGTACCCTCAAGTATTCTATTGGTATAGTTACCCTTATATAGTACTGACTTTTACCTCCGGATACATCGATGTAAGTATAAATTGTACGTACAACCGACAAGGATCTTCGTTGTCATTTATGGGTCCAGGTTATGAATTAAGTATCGACACATATAAATTACTATGAAAAATCATAGTACTTCAACCATAAAGTTCGAAAGCTTTTGTTTTGGCATATATACACCATAGTAAATATTATACGGAGTACTTAGTATGAAAATACTTCTCTTTACTACGGCAATGTCTCCACAAATGACAATGAAAAGGCTTATTGACTGTACATGTACATAATGTTTGCCTGCACTTGATATAAGTACCTATGTACTAACATAGGTGTACAGATCAATGTAGGTACGGGCGGGCAAGCAGGGATCCCCTCATTTTCTTTTTTACTACGAAGTACCTACGGCACCTCTTCATTACATAATTCACCTGTTTATTACTTCCAAGTTCAAAGTTAGTACTCCGTACCTTTTATATATATATATATATATATATATATATATATACACGGAATTTATACCGCATTTTTTTTCTCAAATACCTGTTTCTCGGGTGACCAACCCTTTTATCTACTACTCCAATAATAGCTAGCTTATCATTGAGGCTCTTACGGGTTTCTTAGGTATCAAAACAAGAAGTTACACCGTTGGCAAAAGATAACAGCCTAAGATTTCCGTTACCGCTACCGTTACTCTTACCATTACTTATATCATTACCTTTGCTATCACTTTTATCGTTATTTTTACTTCTGCCATTGCCTTTATTAGGTATTTAATATTCTTATTATTCTTATTTTGCCGTTGGGACACTTTCACCCTTAGCGTACTACAATTTAGTTATCCCTCCGCCGCTCTTGACTTGAAAGGTGGATAAGTGTCGAATATAATTACAAGGAGACTGATATAAAACCCAGGTATCATAATTACTTGACATTAGACCATACGATACACATCATTTTCAAGTTTTGACCATGTGGTTTGTCTAACAACACTTAAGTCCGAGGACGTATAACAATTTTCATCATAACAACACTTAAGTTACTAGACACCTACATACAAGGTAAGTACCTAATTAAGTACAGATAAAAGGACTTATAAGAGAGTATATCTCTTTCTTTAGTACCTGCATTAATTGGTTGCTACTTACTTAGTATACTTAACTTCGTAGCTTTACTTGAACAAGATGAAATAATATCTCGACATCAATTAATCAAATGACAAGGTATCTAATAAATCGACTGCCATCACAAGAACTTGAGCAACTAAAATGTGTGATGTTTTTTTCCCAACCAATTAAAGAGCGGATGGTAGAGACTTTTGTTGGTTACCTAGTTGGTTTAATGCTGTGGGTGAGAGAATTACACAAGAGCCATAGTTACTGTATGTATGTAACAGTATGTAGTAAGTAGACAATCCCTACTACTCGTCACGTGGGATCTTATTAGACACTTATTAGACACTTATTTGACAACTTACTACCTCCTACGTAGAGGTATGTAGCAAGGATTTGCAGCCGGCCAAGCCTTATTATTAACGCCATCGCAACAAAGTATTACAGTGATAGTTTAGGTAGGCAAATAGGTTAGAGAGCTCCTTACACGATAACATGGTTGTTATCTCCCTTACGTAGTTGGTCTCATTATAGCGACGTCAATGACTACCTATAACGCTAACATCTGTTGAGAATGCCTAGATATAGAGTCCTATTTCCAGTATGCATATATCGCATATAGCCGTAGGCACTGCGCCGCGTAAGGATCTTATGCCATGCTAGATACCTATCTCGAATCCGGAACACTATCCTCTCCCTGTCGGCACGGCTCATTCTGCACATTACCTCATCGAGACCGAAAAGACTACCGTATTTGTAACAAATATCTCACATGCTTATAAGACACCAAACACATGCTCAAGGGATGACGCTGATAATTGTATTTGGCTTTAACTCGTAAGCTTTCTCGGGCGACGAAGGCGGTATTAGATGTACTTGACGATAAGTACCTATAGCATGGAGAAATGTGGTATACATAGGTATCCATGAGGAATAGAATATAAAGTCGTCTCTGGATTGGAATGCACCCGAGGTCCGAGGATACGTAAAAGCACCAGTCGCGTTATTATGATATGAATTTTCACGGAAAATAAAGTTGACGCAAAGTGTTTCCTCATCTTTTTTAGTGAGAGGATTTTAATAAGGAGGTGTACCGATTACCAACTGCTTCTGTTGCCTCTGTGACCACCGAACACAAGTCCGTCAAGCGTAGTCGTGCTATTATATCGCTCGTCCCTTAGATGAGCCCCTCAAATAAGTCGAATATACATGTTTAAGCTCGTTCCAACATTTGTTTTCACCTACCTCGTATAAGCTATCTCTAGCAGTATGATATTATAAATAGCATATTGAAGCGTAAAGATTCTAACTCTGCTGTTCATTCTCATTTCTCGCACACGATGGTTGTAGACACTGTTGAGTCGAATATTTCAAGTCGTAATTTCTTGCCGTCAAAGACACCTAGGTACCTGTAATAAGTTTTCAAAATTCTATGTAAGTGCGTATATATGTATATGTAGGAAAGCTATAAGGGTATTTACTATCGATGCACAGAGACGTAAATTAAGGTTCCTATGGCATTATTTTAGCCTACGGCGGCCCGATGCCGACGACTCTAACGAATGTAACGCTCAGGGGATGCTTCTATTACAACTGCATTTCTATAGCCATCAACCTCTACCTTCTCAGCCAGTCTCAATTCACTTATATCAATACAAGTTAATAGGAGAAAGCATAAACGAATATTAAGTTAGTTAGTCGATTTTAGTCAACTTCAAATCTATTATTACAATTTACACCTCGGTGTCGCACGACCAGGTACCAGATACTCATACACGCTCCTGGCCTTATCAATAAATTCTATAAGAATAACTTACTGTTACGTTAAATGCCATTACCTACATGAGGTACCTTTGCAAAAGAAGCGTAGACGGGATACTTTGATAGGAGGGTTACCTAATTATACGTATCTACACCTAAAGATGAACCAAGTTGCTCAACACGACTAAATCGTAGAACTTCTCGCTTTTTACGACACCGATCAGTGGTTATCAACATGTACCGTACCTAATCGAAGCATTTCAGTACCAAGTTGGTGGAACTGGTTGAACTGACCCGGAATAAAAATCAGTTATAAGGTAAAGATTGAGAACTTTTACTAGACCTTAAATCCTACCTACTCTATAACATGGGTTATATACTATAGAAAATCCTAATTGAATAATATCCGATCATTAAATACCCGAACCTGTAAGGATATTCTTGTTAATCGATTATCGTGTAGTAGTAGCAATAGTATTATATAATGTCGGTGTAGGTCTCCTCAGGGGTAAACGACGTGGGAGGCTTTGAGGCTATTTTAGACTTTGCTGTCCCAAGATTCCACTATATCACCAGAGTGACCAACCAACCACAGACAGAAAGCACCCTAGTGTCGGAGCGAACCTCCTTCGAGATGGACGAATAGGGTTATCAATCAATTATCATGTAGTGAATTATACAGATATAGACAAGGTATTTTTCTCTCCCAAGCTAAATCATTACCGGTAGCACACAGCCACATGTGGCTTGTCACTTACAGGGGCTGCCCGTGTCATAGGGTCTTTATGAACCGTTTTCTTTATTTAGTTGTACTGTTAGCTCTCATACGAGGTAGGTTTGTTGGGAGGTATGTATATGTTAATCTAGCTTGAATTTATACCTAGGTAACTTATATACCATACTTTGTGTTCACCTGGATCCAGTATGGATTAACGTGAAAATTTTACAATATATTGCGGGTAATTACCGTAAAAAGAGAAGTATTATTAGGCATTTATAAAATAAATCATATTTATAGATTACCTAGCTAGCTTTATGTAATAATAGCCTTTCGTTTTTCCCTTACTTTTCCTTCTCTCTTTCCCCCGTTTTTCCTCTCATACTATCGCTAGGTATAATACATATCCCCGGAGACGTGCAAGCTTGACGCGCCAACCTGATATAATAATAATAATGATGATAATGATAATAATGATAACCACAAAAGTTTCACATACAACATAAGTAGGCCAACTAGTGATTATGCTAAAAAAAAAATCGAAAATGTATAAATATGTCCTACCATCATGGTCTATCAGCATTGAACATGTCACGACTTAAACATATGACCATTTGTATTTCACTTGCCTTCCATTCTATACAATGGCTTGGCCAGAACTGATCATTTCCATTATTACTTTACTTTGCATTCCTTCAGTCTTTGCGAGGTCGGCGTCATGTGTGAAAAGCCTCGATCCTCGACAAGAAGCTCCATATTGTGGCCTCATCTCTACTTCTAGGGTAAAACGTACCGATGAGAATACGCCTTTCTATACACCTCCCTCCCCATGGCGCTGGGTAACCCCTAACAATTATCGTGACGGTCAAGGCACATTCTTCGTGAATGAAGTTGACCGACTTTACGAAGCACCAGGCGAAACATATATAACCCCCGATCCAGCCACAGTTGATCCTAATGCTGTTCCTAATGTTGTTCCTAATGTTGATCCTAATGTTGGCCTCCGCTCTGCAGCAATCGCCTTCGCCGATGTTCCTGTCACCGCTGGCATTAGGCGTATCAGCACAGACACCATTCTTATCGCCGTATCACCATTTGGAGTTTGGATAGCCCGCCTTGCCGCAAGCGAGTTTTTCGAGACAGACACACAGGAGAACGTCCTGGCATTTAACAACCGAGTTATTACACCTATGTACATTGGGGGGACACCAACAAACCCTGTCGGCCTTAATGAAGCGGCGGGGAGTTTTTCACTCAATTCTGACGATGCTTATTTCGTTTTATACATACCCATAGGTGAAAACGATCACTATTATAGAAACGCCAACAAATTACTCACGGAATCACTCACCACTACCTATGATATTCGTAATCAACGTCGTATGAAGATATTCGGGTATAACCCGGTGGCCCAGCAAGCTCAGCCTGGTAAGTAAAAGCTCAGCGTGTATTGTTCTTACCTACTCTGTAATCGATCGTTAACCAATTTAAATCTTATTTGTCTTCTATAGAATTTGACGACTATTGGGGAAAAATATTGATCCAATACCAGCCGGCTGGACCTGAGGCTGCGACTGCTAGGTGGCGATTTTGGATAGCCGGAAACGAGAAAGAAATAGCAGGGAGACGACCCATCTTTAAATGGGAACCAAATAACCGCCAAATATATTATTACAATCCGGAAGATCAGAATCAGGATGAACAGAATCAAAATGAACAAGATTTTGGGGATGGGCGAAATGGCGATTTGATGTCTGCTGATGACGCGTATAACATGTTGGACGGATTCTACAAGACATGATCTACACTACCTGTATCCAAATCTATAAGGGTGGGCTGCAATTAACAAGACACGGCTGCGCGGCGGGAACTATCATAGTGGCTGTATAATGAACCTGAAGATATATTGCCGGAGGTATCCTTCTTGCCTTTCTATCAATTCCTCTCCCCTCTTGGTTAAATACCACTTACATACCTATGTAGGTAGGTAGGTAGATCCCTACCAGTACTACACCTTCTTTTAGGTAATTTTCTATGTCAAGCGGCTCGCTGGCTCTGCCCCCTTAGGGGGTACTCCAGCCGTCCTATGCGTCATGGATACGCAGGACGACGGGCCTATGTACGCTAGTTTAGGTAGCTAGGAGTAGATAGCCCGTCCTCTCCGAGGACGTAAACATTAATCATCATCACCTTCTTTTAGGTATATATATATGTATATACCCCTCCAACGAGGTATAAGGATATAGCCCTTCGAAAAATTCAGCTATGTGTCACGTTATATCCTCATCTAGGTAATTAAATGATAATTACATGTCGCGATATAGGTAATATAAAGGTACAGCAGAAGGCTGATATGCTATCCGTATTAATTTATAAATGGTGCTTACACTAGCTTTATCACCTGGGTGCATCGACTTCACTACATAGGTAATTACAGCATTAGGCATAAGACTCATTCTCAACATGGCCAGATTGGACATGACTTAATATAAATGATTGTTGCTTCATATCGAGAATGTCAAGCAATCATATTTGATTAGTTACTTAAAGACCTATTGACCAGCTGTACAGCGTTCGACACTTGTTCAACTTAACTCCTAATTTGAATGCCGTCGATACGTCTTCCTTCCAGTAGTCGTATTCAGGTCGTATTTTCCTTATTTAGCTTGAGATGCCGATGACACCTACATTTAATCATAATTATTAGTAATCTTAATAAGAGGATACAAGTTATCTCGAGAGGCCTTACCGCAAGCAGGTCGAGTACCAGCATTGCCGGTCTTAAGGGACTCCTCGTTACCGCCCTTGCCAAGGTCATCGGTGCCGGCGTGGCAAACGACAGTTCGCTTCGTCGAATATTAGCTCGTGTGATAAGTAAGTCTTGAATAAGATTTGAATTGCTCACTCCAATGATGCTCTCGGGGCCAATCAACTTGACGAGCGAATCCTCGAGGGAACCCTTGGCATTGCCTTGACCATCAGTCACAATGTTTCCGAGGTCACCAACGTGACGAGTCTCGTCGATTCGGTCACCGTGAGTCTTGCCATGAGGGTTGACTATGTTCAAAATCAGCCATTTCATCCCATACTCGACTTGGGTCGTTTCCCTATCCTCGTAGGGAGGTCCTACGTACAATGAGGACCAGCAGATGTGCAACCGTTGGTATTGTCGCCGAAGGTGTGAATGTGCATGCCACGCTTGGCGTTAGGGTCATAGCCGGTGATGTCCCATGAAATCGTAGTAGGAGCAGATTCGGAAGCCTGCTCGAAGGTGACAGTTCCGGTCACCTTTGAATCACCGCGGACGACAGCAACTAGATTTATGAGATTCTCGAGTTAGCTTAAGAAAGGGGGGGAATGGGTAAGGTAGGTTAATTAATAATTAAGGGGTTAAAAAAGGGGGATAAAGGGTGAAGAGTGAGAGAAGATTCAAAATAAATAAATAAATAAAAATAAATAAAAAAGATAAATAGTAGAGGCTGTCGCAGAAAGATCTAGCTTAAGTATCCGTAGAGAACCTTGGAAAGAGCCTTGGAAAGAACCTTGGAAGAGTTCAATGTTCCTTTATAAACTTGATGAATCCGATGAACCCGATGGTACGGTTCTGGTTCGATATATAGTTTAGATGACCTTCCCGGTACTCTTTCATGTCCATCAAGGTATCAGGTATCCCCCTCGTCCCATCCTCTGTGTCGTACTTCTTTGATATATGTGTGTGCCAGAGGTAGGCGCTACTTATCTTGACGAAATGCGCGCAATCTTGCTCATGCAGCCATCCTTAATTCGGAAATGATGGAATTGACAGTAGTTTAAATAACGGAGACTATTCCACGTACCTGCTTTAACCATTTTGACTATATTTTATTGTAGTTATTTCAATTTCTGATTTTTTTTAAAGCTGAAATATTTCTCTTCTTTCATGAATATGTTCCGAGTTTGGCTTGTGTATTGTAGAGGTAATGGTCAAAATTTGATTGGGAAGAGGGGAGAAGGGAGAGGAGAGAAGAAAGAGGGGGGAAGATATTCGCTTGTCTAAATTTGTTATGGAGGAGGAGGGGATATCGGAAAGCGAGGCCTAAAGCCGGCCGTCATCAAGTATCTTATTACCTGTAGTTACTCCTCTTGCCAGATACATACAATATTGTACATACCTAAATTATGCATGGTAGAGTAGTTTCCCTTCTAACTTCCAACCCACTGTTTCCAATGCATTCTATCGAGGTAGGTACCTACATACATATATGTAACTACCTCTTACCATATAGCTAAGAGGGGTATTGATGAAGTTACATACTACAAGGCGGGGTATCTCATGCGTAACGTGCTAGAGAAAATTTAAAAATCACCCCGCTTTATAATTACGTCGTTGCCGTCATATTTCATCACATAGGTACCTATCTACAGGTACATTTGTCATCTGTCCAAGAGTATACGTGCATAAAGCTATGTATAATACCTATATTATCTCGTTATCAATATCTTCTAAAATCTTTCCAACCTGCCAACAAGGACGTCAATAACCGAGTGAATTGTTCATAATTAGATCGGGGATTCGTTGCAAGATCACGTCATGGCGATAAGCGCTGAATAATAGTGATACGGGACTATAAGGTACATAACAACGGATACCTATATAAACGTCATTAGTACACATCTTATACACTTATGCTACCTACGTACATGCACTACCTGCATGTGTATACCCTACCGGTAATGTGTATGTATGTATCTTATTTTACCAGAGGTACTCAAACATTACTGATGATATGCATCCATGTATCTCTCGGGGAAAGATCAACGAAAGAATACCGATCCGATTCAGAAGCCTGTATACATGTATGTACCTAGGTAGTAGGTTATGATTACCAAAGGTACTTCGTAACTTCAATGTTGGAAGTCGGCGTCTAAACACATAAATAAAAACCCGATTCTTTTCTCATATTCACTACGATATATACATATATGATGAAGTGTCATACTTTATAGATGGGTTAATAGATGATTCTTAAAGTGGAATGCATGTGGGAGTTTCAACCTTATACGTCAGGGCAAACCTGTTACCCTTTAATACCTTCATGTTTCGACTTATTCTTATTCCTTAGGTATGGACGTCTTCGGGAACCCATCAGACAAACAATACATATCGGTCACAGGTGATCCCTCATATGCATGAATTCGTAGTAGCTAGCATTAAACGGTAAACCCTTGTGTGTACCTAAATTTTTAAATAAAACTGTTGTCCCTCGAGGAAATGCAATGGAGATATTTTGTCTCGGTATGTAGTCGTAACACTTGAGAATGGGGTTCTAGAACCTGAGAGTGCTAAACCGTTCTATCCCGGCGTAAACACAATTGACGTCGCATAGCATGACGCGTGCGAGGTTGATTTGCTTCAGGTATTTCTGGGGGCCGTGACGACAGGTTTGATTGCTGTCGAAAGTCGAGAGTTCCATGTCGTGCAACGCCGCGCTTTGCCATGCGGCTGCAATATAGATCGGGTAATACGTGAATATGTAAGGGAAGTATTCGCGTTGATAGTTGACGAATACTGTGTATGATTCGGCCGATTATTAGATTTCATAAGAATAAATGCCTATCAAAATATAAATCTTCTCTTTCTCTTTTCAGTTGTGAGCGGATTATTAAAAAATTAAAATTTTGTACACAGGTCGATTCCGGTTGGCGAAAGCGGGTGAAAAAGAGCCTAGACTTTGGCTTGCCATATTTAAAACGACCGTTTCAGCCCTACAACCGAAAAATAATATGGTCAATGCCCGAAAAAAAACCCCTATCATTACATGCATGTCTATGTATCTTCCGTATATATATAGTACTTAAATATGTACATAGAGCCTTAGGTTTATATTGACGTGTTATATATGTAGTCAATCTTATATCTTAACCTAAATGTAAGGGTAAAAGGTATTTACCTTCTGGTACCTACCTACTTTGTAGTCTTATTACATACATATATAGTATATTGTCGCGGGCAAAACAGTAGGCTTAAATACCATACAGTACCAGTGCAGAGTACGGTGTGGCCGCACCAACCTTTTGCCATATATATTATTCTAGATACTAGACTCATATGAGCAAGGTTAAAAGCTTTATCTATAATAAATACTTACTATGTAAATACCTAGGTAGTTATATATAATAAAACACCAAGTTTAAGTAGATGAAATGACGATGAGGATTAGAGGCTGGAAACCTTTAAATAAATTTAATATTGCAAGTTACCTATATACTGGTAAGTACTATGTATATATACGTAGTAAGGACCAGTGGTTATTATAAGAGGCTACCGCCTGTAGGAGATGCGGGTTTCACAATGTTCGGCTATCGCCGTTGGTCTGGAAGTACTAAGTAAGATACCTACCTAGGTACTATGTAATATTATGGCATAGAAGAAGGAGCTGGTTAAGCTTGCTTATCAGAAGTCATTAGGCATTCCACGTGGACGGGGTGGATCGCGGGATCGCGGGGCTTCTCCTAGTGCGGGCCATTATTAACTTCCTGGGTCAGGGCTCAAGAGGATAATTAGAATACGTACACACATCGATGTAAATAGTACCTACCTGTTATATTTAAGTTACCTACAGGTATGAAGTACATAGTTACCTACAGTATCTAAGGGTATCAGGTACGTGAAGTATGAAGTAGGAGGTACGTACATGTATATATGTATGTATGTATAAGGTTTATGGATTAATTACAGTGATGTACGGTATGATATCACGATAGTGTTAAGTGCATTGGTATCTTCTTTAGCTCAAAGAAGGTAGCTTTTTAAGTCGTGATCTGTAATTTGGGACTTAAATAATTGGATGGTATGAGCTCGGCGCTCATTTAACTGAGCGATATCAAGTTTATGCATTACCTGCCAGGTAACATTCGAATGAATTCTGCCTTAGATGTACATACCACATATATAGCTACCTACTACATAGCCTCTCTGCAAAACTTGAGTTCTCGGTGCGAACCCTCCAACGATAGCAGCACGATGTCAAAGATGTCAATTACCCTATGTTGTATATATTAAACGTGTGGCTTAGCTTGATGTTGAATTCCATGAACATGAATTATTTCAGTTACTACATACATACATATGTAAGCTAGGTTACCTGGTAGGTACCTACAGATTACTACTATGTATAAGGTTACTCTTAACATTTGATTGACACATTTGATTGAATGGATGATTGAATGTGGGTCTTTGGAGAGGACCTGCTTCAATGTTTAAGGCTACCTGTTGATCCCGCGACCCACCTGGGCACCGATCCTTCCCCCCCCAAAAGGTCCAGTTCAGTGTAACTCTCCACCTGCAATTCAGCCCAGCCCAAGTCAAGTTTAATTCAAACCCCCAACTTTCAACTTTCTCCCATTAAAACATTCATTTATTCAATTCCGTCCCTACGATCGCGCACAGAATGGGCATATTCATATTCGTCCTAATTCCTTTCTCGTTTCGCGAATCATTACATACCTTCTATTTATCATAATCACCACGTATGCTATTCAACCTATACCATTCTAATTTTATTCCCCATTTGTATTGGCATATTGTCGACACTGACTTGCCTTACAGATACGTAGTGAAGAGTTGGGACCTTGTCCAGTTTGGCGATTAACATTTTATCTTCCGATTTGTAGCCTACGACCGACTCGCTAGGATAATTCAAGGACAGAAAAAATTACGGAAAATTAGTGGGAAAAAAAACATTATTGTCGTCTTCTTGCTCTGGCAAGGCAAGACTTTGGGTCGACCCCGATCCTCTTCGCTTTTCGTCTACATATTACTCAGTGCTTCTCGAATTCGCCGAAGACGAACTTTGTCCTGGATTACTCTTACAAATAAGGCTTACGAAGATGCAAACCGCCAAGCCTCAGGCACAATAAATTTTATATCTGTTGATATCCATCAAGGCAATATCGCTAATACCTCTCTCGTGCTGATACCCGATCCGAAGTCTCCACCATCCTGTCGCCTGTCGGCTGTCGCACGACGACCTTGTCGCGGCAACTCAATATGTCATTTCGGGACAACGACCAGCGCCGCTATGGCCATATCCCCCCTGTACAATATCCCATCGCAAATCAGTCGTCGCAAGATCAATCATCATCATATTCGAATCGGAGATCAAGTTTTAATAATGGTGATGACTCTGGTACTTTCGCCTCGACTGTGCCTCGTCCAAGTTATCAGCCAACCTTGAACACTACTACCGCAGGACTCAACAGTCGCGAAGAGTTGTTCCTAGCTAGCCCAACTGATGCTAATAGGTCTAATTATGGCATATCAAATGTTGCTATGGCGGGATACCAGCATCAATATCAGCCCCAGACGCCACCTACACCATCGACATACAATCCACAAGCCTTTGCTCGATCTCAATCTACATCTCTACCTTATCATCCTCATCCGACCGGCAGATGGGGATCGTCAAATGCAACTGCTACGTACAGTCCTACGGCTGCGACAGCGAATAATTTCACGCCTGCGCCGTATAACCCTGCTGCATATTCTGGCTCAGCAGTACCTCAACGCCAGTCGACCTATGTTGGTTATACTAATTACAATAGTCAGTCTTATGCCTCACCACCGCCGAATCAGTCACCTTATTTTCAGTCCCAACCCGTCTATGCTTCTGCTTCTGCCCACGCGAGACAATCGTCAACCCCGCCCACCACATACTCCACCGGGCATGACCAAACAACCTATAATTCGGCGTACCCTTCTATCACTGCTGGCATAGCTCCGGCTCACACTACTGGCTATGATTCTTCGCAAACGCGATATGCTACGAGTTATGCGCACGACGTCACGAGCCCTCAAACTACATTTTACTCGTCTGACTCGTCTACGTCGTCCCAAACCCCATACCCGACCTATTCTCAGATACCCGTAGGTCCTAACTACTCCGCAAACGACCCACATTCCTTTTTGAATAGTACATCGAGGTCCAATTCGGCTGCTTCGGCTAGACATTCACCTGCTGTCTATACACAGCCATCAACTGGCTTGGCACGACATCCGACCAACGCACCTTTGCCTAGTCGTCCCGTCGATGATGTTACGCAAGAACCATATCCATCCAATGGCACTCACACTCCAGTAGTACCCCAGGAATATGTGACGCAGGATAATATCATGCATGAAATCGAAGCCGAGCTCGCAAGGAGAAACGACTCAACACGGGGTCGGCCGATGGCTTTTGATCAGCGCAATGGTGCTCTACCCGAAGGAGATTTACAGAATCTTCGACGGCTAACGTCTAACGCGAGTTATCACTCGACTGCGACCACGTTAAATAACCAAGAGGAGCCATCTGGGGTCAATCGTTACTCCTCCAATGCGTCTACTCTAAATAGAAATCACTCGACTAACCCGTACGCACACGAGGATTACGATGGAGACGAGAGCGATCCCGAGGGTGCTGCCGGAGCTTGGGCATTACAACAGGCAGAGGAGGATGATCGTCGGTTTAGCTCTGTGGGTGGGACATTCCCATATTTCAGCCAACCGGAGGTATCCACTCAAGCTACCCTACCCACCCATAGAGAAGAGCCGAGTAGCGATAGCGACTATGCTGGAATGGATCTGGGCCTCATGGGCGGTGGCTATGCTGGAAGTCTAGCATATGACAATAATATCGGATCGCCGCCTATTTCCGAAGCAAGTCCTGGTGATGTCCATGTCTTACCAACCCCCCGAAGTAACCACGCATCTCAAAGGAGTCACGGGAGCAACAGATACCCGGCCTTTGAGCAGGCTGACATAGACTACGTGGGTACCGGGGGCCTGCAGCCACCATCTGCGCATCGCTTGAGCTTCGATGAAGGAGAAGAGCGCGTTTCCCTCCATTCAGGTCAAAGTAGTAGCGAGTCCCCTTCCAAAGAAGATTACCCGGACATGTTCTACCACCCGGGCCTATCAAATCGACCGCTTCCGGCGATTCCTGCTGGCTCGGATAGCAGTTCAATGCTATCTTTCCAATCCCCAACTCGGGCAGGGCATCAGCATGGATATTCTCTCAGCGTAGACTCGCGTCCATATACCGGACCGGATGCTCAGTACGGCCAAAATGCACAGCAGCTTCAAGTTGAGAGGTCTATATCTTTGTCTAGTCACAGTACCTCGCCTCACGTTCAGCCACCCGGGAGGTCCAAAACTGATGCTACTGAAGAGCGCAACGCGCGATTGAGACATGTGAGGCAGCAGCAGCAATTAGCTGCTCAACAAGGTTTGCCGTATGAAGGCTACGAAACAGGGACGACATCATCAATAAACTACGATGTGATCACTTTGCCTAGTGGTCGGCGTCGAAAGTTTCAGCCGGAAAAACTGACGATAGTCGACGTTCATTCGTGCACGGAACCGTGGGCCCTGAGTGGCATCGCCAAGTGGATTCGCGAAATGGCTGACGGCGAGCCTGATTTGAGGAGGAAGACTGTCGAAGATGGCCTTATCAGACTATTCTGCCTGAAGGTTCCGACCATGAACGTTGCGGATGCCGAAGCCCTCAGTACTCAGGTTGCAGATTCGATGTTAGAAGCTGGCATTCTTGTCCCTGACGAGGAGTGGCTCAAGTTCGGGCCTGGCTCCATATCCGGTGTGCTATGGCAGCTGACTGGCTCTGGCTGCTATGCTCCAAAGTTGCACGAATACGACAAGGATATCCCCGGGCATGAGGTGCCAGTGCGATGCTACTCTCATCATTGTACTAGGACACTGAAAAAGGCCAATTTAGACGAGATTATGTCCAACGGCGTCAAGCCAGTTGACTGGGCCACATTTTATAACATGACTAAAGAGAGTATAGAAGGCAAGGCGAAGAAGGAGATTGCGCGGCAGAACGTCCTTCATGAAATAATCACATCGGAGGAGGTATACATGGATCGTCTTGAGGTGCTCCGGATATTGTACCGGGACCGGCTGCTTCAGTCTCAACCGAGAATCGTTGCCGAAGGAAGGATCGAGAAATTCGTCTCCAATGTCTTCGGGAAAGCCGATGCGGTTCAGCAGGTCAATATGGATCATTTATTAGCCCAGCTGAAATATCGGCAAAAAGAACAAGGTCCCTGGATAGTAGGGTTCAGCGACATATTCAGAGAATGGGTTCGAAAGGCCAGGACTGCGTATATTGATTATGCTTCCGCCTTCCCCTACGCAAGGTACCAAGTAAAGAAGGAAGCAGAGAAGAACTTCCTATTCAAGCAGTTTTTGGAGGAGAATCGGGCACACCCTCGATCACAGCGACTTGACTGGACGAGTTACTTGAAAGACCCCATAACGCGCCTACAAAGATACTCACTTCTCCTAGAGACGGTGTTTAAGCATATGGTACAAGATAGCGAGGAAAAGGCTAACCTCAGGAAAGCCATTGACGAGGTCAAATCAATGACTCTAGAATGCGACGCGAAGGTGGCTGAGATGCAGAAAAAGGTGACGATGATCGAGTTGGACCAGATGCTTGTCCTTCGTCCGGGCTTCCACGCCGATCTTCACCTAGATCATCTTGGTCGAGAACTCATACTCCAAGGCGACCTTCAGAGGATGGGCTCGAAGGGTGTGCGGTGGGTTGACACGCACGCCTTACTATTCGACCATTACTTGATTCTAGCCAAATTAGTCGTGTCGAGGGATGGTAGGCAAGACAGGAAGTACGACGTATCCAAAGAAGTAAGTGTCTTGTCTACGCCTTAACTTTCAGCTATTAATATTTCTAGCCCATCCCTATGCCCTTGCTATTTCTCGAAAGTAGCCAAGAGGACCCGATCCCTAAGCAAAAAGGAATTGCTGCTCCGCTAACTCGAGCAGCCAATCCTGCCCCAGAGGCGAAGCTTAGCAAAGTAACTTCTAACGGTACCGAGCGACCCGGTCTGGATAACACAGTCACGAACTCGTCTATAGCATCTGGAGCTGTCTCCAGGTTGACTCCCACTGGGTTAGCAGATAATGAAGGTCGGATCCTGTATCCTTTTCGTATCAAACATCTAGGGCACGAAGTGTATACATTGTTTGCACAGTCGGCCCAAGCACGACAAGATTGGTGTGACAGGATTATTGAGGCCAAGACACGTCACGCAAAGGCTTTGTATGCTCAAAACGCCGAGCCCTTCCGTTTACGTGTAATGGCCGACAGCGCGTTTGCCTACGATCCAGTTGCTGCTATTGGCAAATACGTCGGCGGCGTTCATATACGCGGTACTCCCCTTGATAGAGCCATTCGGGAGGTAGAAAAGGCGTATGGATCGGGTCGAGGTCCTCCTCCAATCTCTCGAGCAGGTGTCAACTGCGCAACTGGGTTCTCTGCTTTCGGCAAGAATATGGTGGCAATTGGTACAGATGCAGGTGTTTGCGTGTCCGAGGCTAGTGATCAAAGGGGTTGGATCAAGGTGAGATATCTCATACGTGTGCAAGCCGTGCTATTTACTGATTGCTTTTGTAGACTGTTACGGCTTCCCGGGTTACACAAATCGCGGTTCTTGAAGAATTCTCCGTCGTTCTCGTCCTATCTGAGAGAAATCTAATATCTTACCCCCTCGACGTGGTGTCGCCCCCATCCAATTTCCCGGCGCCGGCGAACGATAACCCCCGGCGTTCGCCCCAGAGACTGGCGAAAGATGTGTCATTCTTCGCAACCGCCCGTATGAAGGACCGGATGCTGGTATTTTATAAAAAGAAAGAGAATCTGCACACTACCTTCAAGGTGCTCGAACCTGTTTTCCAGAGGGCGGCAGAAAAGAAGTCCCGGCTATTTGGAGGCAGTCGAAAGGCAGGGGTCGGTGTGACAGAGAGCTTCCGGGACTATGACGAGTTCTTTTTCCCCACAGAGTGCTATTCGCTCAACATATTTCACACATACATCGCTGTCTCAACAGCCAAGGGCTTCGAACTTTTGACTCTTGACAAGAAATTACCTACGTCGATACCTGATGTGAAACAACCCGCCATCGCCGACATTGCAAACCGCATCAAAGATCAACGGCCTCTGGGTATGTTCAGACTCAACAGCCAGGAATTTCTACTAGCCTACGAGGACTGCGCAGTGTACGTGGATAAGTACGGCGACGTTAGCCGTAGCGTGATCATGGAATATTCAGGGAAACAGAAGAAAGCAAGAGGTGCGACAATGTACGGCCAATACTTGTTGTTATTCAACGATGACTATGTCGAGGTGCGCAATGCGGAAAATGGCAGGCTACGGCAGATCATTGCCGGGAGGGATGTGAAGGTTCTGGACTATGGCATCCGAGGGCCGACAGGCGGGTTCTCCAGTCCGAATGACCAGGGCTCGTATGCTAGTCCTATTGATAACGGTTTCCCATCGAAAGGCACCGTCAAGGTCTGCATGGCGCATCCGGAAGTTGCCGGTCAGCAGATCGTTTTAGAGATGTTGCTCAACGGCGGACACATGGAGAAATGAGAGTTCATGAGTGATGATACGCTCTGCTTATGACCAAATGATGGAAGCTTTCTATAAAAAAATAATAAGACGGGAGTCTTTTGACTTGCAACGCATGAATGTTGATCGATTTAGAGCCGGCATTGTACAGGAAGTCTCATTTATGTTCTTAACACACGTTCCCCCTACGCGAATTACCTTTCTTAAATGGATATCCGGTCATATTCTTGGCTAAGTTCTCTCTCTTTTCTTTTCTTTTCTTTTCTTTTCTTCACTTCTATCCTCCCCCTTTCATACCATCAGCTAGGAGGTAGATGATATGACGTGATTTATGATAGACTGGAAATTTTCAGGTTGTACGAACGTATTTGGGCCTTGGCGACACGGCACCGCTGGTGGCCTGCCATCTGTAAGCCGCTTGAGAAGCATGGACTAGTTAGGTACTGTACCTAGGTATGGTAGGTTACTTATCCTCCCACTCGTCTCTACGGACGAGTTAAGGGAATAAATAGTAGCTCTTGGCGCAAGGAGGGAGGGAGGGGGTTTATAGACTTGGCCGATACCACCAACCCAATCCAAAGCACTACTTCATTCTCTCTTTCTTTCGTTTATCGATGACGACGTCTTGAATTCGTGATGTGTGTAACGTGTGCCTATTGTAAGATAAGGGAAGGTAAGGGAAGGTAAGGTAAGGTAAGGTGGGAGTTCAGACTTACATAGTCGGTGGGGGTGGCCCGTTAGAGAAAAGGGGGGGGGTGAAAAAGGGAAGGAAGGAGATGATGTTATTACACACCTTCAATCTTCTAGGCTAGAAGAGATCTTGATTGTTTTTTGTTTTTTTTTTTCTTAGCATGGTATTTCACATGGAATAGATATATGTAACCCTACTACTACTACTACTACTACTACTACTACTACTACTACTACTACTACTAGTACTACTAGTACTAGTACTTCTTACACACGTAGCTCCTACAAGTATAACTCTTACCCCCTTTCACCCCTTTCACCCCTTCACCCCTTCACCCCTTCACCCCTTGCCCCCCTCCCTGATCGTCGTCGACACTCGCGTGTATAACTACCCCCTCGTTAACGATGAAGACGGGTACGCTGGTACGCAGGGGGATGTATGTATGGCAAACAACTATGGTAGGTACCTAGGTAGGTAGGGGTGCTCAGGGATAAGAGTGATTTATTAAAGGTGTACCTAGTTAGGGGTAAACAAGTACAGCTTCTACGTAGGCAAGGTAGGTAGAGAGAGATATCAGACTGATCTTCTTGTCTTGTCTAGAACAGAAACGAGGCGAACGATAGAAACGGCATTATCATCCAGTTTTACTAATATATCCCCCTCCCCCTTCCCCCTTCACTCTCCCATCCCTCCGTCTGTCTCTTACTCTGTCTTTCCTTCTTTACTTAGGTAATATACGCAAGTAATAGCCAACATACATAGAACAAGCGTCTTATAACCGTTCGCAACATATCCGCTTTTACAAAACGACTACATCTTCTCTTAGAATCTTCAAAGATCTTCCTCATCAACACTCGTTTTCTCTACGATGAAGTACTTATCACGACCGGTCTTAGGGTCGGGTTCATGCTCGACTAGAAGGACACGTGGTTAGTGACGAAATGGAGCAGAGTATGTCTATAGGAGTAAATTGAGGATAGGCATTTCAAACTTACTAGCAAGTTTGTTAATGTGACCAATGATGTTCTCAATCTGGGTGTCCTTCTTGTTGCGGTCCTTGCGGCCGAGGTTCTTGATCCAGGAGAAGCTATTGAGAGCGAGGTAGACGATCGCGATGAATATAAGAACCCCTAAGGAGTACGCCCAGACGACAACGACAGTCACGATGTCGGTCCAGCCATTTGCCGAGTTGACAAACGATGTGGGCGGCGTGGTTGTCATTGTGCCGCCACCGCTGCCAGACAGCCATCCGAAGAGAGCGAAGATGGTGGCTAGGGCATCAACACCGAGAATAGCGCCGACGAGTTGCCAAGACGGCCAGGTCTGCCCGCCACGGGTCACAAAGATGAGCCAGTTCTCTGTGAGCGCGACCTCGAGGAACAGGACCTCCTGGATCGAGCCGAAGTTTTGGACCACGCCGCCGCTGATCAGGAACATGGTGCCCCGGATAATCCAGGTACCGGCGGCGAGGAGAGTGCCTAGGATGACGCTAATCACCCAGATCTTCTTCAGCTGCCATTCTACCGGCCGCGGTTCCACGTGTGCGTTATCGTATGCGACAGCGACCGTGGCCAAGTCTGCAAATAGCGCGATGAAAACGATGAGGTCGGGACGAATTGTTTCATTAATGATGATCATCGATGTCGTGAGGTAGATTTCGAGATGGAGACAAAGAGCGATACGGTATTGCACGTAGGCTTTCATCCTTTGGAAAATCTATCCACAGGATTAGCACGACATGTTTAGCTACGAGCTCTCTACAAGTCTCTCATAAAAGTCGAAATCTCCGGTGCATACAGCTCGGGACGGCAAAGTGAAAATTAAAGGCATACCTGGCGAGAAGTCTTGATCGACAAGATAATGGTGCTCAAGCCCGGGGCTAGGAAGACGATATCAGCAGCCGCTTGGGCAGCCTCAGACGATCCCTCGACGGCAATCCCACAGTCTGCTTTCTTCAGAGATGGCGCGTCGTTCACGCCTGCGATAATTTAAACGTCAGTACGAGACAATACCTATTAATTGACCTTCTCGCTCAAGCCTTGGCTGGCGAGTACGGAGAGATTGCTTACCATCGCCCGTCATCGCAGTTAATGAGCCGCGCTGTTGCAACATTTCAACTACTTGATACTTGTGCTCTGGGAATACTTCCGCGAATCCGTCAGCACGTTGGACAAGATCGTGCTGGACAGTTCCCGTGAGGCCGCTGTGTATCAGTTTCTCTGAATTATACACCTTGGTCCCAAGACCCAGCATCTTGCAAGTCTCTTTTGCAATAGCGATCGCGTCACCAGTCAACATCTTCACGGGCACTCCCAGGTGTGCTGCTTCAACTATCGTCTGAGCCGTATCTTCACGCGGCGGATCGAACATAGAGAGCAGCCCTAGCAGGATCCAAGGCCCATCGTTCTTCTTATACGCAACACCCAAAGATCGAAACCCTCGCAGGGCAAACTCCCTAGCCTTTTGGTTATACATAGTGCGGACTTCATCGCTCACTTCGGCTAGGTTGACAATGGCTCGCGGTGCCCCTTTCGCACAGGTGTAACGGTCATTCCCGAGATGACACTCCGCAGTGATGCGCTTAGATACTGGGTCGAAGGGGGTAAATTTGTCCGTTACCCAGCCCTCCTGCAGGATCTCGCGTGCCTTTGGATACCGTTTGAGGGTGGTTATAGTTACTTTGTCTATAGGATCAAGGGTCGAAATATTATGTGAGCTTGCTAGTACAGCAACCGCCATCATCCAATTCACATCTTGCCCTTCCGCGACGAACGGTTCACGAATGCTGAGCTTATTTGCTGTCAAAGTACCTGTCTTGTCCGAACATAAAACATTCACTCCCTATACAGGTGTCTCAGTATACTTTGGCTGATATATAGGATATAAAGAGCACTCACTGCTAGTGATTCGATCGCTGTTAATTTTTGAACGATGGCTTTTTGCTTCGCTAAGTAGGCTGCGCCAACGGCAAGTGTCGTCGTCGTCACTACAGGAAGACCTACGGGCACGCCGATAATTAGCAGTACCAGTGTGTAATGAAGAAGATTCTGGACGTTCGGCGTTGCGATCCTGAGATGATGGAAGAATCCCCCTATCCACACGACGAGGATCCAAAACATAACAAGCACCAGCAGTGACGTGCCAATGCTATCCATAACAGCTTTGAAATGACCCTGATCTTTGGCACCTTGGACAAGAGATGCAGTACGACCAACGAAGGAATACTTCGCAGTCGTAGTCATTATAGCATAGGCTTTCCCTCTCTTACAACCAGTCGTGTAATACAGGATATCACCCATATATTTATCCACGGCCAGGGACTCGCCAGTAATGGCGGACTGATCGCAAGCAACGAGAGGCTCACCGTAATGAATTGATTCGTCGTAATCGTCATCATTACCCTTCTCTTGGTCCTTAGGCTTGTTATTCTTGGTTTCTTCGTCCTCGCTAAACTTGTCTTCATCTCTCAATTCCTTGAACCGTTCGAAGTCATGTGGTCTGGAGTAATCGCAGATCAATTGGGAATCACCTGGGACTGTTTGTCCTTCTTGGATAATAATCTGTGCATAGTAAGCCGAGATATCCGCTCTGTCTTGATTTGTTATGTTCATCCCACAAGAAGCTAGCAGGAAGCCGGGCGATTCAACTACCTATTTATCACGAATTGAGGAAGCGAAGATAGGAAGATCACTTACAATATCACCTGGAACTAGCTCCCTAGCGAGGATCTGCTCTTCCTTGCCATCCCGTACAACAAGTGCCTTCATAGCAATGTCACCTTTCAAGCTTGCTACTACGTCTGCTGCTTGCTTTTCTTGATAGAAACCGACGAAGGCGTTAAGACAGAGGATACCGATGATGACACCAAAGTCGATCCAGTCACCCAGACCGACGGCGAGGAGAGCCGCAATCTCCATGACTAAATTCACTGTTAGGTCTGATCCCCGAAGTAGTAACTACCCGGTATGCAAAGAAGTGGCGCCGGCGAGCAGCCTACTCACCATAGAGGATGGGTCCTTGAAAATAGCTGAGAACCTTGGCGAACATATTTTCCTTTTCAGCCACCAGTTCGTTCCAGCCGAAGCGTCTCCGCCGCTCTTCCACTTGACCACTGGTTATACCATCCCGGATGTCGGTATCGAGCCACGAGTCTGGAGGCTTTCCAATATCGGTAGGCTCAGGCGCTTCTTCCATCTCGCCCTCCCCGGATTTCCAGAATTTCCACCACTTCGGCTTCTTGCGCCTTTTGCTTATAGCGCTCGCAAGGCTTGCCCTGCGTTCTACATCGAAGTTGGTGATGAATCGATCGAGGGCTTCATATTCATTCAGCTCGGAGCTCTTTGGAGGTTCCTTTAAACGAGCGTCCCCAAATTTGATGTGCTCGCTGGGTTGGTCGGTATTCTCCTCGGCCGCGGCTCGCTCTTCACTCGAATAATGAGCACCATTCGAGTGACTAGCTCCCTGAGCCTCGACATCGTCAGTGGCCGGGGCGCCGGGCTGTCTCTGTTGAGTCAAGAAGTCCATAGCTCATAGACCTCAGCAATCTCTACGAAGATTGCGAGCGTTATTCCTTCTTGTCTTCGGGCAGAGCTTAATAAGTATCTAAGATGAGAACGAAAGAAATCCAAAGTGTTTCCTGTGTCAAGTTCCAAAGTCGGAGAAGAAAATATGTCAGAAAAGAGAGGCAAAAGTGGTCTACGGACTTCTCGTCTGCGCTCTCGGTTAGGTTCACAGATAACTATAATGTAGACGAGTGTCTAGCTAACGGCCGAGGTAAAGACCTGGTAACCACAGATAGACTTTCTAAGCCAAGAAAACTCTCAAATGAATATAACTGCACCGACAATTAAGGGTATCTATTCTCCTGCGAAAGAGTGCGAAACCGAAGCCCCGTAAAGGTAGCTAGTCATCTCTTTGATATAAGGAGGGGGATCGGTCACAGCCCGTGATAAAGGAAACAAAGAAAGGGTCAGGGATTCATGGCAGATGTCGACGTCAGATTTGCGAAAACCATACAAGATTGACTTATCATTGGTTCACGGTTGAGAAGATCATCCGAAAAGTCCTTGAAGGGAGAGCGAATTGCGTATTAGACATTGCGCATAATTACGTGGGAGGCTAAAGCGGAGGATCTCGGTGATCGTTCGTAACATCGCCCGACTGGACTTGAGACGACGCAACCATTGCGATATTAGTGTCACCGAATTGAGTAAAATCGAGTTATCATCGGTACGAGGTACGGTCTCCTTAACAGTGCTTCGCCGAGAGACGTTGACGGAAACGAAGCCGGTCGCATCAGGTGTTTAAATACGAGTAATAGATGATGTTCATATAATTCGAATCACCTCTTAAATGAAAAGAACATTTAAGTGGTACTCTGTACAAGGTAGTGATGATGATGATGATGATGATGAGGCTCTTGATCTAGACACCTTTGATTAGATTCTTTGATTCTTAGATTCTTTGAACTTTGCATTTGATTTTTTGAAAGAGTTGAAGTTGAAACTTTAGGTGCGCAGCCAATTGAGAAAGGAAAAAAAAAGGAGAGGGAATGAATATCTTCACTTACCTAATACTTGATAATACTTTCCTATTCAGACAGGTCAATTAATGTAAACTTTATGTCACTTATCTAGGTATTGTATGAGGTAATACATGTAGACAACTGGTATCGGATGGAAGAGAGAAGCTTTGAAGGTTGGAGACTTGGAGTCGATGTAGCCCTTGTACATGGATATACCATGAATTTACAACTTTATAGGTACGGCCAAGGTACCCTAAAGCATCATATCGGCCATATTAAACCTTTTCTCTCCTCCAGTCGTAAATAAATCCATAGAAATCTTTCACCAGGCCATAAGAAACTTTTCCATGTCAACTGCATTAGGAGGTACGCTCCCAATATTCTATTAACAGATCAACTTAGTAATAGACATTATCTTGTGTCGATCTGTTGGAATATTCTTGTAAATTCTTTGCCGTCGTGATGGCGACGACTTGATCCGTAAGGAATTCCTGCGAAGCAAATTAACCAGATCAACAAAGTTTCTAATAGCTAACCATCGTTCGGATCAAGGTGAAAATGACCCTCGGCTTTGACGACTTAAGCTTCATAGGAGGGATGAAATTTCTATTTTTTTTGAGTCTAAGGTACACCTTATTATTATAAGTCTCAGGGCCTCGTCCGTCGAAAGTCAAGTCAAGGTGTGCTGTTTAATCTGCGCAACAGAGTTGTATGAGTTGTCCTCTCAGACATCAACCGGTTTCCTAGACTCGATACTTATTTGATTACTACTACTACAGGGGTCGTTACGCACACCTCCTTATTTCTTTATATGTTGGAACTGTGCTCGATGTTTTCCAATTTCAAGTAGTTACATGAGAAATACAACCAGGCTTGATTGGCTGCAATGTTTCGTTCAAGAACCTCGCGCGATAATACATATGCCGGGTACTGGAATCCGTACCGGATTGTAGGGATTTTAGATCTCGTTGTTAGTCAAGGGGATAGCTCTCGATTGCCTACCTTATATATAACTCAGGGATCTTGGTTGTTAATGCAAGGAGAACAGTTATGTACTATGTAGTTTCTTCCAAGTTTATTAGCTACAACATTTAGGATATGACTGGTCATTTCCTTCCGTTTGTTAGGAGGAAGTAATTGAGAGCTTGGTAACGGAAGAAGCGGAAGCGTAAAGACTTAGATCTATGGAAGATCACGTATAAGAGTTTAAAGTTGCATGGGAGCAGATCATGTCAGATGCTGAATATGTCGTATAGTTAATACTTATGGAAATTAAATGCGATCATTATCTTGTGACTGATTACCTCTGAGGAAACTGGCCACTATACCGGGCCTTCCCATATACTCCATATATCGTATAACTGCCAATATTCATAAAGAATTCCTTTGGCAACTTTCGGACTGGTCCATGGAAAATATGGTAAACAGGTGTATATATGATATCGAGCCTATATGTAAACTTGAAAGTGCAGCTTTACGATATATGAGTTTGAGTTACTTTTACTTGCTACCTTGCGCAACCGGGTCCATTTCCATAGAGATCCTGACCAATCAAGACTCATAAAAATACTTAGTGCTTACTATTTTAGGAAGTGCATGTCAGCTACGACCAATTAGATTGCAGCATGAATAACTCTTCTTAGCAGTCCCTTTTCCACTACGGAATGATATAATATATCGCCGTGATGCTCGGCTTACCTACAAGCCTAATGCAACTTATCAGGTACCTACCTATTACTTAGAATTTAGAGCAGATATCAGGTATAATATAGCGACGAATAAATAACTCACCATAACCAGGCGAAGAACGCCCGCTCAATGTTATCAGCGGCCAAGGGTCTGCTTTTGTTAGTCATGAATCATGATTCATGGGAATTGAACGAATTGAGGGTTGAAGACGCAATGCGGCATCTCGCAGTGATGTTTAATTACAAGGCAGCATATGAGCCACTGTCAATATATACCACTGCATGGATTCTTATATATAAATGAGTATCCGTATCTACGAAGTAGGTAATATATAAGTTACATCATCACCCGATAACCCCTAGCGCAATTGATATGCCGCAGCGGGCAGCTAAGGCGGTATGTACATACCCACGTAAGCGTCCCCAAAAGACATCCCTACCCCAACCCAATACACCTTAAAAACGGGCAAACGGTAGCGGTATAAAAGGTGAGTATCCCGTACATCCGGCTTTTAACTCCAGTCCCGAATGAAACCTCATCACTGTCCCAAATGCCGGCATATTATAAGATACCTACTTATACGTATTAAGAACGCCTAACAATATTTTCCCCTACTTCTATATGAAATGACATAAACCCATAAGTTCAAATATACAGATACTTAGGTAGTTACTTACCAAATCCATAACATAAAATAAAATAAAAAAATAAAGTAAAATGAACTCATCACATTTACATGTCCGCATAAAAATCACTAGAATAACAGACTTAGAAATTAGCCAAATAATGATAATGATAATGATAATGATAATAATAATAGTAACCCACCGTCTAAGTGGTCGCTAAGCGAAGCCGAAGGCCTAAAACAGAAGAGAGAGAGAGAGAGAGCCGCACGAAAATACGCCGGAACGCGAGTCGATAGGTTCGGAACAATCGTTCAACGACCTATCTCTACCGTCGTCCCATCTTCTAATTTATTTAGTTCTTTTTTTTTCTTCTTCTTCTTCTAGTTTCAACTAATCTACTTCTTTCCTCCACCCCATCTTCCTTTTTTCACGTTCAAAAAGTTTACTAGACTGGTGACAAGCTCACGTTCAAGTAAATCGAGCACCCAAAATTTACGTCTTACAAGTTCTCATTTGAGCAAAAAAAGTCTGTCTGCACTGATGAAGCGCGAAGATAAAGTAAAAGTCGCAGCTTCTTACCTGTCTGTCTGTTTGTCTACCTTGATTTAACAAATCATCCTGCATGGATACCAGCAACGGCTTCTTCCGAGGGGTGTGAGTTCACCCTATCCATTTCTCTTTTTTTTTGGTTTCCATCATCATGGGATCAAAGGGTGCCCTCTATTATGGAAGATGCCCACCAACTCCCTAACCAAAAAAAAAATTCATGTCTATTTCCTTAGTTCCGCCTGCATATGTCCCCCTTGAAAGTGGTGGAAGAATGAGCTCCTCTCGTTCAACTCTTAAGTTAGAGTGTAGCCGCCGTCGACGCGGACATCTGCGCCGGTAATGTACCCGCTAGCGTCGGATAGCAAGAAGGTGACAGGTCCCATCAGGTCGTCGGGTTGACCCATGTGACCTTGCGGGATAAGCGAAGTCCAATGTCTCTTGAGGTCCGGCTTCTCTTCCAGAATCTTCTCGGTGCTGTTTGCAAGGGGTTTTTTGGTTAGTCGCTATCCTCTTTGACTCGGCAAGTGGTCGTTCGCGATGAGCGGTGTTACTTACAGAGCAGTGAGCATGTAACCGGGTGAGATGCAGTTCACACGGATACCAGCATGGGCCCACTCGACGGCAAGCGAGGCGGCCAGGTGACGAACCGCAGCCTTAGCAGTGTTGTAAGGTCTAAAGCGGTGAAACATGATCAGCTTTATCCACTGAAATCTTGAGTCCGAAACTGTGCCAAGGTATCGTGGCGCTTGGACTCGAGGGGACAACTTACGCTTGTGGTTGGGGTACGTTGACAATGCTGCCACTCATGCTTCCGATGAAGACCATGCTGCCGGCGCTCTTGCGTGCCATCAAGTGCTTGGCAACGGTGACGGCAAAGAGGTATGTGCCGTCTACATTGACGCTCCACAGCTTGCGCATGCGGTCAATCGGATAGTCGACAGCGTTGTAGTTTTCTGTAAAGCCGGCACTGGTAACGAGGTGGTCGATCTTGCCGTGCTCCTTGATGATATCGTCGATGCAGGTCTGCACAGAATCCGCATCCGACACGTCGGCGTAATGAGCGGTGACCTTGGGCACCCTGGTAGCGCCGGGGTTCTCCTTGCGGAACACATCGACCAACTCAACAGCTTGGCGCTCAGCCTCTTCCTCTATTTTGGGAGAAGATGGTTAGTATTCAATTCGATCCGGTTATGATACAACATATCGCCGATCTAGTAGAAAAAAAAAGAAGGAAAAGTGGGAATTGGCCATGCAAGGAATAAACCAAAGACGAATTATGGAACAAAAAACTAGACTTGGTTGGAGAGTATCATCGAAGAAAAAACGGGAGAAGAAATGGAATAGGAAGAACGGAGAGAATGGCAGGGAGGACTTACTGTTCATGTCGACAATTGCCAAGTTAGCGCCACTGATGACCATGCCCTGTCCCATGACAAGCCCGAGGCCACGAGCACCACCGGTAACGACACCGACCTTACCCTCGAGAGAGAAGGAGGCCAGAGTACGCTTCATGTGAAAGCCACCACGACCTTGAACGGGGGCAGAGGACGGTAGGGCATCCTCTTCAGGGTACTCGACGGTAATGCTATCATCTGTACGAGCAAAAGCGCCGGGCGGAGGGGAGGAAGAGTTCTTCTTGTCCTTGTTATCAGCGTTGTTGAGAGGGTTGTTGTTGTTGTGTAGGCAGGCCACGCTGGCAGGGAGAGTAGCTCGAGGAGCGGCAGCTCTGGCAGGACCAGCGATAGAACCGACAGCTCGCGCCGAGGCGCGTAGCAGATTTCGTGACAGCATTGTGTGACTTATGAGGGGTGAGGTATGAAGTATGAGGTATGAGGTCTAATATAGGTTGCGTTGGAGAATGGTAAGCGTTGAGCGGTAAGGGTTTATACGATGTGCGATGTATACCTTTTTATTTATTTATTTATTTATGGATTGATTGATCTAGATAGAGGACTAAGAGGGGATTTTGCTACTTGAAGAAGAAACGTGTCGTCCACTATAAGGGATATAGTGTAATGAGGAGGTATTATAAGAAAGACAAGGTGAAAGAGAGAGAGATAGAGAGAGGGATAAGAGATGTTATAATATGGATATAACAAGTAAAGAGGAGGAATAAAATTTTTTCTCTTGTTTAGGTGAGAAAAAAGAACCACCAGTTAAGTATAGGTTGGTGGTTGTCGGCGGTGGATGAAAATTGAAAATATGAAAAAAAAAAAAAAAAAATAAAAAAATTTGAAGAGATGGAGCTGTGAAATAAAAGCTTCACTTTTACTGGGGGTTTGATCGAATAGATTGGACAATTGGCGGTAAATGACGTATGGCGGGTCTTCTTCTGTCAAGTGTCAAAATGGAGAAAATGGTTGAGAGCTCTATACCGCTTTTGGGTGGAAGAGAGTAAATCGTGATAGGTAAAAATATAGGTAAAAATATACCTGGTAAAATGTAAATCGATGTTTTTTTGTGAGCGTGTGAATCACTTCTTCAGGATTTCTCGACCTTTTTTAATACGAGGGAAAAATAAACAAGTGAGATGGAGATGGATATGGATATGGGAGAAGAGGAGAAAAGTCTAGGCTGATATGAGTGAGATTGAAAAGATGAGAGAAATGTAAGAAGAAGAATGGCGAAGAAAAAGAGGAAAACTTCCAAAAGGTCAGGGGACCGAAAAAACTCACGATCTTCCTTGAGCGGTCACTAACAAATTATTAATTATAGGTACATTGTATCATTTTCTTTCTTTTTTTCTTTTTTCTCTTCCTTCTGTTCTTTTTTTAATTCCTTTACTAGGTAAAATTTATTTTTATTCTTTATTTCTTTTTAGTCTAGGTTGGTATACTATGTACCCTACCTAGGTATATGTAGTATAGGCTTGGTGTTAGGGAAGGTACAAAATGCTTCGCTGTCTCCAGCCTTGTGACGATCTATCCTCTATTCTTCTTAGTACCTTCCCTGTCGTACACCCTTAGTAGACTGTTGTTGTGTAAGTATGCGTAAGTATGTGTAATTACATACATGAGGTACACGTCTATCTGCTGTACATAATGTTATAACGTTGTGGTATATTACACATATGACAGGTATGTATCCATCTTATAAGATACTTGAAACAATACATATACTTAGGCACTTATATATGTATTTAGTAATCCCCTGAAACGTTATTTCCTCCATGACAAGTACCTACCTACCTAGCACCTACTTAGAGGCTAGCATCTATCCCTTACCCCCATGACGCTATGAGGAGATAGCGCGATTAAGCTTAGATGACCTTTGACTTAGGTGTTTTGGACCTGGGAATGAGGTACGCTAACAACTTCTATAGGGCTAATTCCAGAACGTCAAAGACTTCATGTGACTGCACATACCTATTTATTTAGACTATCCTAGACCAGGTCCCCATCCTACCCTTCTTTCCTACCTGTCCACATGAATGGTGATATACATATATTTATGTATAGTTATACCTACTGGTAAATAAGATGTACGTAGGTATGTATACATCAATAATATAACTAGGCAAAGTAAATATATTATCTAGTGACGTGAGCGACAGCTGCTGTTACAGTATGCTTGTCTGCCCATTCTCATCATGCAGAAGATGGCGCACACATTATGCATCATGTGTGTGCTTCAGCTGTACGAGGTATGCATTTGAATGTACGTGTCTATAGAATAGAATATACCTGTTACGAGTACCTACTTATGTAGGTAGGATAGTTATAGGAATTATAAATGTGCATCTAGCTATATTAGGTATATATACATAGTACCTACTATGTATCTATCTCCCACACCGAATGGATTATAGTTGTAGAGTGGGAATAGAGAATAACGAGAACTGCAAGAATTACAAGAACGATAAGAAGAGAGTGACCTCCAAGCCATCGGGAAACAGCTTGACAGCCAATGCAATACGACATGTGGGTTAATAAAGCCCAGATCATTCTGCGTTCCGAGTTCCATGCTCCATGTCCCATCGAAGTGGGATCTCCTTCTGCCGGGATACTACAGGGACTAACCTACTCAATTGTGCATGGATGTATGTATATATACCTACGAAAGTGCCTAGTAGCATTGAATATACCGTTGTACATGTATGTAGAAACTCTCGACAAATTGTAACCCACATCTCAAGAGGTACAACATAGTGGGAAAGTGGGAAAGCCGCCCCCCGGGAATGGGAAATCACTCGCCTAAACGACGCCGTACACGTAGCTACCACCTACCCCCGATGCATATTAGATTAACTTTAGGTTAAGTGCGGAGGTATTTATACTTTATACATTCTACATTATATATTATACATTTACCTAAGTATACATTAGTTAAACTACATATGTATCAAAAATCCGTAAAGATGGAAATAATATTGAACCTAGAAACTTACACACTTACAACTCACACACTTCCGGTTTGCGACAACTTCTCACGTCGGAAGCTAGAGTTGCTTCGATGTTCGTGGGATTCGCCGTCGCTAACATGCTTTTTCTTTTTTTCTTGTACGCTTACTTTACTTCCACACACACACACACACACACACACCTTACGACTTTCTCCATGAGGAAACAGACCCAGGCCACCAAATCGTGACCGTTTCCGATATCAATATCTTGCCATACATACGAGATACCCCATACCTACCTACCTACCTACCTATATACTATAATCGCCGCGACCGGCTTTCTTTTTCATTTTACTTCATAGCCCTTGTTCTACCTCCCCCATCGTGTTATGTTATGTTATGCTACGCTCCTCTAGCGTAGATCGGCCTCTCGTTCGAGTTTAGTCCCCCAAGCCCGCTACCTTCCAACAGCGCGGCACGATGAGGCCCCGATGCGAAAGCCCCGATGTACGTATGTGTGTAATATGCATTAGCAAGTTGTTTATATTAGGATACCTACCTACATAGTACATACATGGAATCCTGTCGCTTCGAATACCAGGGCTAGTTAGATGTACGAGGTATGTAAGTATGCCCATATATCCTATTACTACTACCACCCACATAATCAAAATAACCTACTCCCTACCTTACATACCTATCTAGCCCTCTTAAGAAAAAGAGGAGAAGGAGAGAGAAAGAGAAAAGACCTCAGTGAAGAAAGGAAAGAAAAAAAAAAGGTTGCTTCCAGAGCCGCACGTAACTCCTCCACCTCCGATCTTCCGAGGTCACGATGGTCATAGGATCGGATGGATTCCCGATCGGCTAATGGCTTACAATACATATTACCATTATCTCTTATCCCCATACCTGAAGACCTCTATACTTGAAGGTACCTCATATAATCTAGCTACGTCTTATTCAGCATCTTATTTAATTTTCTTCACTCTCCTTACTTTTCCATTCCCCCCCTCACCCCGTCCTTCCGTACCCCCCTTTTTCTGTCCATACGTCTAGAATCTCTCATCCCCTCCCTCCCTATCCCATGTCATGACGATACGTACCGTACCATGGCAGGACGAACGAACGAACGTACGAACGAACGAACGAATTTTAAAGAACGCGGGGTGGTCGACTTCGCCTCCACCCCTAAAGCTCTGGGGTTCTCTCCGTCACACGAGTCTAGATTCCCCCGTCTCACGATGCCTTCTAGTGAGGTACATACATGGACAGAAGCCCTTCTCCCGATACTACCAACGAGAAGAGCTCGGTTCCGCACTACCTTCCCCCCCTTTTTTTTCTCTTCCGTCGTACGCATTTCCCTCCATCAGTACCTACGAGTCAATGTAATAATGTAATATAATGTCAACGTAAATAAATGTATTGCGTCGTACGTGCGTATATACGGTATGTAAAATAAAAAAACAGCTGGTAGGTACCCGGTTGGTAAAGATGGTGAGGTTTTTGTATTACATTTTACTTCTTAGGACCATATACTAATCCTGTCGTGTCCTATCCTTCTTTCTTTCTTTTGTTTCCCTTTCTTTTCCTTTCCTCTTCCTCTTCCTCTTCCTCATCCTCGTCCTCCTTCTCCTCTCCAAGTCGTCCCTCCTCGTCCATTTTTCGCAGGTCGTAGCCGACATGCCTGCGTATCTTCTGCACGTAAGTAGGTAGGTAGGAGGTAGGTAGGTAGATAGCTCCGGCCAGCCCTTCGGTATCACGCTCATACCTATATCTAGAAATGGACCTAGGAAGGGAAAAAGAAAAAAACCCCCAAAAACAAGAAAAGAAAAAAAAAAATCCTGGTATCGCCCCCCCTGCCTCTTTTCTTCTCTTTCTCTTTGCTACCTACCTACAAACGCGTGATTTTTTCTTGCTCTCTCCCCTGGCAACTTTGCATATGCGCGTACGCCCTCCCCCCTCCCCGCCCACCCTATATCCTAAACGAAGGGAACCAAACATACACACACACACTCAAACATATATACAAGAAAAAAAAAAGGAGAATCATTCGTCCTATCTGTAGTATCGTGGGCTGGTCAAAGGTCTACCGCTGCAAGCTTATTCCAAAAGAAAAAAAGAAAAAAAAAATCCTACGGGAAAAACGGGTATCAACTTAGACAATTACGCCGTCTCGAGCCCCTTTTGCCCTCTTTCGCTCGCATCCGAAACTCCCGTGGCCCAAGCAAACAAATGAGATCTTGTGATTCGTGATGACAGCCGACGCACCATGCCTACTCGGCTCGACGGCTCCCCTTCGTCAATACCCTGCGCTGGTGGCTCCCCATCTCGGCCCCGGACGCTTCCTAGTCGTCTAGCCCGAACATGCGGCGCAGCGTCCCGAACTTCTTCTTCTTCTTCTTATACCCCAGCCTGTCCACCGTCACGTCATCTCGTTCGTTTTCATACTCCTTTACAAGCCTCAGGCTCGCGCTTCGCCTGCCACTGAGCTCAGGCCTCTGCACAGCTCCCGTCATGCTCTGGTACTCGATACTCCCGGCCGAGTCCGGTCGATTCCTATCTTCGGCCTCGACTGACTCGTCTAGTGGCCAGCCATTATTCCTTCTCACAGAAGCCCGCTTTTGGAGGCGTGGACTAGTGGGGCGATCGCGGATACCCCTTAATTGCTCGTTGCTTCGTTCTAACTTGGTGTCACGTCTAGCTGCACTCTCCGTACGTTCCGAGCGTTGGATCTTTCCTCCTGGGTCAGCTCGCTTGTTGCGTTTTAATATCCCTAACAGAGAAGCTCGTTTCTCCTTTTTAGATACGGCAGGCGTAGATATGGATGTATCAAATCCGCCTCGACCAGATCGCGACCTTGTCAATGTAGCGGTACCGAGAGCTCCGGTACTGGGCTGTGTAAGCCTTGTGCCGTCGCTATGTGTTCGGGTTCGCGGGGTCAGCAAGGGACTAGGCATCTCGTCATCGCTGTCGGGGAGTTCCGGTGAACCTTCATCTACCTCTGGTACAGGGGTGGATTTTCTAAAACCAGGAGAGTTACGGAGAGTGCCTCTCGAGAGCGGCCCGGTCTGGGACGAAGGGCTAGGATGAACGCTATCTTCGTCGCTTGAATCATCAAAACGACTGCGGAAGCGGGTTTCTCCGTCCCCGTCTTCATCGCTCGAGTCTCCAAAGCGGCTCGCTCTTTTGGGGCGCTTCGCAGCGGATGCTTTACTCGAGCGACTAAACGACGGGAAGTGGATTGATGAAAGGATTCGTTCTTGGCTGGAAACACTGCTGGATCGTAGGGAGTGTCGCATCGTCGGCGCCGTAACTCCGTTTGCGGCGTTCATCGCCGGGCCTGGTCGAAATGAAGAATTGTTAGGGGAGAGAGATCGCAAGCTAAACCGTCCAGAGCCTCTAGTCACGTCGTGAGAGGCGGGAGCGATAGCAGATGATGGGCGCATAGAACTGCGGAGGCCGAAGCCCCCATTACGAGTCGTGCGATTGCGCTTAAAGCTGCTGTCGCTGGCATCTGACCCGCGACGTTGCAACGAAGGTTTCTGGCTAGGAGAACTTCCTGCTTTATTAAGAAGCGATGGCTTAATAGGGGCTATATTGCGCTGTTTTTGTTTTGGGTTAGACGGAGCAGGTGTGGGGGTTTCTCGCTGTACGATGCGACGCGTAGAAGACTCGTTGATTTGTTCTGCCGGAGCATGAGATCTCATCGTTTTCCGCAAGCTATTAGAGCGCGGTGGGTTCGTGGACTTTGTGGATACTTCGCGCATGGACTTACGCATTTGCGGCGATGTTTGTGGTAGGTTGGTACGTTCACGCTTAGGCTTTGTCTTGATCTCTGTTGTATGTTCTTTAATAGGGTTGACAGTTGAGACCTGTTTAGAATGTGACGTTGTAGCATGAGGTTGGGCTTCAGTTGTCTTGTGTTCTCGCTGCATAGTCGTCTTTTTGCCACTATTTCTCCGGATGGGAGAAGCAGACTCCTCAGCATCACCTTCAGCACCAGCCTCTTCCATTGCCTCACGCTCAAGCTGCATTCTCTTTTCGGCCGTCAAGCTGCGCCAAAACGCCTTCGCCTGCTCCCACTCATCTTGAGATCGTGGTGATCCCAGTAATTTGGTAGACGTTTTAATTTGTTTATTGGTTTGAAACTGGCGGTTCGTGTCTATCAGGTTTGGCACATCTCCGGGTAATTCTGGAAGTTGGGACGAGGAGATGTTGTCGACAGGCTGTTTAACAACGGCGTCTAAAGACAAGAAGCCGTCTCCCTCGGTATCGTAGGGCTCCTCGTATGCATCACTGTAGATGCTTCCGTCTGAGTCCTCTGTAGGCGTATCATCAACCGTGCTTGGGGCCGTTGTCGCGAGCGTAGTTTGCGAGGGGGCTTTAGACTGTATAGCGTGTAGCGTGGTCTTCGGTTCAAACATAGGGGTAGAAAGGGGCAAGGCACTAATATCTCCTGCCTCGCCTGCATCATACTTCGGCGCAGCTTGATTATTATGATTTATGACCGAGCCATCCTCCGGAAATCCACCAGGAACATCGAAAGAATAGTCTGGAAATTCTGTGGACGGAGAGTCTAGTTCCGGTGCTCTTGGGCTAGGCTGTATAATATTAATATCAGGTATATCTTGCGACAAGTGATAGGCTGTATCTGGTGCTTCTGCTTCCGAATTCGTAGGCTTTTCATCAAGGATAAGGGAAGTATTTATTGAATTGTCCTGACTTTCTGGTTCCGTAGGTTGCGTGCTATGGATCTCCTCCGTATCACTCGCGCCCGCAATACTGTCGAGAAGGTCATCATCGGAATCAGAGCTCCTGATGCTGTCAGACACATAACCGTTTCCCTCGACAGAAGTCACGATCGGTGGTAACGGCTCTCTATACCGAGAAATATTAGGCGCGTTTCGTGACAACTGCTCTTGAGCGAGGACCGATCCTATAGCTCGGTCGCTTGATTGGCCCAAGGATAATTCGGTGGGAGTCTCGGTATTGTTGGACGTGCTTGGGATGGATGGGCGCCTTTCGGGCGACGAAGGTGTTGCGGACGGTTCGTAAGGACGTACAAGGGGTCGTTCTCCGGCTTCTCTCGGTTTTTGTTCCCTGACGCTGCCAAAGCTTGGCAACGCCGGCCGAGGCTTCATGATTTCGTCGTCATCGAGTGCGAATTCCCTCCTCTTGCTTCGTCCAATATTACTATACCAAGGCCGCTTGACTTGTTGCGGACTCGGTGGTACTGAAGACTCCGTGTCACCAACAGGTGCAGACTCTCCTACCACTGTGGCCATAATTCGGTCATCGAAACTAACACGGACCGATTTCTTACGAGGAACAGTAGTTTCTTCTCGCTGATGCGGCGAAGCACCGCGAGATCCCGAGATATCCGATCCTCTATCTGATGGAGATAGTTCCCTGGGTGTCGAGCTGCTATACTTTAGAGCGGACTTGATAGGCGACACGGATCTAGGTAAGGGGGTGTGCCGTACCGCAAGGCTGCCTGACGGCGTCGCCGAGAAATGGGCCTGACGAGCCGGACTGCTTGAATTCGCTCGTCGCACGCTACTTCCCTCAGAAATTTTGTCAATAGGCTTGTTTTTCACGGATGTTGTTTTTCTGTCGGTCGTGTGTTCAGTTGCAGAACCAGGCTGTTCTAAAAGATTATCATCAACTGATTCCGGCATGGTCGTTTCGCTAGCTGCGCGAGTTAAACGGGGTGTATTTTCAGCCTGCCTGAAGACATATTGCCTTGTCGGCACCGCATCTAATGCTTTTAGTGCTTTCTGAGGTGGTCGCGTAAAGCCATCATCCTGCTCAGAGTTCCCCTCGGGAGCAGCTTGGATAACATCTTGTTGCTTCCCTGAATCTGGGCTAGCTGCGAAACTCGAGCTTGAATCGTCGGAAACCTGCTGCTCATGTTGATCTTGTGATTCCCACGGTTGACTAATTCTAGGGGTTTCGTGGTGCTTTCCTTGACTTTCTGGCGCCGTAACAATGGCCGTTATTGCGGGATCCTCTAACATCCGCGATTCGTCCGTCGTTGGCAGTGCCTCGATGACTGGCTGTTCCCGCCTTGGTAGGTCATGCTCGCCTGTATTGGCATCAACAGTAGTCCCCTTGACTCTGGCGACTGCCCCTTTCCCTACGCGGCTGCCTTCCCCCTGAGTCTCGCCGCCCTTACTTATTTTCAAGTGCTTGCCGGGTACCTCTTTAATGAATTCAACACCATCCACAGTCGCCCTCGGAACCATTCTCCTAGAATTCGGGTCATAGACCATCGATTGATCGTATTTTCCACTCCTAGCCGGCGTTCTTGGCGGCGACGCAGGCTTGCGAGATGACGGGCTTGAAATCTGAGGGGCCTGAGCCAAGGTAGGAGATGCTGGCGGTGAATGAGCACGGAAGCTGATAGGATATGAGAAGTTTATTGACGAGCTTCTGCTATCTGGCCGCTGAGCCGTGGTAGCGCTTTGAGGGTTCGGAAGTTGGGGTTTGCCTGTCTTCATCGGCGCATCCGACGTCCTCACATTACTCGGGTCGCCTGATGATCTGGTGTACCATGAGGAACTCTTTGTCTTCATTTTCTGAGATGCGGTTCGGAAATTCTGCATTCCTACTCCGGCTGAGGCCAAACTCGCCGATTTCTTATGGCCAACAGGTATTTGAGGTACGGGTGGGTGTTCTTCCATAAGTTGCGTCGAACTTCGGCGAGGGGAAGGGCTTCGAAAAGTACGTTCCGTCATACTGCCCGAACTTCCCCTTCTTTCGAGATGCGCGGTAGGACGCGAACCAGTCCTAGGCGCGATAGTACTTCCCGTCGAGGATACTGAAGTACTTCGACGTATCGTCCGTTTCGTTTGTACGTCTCCAACATTTGTAGGTGTATGGGGACGTGCTCGTAGCGCTGCCGCTGCAGCAGCCGACGAGAGCGACGGGCTGGGTCTATGGCCTGCGGCAGACATGAAGGCGGATGCGGCGGCCGATGCAGCATTCGGGTTCGCGGTACCAGAATTTAAGGGCTATTAGAAGATCAAGAATATCTATTAGTATGTATAATACATAGAGTACGAAGTAGTAAAGGATAAATTATTATAATAATTGTAGTTCTAGGTTAAGGTCGTCGTCATAATGAATGAATCGTCCAACTTGGGAACCAAAACGACCCCTTGTCGTCATGCTAACCAACCACGATAGACCTTGAGAGACATGGAGACTAGTGCTAGGAGTAGAACAAAGCATGAGTCGTGCAAATAATGTAATTGGGAATACGATACACTGAGACAATGGAATGTGATCGAATTAAGATGAAGCGTAAACAAGTTCGATCTTGAACTACTTACATGGTTTGGCGGCCGATGCTTTCGCGAAGTGCCAAACATGTTGACTGTAGTTGATCTCGCAGGCTCGAGGCCTGGGTTTCGTATCGACTATAATAAGAGTTGCATGAGATATAATTATGAAAACTATCGTGTAATATCTAAAATATTTCTTTTAAGGTCGTCATTCTTAATGTTGAAAACGACCTTTGTGTTGGAAAAGAAAACGCGCGAGATAAGGGAAGATTTGAGAATGGATAATATTTCGAGGCGCGATGGAATAATAAAAAATAATAAAAAATTAAGATAAAAAAAAGAAACTTCGGACCTTTCAGGAACGGGTATCCTGTTCGAGGTGTGATGATGACATAAAATGGGACATGTCGATCTAAGCCACGCTGGTTAACCATTACACACCACTTCTGCCACTTATTGTACCTACGTAATACGTACATTTCCCTTTATGTATCCGTATTTAATACATTAGCGCGCCAACCTGTTTCCTGGACATGATTTCCATTTTTTGACATAATCCCCAGACGCTGTCAAAGGTTTTGAGACGCTCTCCAGAGATCATTTTTTTACAGTGACTGTCAGGAGACGATGTCCAGGGCACGGCCTGGCGCGCTAATGTACTTTATGTACCTTATATACGTTGTAGTATCCATAATAGAGCATGTAGTGTAGGCAAAATGATCTTTTAGGTAGGCAGAGTGCATTAAGATGAGACAAGTCTTTTTTTATGGAGCCGCCATTAGCCCTTGCTCCTTAGAGAGGTACATGTACCTACACTATGTACGCGATAAGGCATTGCAACTTTCGAGGATACACTTTTCTGACTTTCCTAATTGACTTGATGGTTAACATCGGGGCTGTCAAGACCCTGAATCCTTTTTAAACTTGACATCTGATGGGTTCCCAAACTTCAATCTTACTTTTCATTTCAACACGTACATGACATAGTCTTACGTACCTGCATATTCACAAACACTTGGGGAGTTTTGGTAATGAGTACTATTTGATCGGTCTTCTAAGTTATCCGGCTCTAAACTCAGGCTAAGGTACCTCCTCATTATTGTTGATAAGTGTACCTCTTATGCATGATGAGAATAAGTCCCATATTAAATCCATCCTTATCGTAAGTACTTCACAACGTAGTGTAGACGCAAGTTTCTTATGACGTCACATATTGTATGCTTGCAGACTGTTACATAAGATGTATGTACATACCTACTGTACCGTAACGTACCTAAGTACTGCTGAATCTACAAAGTCAGGTGCATAGGTACATAGTGAAAGCGTACCAGAGAAAGGTACCAGATCAGATCATCTCTCGTTACACAAGTGACGTTACAAGCTTCATTTCAATGTTATTAGTGGTACATACATCTCATACAGGACACTTGACACGTGCTTTACAGTCTTTGGCTCATCCTGTATTTACTGCTTCATCTACGACCTCTTATATGTTAAGCTTGCTATTTATTCAAATAAATACATATGTAAGCTCACTGCTTGGTGCATTCGTTGTATAGAGTACTTGTAGACAAGGCAAGTGTGGGACAATAAGGCTAGAAGGTAGAGACTAAGGGTAGTTGTTACGCTTGATGAGAATAGTAACGGCACGTAGCAGATGTGCAGGTAATTTGTAGTCAACGGATTTGATGATCTATCTGGTCTATGGGCCTCCCGGCAATTCCATCGACGAAACTGCCTTGAGTGATACCAATTACGATACCCCGTTATGTGGTTTCCTATTCCATGCCACATAGGAGGTCGCTGAGTCCCAAGAATAAATGTTAACCTCGTGAGCATCTGTCCTAGCTCGGGACATGTTTTCTCTCTTGCCACGATCACCGTCGAAACGGTGACAAAGTCAATAGACCGAGACACCAGAAGCATGCGACTTAGTTTCTACTGAGGTTGGCGACTGACTAACGCAGCCGAAGTCAAGAATAAAGAAGCAGCCCAGGGGTAAACTGTGGGCTTGTGACCAATTTGCCAAGGCCATTGAAAGGAAACCTCTGAGAATTGATGCGAAACAGGTGATCCGAAAATGTAATAGGAGTAGAGAGGCCAAAGTTGACATGTGCTATTAATGCTGCAATGTTGAAGAATTAGGCCAGTTCGAGGGGTGTGTCTGGCCTTCGTCAATGACCAAAACAAGTATCTCCTTCATTGGCACCCTCAGCTTCGATTTGTTCACCGCGTGTTCGCATCAGGCGAGGAGGCATTAGGTTAGTAGGCACATGTATCTCATGACCATCTCCTTCGTAATGATCTTCCGAGTCATATCCATTCTCTTCTTGGCCGTCTCGATGAATTTCGCCTTGGTGTAGGACCTGATCTTCGTCTTGATCATTTGGAAGGGGGGGAGGTGGGGGAGCTTGCTGCCCAGTCGAGGGTCCGCCGTGGCGATCAGGGGTGGCCGAGTTATTCTTTGCGGGCAATTTGCTCGCCTTCTTGCCCTTACGCGACTTCATCTTCGCCTTTTCCAGAAGCCTACGTCGCTCGGCCTCTTCTCGGCGTCGTCGGCGGTCTTTAATCTCATATTGTCGAATCAATGCTTCGGGAGGACGACCGAAAATCCGCTCATATTCACAGAATTCGCAGATCCAAATATCCTGTGGTGCTGGTGGATGATGGTAGTTCTGATATTCAGTTTCTCTGCGACGTTGCTTAGCTGCCTGTATAAGTGAATTGCCACGACGTTTTGATTTCTTCGGCGTGTTTGCTTGAGTGCTCCCTTTTGCTGTCTCATGGCCCGGAGCGTTGGCTCTCGGACCTCCTGTCCCGGTCAGAGGCGGTCCCGACCCATTGGGAATCTGAGCGTTCCGGCTACCAACGCCACTATACCGGTCCCGATAGCCTATCAAATGGGATTGTTGATTCATATGATCCGAAGGACCCATACGGGAAGGCGCCGGGTCCGAGCCAGGCCAAGAGACTGGATTCTGTGAATCAAATGTGAAGGTAAACTGCGCCGAAGTTGGACTGGACTTAGTAGATGCTTGTTGATGTAGAAGACTAATGTTCTCTTGGCCGTGCGGCACTTGTAATTTCTCAGCACTAGCAATGGCACTAGAGATAATTCCGGAATTTTCTCCTATAACGTAATTGAAAAGTTAACGACTAAATGTTTTTGGATTGGATACGTCTGATGTTGTCACGAGCGATGACACCGCCAGGTAAAAAAAAAAAAAAAAAAAAAAAAAAAAAAAAAGTAATGTTGATTGAGTGCGAGACTAAAGAACCAAGGGTAAGAGAGTTGAAAGTAATCTTGACTTACCCACACGCGGCGACGGATACTGGATAGCACCTGGCCTAAGTTTGTTGGAGGACCGACTTCCCCAGTTGCTGTTAGGATCTGACAAGGTTCTTAGTGGGCTCCTACCATTACGTGCGCGACCGAACCTGCCGCGCCCCGGGCCGGAAATCCCTTGTCCACTTGTTGCGAGACCTCCAGACTGATAATATGGCGTAGATGTTGGACCTGAATTATCTAGAGACCCATCGTCGCCCATTGCCACTGGAGATGACACTCCTAGCGTACCAAGATCATTTAGCATGTGAGTTCCATTCATAATCGTCTCACCAGCCGTCGGGATCTTTCTCTTCTTCTTATTGTTACTATTCTCGAATGAGTCATAGCCATCTACAGAAGATGCAGTTGAAGGCGGTGGCTGCGGATTAGCCGATTGGGGTTGACCCTGTCGCAGAGAGGTACGAGTCGTGTGATCTTGGGGATTGAAGGGAGGCCGAGATACAAAACTTCTGCGAGGGGGGCCAGTTAACGATTGACCATCATGCCCGGCGCCCATGCCATTTCTACGTAAGCCAGATTCCTGACCTAGCTCCGCTACATTCTCTCGGTGTGCTACACCCGATGGGTCGGCTCCTAAGGGCGTGAGATCTAGATCTTCCTTTGAGCTGTAGGGGTAGACAAACAGAGGCGCCGTAGTCTGAGGTGCGGGCGGGTACTGGATGCTATCAGCAACGTCCGGTGATAGTCGCTCACGGAGCCGACGTTTCGGCAGAGGTCGAATCGGCCGTTCTGGAAATAGTGACGAGGAGGATTCGGGAGACATATTTTGCGAATGACCTGCTCGGCGAAATAATCGCGACAGTGTTAGCCATGCGGCTGCTATTGGAGACGCAAGGCAGAGGCACATGATGATTAGGATATAGAAATTTGGAATTGCCCTTGGCAATCCTAGATATGAAGGGTGAGGATGGTCGACGAGGATCGCATATGCTCCATAATGCTGCTCGTCCGTCTCTTGCCCATTGCCCATTGCCCCTTGCCCCTTGCCCCTCCAACAACCATGCGAGTGAGGTAAAAAGTGAGAGACAATTTTCAAGACTAAGATAAAGAGGTGTAGCCAGTATTGCTCAATGGCAAACAGATGGCAATCAGTTCTTTCATGCATGTATTCATATCAAGAATGTTCCGTATTAGGGGGACACAACATACCCATCACCTCCCGCTTTTACAAATGTAGCACCGACAGCCCAGCTGTCGCCTCTAAAAGCACGTTGCTCTGCTTGTATCGTCTAGTCAGAGTGAGTGTAGATGATTCGCACGGTATGGTATCGTACAGTGATCAAGATAGGTGGGGAGGAAACCGGCGAGGATGCAGTTTCGTGATCGAAGTTGTCGTGGCGGCTTTCCCCTTTCTATAATCATTAGTATGTTAATATGCATGGGGCATTAAAGTGAGATGGGAGGCAATTCTATCCTGACCAAGTGTAAGTACCTCTCTCTAATATGAAGTACCACATATGTGTCTCGATAGATATGCCAACATTTGAAGAGGAGTAGAGGAAAGCGAAGTTGGTGTCCGTACCTATAGAAATGACAGGCCTCGAAAGATGATTTTGAGGATGGTGGGTTTGGATGGCCAATGCAACCCACGACGCGATATCCCCTGGATGTTCCGTACTCCGTATCCCGTATTCCGTATTCGAGAGGATTTCCTTTCTCGTAGGAGGGCCGATGGCTGATGGAAGTAGATAAATCTACGAATAAAGGCCGTCGACTATTGATCGTAGTAGACAAACGAATAAGAGATCGAGGTATCAGGATATCGAGATTTTAGGATGGGGATTGTATGGGGATTGTATGGGAATGGTAAAATGGTAGTATGGGTATGCAAATATGTTGTAGGAGCTGCAAAGGTGACAGAGAAGAAGTTGTTCGTTGTTGGGACTGTTCAGACTGTTCAGACTGTTCAGACTGGACCGGATTGCGTAAAGGCAGAGGGAAGAAAAAACAGAGAAGTGTTTAATAAATGTCTGGTATTTGGCGTCTGGGCAAGCAGTTGAATAAGGTAGCAAGAGGTACTTTCCCTATCTCATACCTCTACGTACATACTCATTTACATAGAGTCGTGGGTTCAAGTTTATTCCGATATAAGGTGGGAGATGGAGTTGTGCTGGCGATATGTAATTGAATGAGGGATGGTAGCCCACTTGAGTGTCGCAGGAAAAAGGTGCGGCATTGCACAATAAGAGGAATACGAAAATACATCGATCTATGCCCTAGGTATCGTACCCAGGTACCGAACTTACGCTTTTTGCATTTGCATGTACCACATCAGATGCGTCAATATGTAATCTATACCTACATGGTACATACATATCAATACATGTATACAGCCCTGGAGGTAATGCCCTGAATCTGCCCTATTACTAATACTGAATTGCTTAAAAAGCATGCACAATTTAGAAGTTGCATCCATTGGATTGATTATGTACCCTATAAGATTAGGAACATAACGTAATACCTACCTCCTGGTACATAAGTGGTAGGTACCTACAGGGCATACATGTACCCCTACCTACATTGATATATTCCTAGAGAGCACTTGCAGTTAAGAGGTATTTATATATTTCAAGTTCATCCATGCACCAGTGTAGAATGTTCAATGTTCTCATCAAATTCTACAATTGATATGTATTAAATATTATATGTAGGTACAAGAGGTTATCACGACCTAGAGAATATTAAAGTAAGAAAAAGCAGAAAAAAAAACAAGAGATACCCGAGCAACTTCCCAAACAATGACACTTCGAACCAAAAGATTTTTCATCCACTTGTCAACTACGAAAGGTAAACCCGGCACAGCTGGCGCAAACGTGACCAATATATTAACATGGTCAAATTACATATGTACGTTTATATGCTTGTGTACATCAGAGATTCGAACATGAATATCCACGTACTTAGGTAGATCCGGAGGGACTTCTGAACTTTACATAACCTAGGGTACACCCTCCTTGTTGGTTGGGCAAAATGCCGTATACATTTAGAAATAGGTATTATTACAGTGCCCCGCGCTCCTCTATGTTTGCTGCATAATTACTTGTACATATATATATAGGTATATATATATATATACATACTATGGTATGTCAATATGCATAAGAGATAAAATAGGAGGGACCCTGGTAAAAGGATGTACAAGCACGGACCGATTGAACCCCGACATACGGAAATATTATGTATAAAGAGGGGGACCCGGTTCAATTGGGGATCAAAGCTAAGTAATTAACCCAAAAGAGAAAAGAAAATAAAGAGCTCCAGGGTTTGTCCAGGTTCCCCCCCCTGGTCAAGTGCTAAGAGGTACATGGTAAAAAAAAAAAAAAAAAAAAAAAAAAAAAAAAAAGTTGAATAAGTCGATGGTCGCTGGTCGCTGGTCGCGCGAGTCTCTCTGCCCGCGCCCGAGCGAGGGCCGGCTAAGAAACAATACCTAATACTTAATACTTACCCTCTTACCTCCAGTACCTTTAATTACCAGGTAGGTACCTAGGTATGTACTACGACCATGCTACTACAGCCTACAAGTACTAAAAGTTTAGTACTACATAGTACTTACTTACACCACACCTAGGTACCTCATTACCTTTCTCTCCAAAAAGTGACCCTCTTGCTGCTCGCCTTCACCAACACAACACACATTCACTTCTCTTCCCCCTCTATAACTTACGCTTTTTTCCCAAGCTACCATAACCTACCAAACATCGAATTCAGTCATGATAATCTTGAAGATATACTTGAAAGGTTCTTATCCTTCTCTCGTCTAACTTTGCGTATTCCAAAAGCTCCTTTCTACAGTTGTTCTGCCATAATCTCTGTCAATTTCATCTTAATCCTCTTCCCTCTCCTCTTCTCTTCTCTTCCTCTCTTCTATCCTCTACCCTCTTCTCTCTCTCTCTCTCTCTCTCCCACTCTCCCAACCACATCTACTCTCTATCGCGACCCAATCATCGTATACCTCCCCCTTCTTCTTCCTCTTACATAGTTACCAAGTGATCCATCTTCAATTCCAACCTTCGAACGTCGAACCGCGTTGTCGCCGCGTTTAAATCTTTCGCTCGCAAATCTTTCTCTGCGATCTCGTTCCGACAAAGTCGCCATTTGCTATAAGCAATGGCCGGTGCATCTCCGACCAGACGCTCTTCTCGTGCGCGAACAACCCAATCACAATCACACAATTCATCTAGCGCGTCCAGTGCATCTGGTCGTGCCGAAAGAAGTACGAGAGCTTTTACCAAGACCGGCTCGCCTCAAAAATCAACTGGCACCGGATCTCTATCTTCGGAACCCCCCGAGGATTCGACGACGACGACGACGACGACCAACGACGACACTATCCTCCGTCGACGTAGCACGCGCGGGAAAGACGACGACCGAGAGAGACATTCCAAAATAGAATTACTCGACATGGCACCTGCTGGCGACGATATGCAGGATGATGAGGAGGCCGTCCGATGCATCTGCGGTCATGACGAATACCCGGGGCCACCGCCGTTAGACGAAGAGTCGAAACGCGGATTAAAAGATGCAATTGACCATGATCGTATCTTTGCTATTGAGGTCACAGATGATATGGCCGGCTTTTACGTGCAATGCGAATATTGCAACACCTGGCAACACGGTGCTTGTGTCGGTTTCGCCGAGGAGTCCAACCTCGATGACATTCATTACTTTTGCGAAAAATGCCGAAAAGATTTACATAAGATACATACGGCAAGCAATGGGTAAGTCTCATGGTCGTGTCGAGTTATAATTATCTTGGGGGACAAGTTTATACCCTACCAAATAGAAGCTATACAGTCAACGACCGGTCGCAATAAACGGCCTTTTCAGCTGCGGCGAAGTGCTGACGGTCGCGCCTCTGTCGATCACGTTTCTGCAATCGCCTTCTTCTTTCTACTCCCCTCTCCCTTCTCCGACCCAAATTTCCCCTTTCATCATCAAACTTGATTCTCGTCGTCATTACTAATATTATGTCGTCCAGACAAAAATATTCGATATTCCTCCCCATCCACCGCCCCTCACGAGCTGCTTCGCGAGCCGCTTCCGCAGTCAAGGATGGTGCGCAGTCTCCTCTGAAAGGTAGTCCCACCAAAAACTCACGCTCTTCAGCAACCGCGCATACGTCGAAACGACGCTCTACCATGAATAGCCGAGATGCTGCTTATGACGAGGAGGAACAATTACGTCGAGCGATTGAGGCGAGTAAGGAAGATGCAATCCCCGAAGTCGCGGAGCCTCCACCAAAACGTCCCAAGCGAAGCAGAGATGACAGCGAAGAGTACGTTATCTTTTCTATCTACCAAGTCTTCTTCTTTGTTAAAGAAGAAACAAGAAATTTTTAGCTGACAATCATAAAGAAAGGCTGAGGGTGTCAAGCGACAGCGAACAAACTCCAAGTCTCCTTCTCCGAAAATCGAGAGACCTCAATCTGTGCCTCCCGAGGACTCTGAAGATGAATCAGCCATCCGAAACGGCTCTTCCAAGAAGTCTCGGAACGCTGCGCGGAACCAGCGCGAAAAGGCTGAAAGGGATGAGCGACGTGAGGAACAAGAGCGGAAGCGAGTAGACGCCGCTAACAAACGAAAGGGCCGTGCCGAACGTCGGCGCGCTGACGGTAATATACCATAATGCCTTGACAGAACTACCGAAGACGAGGAACTAATTCTTACGCAGACTCGGATCCATCCGAAGAAATACCTCTAGCAGTTCGCGCAGCAGCGAATAGGACGACAGAATCAGCACAGCCCCCAGACCCTCCCGTCCCATCTCAGCCTCCTCCTGACACACCTCCCGCGGCTCCGGTTACTACCAACTCGCATAAGAAGAAGGCGGCTCATCCAAAAAAGAAGGGCAGGAATCAGTATACAAAGGACCGCGACAACCGTGATCACGACGAATCGCCGGCTAGATCAGTGTCGCGCGATATCACAAAAAATGGCGACGAAAACGGAACTTCTCATTCTAAGCCCTCGGCTCAGGAGGCCCCGAGCAAGTCGAGCAAGTCGAAAGGCGGCATGAATTCGAGGATCACGATGGCGGACCTGAAGAGACGTGCTAACAATATATTGGAATATATCAGCAGGACGCAAGTCGAGTTGGCTAGTGAAGCATTATCGGAGCAGGCTACCGATTCTAAGCAGCATAACTCTGGCAACGGGACTCCCAACACTATACCTTCGATAAGAGTCAACGGCGACAACAACACGAAACATGGCAATAACAGTGCTCCGGCCACTAACGGGTCGGCGAGGAACGGTGCCGATAACGCTTTGTTATCACTAAAAGATTTTAAGGACATGTCTTGTATTGAGATGATGGACATCTTGACCCGAGACTTGGTCAAGTGGCAACAGGAATTTGCGCCGTAAAAATAATCCTCGTCACCGTTATTCCAATGATTTTCCTGGCGTTCCGGGGAGGTCGGCCTCCTGGGAACAGAGGCCTATATCTGCATTGCTCGGCGTTAAATTGGTCAACTGGGACTCGGGGATTTTTCTTTTTCTTTTTATGGGTTTTCTTTTCTTTTCTTTTTTTTTCAATCGAAAAATCGGCGAAGGGAGTGCATGGGGCTTTCATTCTGGTTCTTTCTATATGTCTAGCCAGGATTTAGCTGTGATAAGCAAATTCGAAAAGTCGAACGAGGTGTTCGTTCTTGAGGAAAAGGGGGGGGTTCAAGGGGGATCTTCCTCTCGAAGCTCAACACTCTTGAGAAGATACGGGATTCTCTGCTTCCTCTCTTTTGTCAAGGACCCGGCAAATTTTTTTGTTTTTAAACGAGGCAATTGATCCATTCATGGGACAGTCAGAGAAGTGAGTGTGGACGGGCAACGAGAAAAGAATAAAGGGGGAGGAGGGAAGGACGGGGGAGAGAATAAATCTCTTCCGTGTCTTTTTTTTTTTTTTTTTATATCTTATGTTGTATTTAACCATATACCCCCTCGGACGTAGCTATGTGAACTCGATACGTGGCTTATATTTGTTGCTTGTAAAGAGAAAGAAACAAAAAAACGAAAGAAAAACAATGCACGAAGGAGAAGACGATGAAGAGGTGCAATATAGTTACTGGGTTATGTAAATGTACAACAATGTCCATGATGACCGAATATGGTTTATATCGTGTAGTAATGTAGCAGTGGTATCTATCTATCTATCCGTCTATCTGCAGACGTTATCATCGCACGAGTTCCGTTTCTCGACGAATATACTCGACACCCTCTCTCTATATTTACACTCCACCCCTACTATTCCATCAATCTGCCGCCGCCGACGCCTTCCTCCTGGCAGCGTTCCTCGCCGCCCTCGCCTCCTTCTCCATCTTCCGCGCGCGGCTGAGGCTCGCGGGCTGGTGCCGGCGGCCGGCCTCGTCTTCGGCAGCGCGCGCGGCCCTCCAGGCGCGCAGGCCCTCCTCCGACACGTCGTCGAGGCCGAAGCGGCCGAGGAGCCCGCGGCGCCACTGCTGCACGACCCAGTCGGCGGCGCGCGCGCGGTCCGGGACGCCGCCGGCGCCGAGCTTGCCGGTGCGCCGGGCGACGGCGTCCAGGAACGCGGCCGCGTCGTCGGTCGGGGCGGGGCAGAGGCGCGCGTAGGCGGCGCCGGGGCGGCCGCCGCCGCCGCGGCGGTTGAGCAGGAAGAGGAGGTAGTCGGCGAGGGTCTCGGCGGGGACGAGGCCGTCCTTGACGCAGCCGACGAGGGCGAGGCGCAGCATGGCCTCGGGGCCGGCGACGCGCGGGACGAAGACGCCGGGGGTGTCGACGAGGAAGACGCCGGCGCCGAGGCCCGCCGCCTCGTCCGCGGCCACGACGCGCACGGGCGTGCCCAGCTTCCGCGTCACCCCCGGCTGCGCCCCCGTCCGCGCCGCCCCCGGCAGCCGCATGCCGACCCGGCGCAGCGCGTTCAGCAGCGTCGACTTCCCCGCGTTCGGCATCCCCACCACCAGCGCGCGCATCCCCGTCAGCGAGTCCGTCTCGACGGCCCGCGCCCGCACCGCGTCGATCAGCCGCTGGATCGACCGCGGGTCGGACTCGTCCGTGAAGACGACCTCCGTCGTGCCGCTACCGCTGCCGTCCTCTCCGTCGCGCAGTGGCGACGCGGCGGAAGAGTGGAACTCGGTGAGGAGGTCCCGCTGCTTCTGGAACCAGCGGCTGGAGGAGCGGTCGGCGCACAGGTCGGCCTTGGTGTAGACGATGATGCGGTCGCGGCCGGCAATGGCGGACTCGAGGAGGGGGTTGGTGGAGGTGAGGGGCACGCGGCTGTCGCGGCACTCGAGCACGAGGGTGATGTTGGAGAGGATCTTGCGCATGGACGTGAGGGCGCCGGCGTGGTGGCCGAGGAAGTAAGGGCGCGTGATCGAGGGAGAGACCTCGAAGAAGGCGCGCGGGACGAAGGCGCCCGCTGCCGCCGACGACGACGCCGTAGCCGCCGCCGTTCTCAGAGCCGACATTGTCTGTCTGTGGCTTCGCGGCTTCTCGGCTCAGCTAGTATTTTCTTTTCCTGCGATCGGATTCCATCGGCGCATAGGAAGAATCATGGAAATATCAGTCGCGCTTCATCGAGTCGTGTTATTGGAAAGTGTTTCAAGCGTTTTTTTGTTTTTGTTTTTTAAAAATGAGAAACTTGAGAATTAAGGAACTTGGTCTAGCCTTATGATAACGATAAAGAAAAAAAAATAAGAAGAACGTAAAAAATAAAAATAAAAAGACTTTGTCAGCCTTGTTCAAAGTGGGGAAATAGAATCCAGGGACGGGGGAGGGGTCATGACGTAAATTAATTCGCTTGCGACGAGGGCCGAGGGGTGAGTGGAGAAGAAAGCGGGTTGTGGATATGCATTCATCCCCGTTAGGACAGTACCTGTAACCTCGTACGGAGTAGTGTACATTGTGGCGTTTTACGGCTGCACATGATCTTATGTACTCTGTAGTAGGAACTCTGATATCCACCTATGATGGTACCTAAGGAGGTACATTTCGTCCACAGTATGTATAATACGTTGTTGACCGTTATTTCTATCGATTACTTTATATCAGATAAGTACAATATCATGACAGAGGTTTTAAACAATTAACCGTTCAGAGGATAGTTAATGTTAGTTAGTATTATATAGGCAAGTTATAGGTACCGTAGTTAGCACGAGTACCCCCTAAACAAACAACATATTGCTAGGTACCTACCTTGTATCGACAGCATCGCATACAACGTATTGCAACATGTCCACGCATTATTCTGATGAGTTGGAAAAGACAACATTGCTCTATGAAATAATAAATCCCCGATGACCAATACATATGCCGACAACGGTCCTATCCAGGGACCTTCTTGCCTGGGCAAAACGAGATAGCAATGCCAACGCCTATCCCCTAATGAACTCCTATATGTATCAAGCATCTCCTCCGCCTACAATCGAACCACCGGAGTCGAGTGTAAAAGTATAGAAAGCATCTGCTTCTCTATGAGGACTCCTTGCCTATCCCTTTGATTCCGTCTACGACTCCGTGAAATTTGTCCTTAATCCAGTCCCAGCCATTCTGCCACCACGACGAGCCACTACTTTCGTTTTGACTATTATCATTGTCATCGGGCCCTGTGCTTTGTTCGTCTGGCTCATTAACGACGGGGTCTAAGCCGACTGTTGCAGAAGGCATAGGGCTAAACTCCTGGGAAGTAGTTTCTGCTGGCGTGACAGACGTGGTTTCGGTGGAGACCGGGTCTGCTGGCTCCTCGAGAACGGTGTCCGGATCATGTAGGCCAACGATTTTAAGGGGCAAGTGTAACGTCCCATTGTTTGGCATGGCCTCCATCCCGATGGAATCGCAGAGGATGTTGTAGACATTGATGTTTTCTGCAGAAGTCAGCATCCGAATCAGAAAGGGAAATATGGCAAAGACACTACATACGAAATATCTCCACTTTGCTATGAGGTTGATGTGGGAAGGCAGGCCCGCGGGCAACGAAGATGGCTCTCATTAGAGGGTGTTCGTGGTCATAGCCGTGTAGTCCTTTCGGGTGATAGATGAGGTTCTTCGCTTTCGCTTCTTCAATGTCGAATTCGCTCCGCTCGACGATTGCCCACCCGGTCTTCGGAATGATCCACAGCGGTGCGATGCGTCGGTTATTCTTGAAATGGTAGCGCTCTGGCATGTCTTTGTCTCTTAGATAAACATCAAAGTTCGGATTTGATTTAGTCTTCTCGACAGCCTGCTCGTATAGTAGCTGTAAGTCATCCGGACTTTTCGGCCGGATGCCAACCAGGGGCCATCCATCCAGGTGTTCGACTTTGTTGATGTCTACCAAGTCTTCAACCTGGATCATCCGGCTGACATCTGTAGTAGCCATGCCGTGGTCGGAGACGATGATAACATTTACGATGTTGGTTAGATTCCTTGCCTCCAGTCCATGAAACAGTTGATCCAGCATTGTATCAACTTGGCTAATTGTGGTGCGAATTTCAGTACTGTTGGGACCATAACGGTGACCGTCGGCATCGACATTAGGAACATAAGCTGCTATAATTTGCGGCCTTACGTTCGCCGGGTCCGCACCGGGATCCTCGAGGCCGGGCTTGTCGAGAAATTCGAGTATTCGATCGACCTTCTTGGGTAACTTCTCCTTTGCGTTGAACTTATCAAGAAAGCTCGGATCCATATTCTTCACGTGCGCCTCGCTTCCCGGCCACATATGAACGGCGGTGCGAACACCCTGCTCCTCGGCGGTTACCCAGAACGGCTCGCCACCCCACCACTTAGGGTCGAGGCTCCTCTCCGGGTCGGTGTAGTAAAATTCGGATTGCAATTCAGGGTCCCAAAAGGTGTTGCCCACCACGCCGTGACTTTCTGGGTATAAACCTGTCGCAAGCGTGTAGTGATTCTACAGACAAATGAGTATTTAGACAAGCACATAGATGGTAGAACGGTTAAGACACCATAATAGAGACTTACTGGGAACGTCACAGATGGGAATGAGGGGGTCATATATAGCGGTGATACGCCTTCTTTAATGAAGGCATTCAGCCTCGGCGTCAAGCCGCGAGTTAGAAAATCTGCTCGGAACCCATCGAGACTGATTATAAGGGTGGTCGGCAAGAACAAGGCGGTACCGTTGCTGATTAGCTGAGGAGAGCTTTCTTTCTTGCTAAAAGACAGCTTCCATGCGAGGAGGGCCAGGAAGGCAATCCCGACTATCAAGGTGGCGTGTATGAGCAGCCATTTCTTCCACTTACCCTTCCACCTCGTCGCTAATTTCGTTTCCGATACTTGGATCAAACGTTTGCGGTCGAGTTCGTCGCTATCATCCCGGTCGCTACTATCACCGGTAGAGCTCCCATCCTTCAGTCCTCCTTGTTCCATCTCGTACATCAGCGCCCCATCCTCACCATCGCGCGCCTCCCCGAGTAAACGTTGCCTCTTTTCCTTGCGTCTCGATCGTCTCCTCTCCCGTTTCACCTCACGCAGATCTTCAACCGAACTCCCGGCATCATCTATGGCGCTCCCCGACTGCGCATTCTTATAGCCTCTCAGCAAGCGGATGGGGTTTGGTAAGGCAATATTGCTCCCGCGTCTTTGGAAATTGCTCCCTCTCCTCTCCCGCTCCCGTCGGGCCCTCGAATCGGTGATTAGTTTGGCTAACTCTTCTTCCTCCATCAATACCATGCGATCGCGAGCGCGTAATTCCCTGCTGTTACGGGCAGCAGCCAACAGCTCATCGTCTTCGCTATCGGTATCCTGGTCGCTTCGACTGTGAAGCGAGATGGCGTCGTCGTCGTAACGAACAGGGGAGAGGAGAGACCCATCCCTCTCGACATTGGTGTTTAACGGCAGAAGAGTCATCTTGACCGAATGCTTGGCTGTTCACAAGACTGCGGAAACGCGGTCATTGCCAAACTCTTATGTAGGCAGCTGTTAACCAGCGCGTGTTCCTCGAATATGTAAGAATGATGTATTTAATTATTGGTAAGGAAGGATTTCAGCGTCCCGTGATACGGATAATATGAGATAGTTATCTCTTTACTTACATATCTATTTATACATATGTATCTATGTACATACCAGGTATCAATTGTATGATAATCGGACTTGAACCAATCAAATATATAATGACAGAGTATCCACTGATATGGGGGTTATCAGCTGCACATATGGCTCGTGCTGTAAGATCATTTGTGGGATGTATATATACTATGCATGTGGTACAGTTATGTACGTACATATGTGATCCGTACCAGACTTTTGTACCGGCGCCGTCGCCATTCAAGTTTCTTCTATTCTTCTTCTACACTCGCATCAAGTCGAAACCATCGTCATCTCCATTTATTCCTGTCTGTGATGCAGATGATCCGTACATCGATCTTTGTCGGATCCGAGGTCCTCTTCTTTATGTAACTAGGTAATTTATTATAATTATGTTCTTAAGAGACATTTAGACAAAGATTGCCTGTTATTCGAATTCCATGAAATATAACTATTCTATGTCAATGAAGAAATTGAATCAACGTTCGCAAGGCCGAGAATATAGATCACAGGCTTTGTCTATAAAAATAAAATAAAAATACGTGTAAAACAACTTGAACTTGCACGTGTATCTAACATGTACCCGAATATGGGCAGTTACTATCATATTGAAGGATCAGTTATAATGTGTATCCAACCGAATATTATTGGTTGTTAGTTTAGTCAACTCTTACATCTCAGGCTATACAATAGTCCATATAACTCATACCCATAAGATACCACTTATCAGAAGGAGACATGGTCCAAGACAGAAATCTTCCTCTTAGCTTCGGTCAACAACGTACAAGATACCTAGTCGTCCATGATGCCACTCGACAGACCTCGTCTTATCAGAAGATTCCGAGCAAGGAGTAGACTATTCGCACGTCATTCACGTGATGGTTGACGCTATGCCGCTTTGTCAGACTTTGTCAGTGGTCTTGAGATGAAGATGGGACGATTCTCTGTCATGGAGGTGGATCATCGTACTTGGTATAATAGGGGTCGGTCCGGTGCGTAGTGATTATATTAATATTAAGTGTACCTTAGGTAGTTAAAATTATTCTGTCGTAAGACTCTGGGTATGACGGTGAGAATTTCGAGTCGCCATCAGCGAGTGGCTATCATCGGCGGCGGTCCCGGTGGTCTCGCTACCGCCATCGCCCTCTCCAAGATCCCTAATGTCTCCGTCACTATATACGAACAGGCCACCGTATTGAGAGAAGTAGGCGCCGGAATAAGTATCGGTGCAAATACGTGGAATGTGTTAGAGCTACTTGGTGTTGCGGACACCTTGACTAGCGGTCATCCGACATGGGTAACGCTGAATATGTAAGTCTCCGTACCTAACCATCCGTCCGACATTATTACTATCACTAAGCCACTCTAAGGAATGGGCGTTCTGGAGAAGAACTCCACCGTCGTGTAAGGTCAAAGGATGGGATAAAGCGTCCTTCAGTCCGAACTCAACGGACCAAGCTCCAGTCGGCCCTCTTAGCACACGTGAGGCCTGGCGCGATACAACTCTCCAAGAAGCTGGTCCGCATGGTCGATAAAGGGGCAGAAGATATCGAGTTATTTTTCGAAGACGGCAGCGTCGTGACAGCGGATTTAGTAGTTGGCGCCGACGGCATTAGATCAGTACGTATGGACTTCTTTCTCTCTTACCCCTAGTAACAATCTAGAAGTACGACTCACAGGAAATAAAACAGGTGGTTAGGGATACGGCCTGGCCAAATTACCAGATCAAGTTCACCGGGACCACGATATGGAGGACTCTTCTGCCGCTAGACGACGTCAAAGACCTGGATCCCCGTCTCAGCATCACGGGATGGTGGCATACGCCCACCACGCATGTCTACTTCTCCCCCGTCGGCGAGGGCTTATGGGAGATCGCGTCAAGGGCATGGCAAGATCCACAGATCCATAGCGCGAGCAAGAAAAGCTGGGGTGTTCCCGTAGACAACGCTCACGTCGAGTCGTACTTTACGGTATGGCCTTCTTGCTATTAGTATATCGAGTGCCCGCCACCACGCCTTACTAACAGAGCAACACATAGGAGTATCTCCCAGACATCAGGGAAGCGCTCGCAAGAGTCCCTCCTGGAGGCTGGCGCGAGTTTGCCGCCTTTGCCGGTCCCGAGCTCTCTCAGCTCACGGCGTGGGACAACAAAGTCGTCCTCGTCGGGGACTCGTCGCACGCTTTATCAGGGGCGTTCGGGTCGGGAGCCGGCTTCGCGATGGAGGACGGTTGGGTTCTAGCGCAGGCACTGGCGCACTCCGGTAACGAAGTCAGCAAGGCCTTGCCATTGTTCGACGCCATCCGATTGCCATATTACTCGCGGATGTACGCCCACCTCGCTTCGGAGGCCGACAGGCGGGCCGCGAAGTTAGAGGCTTTGGGTGACCCGACTTTCGACGAGCGCGTCAGGAACAAGATCATCACGGACGGGGGGAAGGATATGACCTGGATATATGAAAATGATATCGGCGCCGTTTGGAAGGAGTGGGTTGGACGGTCCGAAGCAAGTTCATGAGGTAGCTCGGTGTCTAGTTTACAGAGTACTGCAGCTACGAGATCCATGGCAATCACCGGCGAGTTAGATGGTATCAAGTAAATTACTTGGAATATACCTGAGAGAAGCGCCATCTTGCCAGCTATCGATCTTGACAGGAGAGAAACAAGAAACCTTTATGGAGTCTATCTTGTCTCACGACTGACACTTGCGTGGTGAAAAGATTCTTATTTTTTTTGGCAGTTCCATTCACACGCCTATAATTCTCATCAGGACACTTTCTTAGAATCATAGAAACCACGGCCAACTACAAACTCAATACAAGCTCATATATAGTGGCAGCAGCCGTCATCTTAATTTCCTTCGAAGCCATTACGAGCCAGCCAGCCGCTTTTACAAACCGCGACAAGGAAAGAACTCACTGTGAGGTATTATACATTAAGACTGAACATCAAATTGCCTCTACATAATATTCTTCCATTCTCTTATATCTCACATACCAAATAAGCACGAGCAGCATTCTAAACTCGGTGCTTTTACTACCGTCAACATGCGTTTGAATATTGCACTATTAGCCATCTTCGCCACCGCGTTTTATTCTAGCGAGGGATCCCGTCACTCTGGGTCTCCTTCCCGCAACAGCACCCAAGTCCTTTCCAGCCGCGACTCGCCGGACAAGAACGTCGACTGCCACGGAAGCATCATGTGCAGCACCATCCAGGTACAAGCGTGCGACGAGGCCGTGAACCTCGAGCTGATCCGGGACGACGAGGTCAACTACGGAGCGGAAGGGTACGTCGGGACCGTCTCGGATGATTCTTTTCGGGGCCGTGGAGCTGACGCGTCCCCTTACAGCAGCGGCATGCCGCACGTCGGAGTCTGCCACGGCGTGGGCACCGACTACGGCTGCGGCGTCATCGTCGAGGGAGGCAAAGGCTGCGCGAGGTCCGGCAACGATATGTGGTGGGACTATCAGGATATCCGGAACAGCGGCTGCCACCATTGCGGCCATAAACACTGGGGCGACGGGTGCACGACAACGATCGACTACTACCCCGAGTGCGACTGGGTCCACTGAGACGTCCTGACGAGATTCCGGAAGTGTAGATAGAGTTGGGACGAGGGAATACCAGGTACCATGCATCTATAATATCATAGAAGAGGCTTTTATTGAATCATTCGTGTCCGATACGATACCGCTCATAATATTAGGCATCTTCTAGTAGTGAGGCTTGACTCGTTGCTCTTGTGCAGTGACATGATTCTATCAGCAGTGATAAACAAGATGTTAGGCTGATTACTTAGTATTTCTTCTTCCAGCTGCTTATAATTTCATCATGATGTAAATACTCATACCTCTGAAGACAAGCAAGCCGACGGTGGAGACGGTCCTCGCGTCGCTCATGGACGCGGTATCCCCGCTGACGAAGGTGAGACTAGATGGGGAACGGAAGGGATGGATCGAGCTGAAGGGTTGAGAAATGAGCTTGACCCCTTTTCTTTTCTCTCTTCTTTCCTTGGTACCCAAACCAGTATAAATTTCTAGCTTCTATGGTCTGGGCCATACGTAGGTTACCAGCATCCATGATTCATGAAGCTTTTGGATTGCTTAGTATAGGGCACTATTCTCTCGTTCGTAGTCCTACGTAAAACTGCTTATCCCGCGGAGTCAACGTATCTGATCTATTTACAACTTATTATAACAGGTAGGTAGAGCATAACGACGTAAGCTTAATGTTACCCTGCTCAGCCGCCCCGGGGTTACACTTACTTCTACCTGACGCCCTCGCAAGGTACCACACGAGAGGCCTCTATCACAACAAGGTAGAGTTAAGACGATAGTTCAACACTCCACGACTTTATCGAATCCGTGATATTTAGTTTAATTAATGCTATAGAGCACTCATTCATTCCTTAGTAACTCCGAGCTTCCGGATACCGGGATAAGGCGTCGAGGCCGGCACGCAGAGCCGATGGCCTGCCCTTAAAGGGAAAAGTATTCGGCTCGGGCGTCGGCGGACTAAGAAACGATGGGGTTTCTCGACCATAGTGTCTATAGGGATCCCATGGCTCTAGATACCATTCCACTAATTTTCAAGAGGATTTTTATTATGACGCTTACCTCCGCGTCATAGGAGGTTGTTAAATTGGATATCATGCGTGATGCGAGAACGACAAAGGCCTCTGCCTGTAGCCTGGAAAGGCTTGTCGAGAGTCGAGACTGCGCCGGCATCCGCTGCGTCATACCGTGTACCGTTATAGCCCATGTCGAGTCACTAATAGTACGACCGCCATTTCGAGCCGAGTATGTTCAGTAGGTAAGGGTAGATATCTTTTTCTTGACGTAGTAGTAAAGGTGAGATTTGGTATACCAAACCTCGGTCTAGGACCGATTTATAATTGTAAGGATCCATGCCTCGGCTTCCCTTTTCTTTAACTGCAGGGTCCTTTTATGCACAGCCCCAGGAATCAATCATGGCCCAGAAAACCAGGGGAACCAAGTATCCGTTGATATAGTATGTGCGGCGTAGCTCCATGAACACCCCATATGCGACCCCTACACGTGTCTAAATAGACTTAGTTAACACGATCGTGGGCTTATTCAGTGGGCCTCCTAGCTAAGAGCGAGTGGGATCAACGTTGAGACTACTAGGGTGAGGCACAAGCGTCGTTCACGTACGTGTAAGACTGTAAGTACATGCTGTCGTTGCGATCGGCATTTCTAAAAAAGTGAGAACGTTTGTGTACTGGTGGGACCTAGTTGATCGCTCGGCATTCGAAGCCGTTGTCGATCTATTCTGTTGTATACCTACCTACCTATACTCATGAGTCGGTATTTATACCTGCGCTCGTCTGCCTTCGTCAGCCTGGTCAACTTCTACGTGAGTTTACCACGGTACTCCGGATCAATCTTGGCTCTCTCTAATAACGTCATGTTAGATCTACTGAGCCTTCTCACTCTCGCCTCTGTCTTCGCTTCCGGCAATGCCTTCTCAGGCCTGCCGAGAACAGACACGTATCCGGGAGCGTGTAGGGTTACACCTGGCTCCCCCGGATGGCCATCTACCGACGCATGGACACAGTTCAACAAGTCCACCGGCGGAAAACTTATCCAAGCCGCTCCCCCCGCGGCTCCGTGTCACATCGAAGAGCTCACTTACAGCGCCAGCAAGTGTAAAACTATCGTTAAGGAATGGACAACCTACGACTTCCACCAAAGCAACCCCGTCTCGACCATGTGGCAGCAATATACGAACGATACCTGTCTGCCTAGCTCGAAGACTCCATGTAGTCCTGACGGATATCCTGCCTATGTCATAAATGCTACGACGGCCGAAGACGTCAAATTGGGGTTGGACTTCGGTAGGTCATCCTAGGAAAAGCCGAGTTGATAATATCTAACAACTACTTACAGCGCGCATCCACAATATTCGAGCTGTAGTGAAGAGTACTGGCCATGACTACCAGGGCAGGTCGCAGGCTCCCGGAGCCCTCTCCATTTGGGTTCATCATATGCAGGAGCTGAAAACTCACTCGTCGTTCCAACCACAGGGCTGTAACTTCACCATTCAACAATCAGCCGTGACTGCAGGAGGTGGCTCTCAGCTTGCGTTAATTTACGGGGAACTTGACAAGATCGGCAAGGTTGTCGTCGGCGGCGATAGCAAGACTGTCAGCATTGGCGGTTATCTGACCGGAGGCGGTCATTCGCTACTCGCCCCTCGATATGGACTTGGCGCGGATCAGGTCCTGGAAATGGAAGTCGTGACGCCTATGGGAGATATTGTCACGGCGAACGAGTGCCAGAACCAAGACTTATTCTGGGCTATGCGAGGTGTAAGTTAGCTAAGCTTCCCCTGATTTCTAAAATACGTTCACTAACAATGTGATATAGGGCGGTGGCTCAACTTTCGGTGTCATGACCTCGGCCACACTTTTGACATATTCCTCACCTAAATTGGTCTCGCTCGACTTCTCTCTATTGACACCCGAATTGAACGCGTCATATGTATGGGACATGGTGGGATACCTGCTCTCACAGTTCCCTTACCTTGAATCCAAAGGCGTATCTGGATATAGCTTATTCAGCCATAACTATACTTTTCCCGGTAACTCGAAGAGCGGAGCTGGTGCGGGAGGTGAATTCATCCTACAAGACACGCAAAATATCAACGACATGCTCTCCATATGGGAGCCGATATTAGACCACGTCAACAAGACTTGGCCCGGTATATCTCAGATGTTGACGCCTAAAGTTTATCCATCCTTCCTAGGATGGTTCAACGAGCACTACGACCATAATAGCGCCGGAACCGATCAATGGCTCGGGTCTCATTTGCTAGACGCAGAATCTCTGACTAAGGATGTAGCGGCGGTAGGCAAAGCATTCAGCATCCTCGATGGCACCGCCTTCCTCGTCGCTGGAAAGGGGGTTAAGAACGCCAAACCGAGAGGCGGCAGCGATGCCATTAACCCGTCATGGAGAAAGGCACTCGTCCATGCCAGTAAGTTCACTTCACGTCCCTTGCGTACTCATCTAGGACCAAGAACTAATCCTTTCTTCTCTCAAGTCAACGGCATGGCATTCGCTCCCTTGAACCAGACTGCAAAGGCGGAAAGCCTTGCAACGGTTAACGCCAACGTAGAACCTCTGCGCAAATTAGCACCGCACATGGGAGCTTATATGAACGAGGTATTTCGCATGCCATTTCTCCACGCTGCAAAGCGACTAACGTTGAATAGAACAACCCCGGTGAGCCGAATTGGCAGCGTAGTTTCTTCGGAGATAACTATGATCGTCTGCTCTCGATCAAGCGTACTATAGACCCAACTGATGTCCTCTGGTGCCACCCGTGCGTTGGTAACGAACGCTGGAAGATGGAGGGATACGAATTATGTCCTGTATGATTGGCTTGAGAGTTCTGACTATTTAATTATTTAAGGAACTGTAGAAATGTGTGGACGAAATTTACACGATACCCTGTTCAATGTATATATGAGTATAATATAGGTCATGTGCAATAGACACCTCATCGCAAGAGAGAATCTTCGAAGCCTTTATTTGTTTAAGGAAGAGAAGAAGAAAAAAAGGGGGAAAAGATGAATTGGCATTTTTTATCCATGTCTGTGATTATCTAAGCAAATAACGACCTATAGTATGCATGTATCACGTGATGACAGAATAATATAATTTGCCTAGTTTTCTCTTCTCCTTTCTTCCTTTTCCCCCTTTTCCCCCTTTTCCCTTTCCCCTTTTCCCTCTACGTCTGCTTTGGTGGTAATTTGTCCAACACCACCTGATCTCCCGTAATTTCAAAGTCCCACACAGCACGATCATCGATGTCTAATACCAATTTATACTTAGCTGGCCAGAGTGTTAGAGCACCATCTTCATCGCTACGCGCAATCGCACCGAGTTTAAGGTCTAGTGTTGCCGTGCCCGTCTCGCCCGGTTTGATGTCGTGGATCCGGGAGAATGCTACTAGGCTTTTAAGCGGATATGGTTCAGGGCCGTACTCGCCCTTGAGGAAGGCTAGTGCGACGTAGTCAGATGTGACGTTCCCCGTATTGACCACCGATACGGGGATTGAAATGAAAGGTGCAAGATCGGGATAGTTTCCCGATGCCACTGGGCCGATTTCCGTGAATGAGATGTTCGCCGTTAGGTCCGCCGTCGAGAACGCGGTAGGCAGGTCTGCCGGCAGCGACACGTTAAAAGTCGTGTAGTGTAGCCCATGGCCAAAGGGGAACACGGGCTCCTTCGTATACCATTTATAAGTTCTCCTACAGCTCATATTAATTGGGCTATTCAGCCATACAATTCTCGACAAAGAAATATTTAAGGCAAGAGAGGGAACTTACCCAGGATTCCCGGTGCCGGATTGCAGATTCATGTCCGTCATCTGAACCTGGTTGACGTAGTCGCTCGGATACTGCGTTACCGGTAATCTGCCCGCAGGTGCTTTCTCTCCAGTCAAGATGCTCACCACAGCCGCACCGCCGTCCTGACCGGGATATCCGGCCCATAAGAGCGAGTCTACGCCTGTATCGGCGGTCACCTCCGAACTATCGATCATAGTACCCATCTGCACAACGACGAACGGCTTCGCGCCGCTGGCAGTCGCCAGTTGCTTGATAAGTGGGATCTGCTGTCCCGGCCATGTGATCTGCTCGCGGTCGCGATCCTCTGCCTCGATACTTGTGTCAATACCGCCGACAAACACCACAGCGTCAGCTGCCTTGGCCGCGTCCAGCGCTGCAGAAAACCCTGACGTAGATGTCCCGGTAATAGCGCATCCCTGCGAATTAGCAACATCATAACCAGCAGCCTTAAACGCCGAGACTACAGTGGATATGCTCTGTGCGATGCCGTAGTAATTTCCTTGCATCTGCGTGGTCGCAGTGCCGAGGGGTCCGATGACAGCGATTCGCTTGGCCGAGCTGTTCTGGAGCGGCAGCACGCTGCCATTATTCTTCAGAAGCACAATGCCTTCCTGCGCCGCCAGCAGAGCGAGCGCCTTGGCCTCGGGCTTCGCGACGGCGTCCCACCCTAGCTGCCGGTACGGTTGTTGATCCGGAGGATCGAACCAGCCGACACGTACCATGGATGCATAGCGCCGGATAAGCGAGCGATCGAGCACTGTGTCGTTAAACATGCGCGAGTTATATGCGGAAGGCAAGTTCTGGGGCCAGAACTGTCCGCAATCGAGATCAGTACCGGCGTTCAAGCTAGCGGCAGCGGCCCCAGCGGCGGAGGAGCCGTAGCGGTGGTCCGTCCACACATTTTGCAGCGCGTCACAGTCGGCCGTGACCCAGCGGTCTTCGCTGCCGAAGCCGTACGACCCGCGCAGCACGTCCTGCAGTAGCCAGGGGTCCGCGCACGTTGGCACACCGTTAACGGCGTTGTAGCTGCACATAACGGACTGAGCGTTAGCGTCGCGTACACATGCTCTGAAAGGTTGCAAGTAGTAGTCCTGCAAGTCCTGGCTGCTGATCTTGGCATCGAAGGCGTATCGTCGATTGCCCTTCCAGTTCTCCATGTCGTAGCCGGCGTAGTGCTTACAGGTCGCCGCGAGCTTGTAATACGGGTCACCGTATAGACCCCCTTGGAGCCCTGGTATGAGTTGCATCACGTCTAGTATATCAAGCATAGTGATGTCAGTTTTCTACCTTTCCTTTCCCCTAAAGTCCAACTTATTCTTAGATACACAGAATTCTACTTACTACCAACCATTAGCCACTATTAATGATAAACAGATTCGGAAACAAAACAAGAAGCGATGCGTCGTGTACTTACCACTGGCTCATATGATACGGATCCTCTGATGGAACTTCTTGACCCCGTCCCCATCGTGGGTCCCGGAATGGATTGATATTAGGTGTCCAGAAGTTAAGGCCGCATCTACCAGCATTGCTGAACGCGCGGGCCTCCGTGCTCGTAGTCTCGGCCACGGATCGGATCAGAGGCATATCAAAGGCCGCACCCATCGTGACGGGCTGAGGGAAAGACGTGGCATAGCTGAAGTTTCCCGAGTTCGCAAACTGGACGCCACGGGATCTAGCAACGCCGTGGAGAGCCTCGTTCCACCACTCGTAAGACGGGAGACCTAAACGTGAGACCCCCGGTGAGTTATCCCACGAGTTTGAGATTTTCTCGCTGTTGGTAAATTGGGCCACGAGCTATACAAACCGTGAGTTGAAGTTATGGCTTTACTTCAAGGTAGTAACAGAGATATTCTTACTGCGGCCGCTCTAGACCATGGATCGAGTGTTGTGTTGCACACTTGATTAGAAGCAAGCTATCGTATCGTTAGATATTTATACCGGCTGCGATGGAGTTTCCAGTCTACTTACAGGACCAGATTGACAGTTTGGAAAATCCCTTGCGAAAACGCCGTTCATGACCAAGAGCGCAACAACGCTCGCTACTTTTTTAGAGGCCATCATTTCCCGAGAACAAGTTGATTTCAATAAGCTCCGTTACAACTATCCTACCCGCTCTCACACAAATATATACGGAATCCCAATACATTCTGGTGAGAGGTCTAGATCACTACGGGTAAGATGGGAAATGGTTAATACGACCCCAATATGCAGATGATATACACATTGCGAAGGAGATATTTCTGTCACTTCACTGATCTAGACGAGCAAGTACTGGTAACGAATAGATTATTGCCTGTTTAGCCTGAAGAACTCCTTGAGTCCGGGGGAATAAATGTATGTGAAGTTTTATTTTTTTCTACCATCTTTTCAAGCTAGAGCGCTCGATCTGAAAATGTGCGCCACGACTGCACAATAATATGATATTATGCTGCTGGAGAGATATATAAAACATCAGGTGGCTTTTATTAGGTTGGGTATAAGATGTATGTATATAAATTGAATGAATTTGGCGTAGTAACGATAGCTTCTGTGTGAAGAGCAACATTCCATTAAGTACATACATCCTATGAATTAACACTGATCCTTGGATCTTCAAGCTCGCAACTTTTGACGTCATTTGTGCGAATGTCATAGAAGAAGGTAGTCAACATCATCTAAGTAAACTACCTAATCTGGGCAAAATCGCAACCTGGCATGGAATAAAAAGAAAAAAAAAGTAGGTCCATTCAGGTCGAGTCGTCATTGACTCATGACTTTTCAGGGGCATCAGTCTATGATAGAAGTAATACACTTATAGATGAAAAATAATAGAGAATATCAGAGCTATTTTTCTCTTCCTATAATGCACTCTTAAACGGGTATTTTTCCCTAAAAATAATAATTACGATAATAATATTTCTACAATCATGTCTCGATCGATACTCACCAAGGCTTCCAGCCTATCCAACACCATGCCCTTCCTCTCTGCTCACAGATCAACCGCTCATCGACTCTTCGTCATAGCCAACAGCAGATCCCTGCAATCAAAGACCATATCCGAGCTCCATGTTAAGGAGAAGAAGCTCACGGGTAACAAGCAGCCGATAGTGAATGGGCCGACAGCCCGGGCGCAAAAACACGCTGGGAGCGGCATGACACCTCAGGTGGTCGCCGACATTTCCGAAGGTGAGAGGATGGCGACGGGGAGAGATGAGCTCGATCCCGACGGTCCTGCAGCCTACGCTCAGAGCCTCCTCGACGTAAGATTCTTGCTTTCTCTCTCTCTCTCTCTCTCTCTCTCTCTCTATCACTTAGCCTTAAACAACACAACATAAGCTCTTAGATAGCCAATACCTACCTAATATATAATCCCATCGCTAACCAGACTCCCTCCTCCGGCCACAGGACGCCAAGAAGCACACGGGCCGGCTCGACTCCGAGACGATCTCGGCCATCACCGAGGCAGAGAAGGAGCTGACGGGCCGGGACGGGCCCGTCAAGGGCGGTCCCACGGCGCGGGCCCAGAGCCACGCGGGCGAGCCCATCGGCAGCGCGAACCTCCATGACATCACGGAGGGCGAGAAGGAAGTCACCGGCGGCGAGCGCGTCAAAGGCGGGCCTACGTCCACGGCGCAGAGCGAGCTGGCCAAGAGCCGGTCGTGAGCTTTTCATTATATATATATAGTATAGGCGTCTAGGTAGGTAGCTTGTATTTAATAAGTGCGGTTACAAGATAGGATGCTAGAGAGATGTATAGCTTTTATGGTACGGCTAGGATCTCTAGTTTATATCGGGGTTTTCGGTATACATGCACCATCAGGGAAACAACACAGCTTACAAGTGTGCGCGCGTTCAAAGATATCGTGTATTGCCTAATCGTTACTCAGGGGCTACACCATACTAGTACCTTCTAGCTCAGTTTAGGCTAGAGATCCGGCGGCCAAATCTCGCACTAGAAATTCCATGTCTCTCCTCCCAAACATTTCATATATGACCGTGGCAGTATACACATTAACCTTCCAAGGTATCATACGTTGCTTTGACTTGTTCACGAGAAACATACCTCGTCCCATCCCCTCTAGAAAATTCCCACACCACCAGTCGAAAATAAGTACCTCTTAACCACAACCATGGTCCATGACATATAAAAAAACGCCTGATCACCTAAATTTTCAGCTCGTCCCAATGCCCGCGAGATCCGCGAGCAGGACCGCGCTCGAGTACGAGTCCGGCTGCCCCTGCGTGTCGTTCGTCGCCGTCCCGTTCTTCAGGTAGCAGAAGCCGGCGCTGACCTTGGCGAGGGACACGGCGAGGCAGTACCCGCCGCCGACGCCCGTCTTGTTCCGCAGGTTCGCGTCGTACGCCGCGTTGTACTGCGCGAGAAGTCAGTGAAAAGGAACGGGTCATGCATACCTCGCCCTCTGTACCTCAGACGTAAAGACCCGGCACCCGCACAGGAGATACCTCGACCCCGCAAGGAAAAGGGGAAAGAGAGTTAGACCAAAAGGAGAGAGAGAGAGAGAGATAACTCACCTCAGCACAGGCCATCATGCAGTTCTCCAGCGTCGGCATGTATATGCGCAGGATATCATGCGTGTGCGAGGCAGCGGCGGAGAGGTAGTTTGTGTAGCACTGCTGGCGGAACTGCTGGTCCGGCCCGCCCGCTCGCAACGGGATGGCCTTGGCGTCGACTGCGTACGGCGTGTACGTCTGCTGGTCGATGAGCGGACACCCGCCGTCCGACGGCGTCGGCGCGCCTCCCGTCGCCGCCGCCGTCGTCGTCCCCGTCGCCCCTCCTGTCCCCGTCGACGTCGCGCTGCTGCTGCTACTGCTACTGCTTTTTCATACGATCTATTTTAGTATGCGACGATGAGGTGTTGTGTAGTAGCTACCGCGTTCTTGGAAGAGAGAAAGAAAGGAAGCAGAGAAAGACGAAGAAAAAGGCACGCACCCCGACGTATCCCCCACACCGCTATCCCTCACCTGGATACCTCCGCCTATCCCGCCGCCGATCCCCGCGGCGAGGATGACTACGATGACGACGACGAGCGTCCAGAAGAGCGGGACGGACAGTCCTAGCACCCGCCTCCTCTCTCCTCCTCCTCCTCCCGGCGCGCCGGACGCCGGTGGCGAGACCGACTTCTCGTCCCGCACCACGGCCTCGGCCGGCGCGTGCGTGGGCAGGGGATACAGGGGCGACTCGCCCCCCACGACCTCGAGCCCGGCCTGGTTCGAGGCCGGGTACTTGGGCGCGACGTTCTCGCTGTAGTTGACGAGGTAGCGGGTATTGCCCTCCATCGGGGGAGGAATCCTTGGGTCGGATGTTTCCTACGTAGCCATATACCTGGTAACAACGGTTTCGATAATGATCGGCCGTCCGAACGATATCTTATGTGTCTTTATAACTTATCCCCGAATCTACACGTAAATGTAAAAAAAGAAGGAAAAAAGGGGCGAGACCATAAAGTGAATTCTACGGTATAATAAAAGAGACTCTCCCCCTATCACCCCAGAAGTAAATCGAGGCATGCTTATTTATTATATGCCTATCTGTCTGCCTGGCTATCAAGAGGTATCTATCTCCTAAAGAAAGAAAGTTGTGCTACCTTCTCTACCTAAAAATAAGCGAAGCGTAGCCCCCCCCCCTTTCGTGAACGCCACTCATCTTCATGTCTCGCGATCGACATCTACTTTTCTCAGAACGGAAAAAGAAAACACAAGAAAGAAAAGAGCGAGAGGTCGCGAGCGTTGACTTACTCCTTACGCTGAGAGCGTAAGGTCCCAGAGGCGAAAAAATATCAACGCAAGAAGAAGAACGAATTCACGATCCACGTAGTATCTACCCCTAAGGTACCCCCAACCTGAAAGGACCCGGCGAAAAATGTCTTGACTCTTCCCCTTTAATACCCCCGAAGTACATGTTCCAGACACCAGACCTCACAACCAAAACTGACTGTGCACATTAGGTACATAAGAGGGAATGTCGTAGTGAGACCTGCCAAGTGAGCTCTGCCCGTCCCCCCTCGCAACGCCGTAGGTCGCATGTGAGACGGCAGGCAGGCAGAAGAGACACGGACGATCGATCCGCGCACGCATACATACGGCCGTCCTATCACGTACGCTGAAACGCGCTCGGCGGGCGCTGGGACGAAGACAACAGAACCCCTGAGCGCGGCCTCTTCCAGGAAGAAAAAAAAAGAAAAAGAAAAAAAATCCGCCGCAAATACACGATAGGTACCTAATCGTATCGTATCACAATCCGCTGACGTATATAAAAAATCGTTCGTATTAATCAACTGTCGCCCCGGTCGAATACAGCGTATGGGGCGAAAGTAAGGTATCCGAATTCCGAGCTGAGCCTCGCTTACCTACATCTAGGCGACGTTGTCATCGAAACGGTTCCCGTCCGCCCCTTGGATCATGATGTACGATGTGTCATATTAGGGTACCTATTATATTCTAGAGGAGATATATTTCTTTCGTTCAACCCTCCGTCTTTCCTCCCTGTCTTATTGTCTAGACTCTTTTTCAAGTTCTTCCCTTTTTCCCTGTCTTGTACGCATCAGGGGAATGAGCAGACCCGTCGCCTGAGAGATAGAAAGATTAGCTGCATGCCGTGGTGAATAGCGCATTGCGATATTGCAGGTATTATATAGGAGGTAGTTATATCTGTATACCATAGCAATCCCATCAAAGCGATATTTATTAGAGCGTATATATCCCCTCCCCTTTAGTTAGATCGATAGATGCCTACCTACATATCGGTAGGTAGTAACTTTATTAACTCCTAAATTACTTCTCCTTTTCCGACTCTAAACCAGTTCGTCTCAGGGTCATTTAAGTGAGGAGCCAGGTATTAATTAGGTAGTCTTTATTTTCCAATCATACTAAGCGATCGTCTTATAGTTTGTATACTCGCCTCTCCCCTCTATAGGTAATAATCGTGTTTTCGTACCTCAAATCCAATGCTGCCACAAACCCTTGCCTACGACACCTATGACCCATACCTACCTAGGATGCGCACCTACTCGACTCGAGCCCTTCGATTCAAGTTGGATCCCTACCCCTGATCTTCCAACTATACTCAACCAAAGAGTACCCGGAATTACCCAAAAGGCATGAATGAAGTAAGAAACTACATAAAGCCATTATAATCTTCGCCGCTCGCCATACGCCTCCGCCTGCTGCTAAGGAAAAGATCCACTATCTTCTTGCTTCCCATTGACTGGGCCTTTAGCTCAGTCCCTGGACCGAGAACTCCAGAACCGCGGGTATCATATATGTCCCTGTCGGCACCACCTTCATATTTCGGGCTTACGTTCTCCGTACCTGTCTTGTTTGTCACGATACCAAATTTTCGCTTTGAATCAGCTGATCCGCTCTTCTTCCCAAGCTGTTCGTCGGCCGCCGACATGAACCCAGGAGTCGTTGGTGTGCTGCCGGCCTTGTATCCCTGCTGCCTCTTAAGCAGTCTTCTCGTCGATGTGGGGGTCGGATGGCCCGCAAGTGTATTAAGGGATGGTTTGTGTGCCAAAGACTTCCATCGGATCGAGTCGGTCGCTCCTTTTTTGATCGCCTCTGCCGAAGCCTTTTCTTCTCTGGCGGAGCCCATGCTTGCTAAGGACGGCGTAGTGCGTAATGCGGTTCGGGACGTGATCGGAGGACGCTCGGGAATCTTATTCTCTTTTTCACAGTGATAATTTGGCGATGCGCTCATAGCGACTGGTCGCGGAATCTGCGGGGACGCTCTTGTGTTCTGTTCAATCGTCGCGAGCGCACTGTCTGGTCTTGTTGGCCTGTACACCTCTAACTGTGGCTGTTCATCATCGTCATTTATCTGGGCTTCTTCGCGAATATGACCTGAGGGACGAGTCGACGGTACGGCGTATTCAAGAACGTCTGTATCTGTATGGCTAGCCGTACCTTCGAGTTTTGAGACATTAGCAGATAACCATGTCTTCCACTCCACGGAGCTCGCGGAAGATGTCACCCTGTCCTTAGGGAGAGGCGGAGTTGGTTGGTACACAGGGGGATTAACGAATATCGTAGCATCCCCATGATTAGTCGGATGTGCCCGAAGGTCGTCTGCTACAGCAGACGTATTGTTCAAAGATCCAATGATAGGTTCCTCTACCGCTGAAGAGTATATACTCTCGGTATAGTGCAACTTTTTGTCTACTTCGGATTCGCATGTGCTCGGGCGTCGAATCCGTAGACTCGTCAGTGAACGCATCCAGGGGTTAAATTCGGGGGACTTGAGACGCATTTTTTGGGATTCTGTGCTCATCGAATCTTGAAGTACACGCCTATACGGACTTCGTGTACGAAATAAATGGCAGGTGGGACTGGCGAAGAAGGCTGAGCTACGAGTTGACAACGTTCTCGCCGGAGGTACGTGTTCTTCGGTAGACGGCACAGAAGATGGTTGACTACGTACAGTTGTGTTGAATGGCTTAGTCCTCTGAGAAGGTAGTGGTGTAGAAGGTATAGGGTCTCGTCCTAGTTCAAGGTTCGAGCGGGAGAGATACCCATCCAATTCGTTCTCCTTCATCTTCGGATTTTTAATAACTGGCCTCTTCTCGATTGTTCCCACCGAAGACGAATCCGAATAATCATCGGGGATTACATGACGAATGGTCGCTGATGATTTGTGCCTCCAGTCTTCGTGAGCCTGAGAGCTACATCTTGGGGGCACAGCGCTCGTGCTGATAAAATCGTCCTCACTCTTCTGCCTTTGCATTTTACCTCTTTGAGAATTTTTGTTCGTGTCTGCTAGCCTTTTCATAAGTGCCGAGTAAATTCTTTGGCTGTCAACAGTGGCTGGCTGTGGGGGCATCGACGGTGGCAGGGAGTAAATACCAATCCCTGCGTGCGTAGCATGATGAGTGGCAGAAGGAGACCTTGCCGATGATGATGAGATATGCGTGCCATTTTCTTTTATAACTGACAGTCTCTGCCTGTCCCATTCTCCTCTGTGACTATTGACTGTGTTTGCGTCCGAATTTGTCCAGCTGGTGACTCGAGATCTCTCGTCTGAAGCTCTCCTCTCACTCTTCAAGCTCTCTACACTACCCTTCCGCGAACGGAGTTGCTGGTATGATGGAACAGCATGTAGAGATGGTATGCCAGAAGGCACACGAGACAGCGCTGCCTCATCGCTTGTGGGATCATATGGAAACTCGTCATCTCCCGTATAATTAGGTTCCTCAAAATCCGTGATATGAGTCTTTGTAGCTTCGATCTGCTGAGGAGGGAACGTAGCATCATCGGTATCACCTTTGACTAAATTAAAGAAACTCTTCAACTTGTGCTTAAAGTTATGTGAAACCTTCCGAGCCCGATTTCTCAAGCTGCCATCTCTGGGAGCTTTTCCATCTGTAGGCAGTGTATCATTACTACCACTCCTCATGCTCCTTCTGAGGTACTTTTCTGTATTTGTCGGCTTCGAACGAAGTAGGGCTGGAGACTGTGACCCCGTCGTCTTTTCCTTACTGCTCGAAGTTCTCGTTATTTCATCATTAGATACAGCCATTGGAACACTGCCACGACGCTTGGAGAATAGCGTAGGTTGGTCACGACGAGCCTTAAGGAATGACATAGATTTTGGCGCTTTGAGTTCCGTCTTCTGCATGTTGGTGTCTACCATCGGACTTGATAAACCTGCCGATGACGGAGAGAGCTGGTTCGTCGTCGCTAACGATGGAGCTTGGACATAGTTCCTTGAAGTCATACTCGCTTCAGAACAGGTGAACATTGATCTAGATTTTCGAATTCTCCGATACGACGAAGGAGCCGACGCAACGTCATCTTCGGGAGTGTAATACTCTTCACTGGCAAGAAGCGCATTGATGTAATCACCTGCGGCACCTTTGACAGCAGAGACCATCCCCGCGGCAGAGGCACTGCTCGTTGAACGTGAGTCAATATCTTTCGTAGCTGGTCTAACTGTACCGGTAGCCACAGGCGCTTGTTTCGATGCTTCTGTGGCAGCATAGCCTCTCGAGTGCCGTAGAACACCTGCTTGTACGAAGCGGACACTCTGCTGGCGTCTGAGAGTAAAGTCATTATTACGTCGATTGGGAGTACGGTTATAACCAGGGGACGAGTTTGAATCATCGCTCCGGGAAGGTGGCCATAATGTTTCATCTATAGTAGAGCGTTCCTTTGCTCTTGCGAAGGCTTGCGCAGCAGCAGCTTGAGCATCACGTTCCGCTTTCATAGGATGGATATGTTCTAGATGAACACTTTTTGTAGAAGAGGTCGACTTTCGACGATCGAGACGATGGAACTTGGAGCTGTTTCGATGATGCATCCTACTATAAAGATTTGATAATGTACTTATACGAGGATGTTATTGAGCCAAACAAAAGAGAGCAGAGAGACAAATGATAGTCTCAAGGAAGAGAAAGTAAAGGTTTAAGTTGATCCAATTCCAATGATGGATCGGTGATTATGTACGTGTCTAATACAAGCTAACCAAAAGCAAGGCCTTTTTCAATGTGAAAGATCTGGAAGATCTAGACTGAGATGATAGGGCTGAAAGTGGATGAATGTATGTGCTATGATGGGAATATGTGAAGATGAAGAAAGTGAGAGAGCAGATTCCGTTCACGTTTTCTAAGTTCTCCTAATCTTCGTCTGATAACGAAGTAGGTAATTACTCTGGGTAGAGGACTCTTTCCGTCTACGATGCGTCTTATACCTGCCGTTTATATTTTATATCGTGGTACCCTCCTTGTCCATGTCCGCGATATAGCTTCACACCTTCTATAATCTGGACAGAGATAAGGGAAGAAGCACATACATATGTACTGGTATAGTACATTAACCCGACGCACATGTATAGGGCAATCCATTACAGTTTACCTTTTACTTATAAGAGGTATACACACATGCATAGATGTATGTAGACGTATTCCCAAGACAACTACAACGTAGACCAAAGCTTCAACACCATCTACATGTATCCCCTATAGGTAGTACGCACTACGAAGGCACGCACAGGCAATTGGGTAGAAAGGTATAACAATAAAAACTTGGACGCTGATGGTAACGAGAATTGCTATTGGAACCATTACTATACGGATCTAACGAGACGTAATCATACTACCAAAAGGGGACTACCTGCGTGTGTACAAGTATAGAAAGCCAGGTTCAACGATGCCCCAAAAGACACTACACTTCAATAATCTATGTCCCGTTGCAAACTTGCCAGATGCCTAATATCCCACTAAGCGGAAATCCTGTTAGCTGAGGACCACATTTGTTACATGACTTTATACACGTAGCTCGTCGAAAAATTCGCGAAGCTCCTCCTCAACGACTTCATGGATCTTGCTGGAAAGCTCTTCAGCCTTTCCGGAGAGCGAAGAAACACCCTTGACAACAGTACCCGAAACCACGTTGAGGTCGTGCTCGATAGCCTTCTCGAGCTCGTCGAGTGAAATTGAGTTGTCAGCCGAAGCCTCAGCAGTGTAGCCACCGAGCTCAACGATCTTGCTGTAGTTGGAGTAACCACCTCCGTTCCAGGCGAGAAGGTTGGGAGTATCGCTGGGAATGTCAGAGAGGGCACCCTTAGTAGCGATGGTAACCATGTTGGACTTGAGCTTCTCCGGGGTGATCTCGGCCATGCCGTACTCGGAGTCCTTGCTAGGCTGCAGAGAGAGGAAGTAGGCAGTCAAACCGCAGATGTGGGGCGACGCCATAGAAGTGCCAGAAATGGTGTTGATGGCAGTCTTGCTCCCGATCCAGGTCGACTGGATGCTAAGACCAGGTCCAAAGATGTCAACACACTTGCCCCAGTTGGAGAAGTAAGCGCGGCTGTCATCGAGAGCGCTAGCACCGACGGTGATAGCCTTTTCGGCGGCGGCGGGAGAGTACTTGCAGGCATCGGCGTTGTCGTTACCCGCGGCCACGGCGAAGTGCAGGCCAGCTGATACGGCAGCATTAACAGCCTGGTCCAAGGAAGGAGATTTGCCGCCACCAAGAGACATGTTGGCGGTTGATCCCTTGAAACCTTTACGTGTACCCTTCTTAGCCTTAGCAACCTCCTCAATGTGTTGCTCAGCAGCCCACTCAACACCCTTCATGACATCAGACATGGAACCAGATCCGTTTGACCTGAGAACCTTTACAGCGCGTACATTGGCCTTCTTGGCAACACCATACTTCTTGCCAGCAATAGTGCCAGAGCAGTGAGTTCCGTGACCATTACCATCAACGTCCTCATCACCAGTCGGAACAGTCTTGCCCCAGGAGGCGCGTCCCTCGAAGTCAACATGCTCAGTGTTGCAGCCGGTGTCAATGACATAGACATCGACACCTTCACCGCCATCAGCGGCATACAGATACTTATTGTAGGTACCGAAAGAGAGCTGTTTCCGGTGGGAAATTCGGGCCAATCCCCACGGGGCATTCTTCTCAAGATCGGGTTCCGATTCCTCTAGAGCATGAACGATGGAATCTTTCTCAATGAAATCGACCTGTTATGGTTGTGTCAATAGATGTATTTGAAGTAACTTGTTCCAATGAGTTTAGATACTTACATCAGGATGCCTTCGGACCTCTTCAATGATAGAGTCGTCGAAGTGGCCGGAATATCCGAGGAAATCAGTACCAATCTTTAAGGTGTGCTTCAGACCCTTAAAGGAGTCAACAACATCGCCTAGAAGAGGGATCTGACCACGCTTTCGAAGCTCTAATCGCTCATCTTCGCGGTCGCTATGTATCTTCTGAACCCAGGAATGGTGATCCGCGGCGGAAGACTCGGACACGTGACGTTTGAACTTAACGATGTACGAGTTGGGAACCTCTTCGGCTGTAGAAGACGAGATCAAAGGAGCAACTCCGTCGTGAATGGTCTCGTAGCTAAACGAGGGTGCAGCAGCTGCAGCACAGGCAAGTGAGAGAGCTACGAAGCCCCTCATGTTGATAAATGAGGATGGTTATAGATGGAAACAGCTTGATAAGTAATAAGATAGATGATCGCACGAGGGAATGATAAGTCTGCCTGCGACTCGAAGAAACCCAGAAAATGTTGTATAAAGGGGAAAACCGGAGGAACCAAGTAAATGGAGCCCCGTAGGAGTTTTTATTTCACAAAGAGATGATGCTTTGTGATTGATGATTTGGGGGGGAGAAAAGATGAGATGATGGGGAGAGATGAGAGGATGAAAAAGGAAGAAAAAGAAGAAGAAGGAGAAGAAGGTTGTCGAGCGAAAGCGGGCAAAGATAAAAGGTGACTGCCACAGCAATGCGCCGAGCTTACCTACACACGGTTACACGGTTACACGGTTACCTAGGTACAAGGTACCCTGATTGTGCACTAAGAATGGTTGCCTTCCCCAGCATGAAGCGGCGCAGGTGACGCACACAGCCGCCGGGCCAACCAGATAAGAGCGGAAATACTAGCTCGTACTATGTATGTACTAGGTCGCAACAGCCAATACTGGGGCTATTGTTGCAGGCTGACCTTTAGGCCAAACCTAAATGGGTTAGATCTGCTTTGTTGGTGGAAGCCCCCCAAACTCACCAGCATGCTTTATGTACCATATGCTCATAGATACTATGGTGAAGGTACATAATGCACCTTGAAGGATTGCAATTTGATCATCGGCCACCCTCATTGTCGGGAGTTTTTATGGTTTACTTATCTCAGTTATCTGCTTTATTTAGCTGTTCAGCATGCAGGCACTGTACTATAGGCACCTAATATTACATTTATGTACATACATAGTAGGCTACATACAATGTATGTAGAATGTGACGTCTTCATGTACATATTGATGTATGTAGGTAGGTATACAGCATTCCTTGGATATATCCTAGTCTCTGAAATGAACCATTCTATTTCTAATCCCAGTGGCAATACACTACAGTATTAATAGACGAAGACCGGAATCGGATTTTAAACTACACAGTACACTATGCATACTATTAGCTGGAGCTCCAAGTATGGGGTGGATAGAACAACTGGTCTGAGTAATGGAGACATTCTATGTACTGTGTATCGTGTATCGTGTATCGTGCTCAATCGATTCCGGCTCACGCGGTTGACCAGTTGCCGATGAGCACCTAAACAGGCATAGAGTATTAATTTCAATCCGTTGAGTTCCATAAGCAATTGGCCAGCGATAAGCATACCTCCTTTACAGCCGACGCGGTACCTAATCTTATCAGCATATCTCTACCTAGTCTTACATTAATAGCAGGTAATGTTTGCATACATACCCCTAAAGGTTGCCTGATTGAAATATTACATACGTGTACGTGCTTTGCATGTTATGCAAGCTCCGAGGTCTCTTGGACCCTGAAAATGCTATGCATTGCCATCGACACGAAGGTTCAGAACTGTACATAGTAACATTACAGATATCAACAAGTATCTCCTATAAACACCAATTATTATGCATGATAATTTATTATGTACTATAGTCTATAGACATCTCGAACTACCTCATAACGGTTCTTATTACGGATTACATCGATATTAAAACAAACAAGGTTAAATAAATACGAATATCTCTATTCTAGCTATGATTAACCCCTTAATGACTTTACCTCAGATTATAAGAATATGACATAATTGAGCTAAAGTGATACCGATATACCAGGTACAAGCTTCATTAGTTCAGAACCGCTATTCTCAACCATCGGGAACACTGCTAGCCACTCGATACCTTAGCCCTGCAGCTTAATCTACCGTGTACCTAGGTACGACCCTGGATCAGCTGCACGCCCTTGACTCGGTACCGCGTCTTGGCACTATGACACGTGCTCTCCTATACCTATACAGCTTTCCGGCCTGTATTCCGTATTCCGTACCTACAACGTACACTATGTACGCTGTAAAATGATAGGGGTACATACCTCCTATCAGACACATATTGTATCATGAAGACTTACAGACCGGTATTTTGTTTACACGTGAAGACTTGTTCCGCGTGAGTCTCTTCCCTCCTTACATAACTGTATCTCATATGGCGAGCGTCATCAGCTTACCATCGTCATCTCCATTCAAATCTTTGCTCACTTGACTCGACGTGCATCAAACATGTCTCACCTGTCGGTGTTTATCATTGCATTAATTACATATACTTCTCCGAGCAGACCGATAAAAGGGTTTAAAGGTCTATATATACCTAAGGTAAGAGAACAATTTGATTTTCATTTCTCAAAGTCAAGCGTCTCTTTATCTGCTCTAGGTATTACAATGTCTAGCGATTTTATATCAGGGTGAAAAAGTTGCCTGGTGCTGAAAGTATTTAAAGCCATACTTCCGTATCAGAAGTGTTTGGTCATCTCATGTGGTCATAAATTATAATATCTTGTTTATATTTACCGTCAATGGTGGTACGGTGCCTGCTATTCCTTCCTTAAGCGACCCTTTGGGGTATTGAATAAGTTAGAAGGCGGGATTTCGGGCCACCCCTAAGGACAAACCGCCCTGTCAAAAGTGGATATTTCAGCCAATCACAACTAAGAGACTTACCAGGATCTTGGTTTTCTAATATAAATCCAATGTATCTTTTTTAGATTTTATTCAACCAATTAAAAGCTTAATTCTTATCGATATATCCTGCACCGATTTGATTGGGCCATATAGAAGCTACGTAATGCAGCAAACAGTCACATGACATAAACAGCTATCACGTGATCCAGTAAGAATTATATAAAAGCATTTTTATACTTAGTTTAATTAGTTTATTAAGTGATATCACGTGATCAAGCTAGATAATAGTGTCACGTGATGGTCAGGCTCTTCTCTAAAAATGGGGAATACCAGCGTGTTCGCATTTTAATTGGTTACAGCTGAGGCTGACTAGCTGAATGCGATTGGCTATATGTCATGTGACGTGACGCTATGGCTCAACCTGGCCGGTTGAGTGAGAAAACCTAAAACGGTCAGGTTTTTTCAGCCAGACCCTAGTAGATAAACCAGAAGACTAAGCTGAATTAGGACTGGCCTGGGCTGGTTATGCTCAAAATGGCAGCCAAGAGCTTGTAAACCAATCATAGTTAAGTATTCATATACCTGCTCAAGAGATGTACCGCACTATACCTAAGAGGGTTTAGACTAAGCCACTTTTGACAGGGCGGTTTGTCCTTAGGGGTGGCCCGAAATCCCGCCTTCTAACTTAAGGTATATAACATAGTTAGGCATTTTGTCAATATCCGTACCTATATTCAAATGCACTGTAGTCTTTAGCTTAGAGGTTTGCATACTTTGATTACCTAGGTCGATATTCATAGAATCATAACGTCCGTTACCTACCTAGGTACCTACCATAAGGGCTAATAGTCAGTTATATGTCAAGCCTCTAATAATATATCTAACATAGTAAACCTAAAAGGCAACTAATTTATGCTCTTGACACTATCAATGCCGAAACGCATCGTGTTTCGTAGCATACGAGACTGGTATGCTATCGCGTAAGGTAGACAGGAGCTTTCAACTGTAAACTACCTATCTAAGTTGACGATCAACGACGACGTAGAAAACGTTCTTTTGTTAGCTCTAGCTCACTAACACATAGTATGTGTATATGCGTGTATCCAGTATCATATGTCCAACCCTTAAATACATTGAAAGGGGTAAGGTATGTATATTTTCATCGTAAATATCATATCCTTTAAGTATTTCGTCTCTGTGGTTAGTGCTACTTATGAGGTAGGTATATAGTAATTGATGATTGTTAAGTTCTGGAGCTACATATATCATTGATATTTGATTATCTGGTAGAGTTATATCGCAGATACAGTTTTATGTGGTAAAGAGGTAGGTAACCTCGAGTTAAAGCTCAGCGCTATGCACGAGCCACTTTGATGCACGTCCAATTGATGCAACCTCTGTATGTACCTTCCACGAATGATTGTATGAGTAACATGTAGATATTGGGTTTCTGATGGTATGGTAGGTACCTGGGTAGCTTGTAATTACAGGCTCTACACAGTAGATACCTACATGTACTACAAGTAGGTAACATTTGAACTTTGTAGTTATTATCTAATAACTACACAAAATAATATGTAGAACTTCTATTTTCTAACAAACTTGAACTTGACTTTTATTTGACTGACTGGCTGATCAACGTTAACTTTGCTGTAAAGCTGTACGGAACCTCCGGGTTCTTTTTTTTTTTTTTTCTCTTTACCAAACTACTGCGACTCTCTTCTTCCGCTTCAAGTTTGACGTAGTATACTAGGCCAATCAACGCTTTGCCTACCTTCTAACCTATCTCCGATTTCCTCTTCTCCCCCGTCCCGAATCATCGTCGTCAATTGTCGCGAGAGCTAAAACTCCAACACTTCGATGCCCTCCGGTTTAGACGGTAGCCTAGCCCCCAACAGGGTGCTAGCAGATTCACCTTCATCTCTCGAAGTATGAGGAAAGAAATGACTTTTCTTTCTTGCGCACATTTAATCTTTTGTTACCATCACCATGTCTTCGCGGCAGGGTCGCTATCGATCGTCCACGTCTACCTCGACACCGCTAGCAACTACTAAAGCTACCGAAGTCCTTCAAAATCTCCTCGAAGCCGTTTCATCTACCCTCTCCACATCCTCGGACAACGGATACCCCGAGTTTGGTCCATTACTAGATCAGATACGTCATATTCGACAACATCTTTCTGCCACTGCCCCGCCAAGTTCCGTCCAAGATGATTTTAGGCATTTACGAGGTTTTCACCATCTCTTCGACGTGTTACGCTCGTTCTCAGGCTTCTATAACCTCCAGACGAGAGATGAAGACGAGAAGCAGGGTTTCTTCGACCTTCTCGATGCCGTCTTTGCTGTATTAGCTGCTGCGTTCCGCAACCATCCCGGCAACCGGCGATATTTTCGAACCCGGGTTGAAGGTGGTGGTTGGGATGCGTTAGAGCAGATAATAGCAAGTATCGGGCTAGGAGGTACCGACTCGGATCTCTGGACCAGTTGTCAGTTATTTGGGAAGCTCTTTACCTTAGCATTAAATGATACTGCGCTGGACCAACTATGCTGCTCTGCTACATTAGACGATACCGCGCCTTGGGTCTTGATAGCGTCTACTGAGCTTAACATCGGAGAGGATGGCACTAAAAGCGAGGACCACGAACCCGATCGTTTAGCTGACCAGACAGCGTTGCTCGAATTAGCAATCAACAAGAGTATTGGCCCCAAATCGATTTTGCAAAACGCTGAGGTCGTCCGTACTATTGTGGACTTTTGGGAATCGCTGCCACATGATAAGAAGGCCCCCGAAAACACAGCATCGTTGCTTGTTCTCAAAATATTATCTTCGATCATAGATGTTTCTAACATCAACCTATGCCTAGTTCATGAGACCGGTGTCTTCTCTCGATTCTTAAAACTAATCTTCAACAAAGATACGCCCCTGAATGATGCTGAGCGGGAGACAGTTCTAACCATTTGTCGATCTCTCATGCCCTTTGGCGTAAACCGACTTATTGACGCACAGGAACTTCTACTCAACCCTTCTCTAAGCTCGTCAGATTTTTGCCTAGAGATGGTGCATAAATATGACGGTCCTCCATACATACAATTCGACCTGTCTCAGCATGGTCACTCTTCTATCGAGTTGCCTAGCATAGGTCGTCCATTCCCTCCCCAGTCATCTGCTGGGTACACGTTCACCGCTTGGTTACGTGTTGATCAGTTTGACCCGAGGTCCCATACAACGCTTTTCGGTGCCTTCGACTCAACCCAAACCTGTTTCGTGCTCGCATATTTGGAACAAGATACCCATAATTTCATTTTACAGACATCAGTTACTTCCAATCGACCGAGCGTCCGGTTTAGAACCTTCACGTTCAAAGAAGGGAGATGGTATCATATTGCGGTGACTCATCGGCGACCTAAAACGATGACGCCTAGCCGAGCTTCTTTATATGTAAATGGTGAATTCGTTGAACAGATACGGGCGTCCTATCCTGCGTCTCCCCCGCTTTCTAATGGTAGCACGGAAAGTTTTGCGTCTTTTACCTCTTCCAGTAGTAAAACTATGCCGGTCCAGACATTTCTAGGCACACCTCGAGAACTTTCCTCTCACTTGGGCGCTGGGTTAATACATTCGAAGTGGTCTCTTGGTACAGCTCATCTTTTCGATGACGTATTGAGCGATGACTTCCTCTCTGTTCCCAGTCGACTAGGAACTCGTTACCAAGGGAATTTTCAGGACTGCCTCGGCGGGTTCCAAACGTATGCCGCGTCTGCTGCTCTAGGCCTCCGTAACGATCTTGTCAGCACTGGGAAAGAAGATTCTGATATTATGAAGATTATTAAAGATAAGGCAAGCTATGTGGTTCCGGAGCATAGAATCATCCTTAGTGTCTTACCGTCTTCGATCTTCCGGGAAAAGGAACACTTTGGAGAGTCACAGCTATATCGTGCTTTGTCCCGTGGGCCTGCTCATACGCTTGTCCAGATGGTTCTTAAAAACGGCACTGGTATAGCTATCAATGCGGCGCTGCCCTCCATTAATGACGCCCTGCTACGTTCTAATGGCGTGGCGATTCTAACTGGGGATCCCATTGTTGCGGTGCCTCAACTTCTTGACGATGCACTCTGGCAACTCGCGGGCTTTACGCCACTTGCATTAAAATTGGTCGAACGTGCTTCATCAACCGAGACCCTTGTTCGTGCTGTAGAGATGGTGTTTCGATGTATCAACTCCAGCTGGCGAAACAGCGAGGCGATGGAGAAAGATGGAGGTTATGCGATATTGGCAATTTTACTAAAAGCCAAACTCGGATCTGGAGGATCAGTGAGCGAAACCTTGACTCAGAAGCTGGTCCTTCAGAATACCGAAAAGGACAAATTATGTCTCCAGCTGCTTAGCCTTGTCTTGGGCTTCGTCGGATACAAACATCGAGATCCTCTCGAATCGGTCATTATAAACCCCCTAGCATACCGCGTCCTCCTCGTCGATTTTGATGGCTGGAGAAGATGCGGGTCCCTTGTCCAAGAACTGTATTACAAGCAATTCATTAATTTTGCTGTGATGAGCAAGTATCATCAATACAACAATCGCAGATTATTTCGAATGCGTGAGTCTTCTGCAATCTAGCAAGAGATTGAACTTGATTATGCTAACCCTATCTTGCATCAGGGATCGTGAAGAGGCTTCTCGATGCTGTAAAGTCCGAGCCTCTGCTAGAGAGTGTCCTTCCTTTTTTTGTAAGCGCTGTGAAGAACCTAGTAAAATGCAATTACAATACGGAGGTGCATCAGTCGCTTGCTCTATTCATTACATATGCCTTTCATCCTCCGTCGAGGTCTCGTCCACGTACTCCAAAAGCGGCGAGTCGCCGGGCCTCTCATAGTGTCTCGCTACGACCAGCAGTCAATGTAAATGGAACGGACGTGCTTGACGGGCGGTCGCTCACAAAACGAGAGGTTGGAATACGTCTCTTAGACATGTACAGCCAATTGCTATGCGAAAAGGGGAACCTGATGATTATTCGGAAGTTCGCTAAGACTGTGACAAACAAGGTACTTGACGCAAGGCCATCGCGAAAGAATTCCAAGCTGACGATGGTCCAGTGGCTTTTGTATCTTCTCACAGAAAATGACCCGGAGATTGTAGTAACCGGCTGCAAAATACTCGCCAGACTCTTGGTCACCCACGGCACGGCTTATATCAACAAATTTTCGGGCAAGACGGGAGGTTTCTGCATTATGGCCCATCGCCTCAAGCGATGGTGGGATATTCCGACTCTTTGGCCTATCTGCTTCAGCGTACTTTTCGGATACGACGTTGCAGAAATCGATTTCGAACAGAACTTCGACTTCTTCAGCTTATTAGAAACATTCGGGAAGTGCAAAATTGCTAATCCAGATGCGTTACCCATTATCACGGCCATGATCCAGCACGCCTTGAAAGATATCCTGAAGGACCAGGAAGATCCAGCTTCTCCTCCCGTGGGTGATTTGCGGTTAGAACCCACAGTAGCTCACCATGAAAATTCGGGCACAAGGCCACGAGCACGGTCAATGTCACTTCGGAAAGAGCTTGAGTCTCGAGGTATGTCACCTAAGTTTTTACTTTGTTACTATAGAATTGGCTGATTGTCGTTTAAGAAACAACTCAACCTCGAGTTGAGCGCAGTGCCGGGAACGCCGCTGTACTACAAACTGTGATTCGTTTTATGGCGGATCTTCATGCTCGATCGGGGGACTTCCGGGATTTTGCATTATCTTCAGACTACACTAGGTTGCTCTTGACTTCGCTGTATCCTGCCATCGTGAGCGCAGACCCGGTTAGTCCTGAAACTGAACTCAATTCTAGGGACTCGGCGCTCACTTTTGAGGGCGGGGATGTCATTATCCGTCCAATTGGCGGGACGTCAAGTGATACTCCTGTAGTTAGGACATCCAGTACAACTGATTCACCGTTACCAGCTCGCGGGACTGCCGGTACTCGCCGGGGGACTCAGTTACGTAAAGCCTCATCTTTTATACTTCTATCTCAGAATTCTGGTCAAGCCAGCCCAGCCCGTCTCGTTCATGTTATGTCTCCAAAAAATAGGATTTCTGATCACAACATCGGCCATGGGCTCGTTGAAGGTCTCCTCGAACTCGTTATAAACGTGTTTATAGATCAGCTACTGGCACGGAAAGAATTTCCGGGATTTGGGCTATTCCTCAAGGTACCTCCTGGATTTCAAGAGCACCAGGCATACTTCGAGTCGTATGTGTTGAAGAGCTCTATCGTTCACATATCAACGGCGATAAAGCTCGATTGGAAGGCTCTTAGCGAGCCGAAAGTGCTTACCAACATGGCTAGGTTCAGTCTTCATATGGTGGAAGCGATCTTTGAGGGTTGGTTTATGAAGGGCACTGAATCGATGCTAGATTTTGCTGGGTTACTACTCGAATATTTACAAAAACCAGAGGTTGCTAAAATGAAAACTGTAAGGCTATGTAGCCAAGCAGTGACGACCATTCGTGGCTCATTCCTTAAGCTCGTCTTGCTGCGATTATCAGAAATGGACGATCCCCAGACTACGAAGGCAGAGGCAAATTTCTCTATGGACAAGATACTTTACTGGCAGATGGTTGTGTTAGCATCCCTATCACCTGACGAAGATTATATGAAGCTCTTTTGGTACCAGCTATATACTAAATTGGTGGACATGAGGCGAGCCGTACGTCTTGCTGCGGTCAATATCTGGCGCATCATGCTCGTCCAAAAGCCCGAGGAATGTTCGTCATTATTTCGATTATTCGTGATATCAGATCAATCTCAACTAGCAGCAGACTTCCAGAAACTCACAGAACTTGACACGGACACTTTCATTGAATGGGTTGATCAACACCGGCCTTCACTTGACGCATTATTTCTCGGGGGACTTTCGAGAGCCTGGGAGGAATTTGTTAGCGTTGAAAACCTGCGAACGACAGAAACAGCAAAATCACGATTAACAAAACGCAAAGAAATTTTAAAGCGATGGAATTCCGAGATGGTCGAGCGAGGGAACATCCTCTTGCGTCATGATATGGCCAATTCGGCGTGGATGAAGTCTATATACGCTTCTGAGCATTTTAAGCATCAACGTCTCATGCAGGATCAACAAGACGATGTTGCTTACTTTTCATCCGCATTTTCCAAGATGGAAAAGGACCTTGATCGACCGGGGGCTGTTTTATATAACCCTAAGCCTATGAAATGGAAGCTCGATAGGACAGAAGGTCGCAACCGTATGCGCCTTCGACTTCTACCCGACATTACTACTAACCACGACCAATACCAACCTAAACGTAGAACAATAGACCAGGCACCGATTTCTGTTCCCAAGCCAGACATAGCTGCTCCCCCAACTGGGGTTATTGCATCAATGGAACCCAATCTATCACCCATGCGTCAGGGGCGGATAAGCAGTGTTGGCGAGGGTGTCGAGGACGATTCTGAGGGTACTTCTACCAATACGCAGGGTGATGCAAAGGTTGCGCAGTCAGTCATTCCTGAAGATGATTTCGAAATGGTAGACGATCCGAACGACCCTAATGAGGCGGATGACGGATTTGAAGACAAGAACAGAAGGGTAATGAGACGCTTGCAACCGGGAGATGCCGTGCAACAAGTGTATAACGTCTCGCGCGTGATAGGCCTCGAGGCATTTGAGGGCATTCTTCTGGTAGGAAAGAATGCTCTGTACTTGATGGATAGTTTCTTCCAGTGTGCGGATGGAGAAATTGTAAACGTTTGGGAGGCACCGGCCGAAGAACGTGACCCTTTCTCCCAGATCATCGCGGGGCCGAAGTCTGGTGAGAACCGACAGACCACGAGTGGCAGTTCTCAAGACTCTCGTAGTTGGAAATGGTACGATGTTATAAGTATCTCTAAGCGTCGATTCCTATTCCGAGATGTCGCGATTGAGATATTCTTCACTGATGGCCGCAGCTATCTTCTAACTGCCAAGAATCCAACTATGAGAGATGAGATCTTCGTGAAACTCACGAACAAGACGCCTCACACCGCAGGGGCTAGTTCTTTGCCCAACCCGGAAGATGCCTGGCGTTTAGAGTCGCTCAAAGTTTTTGAAGAGTCGCCCCAGACATTTGGGTCAAAGTTTGGTAGCATCTTCAACTCATCTCCGTGGAACCCTCTGATGCGCCGGTGGCAACGAGGTGAAATCTCAAATTTCCACTACCTGATGCTTGTCAACACAATGGCGGGCCGGACTTTCAACGACCTGACGCAATATCCGGTATTTCCTTGGGTTTTAGCAGATTACACGAGCGAAGAATTAGATCTAAACGATCCTGCCACGTTCCGAGACTTGTCGAAGCCCATGGGTGCGCAGACCACGCGGCGTCAGTCCGACTACCAATCCAGATACACTAGTTTAGCTGAGATTGGCGAGACGCCTTTTCACTACGGTACCCATTACTCATCTGCTATGATCGTTGCATCGTACCTGATCCGATTGCCTCCTTTTGTGCAATCCTTCATCCTTCTGCAGGGCGGCGCCTTTGATCATGCAGATCGACTTTTCTTCTCGATCGAAGGATCGTGGAAATCTGCTTCCCAGGATAACGGGTCCGACGTACGAGAGCTGATACCTGAATTCTTCTACCTCCCTGACTTCCTAACCAATGTTAATGGATACAACTTTGGTGACCGTCAAGGTACAGGAGGTCGAGTAAATAATGTTGAATTACCTCCATGGGCGAAAGGGGATCCCAAGATATTCATTGCCAAGCATCGCGAGGCTCTCGAGAGCCCCTATGTCAGCCAAAATCTCCATCTCTGGATCGACTTAGTATTTGGTCACAAGCAACGTGGCGAGGCCGCCGTGGAGAATCTAAACGTGTTCCATTATCTTTCGTATTACGGCGCAAAGGATCTAGATAACATTACAGACTCGAACGAACGACATGCCACAACAAGTATCATCCACAACTTTGGACAGACACCGCACCAAGTCTTCAACAAACCCCACCCATCTCGGGAAAATGTCACATTCCCTGTAAAGAGGCTCGATACGGCCAGCCATGCCCTTGCAAGGATACCTCACCCGCTTCTCGAAAGTCGCGAACGGGTTGCCTCGCTAATCTATTCACCCAAATTAGATCGACTCTTGTGCTCGTCCCCATTCCGTCTCAATCTTCCGCCATTCTTTGACAAATACCTGGAGTGGGGTTATGCCGACAATAGCGTCCGTTTCTATCACACCGAAAATCGGAGGAGCGCGGGAGTCAGCGAAAATTTACACATCGGCCAAATCTCTTGCATCGTCATCGCGGATTCCAAAACGTTAATCACTGCGGGCGAAGATTGTGTGGTGTCCGTGTTCACTATCCAAACGACCGCAGGCAAACCTGTGGAGCTGGTACATCGCTCGTCACTCTTCGGACATAAGACACCGGTCACGACGATCGCCGTGTCTAAGGCCTTTAGTACTGTGGTGACGATTTCTGGAGACGGGCACGCGTTCCTCTGGGATCTGAACCGCCTTGAGTTCGTGCGAAAGTTGAACAACACCCGGGCTGTAGAGTGCGCTCGCATCAACGATGTTTCCGGCGAGATAATGCTATGTTCGGGCCCCAACGTAGCGTTGTACACGATTAATGGCGACCTGATGCTTGATCAGAACGTGTGCATCGAGCATGACGACTACGTGTACTCATGTTGCTTCTACGAAGGCTCTGGCAACGAGTGGCTGGAGAACTACCTCATATTCACAGGACACAGAAGAGGGAGGGCGAACATCTGGAAACGGGTGGTCAAGAGCGGCAAATGGGCGCTGGAGTTGGTGCGGCGGCTGGACCACATCGATACGCGTAGCGAAACGGGAACAAACACGGAGGCTGCTATCACTTGCATCACACCGATGCCGCAGCTGGTATATACCGGAGATGATGATGGACGAGTGGTGAGTTGATATTATCTATTCAAATTGTGGACAAATACGGACATGGTCGAGACTAATGGAAGCTAGTATGAATGGAACTTGATCCCGCGGGAGAGATAGAGTCTATCTCCTAGACGACGATCATCTGCAGTGTTCTGGAAGTTCCGGTCGAAGAGCGTTGGTGCATAGGGTCGGCGTTTTGCTCGAGGGTTTAGCTCTCGATGTTTGATATGATACGGCGCAATCATGATCAAGACGTGGCCCGGTCTCCAGGATAGACGGCCTACATAGATTAGGTTATAAAGAACAAAGTGCGGTAGCGGTGGTTGCGCAAACGGAACAGAAAATCTTGACCTGGTTGACCAGATTCAACCTCACTTCGAAACGATGCTCGTGTTGATGCTTGGTGTAGTGCTGTGATACATTATCTCGGACGTCCTGCTGGCCTTTTTTTTCTTTGTCCGCCGTCTATTCCAAGCCCTAACGGCTGAAGGACTTTGGAGTATATGTGCCCTTTCATATATACACGTAGACGTATCTACCGATTATCAATAGCAATCTTCATTCCCCTAGCCTCATTATGTTCATGGTATTCAGTCATCGTAACCGGATAACGTCTTTCTCGGACCGGAGGGAACTATGGTATGGGTATTCGCATTAGTATCATATTCTCAGAGGATTTCCTCTCTGAGGATTCTTCTCTCCTTTCCTATTCCTCTCTCACCCCATCTCCAAAGCACCAAGAACGACAAGGGAAAAAGAAGAAGAAGAAAAAGAAAGAGACGAACGTACTGGGATATGTGACGGGAATAGGCGCGGCCCTCTCGTATCCAAACCGTCTCAGTATAGGCGGGGCGACGACGAGGGTGACGGGACCGGCGGCGGCGATCATGACGGACCAGAAGTATGCGGGCTTCTCGCGGGCGGCCCAGCGGCAGTATCGGATGGGGCCGGCCCAGAAATGGGGTAAAGCGGACATTTTTGTGGTTGGTTTGTTTTTAATTTATTATTATTTTTATTTTTTATAATATATCCCCCTTTTTTGTAAGATTTCGTATGTGGTTCTCCTTGTTAAGAAGCGGGATGGTGAAGGTGGCCGCTGAAAATGACGATTTGTGAGGTGAGGTGATTAAGTAAAAGGAAAGCTTCGGAGGGATTGGATCTTATTGGTCCTTGAATAGATGAAGGTTATCTAATCATCTATGCATGCATGTTGTACTCAAGTATCAAGTGGATCCACGCTAATACGGTAGGGCCACGTAATTGAGTAATTGACCTCGATGCCGATAGCTCCCACGTAGCTCAAAAAAAAAGAAGGCTTAGCAGGTACAGCCTACACATGTCTACTACAACCTTCTTTCGCACTTCCTAAATTCAGCCACTTACAACTTTTTATTTTCTATTTTTTTTATTTCATTACTTTTTTTTTATTTTTTATATCTGGCGACCATTTGAACGAATCTGGAATTCGAACGTGTGAAGAAATTAATCCAGAAAGAGAACAGAAAGTGACACACCTTGACATCCTTTCACAGCCGAGTCACCGGTCCCATGAGCGGCAACGCTTTTGCTCTCGCATTCTTCTTTTCTTTTCTCTTTCGCTTTTGAATCTCATTGGCGAAAGAATAGAAAAGATAGAAGAGGGAGAGAAAAGAAGGAGAGAAAGAGAAAAGAAGAAGAAGGAGAAGAAGAAGGAAGACCATCGAGATGAAGTCCCTACTTTCCTTCTTACTTCTGCTCTTTGCAGCTTTTGTCCATGCAATCAGCTCTAGTGGAGATAGGTTATTGGTTGTATTAGAAGATGTTGCCGAAAAAGAGACTTATTCCAAGTTCCTCGGTGATTTGGAGGGTATGTAAAGCTCGGCTCTCATCCCGACCTATTGAGGATGCCGATACTCGATACTTGATACTGATAGTATATGTGTAACCAGACCGTGGATTTCATATCAGTTACGAAACTCCCAAGAGCGAAGGTCTAAGCTTGTTCCACTTGGGAGAGAAATCCTATGACCATGTTCTCTTCTTCCCCATCAAGACCAAGGGTATGCTACATATATGATTTACAACTACTCTATAGATATTCGATATCATGCTCTTGATGGAAGACACTGACAATACGAAAGGACTCGGCCCGAACTTGACACCCAAGATCCTCCTCGATTTCATCAACGCTGACGGTAATATCCTTCTCGCACTCTCAGCCTCGCGCCCTGCGCCGACATCTATCGTGTCTCTTCTTCTCGAGTTAGACATTCATCTACCCCCCGATCGACAAGGTCTCGTAGTCGATCATTTCAATTACGACATATTGTCTGCCGAGGACGAACACGATGTGCTTCTTCTTCCGCCGCAAGGATCGTTGCGCCGAGGTGTCAGAGACTTTTTCAGCCCCATGTCAGTCAACGGCGAGCTCATCGCATTCCCTAACGGAGTGGGCCAGACCCTTGGCTCAGGTCCCCTCCTTTCCCCGATCCTGCGCGCTCCCGCCACATCTTACAGTTACAATCCGAAAGAACAAGCCGACACCATCGACGACCTCTTCGCAAGCGGCTCCCAACTCTCCCTCGTGAGCGCCATGCAGGCGCGCAACTCGGCTCGCTTTACCGTCATCGGCTCCGCCGATATGTTAAGTGATAAGTGGTTCGATGCCGATGTAGAGAAGGTCGGACTTAGGGTCGGACTCAAGACCGCCAACCGCGAATTCGCCAAATTAGTCTCCGGTTGGACCTTCAAGGAGATTGGTGTCATCAAAGTGAACTGGATCGAACACCACTTAAACGAGCCGGGCCAGAGCAACGCGAGCAACCCCAAAATCTATCGTATCAAGAACGATGTCGTATGTCCTGTCCATAACACAAGCTTGTCGGGTCAGTCTATTCAACTAACATGAGCCAGACATACTCCATCTCCCTCTCAGAATACTCGTGGGACAAGTACATCCCCTTCTCGGTCCCTAGGTTCGACGCGGTGCAGCTGGAGTTCAGCATGCTCTCGCCCTTCCACCGGCTGAAGCTGAGCCCGACGGTGTCGGAGGGGGGCGACCGGACGACGTACTCGGCCTCGTTCAAGCTGCCGGACCAGCACGGCATCTTCAACTTCAAGGTCAACTACAAGCGGCCGTTCTACAACTACGTCGAGGAGAAGGACACGGTCTCGGTCCGCCACTTCGCCCACGACGAGTGGCCCCGCAGCTACGTCATCTCCGGCGCCTGGCCCTGGGTCACGGGCATCGCCGCCACCGTCCTCGGCTGGCTCGGCTTCTGCGCCGTCTGGCTCTACAGCAAGCCCGTCCCTGCTGCTGCTGCTGGGAAGGGCAAGAAGACGCAGTGAGTGCGCATACCATGTAATTTAAAAGGAAGGAAAGAATATTAGGGGTAACTGAAGGAGGGGGGAGGGATTTACTAGGGAAGGGAAGGTAAGGTGAAGGGTAGGTAGTCTGTTATTCTACTCATCTCGGCTATACGGACCTTTTTTTTTTTTTTTTCATTCCTTCCTTCCTTCCTTTAAAGGGGGAGAGGAAAATAAGGAAAAGGAAAAGGAAAAGGGAAAGGGGGAGGATGGCTATAGCTAAGGCTCCGTACGACCGAGGTTAAGGGTAAAAAGGTCCAGATCACGGCTCGATTAGGTAAATACCAAATATAAAGTCGATTCCAATGTGTTAGGTACACTGAAATATATGATGTCCTACGGGGTATTGCTTTCATCGTTTGGACGCCTTTCATTGGTCGTCTCGTGAATACGTTAGGTACCAGGTATGATGATGTGGAGTTGGTGGGTGGATGGGTGCGAGGTAGATTGGGATTGGGATTGGGATTGGGATTGTTGGCTGAGTTGTGATGGGGTTTAAGTGACGAGTGCCTCCTACATATTCCCACCTACTTACCTACCGACCTACCATCTGTCGGTAGCAGTACGGAACACTGAAGAATTATATTAGGAGGTACCTAGGTAGGTATGATAAATGAATAAGTTCAGTACTATTATTATCGTTACAGGTTGAGATTTCTCGCGTCGTTTAAAGGTACGGAATAGGCAAGTACATGGAATGAAACAGGTACCTGTATTCGTTATAATGCGTGGTTAGGAACGGTGGTTGCATTTAGTATTGATCTGTTGCTATATATGATAACTATGTGTATGGTAGTGCAAACAGAGCATCAAGCTGAGCTTGTCTGGAAATGAAACTTCGTACATAGGGTGGACGTGTCGTATCTGATGTAGCTGACTTCATCTACCATGTGATACATACTAGGGATTGCGCGCCTCGGTGACGTACATGCTGCACAACAACAACGGCTACATCCCATCACCAACTGACATACTTACACTTAGGACTTCCTAGTGTCGAGGTATGCTGTATTATGAGAAGCAATGTAGGCTACTAAGACCTAGGGGAAACGAGACTCGGAAAAGGGGGATAGCGTAGTTGAGTGGAATAGGAACAGGTTTGATAGGATACGCCCTCAGATTAGCTCTCAGGTTCTCATTGACAACCATTCCCTCGCCAGCGTCTCGCGTAGTGGCGTAGCAAGACACAGGCTTGGTTTAGGCTGCCTGCAAATTTGGCTTTTTGGATACGTTGGTCATCACTGGGCGATCTTGGGTTGTGTGTGTTGTGGCTGCTGTCGCAACCGACAACGAAGGAGAAGGAGAGCCTGCTAACACTGGCAGTTCAGCCGTCCTATCACCACCAGACCAAACAGACTCGTAGACATCCCGCAAGGCTCCGATTGAAAACTATGGTTTGTCAGCGAATGATCGTACACGTCATTCTCGAAGAGTATGCTATTGTCGTCTTTGCCCGCGCATGGATGTCGTAGGGTCTGGATGGTACAAGAGGTGAGAGGCTGTTGCCGTGCCAGAGGTGTGCGTTCCCCAGCTCAGATCTCTGTTCTGGTGTTGTCATACGTCACGGGCTTTGGATAAGATTCCGTGACTTCAACAATTTGTAAGATATCTCTTCATCGCTAGGATCATCATGCACGAATAGTCCTGGTCACCTAGAGGTGGGAACCATTGTCAGGTTAGAGGGTTTGATGATTTGATGGTTTGATGGGTAAAACTCGTTGGAGAGTTCGAGAATACTGATGGAGGATTTGGATAGACAAAGACGAAACCTAGGTAACGTAAACAGTGAAGACAAAGTACGTTGGCTCGGGTTGTGATCGTCTATCCTGAGAGGTCGACAATAGTCGCTTCATTCAGCAAGCAAGAAACATCATGGTATAAGCTCAAGGCATTAAGGATTCAAGGTAGCTAAGACATCCAAGTAGCTATCCGTAGAGTTTCCATACTATGCAGTAAAAGCAGACTTGACGTTGGATGAGTTTAGAGAATTTTTGATAAGATCTTGGTAAAGATCAAGGTACGTGAGTAAGATGAAAATGGGAGTGGCAAAAGGCATAAAAGTTGGAGGAAGAAGTAAAAGAGAAAAAAAATTATGAGCAACGGAAGATTTATTTAAATATTGAATGGTAACGGATCGCGGGTGGGTTGAGGCAGGTACACCCCCTTAGTAGTAAGTATGTATCTACGTAATTACTAGGTACATGGGAGGAGCTGCTTAAATCGAAAAGTCGTGTCGCGCGTCTAAGCTCCGTAATTGGCCACAACACCTAGCATAGGCCACTAAAACCCCACTTCGATATATGCTCAAGTACTCCCTCTCAGCCTCGAAAACAAGGCTGAGAAATTATATTTTCGTTTTATACTCTGTACACTCCTTTTATACACATGCATGTATGCCGAATAAAAAAAAGTACATACATTAAGTACATTCAATACATTCCCTTACTTTATTTATTAACACTCTTCCATTTCTTAGCATCTTCGTACTTTTTCAGCACTGAACTTACATATTCCTTGACGATATTTGGAAAAAGCGACAATCAATATGGTAAGAAATAACTATCATATAAAGATAACTTTCCACACGTACAAAAACTAAACATTGACTCCGATAGGCACGCAACTCGGAGAAAGCCCAGTCGATGCTCTTCCGCTTCCGTGAAGCACAAGCAGCAGACCTAGGTATCATCGATGCAGGACGAGCCCGTCGACCGAAGGTAATTACCGAAGTAGAATCGATCCCGGCTTGTGAGAAATGGAGGGGTCAAACACTCAAGGACATCAGTCGAAAAGTATCTCGTATCCAAGACCCGGCCCTTAGCGACTACCAGATCCGTGATCTCAATGACGAAATCAACAAGCTTATGCGGGAGAAACATATGTGGGAGGTGCAGATACGTAATCTAGGCGGTCCCAATTACATGCGAGGGGGTGGCAAGGTCTACGATGAGATGGGCAGGGAGATCCCGGGCGGAGGTAAAGGGTATAGGTATTTTGGTCGAGCGAAAGAATTGCCAGGCGTGAAGGAATTACTCGAAGCCGCTGCGCAAAAAAAGTTGCAGGATTCCGAGAAACCATTAGAAACCCGTGAGGATCTAAGAAAGATGGTCGATGCAAAGTATTACGGATATGCACCTGATGAGGAAGATGAGGCGCTACTGCAGTACGAGGTCGAGAAGGAACGTGAGGCATTCGACATGCTACTAAAGCAAGGAAAGGCCGAACCTCCTCCAGGATGGGAACCGCTACCTGGAGATGCAGGAGATGGCCAGGTCTGGGAGTTGCCCACGTTAGAGGAGGTGCAACAGGAGCTGATAGAGAGAAGGAGGCGTAAGTTGCTCGACCAGATACAATAATGCTCTTCTCAACTATCTCTCTTGATACCCTCACCACGCTATCTATCTTTTCTACTTCATCCTATTTTATCCTTTAGCCCTACTCTAATGGTAGAGGTGTTGAACGAAGTATCATCATCAACTACATTTCTCACATATATCCGGAGCCTCTCTTTCGTTACGACTTCCGGCATATCGTTCGTTTATGTATCATATCTCAACCACGTTCAAGCCGTCAAACATATTATATCACTAGTGAAGAATTATCCATCGAAGTATTCAAAACCCATACGTTTCCACGATGCAGCGACGGACCGAGCCATCTTCCGATTCGGAGAATGAGGACCAGGGTCTGACGCAACCAGCTCAGAGCTCCCCCGGTCAAAATCAAGGCCCATTACCGTTTTATTTCGAGCATCCCACCGCGCAGGAGGCGGAGAACGCAATCGCGGCGATGACACAGCATTATACCTTCCCTCCGGATCAAAATGGGCCTATACTCATACATACGAACGGACTGACAAATGGACTAGCGAATGGGCATTCGGATGAACATGTGGATGGACCTACGAACGAACCTACCAATGGACTTACAAATGGACTTACAAATGGACTTACAAATGGACTTACAAATGGACTTGCGAATGGACTTGCGAATGGACATACGGACGGGCATGTAAACGGGGAGACGAACGTACGTACGAATAGAGATGCAAACTCTAGTACAGATTCAAACACAAATAGCGAGAGCTCGCTCGTTGCTCCATTGCCGACTCGGCCTTCTCACGGACTGGTAAATGGAGTAACAAACGGCCTAACAAATGGCATCACAAACGGCCATACAAATAACCGTTCGAGCGGTCATACGAATAGGCGTGTACGTCGTAGGAACGCGGCCACATTGTTAACACCACGGAACTCCCCGTCGCCCGGCCGGCCAAGACTTCCCGCGATGGCCACGAGCGCTCTCCGTGACATGGAACAAAATTTATCAGGAGCACGAGAGACAAATAGTGATGAGGAATGGATACGTGCCATGACAATCCTAGCCAATATACACGAACCCTACAGGAGGGATCGACTACACTCAAATGACCGGAGAGAACTTCGACAAAGCTCGCACTCTGATCCTGGGCCAGATGTTAGGGGGCCCCTTCAATTGTATTTATCCCATCTCTTGAATCGTGATCATCCCGCAGACTGATAGTGAGTTTTATTGTAGCAATAACCCTGGGGTAGGATCGTCTTCGACCGCGGTAACGACTTCGCTCACCAACGGAGTTTTTGCTCCCGGCTTGACAAGTTTTCCTCGTATTCAAGACGAGCGCAATGCAACAGCAAACACTAACCCGACTAATCATTTGCCGAGGTCATTGCCGAATAGTTCAATGTCCGTACGGAGAGTTCATCGTACTCGTCGTCCAGTTCGCACTCCGGCCTCCAGTGTTACTCCAAGGGCTGCTCATATTTCTCAAGCTAATGTTCAACCCAATGTCAATGGTAACAATGATCACGGCCATACCGCCGGAAGGGAAACCACTAGAGAAACTATCGGCGTTTCTAGCCAGGTTCCAAACTCTGGCGGAGTGTCAAGTGCTACTGATGCCCTCATGCGTGTTTACGAAACTTTCAATCTTTATTTTGGGCCCGAACAATCTACTCGGCCTTCCACCAGTGGACTTATGTTGGCACCGAGAGATGGGATTCAATCGTCTTCCGCAGAGTTTTCTAGCTATAATGAAGTCTCCAGCCCGGCCGAACCCTTCAGTTTTGGAGGAGCGTCTAATTCTAATGCCACCGAACCTACGCCTTTTCCAGGGACTGCCATAACTACAAACTTTTATGTCAATCCTACCCCATCCGCCCGTCCACGCTCTTCAAATGCGCCGAGGACTCCGCGCCAGGCTAATATGGTAGAGTCTCCTGCAGAAGCGTCCACCTCTGCTTTCCAAGCAAATACTTCTACTAATCCAAGTCAACTGGCCCGCTCCGAGGTGCATAACGAGCAACAGACAAATATACCAACGCCTCAAAATAGTCCGAGTCACGACCATCATCCCAGGGAATCTCCACGCCGAACGGGAACCTCCCACAATAAGAGAAACTACCCTTTCCGGTCTACCGGCCGTGTCTTCGCAGAAACCCCAGATCAAGGGTCATCATCCGAAATTAACCGGGCTGTCGAGCCTGAACCTCACAACCAACAAGCGGAGACCTCTGCATGTCCGCAAGAGCCGCAGGTAGAGCAGCCCCAGCAACCGCAGAGAGCGCACGGCCAACAAGAAGCACGGCGGCAACGCAACCAGCCTCTCCCCGTCATCACTGGGATACAGCCTCGGCAGCGTCCGTCACCGCCACCGCCGCCGCCGTCGTCGTGGCAGACCTTCCGAGAGCGGGCGAAGGGCGCGTGGACGAAGCTCACCTGCGCGCCCATGACGCGCCTCGCCCGGACCTTCTGCCTCACCGGGCTCGCCGGCTTCATCGCCGTCATCATCGTCACGTGTACCGTGCGCACGCCGCCATTCCCGGGCACCGACGCGGACGGGTCGAACGATCGTCATCATCATACTCATCACCATCATCGCCATCATCGCTGAGAGGGAAACGAGCGGGGGGGAACAAGAAAAAAAAAGGAGGCTTTTTCCTTTCCTTTTTTTTCAAGGTTTAAGGGATATGGCACTTTCAGGGGACTACGTACTGACGCTGCTAGCAGTTATTTATCGCTTAACGGAGTTTTTTAGTTTTTTTTTTTTCTGTCTTTTTTCTCTGGCCTCAAGTCTTATTTCATTGGGATAAGTGGGATCGGAAGTATGGCATACTAGCTAGCGATTATGACTTTTTTCTCTTCTTTTTTTTTTTTCAAGGGACTCTAGGCTTGGGTACTTTAGGGTACGTAGCGTTGGAAGGTTATTGTTTTGGTTTGGTTTGTTTTTTTTTGTTTTGGGGAGTAGGTTGGATTAAGAAGGTAGGTAGGTAGGTAGATTCGAGAACTTACCAGGTTACTTACTCATTTACTTACACGTCGTTAGGTACTTGGCCCTTTTTTTCTTTGCGTTTTCGCGTCTAAACAGGTATGGGTAGTGTGTCGTCTAGGTATTAGTAGGCACGAACAGAGCTTGTAGGTACCTAATGTATATTTTGTTTTATTCATTGGGTCTTATCCTACCTACGTTACCACCGCGTAAGACGCTCTCTCTGTGCCTCACTTCCCTACCTCGTAGTACCGACTCGCGTAGGTGGTAAGGTAGTTAGGTAAGAAGGTAGGGTAGGTAAGAAGGTAGATACTAAATCTATACGGAAACAGACAAAAGCCCCTCCTCCTCCCCCCCTCCCTTCTTTGAAAAACCAAAGTCGTCCGTCGCTACTCATGTCCTGTCTTAACATCAAGTGTGTGTGTGTATGTGTGTGTGCGCGCAATATATATATATGCAATCTGAGATCTCCCTCATCACCTAAGAAAAAGTAAAACCCGGAATCGATGCTAGAAAGAAGGGGGGGGGGCAAAAAAAGCAGTACATAGTGTATATACCTTAGGTACCTACCTATGTAGGTACCTTATATCGCATTACATCTCATCCCTCGTCGAGTATACAGATGACATAACCCTCGCCCACGCCTCTCAGCAGTCCTTGGCCCAGTGCTCCTTGACCCACCCGGCGACGAGGTCGGTCAGGGTGCTGTTGGAGTACGGCTTCACGGAGTCGGTGCTGTAGTCGCCGCCGCTGAACTTCAGGGCGGTCAGGAGGAAGGGCTGGACGTAGTCGAGGAAGACGAGGTCGACGGTCGCCGGGTCGGCGGCGCCGGCGGCGGCCGGGAACGCGATCTGCGTCTGGACGCAGTTGGGCACCGAGTAGAACTTGATGGGGGAGTGCACGGAATCGTCGCCGTCGTTCCCGAGGTCGTCGCGCGTCGTGTAGCCGCCGACTAGCTCGGGGTCTTCAGCCGCTGCCTTGCCGCCGAGCGGTTTCTGCCGTGCCGCCCCGTTCTCCTGGACGAGGATCGGAAGGGCTTCTTCGGTCTCTATGCGTGCCGACTCTTCGAAATAAGGGCTCCTAGGGGCCGCCAGCTCGGGGATCGTCAGGTACCGGGTGTCAAGGGCACCTCCGAATACCGGACCCCCATTATTGAGCAGATCGATAACTTTGCTGGCGACGGCGTACGGGACATCGGGGATATAGTTGAACTTGCTGATAAAGGGCGAAATAAGGTATGTGGAATCTTTTGTGAAGGAGCCCTTGAAGATGTCGAAACGGACAGCACCGGTATTGATGATAGCCAGTCTCGGAACGTCCTTCCTCTCCTCGTTGACGACGGTTTCTGGTAACACTTGGGTTTCGAGCCAGGTGAATATGCTCGAGTCGCTAGGATACGGTGCGCGGCTCATCCATAAGTCTTGCGGAGCGCATCCAAACGATTCGTCAAGGTTCAGAGCCTTACGGCCCTCGGCAATCATCTTGCTAACGTTGCGACCGTGCTCGGTAGGGAAAGTGGTCTCGTTTAAGCCTGTATGGTAGTGTAGACCAAAAAGGTTGTTGTCAATATAACGCCGCTTGAATGTGACGGTCGCATCGGTCGAAACTTCGCTTCCACTCTTCTTCTTGATGCCATCAATAGACATCCACCCGATAGTTTCAAAATACCGGCCGCTGGCGATGGCGAATGCTGTGTCGTCGAATTTTCTCGCATCTCGCACATGAGCGTGTCCACCAAGGAACGCTATGGGGGTATACCAGTTCTGGTCTCTAATCACTTTAAAAATCTTCTCATACTCCTGCATGCGAAGACCGACGTGACCGATGACGAGAAATAAGTCGGGTTTCTCTCTGATTGCTTTTTGAAACCATTCCTCTTTCATCGCCTCCTCGACAGGTTGGACGACACTGTTATTCGCATTTCTATCAAAGTTGAATAAGAATCCGAGGGCGACAACGTTGTAGCCAAGATTCTTGGTGGTAAACTTGGTGTACCGCTGGGCCTGAGGGATCTGGTTGCCGGTCTCTGGTTCGATGTAGTCGAGATTAGAGGCGATATAGGAATGCTTGAATCTCGGAACGGTTGTGTTATGCTCTCGCGCGACCGAGTCCTCTTGGTACAATTCATGGTTCCCAGTACACAAGGCATCTATAGTCTGCTCGCCGAAGATATCGTAAGTGTATTTACCTTTCGGATCAGAAGCATCGTATAAGCCATTTCCTTCGATCCTATCGCCAGTATCGATGACCAAGAGGTCGACACCCTTCTCGTCTGCCTTCTTTCGCATATGACTGGTAAAGGAGATATAGTCACCCCAATCGGCCGAATATTGTGGTCTAACAATATAAACAAAAGTGGTCAGCAACAATCGAAAATGAGGAATGTTTTATTTAGTATTTTCATAAGAGACTCACTCTTGTAAGTGACCACCAAGCCAACCGTGGATATCTGTCGTGTGTATGAAATTAATCTGTCCCCATTCAAGCTCTCTCATCGGAGCAGCGACCGGCGCAGGAGCTCCAGGCTGGGCGGTCCTAGCGATAGTCGCCAGGGAGGCAATGAGGATAATCCTCTGGATCATCTTGATTCGTAGGTTTTCCTTAGATCATAGAAGGTATAAGTAGTTTCACTAGGTATTAAATCCCATCGCTATCAAGGAATAAGGAAATCATGGATGATGGAGTGTAAGATGATGTAAAAGGGAAACATTATAAACTTGAGCTTTTAGACTGGAAGTTCCTGGGGCTTCTTAATACGTAAGATACGGTACCTACATGCACTAGGTATAAGCTTTAGGTACCTGTATATACGTCAAGTATGAGTTGTCGGTCCATTTTAAGCTCCCGCGTTTCACAGGCTAAGGCGTCCCTAGGTACCTGCCAAGCCTTGACAGCTGGGAGCCTGCAGATGTATGTACCTAATGGTACACTACATACCTACATATGTACGTCTATGCGCATGGACCCACATATCCACATATCTAGCATACGATAACTAATCGATAAGACATGCAGTATACTCAGTAACTCAATATCGAAAATGCGAATATACATAGTAAATAATTTACCTCTACAACCTTCCGTCGTCCAATTCATGTCGAACATCGTCGGGACCACATGTCTACATATGTCAGGCATACCGAAATCAGAGCCGCCCATAGGGTGATCTGTTCACAATGGAGATCATATCTTATACCACGCCGCTACCTAAGTTCGGCTAGGTTAAGCACATACGAACGATCCGTTAATAGCGACGGTCAACCCATTCGCCTGGCAGTCAAGGACAATATCTCTGCCACAGGTTTCACTACAACATGCGCATCCAATATCCTGTCCGGGAATAAAACCCCCTTTGAGGCCACCATCGTTAGGCAATTTAGGCTGAGGGGTGCCTCTATATTAGGGAAGAGTGGTATGGATGAGTTCGGTATGGGCACTCACTCCACAACGTCCGCATTCGAGACTATCCACAATGTACTTGGCCTGGAGAAGTACTCGGCTGGGGGGAGCTCCGGAGGTAGCGCCGTCTCCGTGAGGAAGGGGGAAGCTGACTTGGCTCTCGGCACTGATACGGGAGGTTCCGTTCGCATGCCCGCCGCTTACACCGGCACCGTGGGGTTCAAGCCCTCGTATGGCATGTTGTCTCGCTGGGGCGTCGTGCCCTATGCGAACTCGTTAGACACGGTCGGATTACTCGCCAGAAACGTGGATTTGATAGGTACAGCGATTGTAGGACAAGGTCTCTACCTAGAACACGACCATAACGATCCCACTTCTCTCCCGCCTCACGTGCGCCAAAGATGCACCGCCGGGCGAGTTTACAAGTCTTGGGACCCGACCCAGGAGGGTACCGTACAGGGTCTAACTATTGGCATTCCTATGGAATACAATATCGAGGAGCTCGATCCACGCATACGCCAAGGATGGCTGATGGCCGCTCAGAAGATAGAAGAATTAGGAGGGCGCGTCGTCCCGGTCTCCTTGCCCTTTACAAAAAATGCCCTCTCCACATACTACGTGATAGCACCGGCTGAGGCGGCGTCCAATCTATCCAAATATGACGGTGTTCGTTACGGACAGCGGGATAGGGAGCATGACAGCGATTTATTCGATGGCGTTTTGTATGCGAAGACGAGAGACACCGGCTTTGGAAGTGAGGTGAAACGTCGTATCTTATTAGGCTCATATACTCTCAGCTCCGAGGCTATAGACAATTACTTTATACAAGCTCAAAAGGTCCGCCGCCTCGTTAGAAGAGACTTTGATAGAGTCTTCAAGCTATCTAATCCGCTTGAGGACCAGCAGCCATTCGACTTAAGCGACATGGAAGATACCATAGATCTTGAGAACAAACTCGGACCCGCCCAAGTCGATTTTCTCCTCTGTCCCACGGCACCGACGACTCCGCCTCTGCTTGAGGACGTCATGAAACAAACACCTCTTGACTCCTACATGAACGATGTCTTCACCGTTCCAGCTAGCCTCGCGGGGCTCCCCGCGATTAGCATCCCCGTAGATTTACCAGTCGACCCTACCAAAGAGGAAGAAAAGCTGCTAAGCTTCGGGGGCATGCAGCTTATCGGGCAGTTCTGGGACGATGCACGACTGCTCTCCGTAGCCCACGTCTTGTCGCCCCATGTCTTGCGCCAGACCCTCTTTTGAGTTGAGAGATCGTCTGAATAGCTAGATGCTAAATGAGAGAATTTCTATGTCTGGTTAAGAGATACTATGTGCTACAAGTGGACCTTAGGTTAGAAGATCTGCATGGTATAATACCCGATGGAATTGAAAAGAAGGCATAGTTCAACCCTTACCATGAAGTATATTTCCATATCGTTCTCTTATTAAGTAGTCGTAGGGTTTTGTAGCGACGTATTGTACGGGTCGATCGTTTGGATCGGGCGCGAGTCGGCTTAACCGCCCTGGCTCATCTGTCATCTCTATCTGACCTATCACTCCGATCTACCTCCATGGCGTCTCGTGAACGATCTCTACTCCGGGATGGGGTGCCTCCTCTCCTGCTTGACCCAGAAGTCGATCTCGACCCCCGGCCCCTATCCTCTCGCTCTTCCTCTTCCTCTTCCCCTTCCTCCACCAGCCCCTCGTCATCACTATCCACCCTCGCATTTTCGTCCGCGCCGTCATTCATCTCCGCATCCTCCTCTAGAAGATCTTCGATATCGCCCAATGGGCTCACCCTCGGCTCCAGCAGATCCAAGTCTTCGAGGATCTCGCGCTTAGGCATCTGCCATAGGCTCGTGGCGCAGACGCGGTCCTTGGTGAGCAGGTCATCAACAAACTGGTCGACGAAGGTGAGGCTGGTGCCGGCGCGGCCCCTCCGGCGCAGCTTCCGGCCGTCCTCGAGGAAGGGCTCGAGGAGGCGGTAGACGGCCTCGGGGCGGCGGGTGAGGCGGACGTAGAAGCAGGCGAGGGCGCGGAGGTACTTGAAGCGCTCGCCGCCGAAGGCGAGGTACTCGGCAAGCACGGCGTCGTCGGGGGCGAGCTGGAGGAGCTTGAAGGCGAGGCAGAGGAAGGGGGAGGGTCGCTGGGCGACGCCGTAGGTGCCGCCGACGAAGTCGACGTGGTCGACCACGCGGTCGACGATGTCCGCCTCGTTCACCCCAAAGCACTGCTCCTTCCAGAAGTAGCTGTCCACGATGCGCTCCCGCACCGCCTTCTCCATGATCGTCGCCGGGTTCAGGCCATTGGGCGCCAGGGCCGCGCTCGAGCCGCGCTCGTCGAGGAAGCGCCGCTCGTCGGCGCGGTGTGTAGCCATTGTCTTTCGGGAGTAGGAATGTAGTAGCAGGCAGGTTTGAGGTCTTGGGCGATGGAAATTTATTTTATATTATGTTAGGGTATATATGGGTAGAAGATGAGGAAATGCAATATGTTAGTGAGTAATGGAAGAAGAATGTTTACGATGACACGAACTTTCAAAGATACTTTCTCTTATCAAGCTATAGCTCTTATCGATAAAGGCAACATCCCTACCCAGGATATATACATATTCCACTTATATAAACACTTCATCTGTTCTTACTAAATTCATAATTTCATTCAAGAAATCGACGACTCGAAACTTAGATTCTTCATAATAACAATAATAATAATAAATAAAAAATACTCTTCTATTATACTATCTAATAAAATATTTTTCATCTTTGCTCTAGCCGGCCCAAATTCTTGATGAGATAACGGATGGTGATAATATCGCATCTTCCATCTTCCACATATGAGATAAATCATAAGGCTGATGATCCACGAATCCATCACACGGCACGACGCTCCTCTCATCGATAGGATACCTCACGATGAACCCATTAGAAACCGTTGCATCAAGTGCCGCCATCTATTTACCATTATTAGTCCTCCCCCCCCCTCCATTGTAAAACATATGAGATCTTCTGTATTTCACCATTTGAGTCGCGTCCCCGTATGCGGAGGATCGTATTCGACGTTTATATGCGTGTTCTTTATGATGATAAGTCTCTGACTTGAGGTGTCGTCGGACTGGGTCACGTTATCCCACTGTTCCTCTCTCGACTGCGTTCCTCCTTGGCATATCGTTGTTACCGAGTTGCCTCGGCCTACCTTGTTCATGCTCCTCATCTTAACAGATTGGGATTGTGCGGCCATCGCAGGGGCGGCCACGGATATGCGCTGACGGTGGAAGTCGCTGATGGCGTCTCCTGGAGCACAAGGCCCGTAGGGCAACTTCACTCTGTTAGCCGAACAGATCCCGAACCCCATTCTCCTGAACAATGGCTGTAACGACGGGAGAGAGCCTGCGATGATGCCGACGCCGCATTCGATAACGGACCATATGATTATTTGTCCGGCATCGTCTAAAATCGTGTTAGCCTGCGCTGCAACATCCGTAAGATATCATATACGATATGAGATTAGGTACTTACAGAGGCTGTTATCCGGAGAGGCAAAGAGAGATGCGTAGGTGGTGATATACGGTAACCGAATACAGGTAGAGATGCTAGCTCTAAGAACGAACACGAGTTAGTAGTCTATTCCTAGCCCTCCATGGCGCAAGGTACTATTTAGGAGGTAACTTACAAAGCACCGAGAGCGAGTATCACGGCAAGCGAGACTTTCACCTTCAACTTCATATTGAGATTCCAAAGGATGAATGCTGGCAGAATTGCCGACAGCCAGTCGGTTAATATCGAGACGGCTGAGACTCCGATGGCCACCTTGGCAGCTAGGCCGTCCCGTTCGCAATTCTCGAGCGACCCATCCCAGTTGCTGGAGATGGGCTTGCATTGGTTCATCAGGGTTCCGAAACCCATCGTTGAGGCAAAAATGCTGAGGAATATGACAACCCACAAGATAATAACGTAGCGTTTTGCATCGGTGATCCGCAAGAGGGTAACGCAGATGCTAGACTTGATAAAGACTAAGCATACGAGGTACATTATTTGGAAGAAGAAAACCCCTAAATCACAAAATATGGTAAGTTACGGCGGCACAACAAAGGCTATGATGATCATGAACATACATTTTAAGCAGCTGTGGTACATTTCCTTTGGCAAGTTATTACTCTTAATATCCTTGTCGGTCGTGCCGGCACCTGAGAGAGAGCTCAGGTGGCTGAATATGCAACAGACGATGAAAGCTAACTGCAGTAGAGAGACAACGTTATGAGTTACGAATTATGAATTTGAAGTGAAAAATCAAATCTGCTTGGTTGGACTGGAAGTGAAGGACTGGAAGTGAACTTACAATAGCTATTATCATGAGGTAATCGTCGTTACCAATCGCCCTATTGCTTATTCTAACCCAGGTTCGCAGGATGACAGTGATACTAGCAACGACAGCCAAAACTATGGACACGATCATCGTTTCGAGCCCGAGCTTTGCTGGTATCTTGAGGAAGTAGTATTTTGCCATGATTGCGATCTTCTCTTCGGTTTTAACTCTGGATTGATCAGAGGCACTCTATATAATCCAATATTCAATCATCCACCAGACGGCGACAGTCGTACGAAGCAAATAGTTGCGGCTACACCAGCGCGGTAAGTTGGCGGACTTGTCCCCGTTCCTGAGAGTACGAGCAACTACGAATAGTATGACGACCCTGCTTTCATTAACCTTTGTCTTGTCGCTTGCAGTAACATCATCGGCCGACTCTCTTCTGAGTGAGACAAGAGTGACCAATAGCCGGCACTGTGGAAACGAGAATAGTGCGTGGTATCGAAATCCTATACGAAATCATAGACGAGAAAAAAATTTCGAGCTTCAGAGGGCTCGAATGACATCCACTAAAAATTCTATAGATTTTGTGTTTAAGAGCCGCACGGCAAGCGTACCGATTTGAGCCCAGAATGGAGACAAGATTTAATTCCTAGGGGAGATACATATGTGAGATCATGCAGGTAGTTGAGATATATTACTCTTGGCAAGCGTCGGGGAATTCATGGTGCAGAAGCCGTACCATAGCCTCGGGACCCAGCCCTTGTTTGTTCTAAGACCTGGCCGGACCGATTGGCCATCCGGCCTCAAGGGAGACGTCAACTAGGTCTATGCTGGTTAGTCCGGCTGTTCACTTGTAACGGGGAAGCTCTCCGGTACTCCCGCCATCGACTGTCTTTATCGACCGGAATCCTCAGATATACAAGGGGTTTTATACAGTTAAGATATTTGAGTCAGTGTAATATACTGCTCCCTCAGTCTTAGGGCTTGCCAAGGATATAATGCCGCCGATCACAAAGCAAGGGAGGAGAGGAATTTGCGTAGAGCCCATAGAGCACATAGAACACATAGAGCACAATAGGTAGGGCTTACATTAACTAGGCCTCTTCGGTATTGAAGCTCGGAACTTTCCTGTCCTCTAGACTCTAGCTCTCCATACGCGCGGCTCGTGACAGATCTCGGCCTCAGGATCGGTTTCGATAAATCCGAAATGGCTAAAATTTCAGGTAAGTTATCGAAAGGACGAGGACCGAGGTCAAATTCTGAGCCGCCATTGGGAATCTCGACGGCGCGCTTAATTGTCTGTGACATGTGGGTGATGTCTAAGCGTAACCTACCGGGTAGCTAATCTTTAGGTAAGAGAGAACTTGGAGGTAGCAAACAAGGTGTCATGAGACCTATCCTGTGGCTTTATTCTCGTTGAACGTGTGGATGTTTTCTACCCAGTTAACATCTTCCAACAGGGCGCATATACATACCTAATACAAACAAACACACGATAATTTTTCGATCATCAGGCGAGTCTATGGTATCATAGTTGACGAGGTTGGCTCCGAATAACATCAGCTAGAATGATGACTACACACGACAACTACAATCTTCCACAGATGCTAGCTAGGGGAACATCGTAAACTACGTGCAACTTATATGTCATTTCCTAACCCGTCGTGACTATGCCCCTAATAAAAGAAAAAGGTCCTAATAACTAGTACAGCGCTCCTCGTCGATAGTGCATTCTCCACTCGTGATCCGGAGTGGCGTGTCGATGTTCTGCGTTTGTCAGCGTAGCCTCCGTGGAACCCGACGCCGAAGTACGGAATAACACGTAAGGGATGCCTATATAATGGTCATGATTCTCACGCGGCCTTCCCCGGATCATCGCAGTGGTTCCATGGAATCTATATAATGCTCCGCGGCTTTGTCTTGCGCTTTGATTATGATATTGTTCCATTTGGAGCAGTCGTAATAGATCACGATCGTCAGCGATGTCGACGCCTATCTAGGCAGGTAGTGTGATCATCACGAATCACGATAGTCAGATCAAGTCGATGCTGAGTCCTTTGTCTATCACACACTGGATTGATACTACCGTAATGAATCATCTAATATCGGTACCTGTACCTACCTTTCTGAGGTCGCCGCACTGTATCGTAGGTATCTATACCTGATAGCCTGATGCGTCTCGCGCAAAGAAAGGGAGTTCTTCAGTATGAATAGAACTCACATGTGGGCGCTACGCTGACTACCATCCTCTTTGTTGCCGCCATTCCGAAGACAGTATCTAAATTACCTCTTTAGTGGATAACCATAGCTGTGGGTTGGTATCTGACGTGACATATCTGTGTTGGTATTATCTCGACTACCCAATATGTCTAGCTTAGTGAGGTCCACGGAAGCTCTTTTTGATAGAGCGTAGCAGACATCATGTCCCCTGACGAAATTATCACGTTAATTGTGCAACCCAGCCGGAAGGCGCGGAAGCTCTCTGGATGACCTTGGTATATAAGGGGTGTAGTTCGACACCCAAGTTCTCGATTTCAGGAGTTCTCCTTGCTTGACAACTTCTTCTATCCTCCTCTGAAGGCCATACGATTACTCTCTTCTCAACATTCTTCAGCGCTCTGTCTTGATACCTGTACGTAGATCCCACCACCGTTTACCATGCCAGGAACCATGAAAGCCCTCGTGCTCCGCCCCAAGGACGGCTCCATCCAGGTCGAGGACATGCCCGTGCCCGTCCCAGGCCCGACGGAGCTCCTCGTCCGCGTGGGCGCCGTCGCCCTGAACCCAGTCGACTTCGCCTTCGCCAAAAGGCCCACCGCGCAGCAGGAGCGGCGCATCTTAGGCACCGACTTCGCCGGGACCGTCGTCGCCGTGGGCGAGGCCCTTAAAGACTCCGCGGACAAGAGGACGAAGCTCGGGACCCGCGTCGGAGGGATGGTCCAGGGAGGTAAGTGAATATGATTGAAGAAGAAGAAGAAAAAGGGGGGGAGGACATATTTCCACGTATCTCGAGATGAAAGCTGACGACCGCGCAGCGTGCTCCTCGAACGAGCGCCCCGGCGCCTTCGCCGAGTACGTCGCCATCGAGCACGACCTCGTCTGGCGGGTGCCGGCGCAGATAAGTCTCGAACAAGCGGCGTCCGTGACCGCCAACGCCCTGACGGCGGCACAGACAGTGTTCGGGCGCGTGGGGATGCCGGCGCCCTTCGACATCTCCTACGACGACGACGACGAGGGCGGGCCGCTCCCCGACATATTCGCCGGCCGCGACGCCGAGGAGGCGGGAGGCGGGGAGGCGCCGCTCAACTTCTTCGTCTACGGGTCCAGCACCTCGCTGGGCCAGTACGTGGCGCAGCTGGCGCGCTGGGCGCAGCGCGCGAGCGGCCGCGCGGTGCGGCTCATCGGCGCGGCGAGCGCGGCGCGGCACGCGGCGCTGCGGCGCGAGCCCTACGCCTACGACGTCCTCGTCGATTACCACGACGACGGCTGGCCCGGCCAGGTGCGCGCGGCGACGGGCGGCGTCGGCGTGGACGTCGCCATGGACTGCCTGTCCGAGAAGCCGACGCTGGCCAAGGTCGCGAGCACGGTCCGGCTCGGCCCCGGCGCCCCCGTCGGCGGCGCCACGTTCGTCACGTACCGCGGCGAGGCCGCGACCGGGGTCCCCAACGACAGCTTGCCGGTGAAGCCGACGTACAGCGCCGTGTGGCAGTGTCTCGGCGCGGACGTGGAGGTTTTCGGTACGTTCTTTGCTCCTTTCCACTTTGTCCTTTTTTTTTTCTGTTTCTTTTTCTTCTCTTCTCTTGCCCTTGGGCTTGGGCTGGCGTAGCAACCTGACACCGCGAACACAGGGAATAAGCTTCCGGCGAAGCCGCGAGACAGGAAGCTCGCGGACAGCTTCTTCCGCTACCTCGGGTCGGGCGTGGAGCGCGGCGAGGCGGTGCTGCAGCCGAACCCCATCCGCGTCATGCCCGGCGGCCTCGAGAGGATCGTGCCGGACGGGTTCGAGCTGCTGAGCAACGTGCAGCTGACCGCCCGCGTGGCGAGCGCCCGGACGGAGGACTACATGCGGCCCATCAGCATGGAGAAGATCGTCTATTCTCTGGCCGGCTGAGGCGTCTGCGAGGGTACGGCTGGGAGGAGGGTTTGGGCTGCTTGCGTTGTATAGGCAGGACCCAGGTGGGGGTATTGATAGATGAACGTTCGCTTGCGATTGGAGAGGACTTTGTGAGGATGGTTAAATTGTTCAAATGTCGTGGCTTACTTCTTATATGTCGTCAGCTAGCAAGGTATCTAGGTAGCTTGTATACCTATGGGGGCTTATGATAAATTTATGAGAGAAGTACTATTTCTACCTACTTAATAGTGTGCCTGTAAGGTAAGCTGCCTGTATCATCTCGTTATCTTATCAAGTAAGACTGAAATGAGAAGCGAGGTTCTCATGCAAACCGTCTCGTCGAGCGAATATCCTCTCCTCACGTCCCCGAGCTTAGTCATTTTATCTTAGGAAACTGTATGCCAAACACTTCTTATCTAGAGCTAATGTTAAATGACATGGCTTATACCTTAGTGAAGTTTGAAGCATACCACGTATCTCTAACGTTCGCTCTCTCGTGCTAGTAAAGGTCCCAGGTATAGGTTTGTGACAGGACTTTTGCTGTTATCACACGTAGTGCTATTCCAAGGTACGTGTCCATGTTCACGACGATCATACCTGTAATGGACGCTGAGATACTAATGCAGAAGAAGGGATGCTCAACGCAACGCCCTCTACACGTCTACTACCCAAGGCACAGGCACGGACTTTCGTTCATACAAACAAGTGGGCACATCATCTAACAAGGCTACCGTGTGGTCTATAGAATCAGCGTGTTTGCCTTCCGCATTCGTGATATCCTTGACCCGACGGGGGACGAGCACAACGCCTTTGCTGTGGCTTGCTGTCGACTACTTGTCGCACTCGTCCTTCTCTGGAGAAGCCGACATCTGGTTCGACTGAGTAAGGGAGAGATGCCGTCGTCGGCTATCCGGCATCTCTGCTATCCATCTCGGTTCTGATAGCCGATCTCTCTGCTCAACGCCATAAGCGAGAGGCATACGCTTGGCGAATGGGTGTTTGCAGTATTGTTTGACAGTATCTAGGTAGTATCTCGAGTATGGATTGTAACATATGGAGGTACCTACCGAGCGTGCAGGCAATGGAATCAAGGAGGATAAGTAGGTATTTAATGATATACAATAAAGAAAATTCGCTAGAGTATTTCATGTGCTTCACAGCCTACACTAGAATATTGCACGAGCTTGTACCTATACTATCTATGTAGAGTCTCTTTGGCCAAAGTAGAAGAATCCCGATTCCCCTTAATAAAATGCGATGTAACTACCTTCCAAAGCCGCAGCGTGCTTCTCTCGCATGAGTCAAACAACACCATATATACCCGGTAATATAGTAGAATAGATACCTCGTAGCCGATACGTAAAGCACTGTCCGAAAAGACGTCATAGGAAGAGATACCATGAAGATCCGCATCCTAATCCGGGTCGGGATCGCCCAGCCGGAACCGCGGCCGGATGAGCATTGAGGGCTACGTCCCGCGTTGCCCGGGCAACGACGAGCGTCGGGACAAAACAGGAAACCCGCCTCCCGAAAACCCACTCTTAACATACTATGTACATCATAGTACGACGGGAAAACACACGGTTGTTAAATATAATACGAAAGTGAATGGTCTATGCACTTATACAGTGTGCACGATTCTACGATCCCTGTGTTCTACCCCTGTAATTCAGAGATGTATGCATCGATTGAGTATTGACGGTTTATGTCATCACAACATTAGAGCGATAGGTATGTATGTTGAAGGGATGAGGTAGGTATTACCTATTGTACTGTGTATATCGTCATCGTTCGAGATTCACCATCAACAGAGGTCTTTACTTTGCTACCTACCAGGTACCTAATGTACCATACGTAGATGCGCTTTACGTCAATACATGTGTGCTTCAGCATACATTTTCTAAACCTACCTCTTCCTATCCGCCAATCTACACACCGATACATTATCATTTTCACGCCAAGATGCTTTTGACCTCGTCCCAAGTTTCGATTCTACTCTCGACAGGAATTGGTATGAGCCGATCCCTCCGAAATGGATCAACCCCCCCAAATGTCACGGTACAGCCGAGCTTACGGTGATCTGCAATCCTAGTTCTCCTGTTTACGACCGCGCTGTTCCTGAGCGGCATCGCGATACAACAGCGGACGCTCCGCGACTTGCGAGCCGCCATCCGACCGCATCGCGCGCCTCGACCCAAACCCCGTCTGCCGGACTACTTCAAGCATTCCATCGCCGAGCTCGACGATGCGACGGTAATCGATACGGGGGATCAGCAAGCCGGACACCTACGCAAGAGACGTGACCAGGCGGACGAAGAAGAGATCATCGTCGTCCAGCCCACGGTGCTAGAGGAAAAGTCGGAAGAACCAGATGCGCCGGCGGAAGACGACGCCGCCGGGTCCCGCACGGAGATTGAAACGGCGACGCAAAAGAACGGGGACCAGGGCGAGATCCAGAAGCCGATTAGTAGAGCTGAGAGGAGGAGACGGATCAAGGAAGAGATCCGTCGCCTATCGGAAGGCAAGGAGCCGGTGTACTATCAACGGCGGTTATGGTAGTCTGGCTGCTGTAGAATCCTGGTCTTTTTATTGAATACATTGGGAAGGATATCGGTGATCACGGGAACGGTGCATCAGTCAGGCCTCATGGCGGCCGATTCATAAATAAGGACCTGTTGGATTATGGGTGACATGTATGATGAAGACGTTTTTGTGACCATGTAATATTTTGGGGGTTTTTTATTATTATGATGGCTTCATGGGATGACGGCGAAATATGCTTCTATACAATGGCTGGTTGGGTATTTTGGTCTCACAAATCGAGACGGATTCGGGAGTTAACGACATATCATATTTACCCGTGTTGGATGATAAGAGTGATGTGGATCAGTGGTGTAGTCGGCTGAGAATCTCTTGAACAAGCACCTTTCAATATTATGCATACGGGTTTAGATAGAGGTAGATATGTACCATAGGACGATGGTTTTGTGGCTTTATTAAATTGTTTAAGTTATGATCCTGAGAGTTGCAACGAAGTTGGTGTCATCTGGACCTGATTGATAAATAAATTGGAGCTTTAGAGCATTGGAGCATTGGAGAGTTTGATGGTTGCGAGTCTAGTCTCACAGTAGTCTCACGGCAAATGTTGCAGATGACCGTTTGCCTGATAAGGACAACAAGAATGTAGACTAGTAGACGGATTGGTAGAAGGTTAGTGTTCCTATGGACTTACATGTGGTTCTAAGGTTACTACCGAGTCGCTGCGTGTATTTGAATAGGATCATTTATTATCGTACTCGAGTTGTAATATAGGCCAACTCAACAAGATGTGGAGGAATGATGGCGACGTGGCTCCTCGTATTGTAATTTTTGTTTTCTTCGTGCATGAGATTCCGTGTATTCCTATGTACAACCGGACTGACAGCATTGAAGACTGAAGTTATTGGATTCATGGTCTTATAGTCCAACAATGATCCTATCTAGAGGTAGTATTACTTATCCCTTTTCTCTAGTAGATTTGTAACTTTGAAGTAACTTACAGCTTCTGAAAGATATCTGATAAGCACGATCTCTCCGGACCATCCAGACCATCCAGACTATTCATACCATCCATAATAGTCACGAGCGTGCCTAATATGGAAAGTCGTCTCGCTTGTCAAGCCAGTCTGATCAGGTTTCGAAGCGGGCCGTTATGCGTCGCTAGAACATGCAGGTGATTACATGTCTAGCCAGGAACGCTAGGGCTAACCATCTAGAAACCAGAGTCGACTGTTGATGTTGATAGGTGGCCTTGTAAGAAGGGATTGAATAAATACGTAGCAGTAAGTTTATCATTACGATGTTACCCTCATATGTAGGGATGTATTGCTTGAGGCCTCCTGTGGTCCTGTGATATTATGTGACGGAAAGAAAAAATAAAATAAAATAAATCTGAGTTAAGAAACAATAAGTATACACAGTAGCTTAGTCGGGGAAAATACCCCGCGATATCGCGACAATCTATAGCCGATAGACCCCACTATACTACATACATTATACTATGTACCTACACAGTAGGTGGTAAGGTATGTACACTAGAGATCCATGATCAATGATCTCTTTTAGATTTCCTTGTCAAGGTTAAGACAGTACATACGTAAAATACATGTAATCTTTTCGACCCAACTCGCAGTACCCGTCATCCAATCATAGCTCATGACCTGATATGTGTGGGACCTATGAGATAAAGTATAACCAATCAGATAAGCGGACTTGTACCTGAATAGGTAAAGCGGAACTTCTGAACTGTCGTAATTTGTATCTATCTATGATGTATGATATGTACTAGTAGTCGTAATTGTTTAGTACCTAGAGCTTATTATATAGTACATAGAGGGTAGATCCTGTACCTTGAACTTGACTAGGTATTCCCCTCTTTCCACTATTGCTTCGAGGTATTTCTCATTTCTCACATTTACACATCATCATCAACCTGTACTATGAGGTATTCGAACTACCTCAAAACCTACGTAAATATATGCGTACCTCTGGTGATGATGAGTTTACATACCTGTTACATCCTTATACTTACGTTACATACGCTGCAATATATTGCGACGGTCTAATTATATCAAGAGGAAAGACGGCCGAGATCCACGGGTCCCACGTTCACCTATCGTGACGCAGTTCGGCCCTGGCCAGAAAATAAAAAGGTGGCACGACAGCGAGGCCAGCGAGGCCGTGCCGGTCCAGTAGAATCGTACATGCATATGCAAACTCCATCCGCCGTAGTGGATGGTGTGTGTGTGTGTGTGTCTCCCTACCCCCCGTCTCCCGTTCTTGTCCTTCCAATACCTTACCTTACCTCCCCAACCTATCTTAGCAGCCTTCTTCTCTGCAGCCCTCACGTGTGCATACACCTCATCCATATTCTTGATAATTCTTAATATTTATCTAGCCTGAACCCTACCTTATTTTACCTGGATTACCTGGATTGCCTGGAAAGGGTGTTTATGTGCCGGCTAGTGGTGTGCTCACTTTTCGTCGTGACTAGAATTCGTCATTGTGAATCTTATCTACGTCAATCTCAGATTCTCAGTTCTAAGTCAAGTTATCATTCTTAAACAGTATCTCTTTCTTTGGGAAAGACTATAGTCTATTGTACATCGCGTGCCAATCCATTGTCACCCTTGATTCCCCCCTGAATTCAACCTTGATCCCTTAAAAGCCAAGAGCTTCCTACGCTTACCCCTCTACGTCTTGGGCTTGGATGAGAGAGGAATCCTTGGACCAGATGTGCAAGGCTCTTTTACAAAATATCCCTCCCTAACACTCACCGCTTCCGCCGACTTGGTTTGAGATATTTATTTTTCTAATCCACACGATGGCCACCGAAGTAGCTATCCAGAATGGGGCTACCCGCTTGGAACGTCTGAGTCCTGAGGACTTCGAGACGGCTTCTATTCGTTCGGCCGCCCCATCTTACAGTGAGGCACTTTTGTCGATTTCCAAGGCAAGGTAAGAATTGCTAACCAGGGCACTCGCTCTCGCTCTTAGTCTCGGAAGCGCCATCTTACCACTCTACCATACCTTCAAACGAAAGTGTACCCGAATATACACCCCGAGAATCGCAACCCACGTCGCTGTCACCGCCACCACGCTATGCGTCTATGCTTAACCCGTCGTCGACACCGACTCCCATGACCTCGACGTTTGCACCAGGTGCGGGCTTGCCGCGGATACCATCCCCGCGTCGACGCAACGAATTACCACATCTCAACCATTTCCAGATGCCGAGTTGGTCTTCGATGACTAGCAATCCGACGGCCCGTCACTACCAAAGAGTAGCTCACCGCCGCGTCTCTGCAGCTAACGGTGGACGCTATGGCTGGAGTAGTGTAGAGAATGCCTTGCGTTCGGCTGTCGAGCGCATCAATGCTGCAGCCGTTACCGAAAATGATGCCGAGTCTTATAGGGTACGACCTCTCGAGGATCCTTACCTAGTCGGCGAGGAGGCTGCTGCGAAGGCGAGGCGTGAAAGGTTAGCCAGACAGAATGGCGGTGATGATGTTCTCTACCGCGAGGACAGGCACTGGGACTGGTTTCTGGGTATGTTTTCTTCCGTATCCTGATTCATGACATTCGCCATTCATTCACAAACGGGTCTTCGACACAGTTTAGTGCACGGGAATATTGGTCTCTAGTTGATGTTCTACCGACATGATATTCTGATATCGAATACTCTGTACTGACAATCTCACACCGTATAGGCCAGAGCAACTTCCGCGGCAACTTTGAAAGTCGTGGGAGACTCGCTCGCCGCTTCGGTTAAGGAGCTGAGCTAGCTCGGGCCCAACACGTGGGAGCTGTAATATTTTTATTCCCTTTTCGACAGCGATGGTCGACTCGCTACTAGTCTCTGAGGGAGACCTAACGACCTAGATTGAAACTAGCTTCGTTACATTTCTTTTCACTCCTTTACAGACTCTGTACCCAGGTTTATTGTTTCTATATTGAACGCATTGGGTGGCGCTTCTATTTCGGCGTCAATCGGGCAAACTAGATCGGTCCAGTTAACAGTTCTCATTTTCGACTTCAAGATCTGGCATAGGGAGGGTGTTTATGTAGATGGACGGACGAGGCCATGTGATATGCCGTGAGGGAATCATTGAGTTGTTCATTCCTTTGGGCTGTGCGGTACCTAGTCGACCCCCCCTATTTACATAGTATCAATAAATTCAACGAAAACGTGGCATGTCTCGACGAGAGCTTCAATGTGACGGCGAATTCCTTTTGTATCTGAAGATATCTTATTCGTCATTATAAGTACTGGTCAATAATCTGACCGGACATTGACCTGCCAGCCGTCAACGAGTCTATTGATGGCCCTTAGTTCTACATACCCGCGGAACGCCACCGACAATGTAGTTAAGTTAGTTATTGATACAATCTGTCTTTACAGGACGAGCTTCCTTCTGTACTTTTTTGTGAACCTTTATAGTCATTGCGAAATATTGATGCCGTTCCATGTTGCGTGGCTTAACCCTTGCTCTTGGTGTTGAGAATAAGGGCAACGATTAGACTATACGCAGTGAGCAAAGATATCGTGTAGGGTAGCGTGGTGTATGGGGGGCATACCCGTAGAGACCCAAGACTTCCCCGAAAATGAGAATGAGGACCATGCCAACAAATATCCTCGACTGCTCCATGTACGCGCGGACACCCTTGTCCCCCACAACGCCGATGCAGTATCCGGCTGCGAGACCGGTGAATCCGACCGCAAGGCCACAGCCTAGATGCATGAAGCCACTATAGCATATACAGATCAGTTCCCGTGCGGGCCATCTCATTTTTTCGGGCGCGGAAATCTTAGGCGCGGAAATCAGGAACGTACGTGAATAAGCTGTAGCTTTGTTGTGACGGTGGGTCCATGTCTCCGGCGATCAGGACGGCGATGACGAGCGAGTAAACGGCGATGATACCGGACATGACGACGGGAATCAGGCACTAACGGTAATATGTATCGCATTAGAATATTGCGTGCTGCCGAGAAAGAAAGGAGCCGGCTGGAGAGAAGAGGAGAGAACAGGCCGGAACCACGACGGTGTGACGAACCTTCATGATCAGGTCTGGCCTAAATGTACCAACACCCGCGATACCAATTCCCGACTTCGCTGTTCCGTACGCTGCACCAATGCCTAGAAAGAATTATACTTGTCTCAGTATGCGGTATCACCAGAGAAGACGACGCGAAGCTAGGATTCCGTACACCCAAAAATCATGGCGGCAGCGATCCCGGCCTATTTACGTTTGTAACAATGCTGCGGTTAGCGCAACTGGTCGAGCGATCCTCGCAGATCGCAAAGCTGATGGAGGACGGAGGAGAGCTTACCATGCCGAAGAAGGGAGCGAACTTGGGCGCGATCTCTGATTCGGCCATGGTGGATATCTTTCTCGAGTATCGAGTATCGAATCAAAAGGAAAAAAAAGGAAAAAAAAAAAGAAAACTCTGTTAGGAAGGAGGGGAAAAGGAGATCGACTCGTGATATATAGCGGGTTATCGTCGTAGTCGTCGTGGTCGACGTGTCGAGCTTCGAAAATAATTATGAAGCTAGACTTTAGTAGCTGCAGCTGCCTTGGGAATCAAAAAGGCCCTTTTTCGAATGACCTCGTTGAGCCGAGAGACACGACGCACGTGATCTGATTATTGGCTTGGCTTATATAACCATTAAGGTTTCACAAAAACATAAGTGCTTACACTATGTACCTAGGTACCTAACCTAAGGTTGTACATATGATGTACATCAATGGATACACGTCTTGATGTAGAGCCTGTAAATAATGGGTACTACCCCTGAAGACAATTAATGTCCCCTCCCTCTTTATGTACACTGAATCTTTGCCCCACAAATACCTTACCTACCATGGCCAAATATAATTCAATTGTTAGACCAAGAATTAAACTTTCAAGCCGACGGGTTACTTTCGAAACTGAATGCTGCACGTGTCTAAAAAGGCGCCTTAAAAGTTAAATATAACACATATTAATGATAAAATAAAACACAAGAACAAAACTCTCTCAGAAAATTCATCCTGTCTTGTTTCAATGCGTGGGATTTCACAAATAGAAACCTGATCTACTTATATGCATTATCTCAGTATAAAGATATTGAAGTCGTCATCCAAGCTGCATTAGGTAATCCTTGACTTAGACCTCAAGAAGTAAGGTAGGTACTTTATGTATGTACTGTATGTAGGTATGTATGTTGGGTATGATAACACTTACCCCGGGTGTATGTAGATAGATTATACATAGTAGCTTCTGTTAGTTTATCGGGAAGTTCAGGTACTTTCAAGTAGTTTCTATTTTCAACCGGTTTCAATGTTTTTTTTTCTTCCTTTGGTCTTCCCAACTTGAGGGTTAGTGTACTTACGTGTAATTCGGGTACTTTGAAAGTTGTGGCAGTACACATCTGTACCTACATCATACACATCAATGATACAGGTATGCATTGAAATAAATGATAGACATGACGCTTTCTACAATTTATAAAGATGTACGTATGGAGTAAATTGCTCTTAACAAAATAGCGCGAAACGCTGGTGAAGAGAAGATTGCCAGATACCTACCATGTATGATATATTATACATGTACATTAAATGTAACTAATGTATAATTCAATTACATCCCTTAATAACTCCTGACTGAACTGGAGTCTTTGATTTCCAGGTACATACATACGTAACACTTCCGAGCCGATGATAACCCGGAACTAGGTACATGTACATATGTATGTATGTATGTAGTGGGATGTACACAGCACCCAGGTATTATGTACGGAGTACTCCAGTCTCTGACTAGGGGTCGGGGGTCTGATCCAATCCGAGCGGGCAGTTCGAAGCAGTTGACCAATGTCCTTGCACTTTTAATCCTTGATCATATCAATCAAGCGCATGTATGTACCTAATGTACATATGTATGTAAGTAAGAGTAGTAGTATGTATGTATGTATGTATGTACAGATTCCGTTTCCCGTACAGCGCCCATTCAAATCCTTACATAGTACACCACATACCCGACCTCTTCTTCCCTCCTGTCCTAAAATTCACCCCATTCGATTCGATGCCGACGTCGTGCTAATCGCTCCCCTTAAATATACCTGCCATCTCGTATCACTGGCGACTTGCATCCAATTATTGATCCCGCCGGAGACCTGGGCATTTAGGTGAAGGGGGAATAGAAAAAGAAAAGAAGCAAAGATTAAAAAAGTTCAAAAGAAAAATTAAGAAAAAAAATTGAAAATAAAAATAAAATCCTGGAGGGAAAGGAAGAACGAGAAGAAGAAGGGAGAAAAAAAATAAGAGAGGTCGGAGGGAAAGAAAGATAATCGTTTCGCACCATCTCGGCCGTCCATCACGGCGGTCAGTCCGTCGTCAGTGTCGGCAATCATTTAATTACTCCTTTATTCTCGTCTGCGAACGATCTGGTCCTTCGTGTCTAGGTCCCTCGGCCGCATAGGCTCTCGTAGGAGTAAGTGTCTCCATTCCCCTGGATCTAACACTAATGTCCTAAATACGAAGCTGCACCTAAGCTGTAAATGGTTGTGCGAGCGGTGTTTGTACGACCTTGCGGACGCCGACGTATGACCCAACACTATTTTTCTCTCCTCCCCCCCCCTTCGTTCCTTATGAGAAACTACTACGACCTATTCTACCTATCATATAGGTAATACTGCTGACAACGTAACCTTATCCATATTTAGGACCACGAGAATGGCTGATTATCAATACGATCAACGGCGATATGGCCCGTCCTCCAACAATCAGCGAGATGCCGCTTTCTCTAACATTTTCGGTGCCGCCCCTCCTCCAGGTCGAACTGGGACCATGACTTCGTCTTCCGCCGCCGGCTTCTCCTCCTCCTCTCCTATGCAACCGCAAGATGGAAGAACTCAGACCATGTCTTCCGTGTCGAGCATGCAATCGGATATGCAAAGGCGCCCCCCTCCACGTCCTCAACGAGCTGGAGGCTACGAGGAGTCGATGTCGTCTCGAACTAGGACCATGGATACGAGCATAGCCAATGGTTACTATCAGAGTCAGCGGAACCCCTCTGGAGGCTATCCCCCTCAGGGGCAAGGACAGTACGGGAGGCAGCCGCCTCCTCCTGGCCCAAATCAGAGGCCTTACCCTGGTCCTCCATCGCAAGGCCCTCCACGGTTTGACTCGAGGGGACAGCCTCCGACAGGACTCCCTCCGCGAAATCCGATGCCTCCTCGCATGTACCAAGGCGGTCCCGGTTCTGCTCCTGCTATGCGAGATGATCCTTATCGGTCTCAATCTCTTGCTAGTGTACCGCGGCAGCCGATGTATCAGCCACCACCCGGGTCATATCAGCCTCCTCAAAATAATTTTAGACACTCTCCTAATCCTACCACTATGTCGTCCCGTACGACAGCTCAAGGTCGAGTAGTCCCCGAGCGTCACGATGATCGATCGATGTCTATGACAGGTTACCCCCCCGAACGTGATGCTCATCAGATGATGAGTGGCCGAGTAATTCCTAACCGTATGAGAGCACCTTCGAACGAGACACCTACAATGAATGGGAATGGGCCTGGATACCCTGGCTTTAACGGATACACACCTGCGCCGGGTACTGCGACGAGGACGATGAGTATGGCATCATCAACTGTAGCCGGTGACCATAGTCGTAGTATGTCAATGGCTAGCACCATTGTCCCTGAGACTTCCGAGCAAGCTCGACAGCAGCTATCACAGCAGCTAGTACACAGGCCGTCCATATCCTCGAGGTCTGTCGAGGGTGAAAGGCCCCCTACCGCGAAGATCCGGCCGCCCTTAGTGTACCCTGCCCTGCTCTCAAGGGTCGCTGACTGCTTCCGTCAAAAGATCATCACGGGTGATCGGACGAAGAACGAGCTAACGTACAAGAACGCTTTCAGCGGTTCTGAAGCTGTCGATGTGCTCTCCTATATCATCAGGACTACAGATAGAAACCTAGCATTATTATTAGGCCGAGCCCTTGACGCGCAGAAGTTCTTCCACGACGTTACTTATGAACACCGATTACGAGACTCAACGTCTGAGATGTATCAGTTTCGAGAAACTCTCATGGATGAGCCAGAAGAGAAGCATCCTGTCAACGGTGTATTCGTTCTACTATCCGAGTGTTATTCGCCGACGTGTACGAGGGACCAACTCTGCTATTCTATCGCATGCCCTCGAAGGTTGGAACAGGTATCTCGACTGAACCTCAAGCCACAAGTGGGGCTGAGGAAAGATCAAGATGCTACTATCAACGACGATGCCGATCAGACGGACGAGCAGAAGCTCTGGATCAACACAGTTCCAAAGGAAATCGCCGAGAGTGTCGGCGACAGAGAGAAGAAGAGGCAAGAAGTTATTTCCGAGATTTGCTATACCGAAAGAGATTTCGTCAAGGATCTCGAATATCTCAGAGATTTTTGGATTTTACCACTGCGTTCAAAAGGCTCGCCGATCCCTGCTGCTAAGCGGGAACGGGTTGTCCAGAGTATTTTTAGCAATATTATTGACCATCCCAGCATTCACTCGGTGAGCTCTAGATTTGCCAAAGCTTTGACAGACAGGCAGCAGAAGAATCCCGTCGTCAGAAATCTTGGCGATATTTTCTTGGAGATCGTCCCTCAATTCGAACCGTTTATATTGTACGGTTCTAAGCAGTTAGAGGCTAAGTTCGGGTTCGAGAACGAGCGATCGAGCAATCCTTATTTCGCTAAATTCGTTGAGGAAATTGAGAGAAGAAAGGAGTCGAGAAAACTCGAGTTGAACGGTTACTTGACCAAGCCTACGACTAGGCTGGCACGTTATCCGCTACTATTAGAGAACGTCTTGAAGTACACTGAAGATGGCAACCCTGACAAGGATGATATTCCAAAAGTCCTCGTCATGATTCGCGATCTGCTAAGCAGAGTAAACGCCGAGTCTGGCAAAGCTGAGAACCGGTTCAACCTACGTCGGCTTCACGAGCAGCTGAAATTCCGCCCAGCTGATCGTGTCGATCTCAAACTGACGGAAGATGGTCGCGAGCTGGTTTTCAAAACGCAGTTCAAGAAGTCTCCCACGGATCCGACGGATATCACAGCTTTTCTATTCGACCATGCTGTTCTTCTTGTGAGAATAAAACAAGTCGGAAAGGGAGAAGAAGTGAAAGCATATAGGAGAGTAAGTAAAATGAGCCATTCTGAGCACGCCCTGATCTATAGCTAACTCTAAATTCTCAGCCGATCCCGTTGGAGTTACTTTCTATCAAAGAAATGGACGAAGTCATCCCCCAGACAGGCGTTAAGCGCGCATCCTCGAACTTGCCCTTCCGCGGCAAAGACTCGGATAAGAAGGCAACAGAAGGTTGGCCGATAACCTTCCGTCATCTAGGCAAAAACTACTACGAGCAAGTCTTATACGCGTCTAATCAAATGGCACGGAAGAAGTGGTTGGAGTTTATCGATTCAGCTCAGCAGCGCCTCCGAGCACGGGCTGACTTCTTTAACGTCAATACGCTCTCTTCCGCGTTTTTCCAGGCCGGCAATCTCGTCAACGCAGTTACACCCTTCGGTGAGATACATACAAGCATATTCTGGATATTTGATTTACTAATTTCATGGCAGATGGTGGTCGTAAGTTAATCTACGGTACTGATCATGGCATCTATGTATCAGATCGGAAGGTCAAGGATCAGGTGCCCAAGCGTGTCATCGAAGCTCAGCACGTTACCCAGGTTGACGTGTTGGAGGAATACGGTCTCTTGCTTGTGCTATCAAACAAGACGCTTTCCTCGTACTCACTTTCAGCTTTAGATCCGAACGAGCCAGCGCTCGCGAAGAGGCCGAAGAAGATCCAGAGCAACTGTAACTTCTTCAAGACTGGCATCTGCATGGGTAGGCATCTGGTCTGCTGCGTCAAGTCTAGTGCGCTTTCGACGACGATCAAGGTGTACGAACCCAACGACTCGATGAGCAAGGGCAAGAAACAGAAAGGATTCGGTAAGATGTTCAACGCCGGCCAGGACGAGTTGAAAGCTTTCAAGGAGTTCTACATTCCAACAGAATCGTCGTCTGTTCACTTCCTTAAGAGCAAGCTCTGTGTGGCGTGTGCTAGAGGTTTCGAGGTCGTCTCGCTCGAGACGCTCGAGACGCAGTCGTTACTCGACCAGGCCGATACTTCGCTTGACTTCGTCGCGCGGAAGGAGGGCGTCAAGCCAATCCATATTGAGCGACTCAACGGGGAGTTCTTGCTTAACTATTCCGAGTTCTCGTTCTTCGTTAACCGGAACGGCTGGAGGGCAAGACCGGAATGGCGCATCGACTGGGAGGGAACACCGCAAGCGTTCGCGCTCTCCTACCCGTGGATCCTGGCGTTTGAACCAAACTTCATCGAGCTCAGGAATATCGAAAGCGGAGCGGTACATATCGTCCCGCACAAGAACATACGAATGTTGCACAGCAGCACGCATGAGGTGAGTTACGACTAGGCTATCCAACTCGATGGTATATGTCATGACGACTTACGCTAACCTGACGAAGATCTTATTCGCATACGAAGATGAAGCTGGCGGTGACGTGGTCGCCGCTCTCGACTTCTGGAAAAACAGTAGGAAGTCGGAGCTACTCGCGCCGTGATCATGTCTCCATTTCGTACTATGTCAATCAGTCGAAGCCTATAAGCGAGCGCGTCTTACTGATTCCAAAACGGTTTCCTGGTTCTCGTCTGGGGGTTTGGAGTTTCAGCTCGCGGCCCGCGCCGTGCAGGACCAGGGAATACTGGATAAACATGCGAATCCATATATGCGGCCGGGCGTTTTTCTTGTTGTGTAACTGGCCGGCATATTTTCTTTTCCTTTCTGCCCTCATTTCTTTTGAGAATGTCTTCAGTAGCGAGGAAATCGATTTTAATTGACTTAAGCTTCCGGAATAAGGGGTCGGCTCTGCGGACATTGGATTTTGCTGGAGCCTAGCAAAGCAACTCTCTTAACATATTCTTACTTCGAGGTAGACGGCCGTGGAGGATGGCCTGCGATACCACCAGTCTACGCTACGCTAGACGAGTTGAGTTGAGTGCTACGGCAAGCAAATAGAAAGCGGTTTATCGTTCGTCCGTTGGAAGAAAGAAGAGAGGAGAAGAGAGAAGAGAGGAGAAGAGAGGAGGAAAGGAGAAAGGAGGTGATTCGAGACGTCGCCTTAGGGTTGCGGTGGGAAGATGTGCGTAGAACTAGGTACCTAGTAGGTAATCCCTACCGTAATCACAACCAAGACCCGAATTCGATGCTTGAGAAGATGGAGTTTGCCAAGGTGTTTTTCGTTTACGTGTTTGAGCCGGTCTCCTGGCGGAGGCTGTGATGTCGGATTTTGCTTAAGTGCCGAAGGGCCGAGTTGAGATTTGAAGATTTGAGATTCGAGCTTGTAAAAGTGGTGTATGATGGGGGGAATAGGGATGCGTCACTCGTCATCCAAGCACGGATCTATCATCTCTACCTCAGAAGAGTGGGAATGCCTTATCCATATATCGTAGTTCAAACTTCAGCCTTTGATAAATCTAGCGTACCTACGGACTTAAAGTCGGATGACCTTGACTCAGGTTGGGTTATTTATTGATTTATTATTAATATTCCTTTGCCCAGGGGGCTAGCTTTGATAAGTGCCTTACGGGAGGACGTCGTAAAGGGGGATACCTGAATCAGAAACGGCATAAACCGAGATCGGGTTGGCGTGTATATTTTAGGCCGGGAAGGAATAGGCAGGAGGAGGGGGGAAGGATAGTGCACAGTTCCGTGCAGACGGAGCGAGGTCTTCGATCCGGTGAACGTTTACCAGTTTACGGGGAGAGAGGGTCAAGGTCTATACCTTCTGGGTACTGGGTAAGTTATACTGTCTTAAAAATAGCACTGGTGAGCCAAATGGGATGGATGGATGGATAGATAAGAGGTAGGTGGTACATGGGCCAGTTTTTAGACTTTACTGTTTTGTCATCTTCACTTGATAGAGTTTTTGAGTTGCGGAATCAACATTCGATTTTTGATTTTTCTTATACCTTAGGTAGGTGCAGGTATTGTAGGGCTTACAAATGCATATAATACATACTTCCTACATCATACCATATGTTCCATGTATCAGATAAGAGCAAGATTTTATTTACATAATGTATCCATATGATTGCCACTCGGGAAGGTTAGAAAACGGGATATGAGACGGTTGAAACTCTCTTTCTATTCCTTCCCTCCTTTCCTCCTTCTCTTCCGTCTCTTTCTCTTTAGCTCTTACCGCTGTCTTGGGACCGTCTCTTCAAATTCTCAAACTCTTCTTCTTATGTCTACGTCGCTAGTCATTCTGACGTTAGGACTAAAAGGAGAGTCCGAAGAGCTATCAAGATTCGGTAGAGCAGCATTGTCTCATCTTCTCCTTTTTTCCCCCAATCTTTCTTGTAAGTAAGTTACGCTTGACATCACGACCGATTTGGTGGGATATGGGATATGGGATATGGATCCCGTAACCTGTTCTCTCTCTCTCTTTCCCTCCCTCCTACTCAAAAGCAATCTGCCTCACATCGTTCTAGAACATCCATGCATGTTCAGGGAGGGTAGGGCAAATATAATTACATAACATATATCGTTGCAGGTGCGGGTGCGGATCGAGCTACGGGCCTGTGCGAGGTCTCAATGGAGGAGAGCAAGCTACATGCTCCAACTATCCGCATCGTTTCCCACGCCGTGGAACATGTCGAGGCAAAGCAGATGATCCACTCGACATGCCTTAGCTATCGAGGAGCTATCTTTTATGGTAGCTAGGTGTAGGTCAGGAAGGATGATAAGGACTTGGTTGGTCTCGTCGAGATCTGCATCGTAATCAGATCCTTCATGGGCTCATAGCTGATAGCTAATAGCTACCTAAGGTAGGTAGGTGAGCTCTCTCTCAGCCTAAACTATCTCTAAAGGCAAGCTTGGTAACACTAAACCATCTGCCGCTTTCCCGCGCGGGTTCCTTTTTTTGCCTTTCTTGGAGGCCCTTGCCTACAAGTCACTTGCGAGAGCGGCGATTATAATACCTACGTACATATTGACTATATTACGTAGATACCGGAGATAAAAGAAGGAAAGGAGAAAAAGAAGAAGAAGAAGAAGGAAAAGAGAAAAAGCAAAAAAGGCTTTATGGTGGCAAACAAAATCCACACACATGAAGGTGCCGAGCTGTCGGTGTCCTGGCTAGATCGCGACGGAGCAGCAAAGCAGCATGCCATTACACTACGTAAACGCAATAGCAACGGTAGCAACGGTAGCAACACATGCACGAGTCCAGGAAACCGGGAATGACGGATTGGTAGAGTCTAATTTTCTTCTTGCCTCCCCCCCCTTTTTATTTTATCCCCCCCTCCCCCCCAGGTTATTTTGATTTAAGTTTGACGGGCTACGTCCGTTTGGATCGGGGGGCTCGTTCTGGTTGCTGTTGTGGAACGATCTAAAGTCAATACGGTACTTTTTACCTTTTGGTAGCTGGGAAACGCGATCATGACCGGGACCATCTAGACACCGGGCTATCTTGGTTATTTATGTATATTTTAAGTTATAATGTACGAGTGTACAAATGCTTACCCGTTATTATCCAGCGCATGTGGAATCATCCGTGTTTCTCATATGATTTTCATACTTATCTCACAGCTCATCGGCGTATAAAAAGGGGTGGGTTGATCTCCCCTTTCTGTTCCTCCCCCCTTCTCCTCCCCTTCTTTTTTCTATCAGAGTTTTCATAACTTTTCCCTTCGAGAGTTTTATCCAACTTCACCTGCTAAGTTTACTATTAAACATTGTCTGGTCTTGATTCACTCTTATACACCCTTACATATCTAAACAAGGCTACGAGAGCAACAATAAATTGTAGCTTCTCGTGTCGAACTTTTACCCCTACATATACATTACCCCTTACTACAGAAGTGGCACTTGAGCACGCGCCCAACACCAGTTCACGATTGTCCATGATGCATTTCTATTGCGCAAACTACTACGTTAGTGCTTCCTAGATGTCCTCCCCCACCTGGAAGCTAGGTGTTGTTGCTGACGGCGAGGCAACAGGGAGCGTCCAACTGCCAGAACAAAGTCACACAGTTCGGTCAGCGGTGTAAACTATGTACCGTACGTCTGACTGCTTACCCCTTAAACACCCCTTTTCCTTCTTCCTTTTCCACATAAGCGTAATCCTCGTCTCCCTCATATGCCCGACTATTAAATACCTGTGCAACATCAAAGAAGAAGGGTGAGAATAAAAGATGGGTTGCTAACATGAGAAACGAATTCCCTTGCAGGTCATGAACGAAGGCGCGCCAGCAAAGTATGATCCGTTCAAGATAGCGTCCAACGACTACACTTACGACAGTGACGCAGCGGACGAGGACTCATCCTCGTCTTCTTCCAGCCGGGAAGGAGAAGGCGAGGGCAGGCGCGGACGCACGAAAAGACGTAGCAAGAGCTGTTCTAAGTGAACTCCTCTGAAGTACTCTCATTTTTTCTCTACTTGTGGTTTTTATACGATCTATTTGCCTACCTTGTCCGTCCGTGGGACGAGGTCACGTCACGACAGGCATACTCGCGGATGGGTCTTATTACGGGCAGGTACCTTATATAAACATGAAAATGCGTGTGCGTATACCTATTTGGTATACAATCTGCGACTATAGAAAGACGGAAAAGGCAGGGCAGGAGTTTCCTATCACTAGATAAGACGGAGATGAGAAGAGGAGGGCGACGGCGGCGGCGACAATTTTATCCGCAGGTCGACGGGCAAGATGCAGATCTATAGTCCACGAAGCAACAACAACACAATTATCTATAGCCAAAACAAAAGAGAAACAAAAAAAATACGAGGGAGTGGTGGTGGTGGTGGTAACGAGCTGAAATTTCCTTCAGAGACAAGATTGGCTCAGCTACGTCTCGAAAGGGAAACAGGTGCCGAGGTGTCTCAGACTCCTTTCTTTATTTCTCTGCTTCTCTGTTTCTTTACTGACGGGCGAGTTGGGTTGCTTGGTATGGCGTCTGGAATCTGGACGGTTAAGGGAAAAGGGGGGGTTGGGAATGTTGGGTAAAGGGATCAGGCTATGTTGAAAGGTACTTAATTTTCCGATACGGATCAAGACTGATTACTCGAGAAGAAGAAGAACAAGAGCAAAAAAAAATTCTATGGAAAGTTTGCTATAAGGGGGGGGGGGGGGGGGGGGGAACTTGAAATGATCTAACCATCGGTAGGCTAGGGAAAGGGAAGGAAGGAGTTCACGAGGTAGCTCAAGTGTAGCTTTACTCACTTTAATGAAACTTTCTCTCTCTTATTTTTTTTTCTGGCTTCCGCCCCTGCTGATCCTGGCCTCTCGCGTGCGTCGGCGATTTAACCATTCGTGCGGGCGACGATGTGAAACGCTTAGCGGACGCCAGGTTCGTGGTTGATTGTGCGGGTGGCGGGAGCGTTGTACAAGAGAGCGAGAGAGAGAGAGGAAAAGAGAAAGATAGAGAGCCTTGTTTTCCCCTAGGACTCAAATACGTTGGGCGTGGCGTAGGTCTGGCGTAAGGGTAACCAACCAACTAACCTACTACCTACCTACCTACCTACCTACCTATGCATGACTCTTTTTGGACATCGCCTTAGGTAGGCCGACGACCGTATCATGCATCTGGGAATGGAAGAGGGTTGACGGGCCACGGGGTGGACTTGCTAAGGGCTCGGTAAGGGATGACTGAGCGCATGAACATGGTCCCCTTTTTTTTCGTCTTTTTTTTCTTTTTTGTTTCGTAAATAGTAGGTAGATACATGTGTGTATATTATCATTGTTATATATATAACTATATAGGTAGGTATATATATATAAAGGGGATAAGAGATAGGGTAGGTAGATACAGGTAGGTAGGTAGGTATACAATTGAGTGGTTTGGTTTGTACCATGTCGATGCCAGGGCGAGCCGTCTCGACGTACCTCCAACCCGCCCGCGCCACGAGACACCGCCGAGTTTTTCGCCACCGCCGTATGTAACGTGCTTGTCGTAGCCTATAACATATATATATGTATATATATATACTGCATTATATACAGACCGAGCTGAGTGGCGGCTTAGAATCTAAATCAACGCGGTGCCCCCCGTCCATGTCTTTGCGGTCAGATTATCATATGATGACCCGAGTCTCGGGGTGTGCGTGTGTGTGTGTGTGAGCGTGAGTCACGTACTGACTGACTTACTTACCTACCATCCATGCTCTCGTGCTTGGGAAAGACGGTGCGTGCGGGAGGAAGGACTGCCGCTGGCGGCGGTAGCACTCGCTACTTGTGGCCTCGCAGATGCCACTCGAAGGCGTTCCTGTAGACGTCCCTGGCGCCGGCGACGACGGTCTCGCCGTGGCACGGGATCATGATCTCGGGGTCGAAGGAGTCGATGCGGCGGACGCTCTCGTTGAAGCCGGCGCGGTCGCCGCCCGCGTTGCTGATGGCGTACCAGAGGAAGCGGCGGAGGTTCCTGGGGTCGCCGTTGCCGCCGCCGCCGCCGCCGGTGCCGTTGACGGACGCGAAGAGCCGGTTCGCGAGCGCGTGGGACCGCTTCTCGGCCGCGGGCACGCGCGAGTACTGCTCGACGGCGGGCAGGTTGAAGAGCAGGTCGGCCTGGACGAGGGCGCGGTCGGGCCGGTAGAAGAGCACGAGCTCCTTGTTCGGGTGGGCGTCGACGAACTCGACGTCGCAGTCGGCCGCGAAGTCCGCGCCCACCGCGGCCGTCTCGCGCTTGTTCGAGGCGTCGTACGCGAAGGCGAAGGGCTCGGCGCCGATCCGCGCGTCGCCGCCCCCGCGCGTCGCCGCCGCCCTCGCCCTCGCCCTCGCCCGCTTCTCCGCCAAGCCCCGGGGCCCGACCAGCTTCGCGCCGGGGTACGCGCGCGCCCACTCGGACAGGAAGATGTGGTGCTCCATGTCCCCCGCTACCAAGTACCCGACGTCGCCGCCCATCTCCGCGACCTTGGCCCTGACCGCGGGCGTCAGCGCTACGGGCGAGTACACGACCAGCGTCCCCGAAGTGAGTCGAACTGGCGGTTTTTTTAAAAAAATTTTGGGTCAGCAAGACTAAGTAGCTAAGGAGAGCACACTGGGTTTTCGCGGAACGGATCTCTGACCCGGACCGGTTCGGGGAGAGGTGGCATGTAGGTAAGGAATGCCGGGGGATAGGAGAGGTGAGGGAGGGAGGGAGGGAGGGAGGGAGGGAGGGATTCGCTTACTGATGGTGCCGCGGCCGCCGACTCGCAAGATGCCGAAGCGCGCGAAGGGTGCTGAGACGGTGACTATGTTGGGGGTAATGTTCCGGATGACGGTTACTTCTTCCGGGTTGGGAGGGATGAGCTTGGATGACATTGTGAGATGACGATGTTGTTGTTGCTGCTGCTGCTTATGCCCTGATGGCGATGGTCTCGTTTTTTGCGTGTCCGGGACCTGGCAAGTTTTCGGATGAGATGAGATGTTCTGCTTGGAGGTACTGAGTAGTGGTAGTTTATTATTGTAAATCTTGAGTACTGATCCGTGGTGAAGTCGTGTAAGTCTCAAGATAAAGGATGCATTTTTTAAAGGTCTGCTTGCGAGGAGAGGATGTGATGTCTCTTTAAACACTGTCGACAATATATACCGATTTATAGTCATTCTCCAAATCCCCCCCTTTTTGTTAACTCCTAGATCAGGTACTGAGGTATAAAACCATTCTTATGATCTACAGTGTTGCCGTCGATGACTTTGCTTAACAACGCCGAATAGCGAGGGATGAGGACAAGGTGACAAGGTTTCTAGGTATTTGGAATTCTTTTTTTTATTCTTTTTTATTTTATTTTATTTTATCTTATTTTCGTAAGGCTGATTTTCAATCCACGTGGATTTAAGTTGGGTCATGGTTATATCAATTGCACTATGTAATAGATACCTATTACCTCTTATCCGAAAACGTGCTGCTTGTTCTTGATCAAACGACGGCAGCGTCTTAATCAAGTCAAGTAATTACTTGACTTGACTTGACTTGACTTGACAGGACCCACTTTTTTTCTAGGTCAAGTCGGTTTTTTTTTTACTTCATCAGGTCAAGTTGAGCAAAATTACTTGATACCCACTTTTATATGAGATATTATTGGTTTCTATTTTTGGATGAAATTCTTCTAAATAAGTGGGGCCATTCGGAAATAAGATTAATCCGGACCGCCAAATCAAGTCCGAGATTCTGCCAAGTATCTTATCTAAGCGTAATTACTTGAGCCAATCAAGTCAAGTCAAGTAATAGGGGTTATTTGACTTGACTTGACTTGATTAAGACGCTGAACGACGGTCACAAACGTTTCATTGTTGATTGACGCACGGTTGACATCATGAGATGTATCCGTACATGTACCTTTAAACATATAGTAAGTACTGTTGCAGGTAACTACCCCTTACTTGATACATAGTACTCAAGTAGGTACCCGATGGAGCGTACTGTGTACGAAGGTCCAGGCCAAAAGTTTCGCACATCAAAAAAAGAGTCCAGCACAGTGCCCTACAAAAGGGGGTCAAAGATGCATACAGGTAGTATTAGGGGTTAAGCTGCCCTATAAACTTTATAGCTTTAATAAGTACCTTTTTCATATGAATATTAAGATTTTAAATTGATATAAATTTTTTTATTTTTATTTTAAACTGTTATATAACCTAGAGCTGCTCTATTTTAAGGATATATCAAGAAAGGAAATTTATAAAAATATTTCAGTAGTAGTTACTTAGAGTTGAATATTTAGGGATACTTAATGAAGAAAGCGAAATACTGTACGAATCTCTTAAATGTACTGTAAGCAGTCTCTTTTTTGATGTGCGAAACTTTTGACCTGGACCTTCGTATTCATATCCGTATTACGTACATAACTTCGTACATGTATGTAAAACTTCAAACCTTGTACATGGGAAAGGACGAGGGCCGGTGTCATGTGAAGAATTCCAAATCAAGAACCAAACTTCTCGAACTCCAACTCCACTTCTTTATTCTATTCTATTCAACTATTTTTTTTTTCATCTACTAATACATTATGTCAAAGTACGGATCACCTCTAAGAAAAGGTATACGAGAAAATACACACACAAGGAATTGAATGACAAATTTATGTTAGATTTCATACCCGAATACTACCTAAATTCTAATAACTGGTAACGCCGATGAATGTACGAATACGTATTACCGAAACGGATAGGTAGACGAACAAATGGGCAAGAAACAGCATAAGTAAATGAACATACAGGACGTATAATTTATGACCCAGAACTCCATTTCCAGCCACCCACGACACCGATGGCTATCAACTCCCATAACACACCCCAGGTCGGCAATGTGAGGCAGATGGTAGTCTTGTCCGCCGAAGCCATGAACAGACCTCTCTTCACCGCCCCATTGGCTGACCTCCACATCCCGTATTCGCGGCCCTGTGCGATGAAGGTCACGAACATTAACAAGAACATCGCCGCGTTCGCCCAAGTGACTACGTTCCACTGAAGTTCTAAGAACGTCACGAGTTTGTCTCTTAGGAACTGCGCATGCTCTGCCCTCTGCGCGTTCTGGTTCGGCGCGCCCTGGTTCGGCACGTCCTGGTTTGGCACGTCCTGGTCCTGTACGTTCTGTGCTGGTATCAGTGCCCTCTCTGCTTCCTCGGCCGCCTGCCTTGATTTTTCTAGGCCGGCCTCGAGCTGTTCTGTCATGTCATTGAACCAGTTGTTCTCTTCTTGAAGCGTTCGTATCGTATCGCTCATTCTCTCGATCTCCTTCTGTAACCGATCCGCTCTCTTCCTGTTCGCCGCCGCTTCCGGCCTTCTGGGGTCATTTTTAATATCGTCGTTCATCCGCTTTAGCCGTCCGGTATATTCGTCGTGTACCTGCTTGTTGGCCCTCATCTGGGCCTGCAAATTGGTGTGGACCTCCTGACTGCGCTCCGTCAAGTTGGTGAATAGATTCGAGTAGTACGCCGTTAGCTCGTCGCGGATGTTGTTGGAATGGGCCACTTGCGCTTCGAGCTCGTTCCTCAAAGCTTGAATATTGGCATTATATTCTGCGACTCTGTCCCGTGCCTCGTTTCTCAATCTGGCTATTGTCGCATTTGCCTCCTCTAGATTTCTCTCCGCCTGTGCGAGCCGCTCTCTTAGATGTCTGATCTCGTCGTCAGGCGGCGTGTTGTCAGGATTCTGCGTCGCTAGCTGTTGGTGTTGGTGTTGTTGTTGTTGCGCCTGTATGAGCTGGCGCGTAACTTCTGTAAGTTGCGCTGTAAGCTTGTCCTTCTCTTCCTTACACGTCCTCTTCGCGACTCTGAGCTCTTCGTGGAGCTTGTCCATGCCCGCGGTATCTGACTTGGCACGCTTAAGATCTTCCTCCACTCTATTCTGCTCCTGTGCCTTCACCTTCAGCTGGGCCTGGAGCTTCCTCTCGCGCACTTCGAGATCGTCAATTCTCTTTTCCTGAACTTTGATACGACGTAATTCTTTGACGTTCTCTTCGTTCTTTGCGTTCGCCTTCTTGACTTGTGCCCGAAGCTCGTCTCGTTCTTTTATGATCTTGTCGCGATCATCTCCTGCTTTGACTCCTTTCTGGATATCCGCCTCCACCTCTTTCACTCGCTTCTCTGCTTGATTTCTGGCCTTTTCCGCATTCTCGTACTGTCTCTCGAGCTCTGAAATCTTGTTCTTCAGCTCGATAACGTCTGCATTGAGTGACGCGATAAGGTCTCTGTCCTCTTGAGCCTCGAGTTCGGAACTTAAAGCTTGAGGCATTCCATGTGATGATGACGAGTCCGACTTGGAACTTCTCAAGCTCCTCGTACTCTCCCTTCGCCATCTCTTCTCGTCCTCCAACTCCCCCTGAATCTTCGTTAACAAGTTGTCTTTATCGAGTATCGCTTGCTCAAGTGCCCCTATTTTCGCGACTGAGGAATCCTGTAAAATCTTGAACTCCTTCGTTATTGCCTTGAGATCATTCTCCACGATTTGTAACTCTGCATTTTTAGTGTCTGCTAGTTTTAGGAACCGGTTCAAGTCGGCTCCCTCCGCCGCCAGCGTTTCTGATGTCGATTTAAGTTGATTGTTCTTCTTGGCGAGCTCTGCTCTAAGCTTCTTGTTGTCGTTCTTCAAGGATCCATGATCATTATGCAACTTTTCCATATACTTCTCATCATCCCTTGACTTTTTCTCTAATCTGATTTTGAGATCCTTGGCCTCTCCTTGCAGAGCTTTAGCATCCTTTTCCCTCCTTTGCATCTCTTCGTCCATTTTGGCTAGCTCGGCACTATGCTCAATTTTGATGCGGTTCATCTCGTTTGAAAAGTGCTCCTCGCGCTGATCGTGTAGATTCGTCACATAATGAATCTGCGCTTGGGCCTTCTCCTGATCCGCTTCCAGTGTTTGAATTCGGACATTCGCTCCTTGCAGCTCCTTTTCCAGTGTAATTCGGTCCACGGCGAACGGGGTCACTAAATTGGTCAGCCACTCCAAGATAATGACCTTTAGTTTTGCGTTGTCGAAGTTCTCATTATATGACACGGCCTTCCGCTTTTCGAATAGGTCTTCGATTAGACGGCCGGTGGCAGCCGGAAGCTCACTCCTCCACGTCTCCATTTCCGCTACAGCGATATGATTGGTTCTCTCGAGGGATAGGGTAGGGTAGGGTATTGTGTTTGCAGATGCACTTTTCCAGAGTGGAGGGGGAAAGCTTGCCCGGGCAAAGTGAGCGTAGACGTAAAGAGAACAAGAGTTTTGTTCGTGTCGCGACACAAAGAAGCTTGCTGAGAATACCTGTGTCCGGTAGTCTAGTCTAAGCTTTTCCGAGTTTGTCTACCTGCTTAAGGTACACTTTTGATGAACTTGCGTATCCAAGGCTCTCTCGAAATACTACGTAACCTACATAAGCTACAACGTGTTGGCTTATTCTTAATCTTCTTTCTTTTCAGAAAAGTAGATACAATGACACTTTTCCGAATCCGGCGATATGTTCTCTCTTTATAAGACTAATAGACGGCTGAAAACGGATGATCGAGATTTTCATATCTTTGAAGAGCGAAGATATTAAATTTCTACTCGGACCCAGGAGGGTGAGAGGTTTCAAAACAGTGCTCTTATACCAATTCATGGTCTTGATACGTCGATCTTGCCTTTGACGCTGTTGCCACTCACCCTGATTGTAGACTAAGGAGTAGGAGCACGATGTTTAGTTGCAAGGTATAAATGTCTTCTCTCTTATCTTCTTGTATTTTCTGGGTCAAGTGTTGACATGGTTCCTTTGTAAACAAAGGAGGTAAGCGAGAACAGAGTTGTTATTAGTTAGTTGGGTGAGTGAAAAGCGTACGGAGTACCTACCAGGTAGGTAGTTTTACATTGGAATGAATTATAAGTTATGGCCCTATAATATAGGTATATAGGGCACCAACTTATTGTTCGATAAAATAATATTATGATCACATCTAAGAGGTAGGTACCTGTTAAGTAACAGGTATATATACATGTATGATATATTACGTGATTTGTTTACGATGGTACATAATTTCTGATGGATGAGTCTCGCATGTCTTCATATGTTGCTTAGAATTATATGTGGTACCTATTACGTCAATGTCGTCATAAGTGACTACTAGGTCAGGTACCTTAGTTTTTACCCCTAGGTACCCCTAACAAGTTCAGGAGTACCTACCTCAAATAGTAAGGTCATCGCGATGGTCGAAACTTCTCAGTCAGGTAGGTACCTAGAATATTAAATCTATTCGAAGCTGGAGACGACCTTTTAAACTCAGAATTATAATTTTTTTGATATGTCAAGATTTTATTTCTCTTTTCCCTTTTCCCATTTCTCCAACTTCAACTTTTCATATCTGCCAATTCTACCCTAATAGAAGCTATTATGTCGTTGGCTCGACATGTGAGTCGAGGTGATATTATAATCTACGAGATTTAGCCACCTACATAGAATATAACTGACTACCTGATGACATTTTTTACTTCTAGATCAACCCGGACGAACTCATAGAGCGTCTCCACGACGCAAATCTCACTGAAAATGGTCGACAGCTACGGCGGAAGATGACTACTTCGCATCTCACCCCTTATGGGACTAAGTATGCGAGCGAGACGGATGTACCCAAGTATGAGCTTCCCAAAGAGGGAGCTCCCGCAGATACGGCATACCAACTGATCCGTGACGAGTTGGGCTTAGACGGTAGGCCAAACCTGAATCTTGCTAGGTAAGTAGGAGTCTGGAAACATCATTTAGAATCGATAGACCTGGATGAGTGTTGGAAATGCTCATATTTATGATAGCTTCGTTGGGACGTACATGGATCCTAATGCGACACAGCTGATGACGGAGAATCTGTCTAAGAACCTGGCAGACAACGATGAGTATCCGGCCATGATGTCTCTTCACGAACGCTGCGTCAGCATTCTTGCTCATCTTTGGGGAGCCAAGAAGGGTGAGAGGGCCGTCGGCTCGGCCACTACCGGTTCCTCGGAGGCCATCCACCTCGGCGGCTTAGCCATGAAGCGTCGGTGGCAAGAGTATCGGAAGGCGAACGGTCTAGACGTATCTAAGCCTAATATCATCATGGGTGCCAACGCACAGGTCGCACTGGAGAAGTTCGCGCGGTACTTCGACGTCGAAGCACGGATTCTTCCGGTGTCAAAGAAGAGCAGGTACTGCCTAGACACGGAACTCGTCCGGGAGAATATCGACGAGAACACCATCGGCGTGTTTGTCATCTTGGGAAGCACATTTACCGGCCACTACGAGCCTGTGGAGGAGGTATCCAAGATACTCGATCAGTATGAAGAGGAAACAGGTATCGATATCCCGATCCACGTCGATGCGGCCTCGGGGGGCTTCGTTGCGCCCTTCACTCACGCGCAGGCTGGTGGACCGAAGTGGTGAGTATAGCCAGACCCCCTTTTAAAAGTAGCTTTGCTGAATACGCATCTTATTTTCTAAGGAACTTCGACCTTCCGCGCGTCAAGTCCATCAACGTATCCGGTCACAAGTACGGGCTTGTCTACGCCGGCGTGGGATGGATCGTCTGGCGCGACGAATCTTACCTCCCTCAGCACCTAATATTCGAGCTGCACTATCTCGGCGGTACCGAGAAGTCCTTCACCCTCAACTTCTCCCGCCCTGGCGCGCAAGTCATCGTGCAGTATTACAACCTCATCCACCTCGGCTTCGACGGGTACTGCGAGATCATGGAGAACTGCCTGCGCAACGCGCGGCTGCTCTCCAAGAGCCTTGAGGCTACCAGCTGGTACACGTGCGTGTCGGACATCCACCGGCGAGCGTCCGCGGCGTCAGGTTTGATCGGGGACGCCAAACACGCTGTCCTCAGCGAAGAAGGCGAGACATCGGCCGATTACGTGGCGGGACTACCGGTCGTCTCCTTCCGTCTGACGGACGACTTCCGGCACGAGTTCCCGCACATCAAGCAGGAATCCGTGTCACTGCTCATGCGAGCGCGGCAGTGGATAATACCCAACTACGCGCTGCCGCCGGGCGAGGGCGGGACGGAGATCCTACGCGTCGTCGTGCGCGAGTCCATGAGCCTCGACCTCCTCGACCGCCTCATCGCCGACCTAGTCTCCGTCACCCAGACCCTAATCGACCACGACGTAGTCGACCTATCTATCCTCCAGAAGCAAAAGCCAGCGGGGGATAGCCGGCCGCGCGGGGACTACTACGGGAAGACGGATACTACCACCGCACACGAGAAGGCGGCACGGTTGGCGGAGGGTATCCATAGGAGTGTTTGTTGAAGGTAGGAGGTACGTTAGGCGGAAATATCGACCAGATAATCTACCTACGTAGAGAAAATCAAGGATAGGCATTAAGTGATGTAATTTCCAGATCATCTCATCTCTGGTCTTTTGAACTTACCTCGTATACCTTTTAGGAGGTAAGTAAGGGGTTTATGAGGTAACTTGACGTGAATTGTCATAAGCAGGTACGAAAGTCTTGATGCCTGTAGATTGTTTACCTGGGGACTAAAGTCTTTTGAATAATAGGTAGTTCCTGAAAAAAGGAGGCCGTATTCAGAGATATCGTTTCTTGAAGAATCACATAAAACGCAGGAGTAGTTACATACCTGCTAGGTACCTACCCGTTACCTAGCTACCTACCTGCTGTAAATAACAAGGTAAGTAAATCGGTAAAAACAGGTACTCTCAACTCGCTGGTCATGAAGAATATTTATAATCCGGACTCTTATATAAGATAGGTATATAAGGTACCTACCTAATATATAAATATACAAATCCGTCTCTTCATATCCTATTGATTAGGGTAGGTTAGGTAGGTACGGTAAGTAGGTAGGTACGGTAGGTAGGTAGGTAGGTAGGTAAGAAGTACCTACTTCTTTATATTACCGTAAAGGAAGAAGCCTGGACAAACCGGGTGTTTTTTTTTAAAAAAAAAAAAGAATTCCCCGACTCCCGCTTCGTTGATAAAAAAGACCATCGTATGTACAGATGCTTAGTTTTAGGTACCGGTTGCCTCCTTATAATCCTACACGATACCTGTTACCGATATCCAGATATCCAGACAGTACCTTGTAGTAAAGTAGGTACACTTTAACGTCTAGTCGTCGATCCCGCGCCGTCTGGTTTCCGGCGCAGCGACGTCGTGCTTCCCCAGTTGCCCGACGATTTCTTGAGCTTGTTCCCGAGGATCCTGGCGGCCGATAGCGAGTTGAGTGATTCGTGCTGGCCCAGCGGCTTGCCCTGCTCGTCCATGGGAGGTATTTGCTCGCCTCCGGCAACCTTCTCCCAGTCGAACTTATCGATCGAACCGCGTTTGCCGGCGGCGTTCTTGAATTCCATTTCAACGTCCGACGATTTTCGAATCTTTCCTTGACTTAAAGCGCCCATCATTACGGCCCATGACTCTACTTGGCCGTTGTTTGCCTCCTCTACACAGTTGCATTCATCACCTGCAGGGCACTCTGTTTCGCCGGCTGAATACCATTCTACCATGCATGCGTCGTGGCTAGCACACCCGCACGACAAGCAGGGTGGGTAAAGCGCGTCGATAGGCTCGTTACAATATACGCACTGTAACTGCATCTGCGGGTGTTTACAGCGATCGCAAGTGCCGGCCGCACCCCCGAGCCTCGAGCCTGCATACGTCGATTGAAGGGGGTCCAGATGAATCTCGTGTAAGCGACATATACCGGTTACATCAATGCCTCGATCAGATGTAATCAAGGACTGGAGCAGCTCCTTCTTCCCTAGTACAATAGGCGAGTTGGCCCCGTGATGCGAACGCGAATCATGGCTCAGATTCTCAGTGCTGTGATATAGATCATGGAAGCTCGCGGCTCCTGAACTCGCAAAACTAGTAGCTTGGGTGCTGATATGGTCCTCTTTGAGAACATTGAATTTTAAAATCTCGAGCCGGGCCAGGGGCTGGTTCCACATTTGGAGCATCTCTGCGTATGCGTGGCGATAGCCCGCGTATATAGCGTGACGAGAGGGCTCGAGAAACGGGACATTAAGCCATCCATCATCGTCAAATTTTGATTGATCCTCTATCTCTGTATATATGCCGTGGCAGAAGAGAGACGAGGTCTCGTCGCTGCGCACGTCATCGTCTGAATATGAATTGCGTGCGGTACCCGACGGCTCGGACGGTGGTCCCAGGATAGTTGAACTGCCCCAGGTGATATTTGTCGGCGCAAGATTAGCTAGGAACGCTTCCCGAGGACTAGGGCGTTTCCGACTAGGAGGTGACGTTGACGCTACGCTCGCGAAAGCTCTAGGGAAACTCGCCAAGCCCGCACTCAGAGCGGTGTTTGCGCGACTTAATAATCTATTGTCTGGTGATGCGGCCAAGCTTTGAGTCAGGTCGCCGTCCGGATCTCGGGGTGTCGTCGTTGGGGGGGTCTCTCCGCAAGAGTAGGAGTTGGATTTTGGGTCACCACCCCACGTCATTTCCTCTGATCCATATGAGCCGACCAAGTTGACCGGCGTATGTAACGTCTTCGGAGTAGAAATGGCCGAGTTAGCATGGCTCCTGTAGTTGTTAAAGTTCGTGTGCCAAAGTGATGCGTCCGTAGGAAAGTAATCCAACGAGAATGACGGCGCCTTCATAGGAAGGGGCGTTTCCGGTTGGGTAAGGTGCGATTCCGCATAGGCAACACTATCCTCGGTCGACGATTCACTAAATATGCATGATAGCATAGCAAGCATCTGAACATCGGCCATCTTCTCGAAATAGCAGAAGAGATCGTCGATCAGATCGCTTGCGAGGGGATGATATCCCCACTTCACCCGCCCAGTCAGCGCGGCGCTGTCCGGATTTATAGAGGGTAGCCTATCGTCACCGTAACGGGCAACGGCATCTCTAGCGATGACTAAGACCGACTCCCTACTCTGGCCATCCCCTAAGAGCTCGAGGGGGATATCTTTCCGAAGTAATAGTGCTGCATAATTCCAGACATCTACAAGATCGGATCGGCCGTATTTCTCTGCTACGGCAGCGTTATGTCTGCACACGTCCGAACCGTCTCCAAAAATAGAATATTCCCGAGCGAATTCTTGCATAGAAGGCAACTCGCCGGCAATGTTGTGAATAGATATAATATTCTTAGGTTTTGTTGGGCGACGTCTACTTGTGCCAGTGCCAGTACCAGTGCCGATGCCGGTTCCTCCGCCGCTCGAGTGCACAGAATAACTGCCGCTAAATGTCTTTCTGACGCGTCGGCCTGGCAGATACCACATACTGACCTTGTGCATATATGTGGTCTCTGAGTCACTGGAGCTGGAGGACTCTTCGGCGTCATCCGAGTCGGATTGGTCATCGGTGGCGGAGATATCATCATTCATATACCTATTTCTCGGGACCGAGGACTCTTGCTGGAGTCTGCCAAATCCCGCAAAACTAGGCTCACCTTTGGGACGCTCCCTGTAGAAATCGGCCGCAGGGAAGAACGAGATCCTGGCCTTTTCTTCCCTAGTAGGAAAAAAGCAAACCAGTCTTCCATCGTTTGAGAAACGACCACCACATAAATGTGGCATTGGTGGCATGGTAGGCCGATTAGTCGGCGCAAGGGTGGCGTCTAGCTCGGTGCTCGCGGTCAGTTCCTGGGACATGGTTGCAGAGCCACCAGCTGGGATATCATTCTCCTCCTCCTCGCTGGAACTCTCGTCACCCAGACCGCCTAGATCATCATCCAGATCCTGAACATTCTTGAAAAGCGAATCGCTACTAGAGAGGTCGATCTCTCCAAGGAGATAGGTAAAAACTACGCCGAGGCAGTTTTGGCGCATTTTTGAAAACCGGCTTAGTAGCTCATCGATTTCCGTATCAATCTTTTCATGCGTCTGGTCTGTCATCATGGCAGACTTCTCGACTACGAACTTCGGAGCCCTCGAATTTGGATAACGTTTGGGTATGTTTACGTTGACTTTGATATATATTGTGTCGTCGTCCACACCCCAAGGGCCTTTGAGGGACGCTCTTAAGGTTAGCGAATCCATATCTACGTCTTCCCACTTGACATTCGGCAGCTGCTGGCTGACGCGCACAATTTCTTCTTGCAACGTTTCAGGCTCAGCCCAATGTGCATCGTGAAAGCCGTGTCCGAACAGGGAAGAGTCTCTAGATTCCTTCCTTTGGGATGCCCCGATCAATCTCGACTTCTTACTCATCGTAACGCCTTTCATCCAACCAAGTTGGTCAAGGCTTTGGTCAGCTGCTTTCCTTGCGGCGGATTTTGCCTTCATTGAAGGGCCTTTCCAGCTTGGTACCCCACCGCCGGAGCGAGGGTAGTGAGATGACATTGTCTGCATTCCCATGGTGAGAGCACTGCGGTGAAGTTGCGCTCCGCCACTTCCAGGACGAGGGTCACTCATAGTGGCCGACCTTTTCTCCCTGTTTGCATTGTCATCCACAGCCCTATACGTTTTATATGCAGCACCCTTTCTCGTGATATTCATACTCAGCGCCGGACCGCCTTTAATATGACCAACAGATTCCAGGGTTGACTTGTCTATTCTGTGAAGGCGTAGTTCGTTGTCTTCACCCCATGACACGAGCTGAAATTCTCTGTTGTCCATTCCTTCATCAGATATCGCCCCCCGGTTTCTCCATAGGAATTCCTTTGCCTTGTGGCTCCCGTGACCGGGAAAAATGGTTCGTGGACTGATCGTATCATCCAGGCCTTCGCCTTCGCCGCGACGGGCATCGTACAAATAAAGGTTCCCAGGGTCATTCTGAGGCATAGCTAGCAGACCTCGTCCAAAAGGGGTATGTCGAGCGCGCCAGACGGGAAATTCTGTCCTGATAATCCTCTCTGGTTCGTCGGATTCTCCAGAGTCCCAAAACTTAATGCTCTTGTCCAAGGAGCAAGTCACAATACTGGTCGCCTTTGTACGGTTCCAATCAAGACCATAGATCTTGGACGTATGCGCGCTGATGGACTTAAGGGGAGCGGACGGCTTCCTGTCATCCCAAATGTGCAACCACCTATCATGAGACGAAGCGAGCACGTTTGGGTCCTGCCGGTTGTATTTGACCTGAGTGGCCCCAGCAAACCAGTCGCAGAAAGTGAGAACAGGCTGCTTAGGTCTTCGCAAGTCCCAGCAGTGCACATAACCATCGACTGCGCAGGTAGCGAGAATGTCCGGGTGGTGGGCCGAAAAGTTGACGTCCGTAATGGCCCTGCTGTGGCCCTGGAGAGAGTGCTCGATGGCACCTGTTGGAGAATCTTCTCTGAGGTTCAGGTTCCAAACTAGACAACGATGATTCGCAGTCGAAGCCACCCAGTAATCGCGAGCCGCAAAGGGCGACCATTGCACGTCGACCACGAGCCAAGGTAGGCCATGACTACTTAGGCGGCGGGGCGGATTATAAGGTGTATCGAGGTCAATGATAGCTAGACCTTCGGGACTTTATAAAGACCATGAGCATTACACAATCTTAAAAGACAAATACGAAAGAGTAACACTTACGACGCAAGGGCAACATCACGGCCACACGGTGATATTGTCGCCGAGCCAACGAGACCAGCGACGTGAATAGTAACATCAGCATCGAAACTATCACTATCGTAGGCGGACTTGGGGACGTTCCCTTTCTTGGACTGGTCCGAGATATGATCGAAAGATAGAGGCATGACTGCTTAGGTGACGGGGAGCGTATGAAAGCTGGCGGAACATCGAATCATTGAGACGAATGTCGCACGAAGCGACAGCCCATCCTCTCTGTCTGTCTCACTTGAAGGTTTTCTGAACAAGGAGGTAGGTATTCGGGTTGGTTCTTCATTAGGTCTACTATTATGTAGAAATTAGATGACGAGCAAGACTAGACGAATGAACAGATGAGTAGACGAGACATTATCATTAAGACTTGTAAAAGGGTTTATGAATTTCAAGAATACATTTAAAAATAGGTGATATGTAAGTCTTGTGTCTTAGGTATTTTGTAAGACCGGAACCTTGATGGATAGTTGGACGAATAAAATAAATAAGAACAAGTGAATGAGAATTAAATGGACGAATGATGAGAGCCGCGCTCAAGCGTTGTTGAATGCGATAGATGGTTTGTTATCGATAAAGTAGCTTCGCTCTACGTAACATGGATATGCTTACCTAAGGTAAAGACATCCTGACCGAGTCCCGACCGACTGTTGTAAGCCCCACAAGAGGTACTCCGTTCCTACATACCTTGTACATAATACGTGCGACGGTAGGTATTACATCAGGTACGTAACAGGCAGGTGCTACACGCCGATACGTATTTCTATGTTACTACCAGGTAGGTACATACATACATGGTACTAGAGGTCGTCTTGCCCCGCAAATGTGTCGTCTTATCGCATATACTACGTAGAGGCTTCCTACCGTAGAAATTCAAAGTGGGATGTAGACTCACGTAGTACTTGTTCTCAGTTGCCTGCTTTGTTCCGGGGCATAAAGCCAAAATTCTCTATTCTGTAACTCTATATTTGCATACCGTATACTCCGTTACAATATCTTACATAAAACATAAAACCACAAATATCATCCTATCGCATCTTTATATTTGACATACTCTACTCGTCTTTGAAGTTTTTTGTTTTTAGTTTTTTTTTTTTGCTCCATCACTTCATAAATCTTCTCATGAATCATCGCCGACTCGTTCTCATTCCTCTTTTCTAACTCAAAACCCCATTACCAAGTATCTCCCTTCTAGCGATCAGAGAGACGGACGGTTACGGCTGTCTACGCCTGACAATCCTAAAGCCAGCTCTCGTTTCCCTGAACTCCATCCATACCTAGATTGATACTGGGTACCTCTATAATATTTCTGCCCTTGTCGTCTTCAGAGTCAAAGGTTGCCATAGAGTACAGTGTACCGCACTAACCAGCGATCCCATCTTCTATCTCTCACCCTCGTTACTGTATTTAAGAAAAACAAGATGGCGTTACCAAAACGTATTATAAAGGAGACGGAACGTTTGATGACTGAACCGTAAGGCTTACACACAACCCCTTTTCTCTCTCTCTCTCTGTTCGATCGTCTGCCGAATCTTGAATAATCCTACTAAATCCTTGCAGAGTCCCGGGTATCCAAGCAATTCCCCATGAAGACAATCTCCGATATTTCGACGTTGAGATCCATGGCCCCTCGGGATCACCGTACGAAGGTATGTACTGTCACTCTATAACAACCAACTAAAATACTAAATAATTTCGTAGGAGGTGTCTTCAAACTTGAGCTATTCCTGACGGATGACTACCCTATGGTCCCACCCAAGATCCGTTTCCTCACCAAGATATATCATCCCAATGTCGACAAGCTCGGACGAATCTGCTTGGATGTTCTAAAAAGTGAGGCTTTGTACTTGACCTGCTCTACTCCCCATGACTACGATTCTATTAACACCACCCCGCGTACAGACAACTGGTCACCAGCCCTCCAGATCCGCACCATCCTCCTATCGATCCAAGCCCTCCTCGGTGCCCCGAACCCGGACGACCCCCTGGCCGCAGACGTTGCCAAGAGCTGGAAAGAAGATGAGAGCAAGGCCATCGCAACCGCTAAGGAGTGGACCAAGACGTATGCCGCGCCTCAGTCGAAGTAGGGGAACAGGCTGAAGAAAAGGATTCGTGCCGCCTGTCGTCTTACTGCGAAGAGACGAGCGTCTATTGCCTCTGAGCCTCATCATAACCATCGTGTTCGCTCCACGTCTATGGAAATCAATGATTCCCAATGCATAGTTGTCTGAAGATCAGGGCCCGCCCTTGACCTTGAGGGGCCACGAGACGGATGCATTTGAGAGAGATACCGCCAAGTTCCAGAGGGGGTTTTTTCTTTTCTTTCCTCCTCTTTATTTGTTTTGCTTTTTTTCTCTACTAGAGGTCGAAGACATATGCCCGGGTTTTAGTATTAGCATAGAACCGTCCTAGGCGTTGCACGATATCTGACCGGGGGGAACGGATTTGGCGCGAGGGGGAGGAGGGGGGAATGGTGGACATGCATCTGGCAATATGCACAGCGTAGCGGAGAAGACAGAAGAATAAATTTCACACAAGCTTAAGTCGCATTCCGCATCATGACAAACTAGAGCGAAACATCTCAGGTCCTCCCCCCCCCCCCTGTTTACTACCAGGGAAGGAGGCTAGTTCTATGAAAAGTGTAGGACCTCGCCACGTTCATGTCAAGTGGTCCCTTATTTAAAGCTACCTAACCTATATATCATATATACCCGTCATAACGTCGTAGCCACCCGTATTCCTTTACAACAGCTTACTTACTTATTCATCTGACCTCATATCCACCCAGGTCCCCAGTCTACTTCACTTCACCGGCAAACGCTAGAAATACCTGCCTACACCCCAGAGACACACCCCAGAGACACACCCCAGAGACACACCCCAGAGACACACCCCAGAGACACACACACCCCCGTCCTACGTATCCCCGAACACGAAAACGCCCTTGCCGGCACGGTACCCCTCGAGGGTGCCCTGGACCTGGCGGGCGAGGTCGGGGAGGTCGGTGTGCCAGGACCAGGGGACCCGGGCGACGGGGGCGTCGCGGAAGGCGCCGGCGCGCTCGAGGTCGAGGACCTCGGCGACGGTGCGGGCGCGGGCGGCGGGGTCGCGGTCGGCCCAGCGGCTGAGCCAGAAGCCGCGCAGGCGCAGGTCGCGGAAGATGAGCAGCCCGGCCGGCAGCGCCGTGGGCTGCCGCGCCATGCCGCCGTACGTCACCAGCGTCGCGCCCTCGCCCAGGCTCCGCGCCACCGCCTGCGCGCTCTTGCCCCCCACGCAGTTGAGCCCCAGCCGCGCGCCCGAGCGCCCCGCCGTCGAGCGCGTCCACGCCGCCACCTGCCGCCGCCCTTCCCGCGACTCGAACTCCTCCTCCGTCATCACGTGCGTGGCGCCTAGCGCCAGCAGCTCCCCCCGCAGCTCCTCCGTCTCGCCCGCCGTCGCCCGCGCCCGCACCACGTTGATGCTGCGGTAGCCCCAGAGCCGGCCGAGCTGGATGGCGGCCCGGCCGACGCCGCTGTTCGCCCCGTTCTGTATGAACCAGTCGCCCTCGCGCATGGGTCCCCCGGCCTCGGCCCCGCTGTCGTCGCCGGCGCCGACGAAGTCCCGCAGCATGCGGTAGGCGGAGCACGGGTTCACGCTCGCGGTGGCGACCTGGATGGGGGTTAGGCCCTCGCGGTTGACCTTGATGAGGTCGGCGGCGGCGGCGAGGGCGTGGGTGCGCCAGGTGCCGAACTGGGTCCTCTTCGGGATGACCCAGTCGCCCTTAGCGAGGTCGGGGGAGGAGGAGGCGAGGACCTCGAACGCACCCTCGTTCCCCGGCACGACGGAGGGCTCGGGGGTGCCGAGGAGAGTGGTGAAGGAGGGCTTGGTGCCGTACGTGCCCTGTATCGTGTTCACGTCGGCGGGGTTAATAGGGGCGGCGAGGGTGCGTAGTAGCACGGACTCGGGGGGTAGGGTTGGGGAGATGGAGTGTGTATGCAACCTGTGATGAGGGAACAGGAGGATGATGTTATTAGCTCTCTCTCCATGTAATATGGGAGAAGAAGAACAACAACAACAAAAGGAGAGAAAAGAAAAAAAGACGTCTCACTTTAAAACATCCTTAGGCTCGCCTTCTTGGCTAAACACCAAAGCCTTGGCTTGTGTATACCCGTACGGTCCCGATTTACGACGGACCTGTACCAACGACGGTGGCGAATACTTTGCGCCGGCCGCCGCGGCGCATCTACTTGGTCGGACTGAGCTCCTGGAAAGAGAGCCGAAGATCGTCGAGCCTTGCGCTCTAAGCGGTTGGAGGCCAGCCATCTTGTTGCACGCGGGTTGTGTTGAGAAATGACATTGAAGTTCCGAAGTTTTCGGACCCGTTTACCGTTTTAAAAATAAAAATAAAAAGTCCCTTTAGGATGATTGATAAGGGGAAAAAAAAATAGTTCGGGGTTCTGGAAGCTGAGCTCGGTAATGACGTTAGATCCCTCTCATAATGTTACCGAGGTGTGCTATGATTGGATAACTCTAAGCCTATTATCCTGATCCTGCACGGCTTACTTAAAGGGTATATTCCCCCTTTTTTACCTACATAAATACATGTACTATGTAATGCCTACAGGTACTATGTTTTATATCAGATACATAACTTACCTATCAGTTAAAAAGCTCACGTTCAACACTTTTAGATATAAATATACGAAAAATCACGTAGAGAAATCAATAATATCAACAACATATACGACCAATTCGAAGTAAGGACTGCCTTAATTTGACTTCCTCGCTTACCTCCCACTTGACTTTGAAGAACACGAGATATTAAGATAAATACCCAGTAGGTATATTGTTGGTCATGTAAGAAATTCGATGATGCCCTTTCGCGCCAGAGATGCATATTTCACAGCAACCTGATGATGAACCTCTCCAATCACAAGGTGGCTTAAGAATCTCACCCGCTATCGTGAACCCATAAACACATAGCCGTAAATATCGACCGTCAGCTAAATATCACTCCGTAGCTTCTTTGCCGCTCGTGCTTCTGCTGATTTTGCAAACTTTTTTTTTTCTTTCGCTTCCTCTTTTCCGTCGCTCCTCTGCACTAATCACCCCCGGAACTGATTAAAATCAAACTGCTCATACCATCCCTCTTCTCAGAAGTAACAGGGCAGAATGTACACGGAAAGAAAGAAATAGACAGTCAAAGAAAAGAAGCTCACACACAAGGCATACATGAACCCATTCCCCCCACGCTCTTGTTGTGGCACACTCAAATATGGCGAGTAACTCAAGAATGGGAGAGGTAGGAATATTAACCGAAATAAAATATCGAAATAATATTTGACAATGTGTGCTTATGAATAAACTCCCGAAATCGTCTGGGAGCCGGGTATCTAGTAGTTTGTTCCCAACAAAAAAAAAGGAAAGTGTTTTGAAAAGTAATAGCCCTCGCCTCGAAGTAATCGTCAAGTTGGTGTTGAAAACATGGCGTCGCCGTATGATGATAATAAGGATGATGGTGGTGATGATGATGGTAGTTGAGTTGGTTTTGGTATCCAAGGCCTCGGGAATGCCGTGATGGGCAACTAGAGTATGGTCGTGGATGGGGTATCACGTATTTTATAGGACGATTCTCTCTTTATTTGATCGACTTGAACAGATCGTCACCTAGATGGGTATCGACCTTGGACTCGAGAGCGCTGAGTTCCGGAATCATCGGAGGTGGAGGGCCGGCCGGCTTCTTCGGTTCCTCCACCGGTTCATCAAAGAAAACTTGACTGGCCCGCTTGTTGCTGGCATTGTCGTTTGACCGCAATCGTTTAAACCAACCGCTGGCACGCCTCGATTTTTTATCATCCGCGGTCGTGTTGGTCATCCGACTTGGAGGCCTAGAATTGCCTTGACTAAAGATCGATCCTTGTTCATCGTAAGCATGGTTCAGTAATGTTCTGCTGAGCAGATGTCTTAGACTTCCGCGGCTCGACAGCGCAGGCGATGCCGGACCGTCATCCGCCGGGCGCTTTATGCCGATACTGGCTGGAGCGATGAAGTCGGGCTTGCTAGGGGATGTACCGTGACCATTTGAGGTGCCATTTACTTCCAATCTCTTCTCGGCTCTCTCGACTCTCTCGACTCTCTCGACTCTCTCAACTTCGTTTGGGACCGGTGTCTTCGGCGCTGGAGGGGCTTCCTCTTTAGGGGACGGCAGTGGCGGCGGGATATCAGTCCCGTCCGTAAGAGAGCCGAACTTGAATTCAAGAGCCGGAAGCTCGAAACGCTTAGTAGCGGATGTTGCCGGTGTGACGACTGCTGCGCCAGCACTTGTTGTTTTGGCGGCCATGACTAGAGCTGGAAGGATCTGCTCGTGCTAACGAATCAGATCAGAGGCGGGATCGGGGCACGATTCGCTATGAACTGCAAGTGAACTAAACGGTATAAGTCAGGCAAGGTTCATCAAGACGATAAAACGATCAAGGAAACCCCTAGTACGAAGAAGTTGATAGGAAAGAAGAAAAAAGAAAAAAGAAAAGAAAAAGAAAAGAAAGTAAATGACACACATACCTTAGATGTTCCGAGCTCAAGAAAGCGGCCCTTGAAGATCCGATCGGCTCGATCGCGGATTATTTAAAAGGGGGGGAGGGGGGTTGAAAAATGACGGTAGTTTGCTTATAGACGAGGTGTTCAAGGCGAGTGTAAAAGGTCAAAGCATCCCGGCGCAATACAATTGATAAGACCAGAGGGGGGGGAAAAAGCACTGAGTCCTTGAAGTCTAAAGAGTCTTAAGCAAATTGGGAGGGAAAACGAAGGTCGGCAAAGTAGGAGAAACAGAGCCGGTGGCGCGGTGGGTTATGTCTCTTTAGATGGGGAGAAAGAAGAAGAAGAAGAAGAAGGCTAGGCCAGAACGTTAGGGATTTTGCTAGGATCAAGGATTTCTCCAAGGGACGTGGTGGCTGGGATTGGCACTTTGTAAAATGAAATGATGTGCTCTTAGCCCGTGCACGAGAATCTGGGATTTCTGGGATTTCTGGGATTCTCTTTTAGAAAGAAAAAAAAGGAAAACCCAGTTGAAGATATTATCGGTAGGATATAACCTCACATTGAACAAGTCAACTTGTTTAGCTTGGCCGGGGAAACTAGAGCTAATAAATAGACAGACAGATAGATAGATAAGAGGTAGGTAGGTAGGTAAATAAATAAACTAGTTGGACATGATTGTTCGAGAGAAAGGTGACCACTCAATGACGATGTGGTATGATATGATGATTCCTAACTTGCAGTGGTTGGTTCAACATAAAAGTTGAACAGTTAATGGATAATGGGGGTTTTTTTAAGGGTCGAAGAAGAAAAGGTCCCTGGAATTAAGAATTACGGAGACCCAGCCAAAGATTTACCGACTAAATAAATGAGTGGGGACCCACCCGATCAGGAAAGGTTATGTTGGACTACACTATTTTGGCCTATTTTGGAAACTTGGAACGGCTGAAAACTTATTAGCGTTCGCGGTACAAAGATACATTGACGTAACAATTCTTCTTTAAGTTCTTAAGACTTCAAATTACTATGTATAAACAAGTACCAATTATCTTTGCTATATTCCGTAGCTCCCTCTTATATACCTCATATACTATATATACATCATTTCTTAAGTGAGAGAAGAAGAAAAAAAAAACTAATACGAACTACTTACCTATCGTTATCAAACTTCAAAGTTCTTAACAACCAGCAGCACCTTACATTATATGAGATGAGCAACTGTGCCTCGTGTAGACATTGACACTCCTGGTCCCGGTCTATATACATCTATTGTATCTCGTTATAACCGGAAAAAAAATCCCGTATTGAGGAACGACTGCACTCCACCTGGGGAAAAGTAGGTGTACATTGACCAATTACCGGTTGACGCAAGCTGCAACGTGTAGCTAACCTGACGAAGCCACATGTCGACGACGTATGTATATATTCTAAAGTTGGACGGGTAGATTATAAGTACATACCTTCAAATATCTTCCCAAACATCTATGTCTATTATATGCCGATGAATATAACAATCATATGCTCATGTTCACCGTTAGGAAGAAAGAAAAAGCAATCGTAGACCGCGCCGCTCCGGCTTTGAGCTAGAGACATCCGTAAGCCCCAATCTTTAATACGCACGATGGTGGCGGAGGCTGCAACAACCGGCTTCTAGAAGCAATGCTGATAATCCTAAAAGCTACTGTAGCTGGGTACATACCTAGTAGCTCCAGTCCTAATTCCGCAAAAGAAAAAGAAAAAAAGTTGATACCCGGTCCAAAAATTAGGTATCTATTGGTCGTTTCCCAAGATGTACATACCCACCCTGGACCTCCTACTTCCATACGCAGTACACCTCAAGTCTTGGACATATGGTTGACGGCTAGAGTCAAGATATGAACCTAAGACAGTTTACCAATGCGAGAAGAGACCCGTACCCAAACAAACGGAATATATTTCCTGGCACGTTGTATCTGCAGTATGCCGCTTGTCTCGTTTCAAATAAGAGGCTTGCCTTAGCGGCTGTTTGTATGCGCCTTCGCATAAAGTGTCTCATATTATAGAGACCCAGTCATGCTTTCACGTCCGTTGGACTGTTTCTACTACCTGCGCCCGATTTCAACGCTGAACTCCTGCGTATCCGTTCCTTACTCGTCCACCCGCGTTCACGGTCTAAATGCCTGTACCCAATCATGTAATCGATCAATAACGACGGGCATGATCCCGTTGAGACTATCTTCCATAATCCCATCCAGGTGTCTTATCGCGTCCTCTTCGTTCAGTTCGAGGTGGAAGCGTTCCTTCACCTTAAACACGGCCTTGTCCGGCTCGATCTTGATATCCGGGATATTGGCATGTACCATAAGACTAAATAGGTTCAGGATTAGATTCGATGATTTCCGCAGCGCTGCGAAAGCGAGGAAGCAATATTGCTTAAACTGTAAATATTGCTCGCTCGGCGGGTTCGAGCCGCCCATCGCGTCGGCCATTTCTTTGCTAAGCTTCACTGCTGGTGCAAAAGGTTTGGGATCTCGGCCAAGTATGAATCCGAAATCTGCGTGAAAAAAGTGGCCGTCTGGCGTTAGGAGAAGGTTGTCCAGATGTCGATCGCCAACCCCCAGGATGTAGGTGATCACGCAATAGCCTGCGCATGACTTGACAAACGTATCGAGCGCCTCTTTACGCACCCCGAGATATCCTCGTTCGTCGGGATTATGCTGCTTGAGATAAGCAAGAGCAGGGTTAGTACGGTACTTATAAGAGATAGCTGCAAAGGTCTGAGAAGGGATAAACTGAGACGCCCCAGCGGTAGTGCTTGTTGCGAGGATTTTGTAGGGCGTCAGTTTGAGATCCAGATTTTCTTTTTGGAGAAGTTGGTCCATGAGAGTGATGATTTGAATGACGAGCTGGTCCTGACGTAGATCGTCGCCAGTCTTGAACAGGATGGGATATTTAGTGCCCGATGTTGTCTTGAATGTCACCATGATCGGCGAGAGAGATGATTTGAATACTCGTGTCTCTTCCGCGATAGCTCCGATGACCAGGACCGATGGATCCAGGGGCATGGGTACGGGCGGGTCGATAGACAAGAGCTCGTTCTTCGGATCTGCCAGGAATGACTTGACTCTTTCAACTTTGCGGGCCACGGACTCGTTCGAAGCCTGGATTTCGGCAGAAATTTTGGACAAGACCGTTACGAGTTCGGCTTGTCTCCTGATCATGACTCTCGTTTCACGACCGCCCGGTCGACCTTCTAGTTCTTTCATAAAATCATATTGAACCTTGGCATACATGGTGCGGACTTCCTCGCCCTGATCGTGACTCTTGTCATCGTACTCGACGCCAAGATACCAATAGAAATAGTTCCCAAGGATGAAATTCTGAATAGCCCGCGAGATTAAGAAGTTAGCTAGTGATGACGCTCGCACGGCGGCCTGGTTGGGATCGGCTGAAATATGCTCGAATTTCAGGGCCTGAACTAGCTGCAGCAAATAGAGAAGTAGTTCGTGATCGTCAGCTTTTCTCAGTCGATCCACAGCGTATGCCCTTACGGCCCGGTTATCAAAGGTAGGGCCAAGCAATTCAAGAGCATCATCCACATCAATGTCGGTCCATTTACCGAGAACCTGAATCGCCTGCTTAGATTCGCTCTGGTCCTGCCAGTTTACGGATTTGACAAATTTCGTGAGAGCTCGTTTGTCCTTGGTCAAGTGATAGCGGAATTTCCAGACGAGATCCTTCTCTTCCGGGGACAGGACATGGGTTGGTGAGTATGACATGATCGAATTCAGCTCATCACGAACCTTGGCATTAGGCCTCAAGTCTTTGTCTAGTATTCCATGGCGATGTTGACTCCTGACTAGGCGCCTATGCTTGCTTTCCGCAGGATTATCTCTCGCACCGACCTCAGGATCATATATCCTAACCAAGCGACCACCCATACTATTACCCGCATCGTCGGGACCGTCAATACCAGGGCCGTATGCCACCTCAGGTGGAGGTTTCATTATGATATTTGACTGAGACGCAGAGAGATGCTGGTAAGATGACACGGGCGGTGGCGGATATTCGTGATCGGCGAATACGACAGGAAAGTCGAAGCGAGGCAATTCAACATTCAGCATGAACCTTGATGTACTAGATATCGATGGGCTTTCGGTTCCTGGGTTGGTAGCTTTGCCCTGACGCCCATCTTGCTCGCTGTCTACGTTCACCGCGGCCCGGTGCTGATGTGGTCTGACTGAGTTCTTTGCCGCTTTCAAACCACGTTTCTCCGTTCCTCTGAATACGAGCTGGTCGAGCCACTCAACCCTAGGAATCTCGTTCATCTCATGTTTCTTGAACAATTTTTCTAGGCGTTCAAGTTCCTCCGCTTCTTTATCTACAAAAGTATTATCTTCTTTTCTTAAACTATTTCTTTTCTTCGCGATGCTCGATGGAGTGGTAGTGTTATCGTTTCCGTCAGCTTGTTTGTGCCGATGAACTAAGCATTTCTGCCTGCCTTTCTGGAGTTGATTGTCCGAGTCGAAGATCGAGAGCGTTGTACCTCCAAAAGGAATCGCATGGCCCTGGGCTTGTTTTCCACCCGTAGGGGATAGGTCCCATATCGTGATCGCAAGGCAGGAATTAATCGGTAGAGATTTATAGGGTATCGGTATAGTAAGCCATTCGTTCCATCTGGCCTATGTTAGCCGGTACGTTCGTGTTTATCAGGACATTTCCAACTCGTCGCACCTCCTTTCGTTCCGAAATGCTTTATAGGATGTCTGTACCGGCACAGTCAGGGGCTTCGAACCAGCCCAGACTTGGACAGTAACGTAGAGATCGGAATGTGGGCTTGAGAAACGTCAAGTCAGCATGGTATGGTATAAGAGTTGCTAAGTTGTCTAGGGTATAGACAGAGGCAGACACTTACTTCAAGTTAGAACCGATGTGTCTAAGTTCAGGCTTCTCTAGTAAAGTTGAATATAAGTGAGGTGTCTCGTCGCCTTCTAGATTGATTCTGCATTTGCATCAGAGCTGAGCGTTACCAGTAAGGGAGAAGGACCAGAAGATGGCCTACATGCGTATATTGACTGGGTAGTCTAATGACTCCGAACTACCAAATGAAAAAGGCTCCATTATAAAGTACCGACTCTATCACATGGTATTTGGAGGTTATGTTGTATGAGAGAGTTGATGATGAATGTTGATAACATTAATCGGAATTGAATAGTAACTAATGGGAAGATGGATGTAGATGTAGATGTAGATGTAAATGTAAAGATTGTCGCAACTTGCAAGTCCCTATCATTTCACATTCGTCATAAGTGATGTAGGTACAGGTACCTTTTAGGGTAAAGCACATGAGCTAAAGAAGCTACGTTAGATATATGTATACCTAGGTACCTTGTAGGTACGAATATGTAGCACCTTAATAACAAGGTTGCACCTTATCTCTGCTCAGCTGCGTCTATCTCCACTTAATGTAGCTCCTTCTTTCTATACTATGTACGCTAACATTGAACTTGTAAACTTTTTCAATGTTCCTGGGCAAATCTACGAGGTAATCATGTAGGTACTTTTAGTATAGTACGAATATCTACCGTGCTTTCCCTTAATATCGATAGTTCCTTAGGAGGTACCTACGAATGATAAACTTTCAATGTTGAAGCTTGTAACAACTTTAAAGACAAACTAGGATGTACATGTATGTACATACATGGACATCACCCCCACTCACCCACCCACACATACGCACATAAAGAACTTTACCCTTACAACTATTAAACTCGCTTACACCAAAGAAAAGTCCAGGAACAAATCAATTTATCTACAGTCGCGTCAAGGTCTGGAAAGTGACGCGTCTCACGTGTCTCAGTATCATAAAATAAACGAGAATAACTAACTAAATTTCAGAGTTATGATACAAATCTAAGATCCAAGTTTATTTAATACTTTCTAAACTTTTTATATCAACCCAAATCCCAAACTCCTCCAAAATCCATCCTTCATCTATCTATACCTTATACCATTATACCCATCTACTCCATGCCATCATGTCATCCATGGCCTCTTCCCCCATCCCAGAGTCTCCGAGCTCTTCGCGCCCCGACAGTCGCCACAACTTGCTAGTTATTAGGGATAAAGGCAAGGCACTTGAGAGCGCATCAAAGAGGAAACGGAAATTGACTAATGGCGCGGAGCACGCCAGTTCGCGACGACGTACGCGCGAACCCGAACTCGAGGTTAGAGGCGAGGAAGAAGAGTTTGACCCGGATCAGTCTATGGAAGAGAGGCGCAACCTCCAACGTGGCTATAGAGATCTTCTCCGGGAACTTCATGAGAATACCGATGAATATCTCAAAGATGATTCGACCGGCTTACATGATACTCTGCGTAGAGCTAACCTGCTCTCATCCGGCGTAAAGCAAACGACAGAGGCTGCTATTGATTCGAAGCTTTTGGTAAACACGGCTGATGCATCCTATCGAAAGACTGTTCGCCTTACCTCGGGCAATATCGGTCAAGGTATTGATGTGGATGAGTTCGTCTCTAAGTGCATCACCTACATGAGACTAGGATCTGGCATCGCCGAAGACGACGCACCAGAACTCACCGCTACCCAGCAGCACCGGAGAAGGCCAGGCCGAAGATCTCTAGCAGATGAAGGGGACGATGACGATGAGATCGGTGATGAAGGCGATATGTTTAACTGGGAGCATCTTGGCCGGTTCGCCTGCCTCCCGAACATCCGGCGTCCCGCTACCCCTGGCTTTCTCCTCGGTCCCCTTTCTGCCGAAGTGAAGAAACGCAAGATCATCAAACGCAGCGCCCCATTCAGACCTAACAACTTACAGGAGACGAGACCGGAGGTTCTGGACGCTGAAGCGGTGCAAAGATCGGAGAAGAATGATCTTACCGCTATATGCTCAAAGATCCTTCAGAGACTGAAGCAGGTGCAGGACGAGGCCCAAGATGCCGTGGAGAGCGCCGTTGAGCGGGGGGCTACTGAGGAAGAGGCGCAGAGATTGATGGACCGCCACGGCCTTAGAGACACGGGTGGTATAGATCTCCTGAAATTTGTCATAAACCCGAAGTCATTCGGGCAAACCGTGGAGAATATGTTCTACGTCAGTTTCCTTATTCGAGACAGTCGTATCAGGATCGACTTTGACGAAAACCAATTACCAACGTTGCGTAAGTCGTCAGGCATACCTTTTCTGCTATCATCTGCTAACGTTCCTGAAGATCCAGTCGACCGAGAAGACGAGACCGCAGTCTCGAAGCATCGTGCGCAGAAACAGCAAGCCGTGTTTTCCATCGACATGAAGACGTGGCGCGACATCATCAGCGTCTTCAACATCACCGAACCCATCATAGAACACCGCAAAGAACAAAGTAACCAAGGACCTGGATCCAGGGGCTGGTATCACTGATATAGTCATATCGAGGTTTGCTGTCGCTATCTATTTTCTCAGTGCTATATTTAAGTACTGGTCTGCATGTTGAGGCAAAGCCACGTATTAGATGTACTCTAGCTATATGTATAATCCATCCGTCATCAGGCCCTTTTTGCCCCTGAGCTGTCTCATGCCTATGATATGGTGTCTCACCCTGTACATACATACCTAGACAACATAAACCTCACAAGTACGGCTATAAGGCGAGTTCTATTATAGATCGTACTTGTAGACGCTTCTACCTGCTTTCCATGCCAAGTCAGCTAAGGATGACATGGAATCCATTATGTAGCAAACCTTGAGCGCTATGCGTCAACCGCGTAGACAGTTGTCAGCGGTGACGAGAGATAATGACTACACGCGTATTTACTCATACACATGCAATACGTCTTGTTATAGGTACCTACCTTGGTAGGGGTAAAAAGTAGGGCTATACGGCAACCTCCTCTAGCGTAAGTGCGTATAAGTTAGCCATCGCGGTTCTGCAAAGTCGTTTCCTTTCGAGCAGTAGCAGATAACCCATCGAGCCCCGAACGACTAACGGGTGCCTGAAAGAAGGACGAGATTAGTAGGCAGACGGATTCCTTAGATGTACGGCAGCTCCAGGTTTGTAAATCCAAGGGGCAGGTAGGTCAGGAACATGACTGCTCGCCTACCTACGCATTAGTACAAGTACTTTACTATAGTACTTACATATACACATCATGGTAGCACATAGGCATGCTCCATTTCTTCTACGCGCCCCAGGTACACATCACCTTCGGGCCCATCAGGTATTTAAACCAGAGCATACTTCTTCCTCTTCTCACTATTAACGCTCTTTCTTCCACTCTCAAGCACACACAAACATACCATCTCTCACTCTTTTACCAAACTTGGAGCAACAAAAAAAACACTCTTCTACGACATCGGAAAATATCTCAGACCCTCTACAAACCTTTCTATATATCCTTTACCATCACAGATACCTCAACTTTTCTTTTCCCTATTACCTATCATCCTTCCTTCTTATCACCGCCATGTCGTCGTTTGGGATGGTCCAGGAAAAGCCCTCCTACGAGGAGCTCGAGCAAGCCTACGCGGGGCTACAGTCCCTATGCGCCAACGCGTGGGCCGCGAAGCAAGCCGTCGAGCAACAGGCGGCCCAGTACGCCGCGTCTCTCGAGCGGGAGGCCGAGGCACAGAACAACTTGAAGAAGACGGCCGCCGGGTACCACGGCCAGCTCCGCCACTGCATTTCTCTCATCCGCCAGCTCCGCGTCGACAACTGCACCTTGAAGAGGGAGGCCGCCTATCTCGCGGAACACAAGGAGCAGGGCCATGGCGTCGACGTCCGGTCGGCCCAGGCATACTGCAGCAACCTCGAGAGCCAGCTACGAGAAGCCTGGGAGAGGAACAGGGATCTAAACGCTCTCGTGGCGGAACTGCATACGGAGAAATCGGCTCTGCGGGCTAGGCTAGCGACTGTAGAGCAGAACCAGAACCAGAACCAGCTCGCGGCGGCGGCGGCCACGCCCGTAACGCCCGGCTACGGCAAGCTTCGCTCCTCGGCGCACCGCCAGATCCGCAAGGCGAAGCAGCTCGCGGGGCAGCAGGACCGCAAGGCCCAAATGACCCTCCGCGCCAGCTACCAGGCGGTCGTCCTCGCGGCGGCCGAGCGCAAGCTGGACACGGAGAAGACCGCGCTGAGGAAGGACTACAAGGCGAAGCTGCGCAGGCACGTCCGGGAGACGGAGATGAGGTGCGAGCGGGCGTACGAGCGGAAGTACGAGGAGATCCTCGTCCGCGTCTCCCGCATATCCCCCGCCCCGACCCCGGCCCCGGCCCCCGACAGCTCGTGCGCAGATCCCGAGGAGCCGCGGAGAGAGCTCGGCAGGCCTGCGACCACGGAGGAGGCCTTGGAGGAGGCGAGGAAAGAGCACCAGCGCGTCTACGATGCGGCGGTCCGAGCGCTTCGGAATCACCAGTCGAGGCAGGAGGTCGGCGAGGTCCTGGGGCTGTGCGAACGGGACCTCATGGAAGAACTACAGCAGACGAGGCAGAGGACGGGGCGGGGCTGGGCTGCCAGGGCAAATAGACGCACGTCGCGCCGCCAGGGCTTTGGCTCCATCTAGCCGCAAGCTCGTCCTCCGAATGCGCAGCTGTTGTTCGGAAAGTCCAAATCATAGTAAGTCCCCTTCTTTCGCAATACTCGTGGCGTTTCTAGCCCGAGGGAGGGAATCTACCATTCGGTGAAGACGGCGCGGCTGATTTGTGACCGTGTATAGCAAACTAAGAATTGAGAGTCACCGCCGACGAGATACGATGTGAGGGGTACGATGTCCCCTGCCAGCCAGCCTGACATGCGATGTTTCTCGTCTGTTCGGGAATCGGGATATAGCGAAGATGCCTGGATCTTGTATGTACTAGCACTAGTATCGCATGCGCAGGTCCTAGAAGAAGTTGCCTATATGTCGACAAGACAGGTAGACATATGCTTTCTTAGCATCCGCACTCATTCTTGGAAGACTTCCAGGCTCTAGCGGCATTCTACAGGTCTGGGACGGCGTGTTCGAGGCATGGCTTTCGGCGGAATGAGTCTATGATGCCAAAATAGGCGGGAATGTTCGTCCCTTTGAAGACATTTTAATCATGATCTACCTATGCAAGAGGAATTGTTATCCCGTAGATGGATGGTTCTTAGTTTTAGTGATGATGTTGTTAGAAAATGTATAAGGACTTCAAGACCTGTTCCAGACCAAGTGTGAAGTATATGAGTGAAACCGGTCCCGTCACTTCGTATAACTGTAGTTATAAAAGCATAAAATTCATGACTTGATATGATGATGTCCGGTTTACAATATCTGCCTAGTCACTGTGCATTGTTGATCAAGAAGAGGTTTACAACTAAATTCCCGTCGAACGTCTGACGAATAAATCACATGACAAGACACATTAAATGGTATTTACTATGACTGTACGAACGAGGGGAGTCACGTGGTATTACCCCTGAGTTCAATATCGCCCACTCGCTCAAGGAATAAACAATATCAGGGAATCATAGATTCATAATAAAGTCGACCCTTATGAATAGCACAACTCGGACGAAAGACCATACCTTAGGTACCTCCTATGACCTAATTGTCTCGACTTCCCTGCAGAATATTAGCGCTGACGTTACTACTCTTCATCTGTTTAAGCGTTTACTCACCTATCTATCTCCGAAGGGCCCCCCAGGAACCAAACCGATGTTAGTTAGACACGCCTCCTCATGGGACGATGATCTTCCAAGTCCAACCATTACGTGTGTATCGTGTGTATTTATAACCCTTTTATCCTCTCACGTAGCTACGATTTGTCGACGCTTATTAAGGTGCTTATGTGAGAGCGGGATTTCCGCTGGACGGATGGAGATATTCCATTTATATCGTTTATATTGGCCAGCTATATCCCCCTCCTTTCGGTGACAAGTTATACTATACATACCTAGGTATCTATATAGGACTCTGCTTCCTTATGCACCTCCTCTCGTATAATCTACACCACCAAGCTCTTTTCTTCATACCTTCCATAATTCACCAGACGCCCCATAAGCTCGACAGTCCTCCTTAGTACACTACATCTCACACCTCACCTCTACGTCACAGTCCAGCATAAGAAGAAAGTAGAGAGGGAAAAAAAAAAAAAAAAAAAAAAAGAAGAGAAGAGAAAATGGCAGCGGACGACACATCACGCTCCGACTTCGTCACGACGTCCGACGGCGTCCGCCTCCGGTACTGGCAGGCCGGCCCCCCCTCGGGCCCGCCCCTCGTCTTCGTCCCCGGCTGGTCGCAGACGGCGGCGCAGTTCCGGAAGCAGGTGGACCACTTCGCCGCGCGGTGCCGCGTCACGACGTACGACCACCGCGGCCACGGCGCGTCCGACAAGCCCGCCTTCGGGTACCGCGTGTCGCGGCTGGCGGCGGACCTCGCCACGCTGCTCGTCGCGCTCGACGTCCGCGGCGCCACGCTCGTCGGCCACAGCATGGGCGCGTCCGTCGCGTGGGCCTACTGGGACCAGTACGGCAGCGGCGGCGGCGGCGGCGGCGGCGGCGATCGTGACCGCATCGCCCGGCTCGTCGTCGTCGACCAGCCCGCCGCCATGACGGCCGACCCGGGCTGGACGGCCGACGAGGCCGCCGAGGCCGGCGCCTTCTTCACCCCCGACAAGGCCTTCGAGGTCGTCGGGGCGCTGCGCGGGCCGGCGGGCGAGGACGTCCGCCTGGCCATGACGCGCTCCTTCTACTCGGCCGGCGCGGACCCGGCGGAGACGGAGTGGGCGCTGCGCCAGCAGCGCAACACGCCGCCCGCCGTCGCCGCCGCGCTGCTCGCCAACCACGCGGCCATGGACTGGCGCGACGTCATCCCCCGCATAGACGTCCCCACCCTCGTCGTCTACGGCCGCGGCGAGATGGTGCCCGAGCGCGCGATGCAGTGGATCGCCGAGCAGACCCGCGCCCGGCTCGAGCCCTTCGACAAGCACGAGGGCGGCAGCCACTTCATGTACTGGGAGAACCCGGACAAGTTCAACCGCATACTCGACGAGTTCTTGACTCAGTAGCGGCCGGGAATGGTCGTCGAAGTATATATAATATCCGTAGCGGGTTTGTCATGAATGTTACGAGAGCTGTCCTAAGTTACCCTAGATCAGCGTCTTAATCAAGTCAAGTCAAGTCAAGTAATTACTTGACTTGATTAAGACGCTGCCCTAGATACTTACTTTCACTTACGCATATACGAAATTAGAACCTGCTTTATGTATATCCAATGGCTGTGTCATGTACCTGTCCTACTTCCTCAGAACAGCTTAGTGAATTGAGCTAAAAGATATATACAGGTACATATAATATTTACTAAAGAAGAAAAGGAGGAAGAATTATCAGTGTCAGTAATGAAAGTTGAAAATTTTCATATGTACATATTATTCTGCATGGCCACCAACCCTTTCAGCCCCTATACCATAGTCACCAGAGTCGTCGTATCAGGAGACCAGAGAAAGTTTATTTCTTGGAATCGTCAAACCACCCGAACAGGCGTCTCAGTATTGCCAAGGGATAAAACGAGGATTCTGTCTGGGTCTCGAAGTCGAAAGTTAGGTCACCCTGAGTCACGCACCACTCGCCGTCAGGGGGGAGGAATTTGCTGTTGAAGCCGACTCGGGCCTGCCTCATGAATTCCTCAAACCACGTATTCTCGTCTTCTTCTACACTTACTCCATACGTCACAGCTCTCACATGAGCGAAATAAATGTTGCGTCGCTCGGCGAATCGTGTGGATCCCATATGTCGTACCCGCATCTCTTGGAACAGGGGCAACCAACTTGGATTAGTCGGGTCTTGACCAAGGCTTAGGAGTCTGGCGTCTATCTTCTTCCTGGGCAACATGTCCCGGTCGCGAAGACACAGATACAGCATGAGCACACCGACCAGGACATAGGATGCCGTCCCCGGTTCTTCGAAGTACGGCCGGATCTTCATGTCAGCCGCGTCCCATGTAGCATAGTGATGCACGGTTCTCATGAAGTGAGCCACGTGTTGACGCGGGGCCCATGATACTTTCATGCTCTCATCGTCACTCGTCTGGCCGGGATGAGGCGTTCTTTCGAAGCGCCTAACTGCGTCCTCAAGCTCCTTTACCTTGATTCGACGACGAATGGGACGAACGTCAGTCCTAGGTCGAGAAGCGTCATTTTCAGGATCGGTATTATTCCTCCAGAAATCTCGTTCGAACTCGTAGAACGCCAGCAGGACCTTAGGAGACTCAGTTAATTCGATCATCGCCGACATACTAATCTCAGGCACAAACGAGGCGAGGTCTACGGCTCCCCACGTTACGGCCGTAGCCCAATTCTCGTAGTCGTTTATCTCTTCCCTAGTAAATTGAATCGCGCTCATCGTGGCGGTTTACGAGATATTCTTTAGGAGAATGAGAATAGTACTACGATCGAATGATGATATAATATCATACTGAAAGAAGACGTTTAGCAAAAGCTGGCAAGCCAAAGGCCAAGGATATATACTTACCGGTATCCGTGTTAGCCATTGCCACGATACGCCTATGAGCTAAATCAAGGGCTTGGTCTCACATTCTGAGACAAGCGAGGTCTATAACCTAGTAGGAGAATAGTATAGGGGAGGTTACTTTCTCTAAAAAGTTGGAATAAGACCGCTGTGTGAAAACGAGATAATAGACTATGATTAACGAATAGTTAGGTAACTAAAAGTATAGGACATCAAGAGGAAGGTTGCATTCAAACAAAGATGAACTTGACAACACCATTGTTCTATTAGACGTGTGTTAGAAGTAGATTATGACGGAGGATGTTGTAAAGTGAGCTCTCTTTCATCATCTTTACTCACCTATAATAAACAACAAGCCAGTTTCACGTAAACTATCCTCATAAATGATAGCTTGTCCGGTGTTGATGCTCAACATTCGTATGACTGGGTCTCTTAAGGAGACAGGCTCTGCTCCGTCTAATAGAATCTGGATCTCGCTCACCTAGGCCCTAACGACCGGCGGATTTATCACGACAAGTCAACAAGCTAGCAACCTGAAAATGCCTGGATCCTTCTCTTTCGTACTTTGGATTAACGAAATGAAGAAAATAAGAACGTGGGAGGAGATCAAGAAACCCATCGTCCGAAAAATAGCATAAAGTAGGTGTTATTACGTGGCGACGGGAGAGAATGGAATATCTTGTAGCAGTCCGGGAACACTCCTAGATCTTATAACACATAAACAAAGAATAGTTGGGTGGAGGACATTGTCCATGCCTACCTTCAAGTCATAGAGAATTATTTATTTGTTTAGAATTTAATGAGTTGGAATTTTAACATGAGATTTCTTTTTATGAGTATTTGTTAAGCTTCGATATTATGATATTATGATATAAGGTATATATGTATGTATGTATGTATGTATGCAAGAGCTACAAGGTTATGGATAAGAAAGTTTGAAGCTTCGTAATACCGTATAGATCGTACCAATAGGATCATTAATCGGTAAGCGGGATCTTTAACTGACCGGACCATCGATCGCTGTAAGTACAGAAAGTATAAAGCCTACGTATACATTAGTAGAAAGAATGGAGACAAGGATTGCCTGTGATACAAAGGCGCCGAACAACCAATAAGAAATGAGGTAGAAACGTAAGACGTACAACGTAAGACGTAAGACGTAACTCGTTCTACCTAAAAAAGCTTCCAGTCTCCGACTCTCCGTTCGAATTTCTACTCAAATCATCAATCATGACGCGAAGACGAGGAGAGATGACCTTATATAGTACCCAACAGTACACCGGAATATCCTAAGTATTTTTTGTGAACCCTCTGAAGTTATGAGGGAGGGGGCGTTCTAGGTGTCCAATTAAAAACAAAGGATAAAAGGATCCTTCTTATAGAAATGGGTTAGTCGGAGGACTTTAGGGAGGACTTTAAGGGGGGAATACGTGTTGTAAGTAGGTAGAGGTAGGTATTAAGCAGCAAGTAGAAGGATAAGAGTTATTTTCTCTTTCTTATTCTTCTCTTCTCTTTTCTTCTTTCATCTCTTCTGTTCTCATTTATATTCTAGTTCTACATGTGAACATAATGTTCATCAGGACTTCTTCATAACTGGAGTTCCCTCGACTACGTTATACATGTTTAACGTCAGAGAGACTGGCGATCTAAAAGGGAGAAAATAAAAGAAAAATTACCATTCAACTTATAAGTCAAGCCATACATTTACAATCATACTTGTCCTACTTCCGTAGTTTCCGGCAACGTCTATCTCATCGTCTCACCGACGACATACCTACTTAGAGACCGGCACATTGCCATCATCAATAGGTAACATGAGATATTCTACAGCTCTGTTGACCTACGCGGTCACGGCTACGGCTGTCGTGATTCCTGACGAGGCCACTGCCGAGCAACTCGTCATCGAGACCAAGCAGCAGGCGGAGAGTACCGCATCCTCGTGGTGGGACAACGCCGTTTCCGGTCTAGACGACTTTCTTTCGTCCGCCGAAGACGCGGTCGATGTCGCCCTTGACAGTCTCGAGAAGCAGGCGAATAAGCTGAGCGACCTCCTGCCCGATCTAAACACCGGCGGCGAACCGGAGATCGTCGACTTCCTCTCGCCCGCTGACTACGCCGTCGACGAGCACACGGCCGAGAAGGCGTCCGGGTTCCGCGGCCACTTCACGAACCTGACCGTGTACCAGTCCATCCGCGCGTCCAACTACACCCAGAAGTTCGCGGCCCTGCTCGACGACTTCCCGGACCTGGTCGAGAAGCTGAACGCGACGTCGGCCAACGTCACCGCCTTCGTGCCCACCGACCGCGCCTTCGACAAGATCCCGCACCACCACAAGGACCGCAAGCCCCCCAAGGAGTTTATCGAGAAGGTCCTCGCCTACCATGTCCTGCCCGGCTTCTACCACACCGGCCGTGTCCTAGCCCACCACACGCTGCCCACGGCCCTGAAGGAGAAGGCGCTGGGAGACCGGCCCCAGAGGCTACGCGTCAGCGTCGGCTTGTTCGGCCTGAGGCTGAATTTTTATAGCAAAGTCGTCTACTCGAACTTGGTACGTCACTCTCATCCCTCTCTTCTCTTCTCGCCCCAGTCTCCTCTCCCGTCTACAAGCCCGACTAAAACCCAACCCCCTAAAACTCACGCTTACCCCCTCTCCCCACCACAAGATCACCAAGAACGGCGTCGTCCACGGTGTCGACAGCATCCTCGTCCCGCCGCCCCCGGCCAAGAAGCTCATCTCGCTCTTCCCGTCCAAGTTCTCCACCCTCCTCCTCGCGGCCGAGAAGACGGGCTTCGGATCCGACCACGGCCACGGCGGCGAGGGCGAGGGCGAGGGCAGGGCCACGCACGACCTCACCGGCCTCACCGTCTTCGCCCCCACGAACACGGCCTTCCAGAAGCTCGGCCCGGCCGCGAACGCCTTCCTCTTCAACACGGAGAAGGGGCTGCACTTCCTGCGGGCCCTGCTCGCCTACCACGTCGTCGCCAACGAGACGCTCTACTCGGACGCCTACTACGGGAGGAGGAAGAAGGACGAGGACGCGGACGAGGACACGCCATTTCATACCCGCTGTCGCCACCACAACGACAACGACAACGCCAATAATGACGACGACGACGAAGAAGAAGTCCAGACGCAGAACAAGGCCAAGGGCGCGAAGCACGTCCACGTCGACCTCCCGACGCTCCTGGACGACCGCCACCTCGCCGTCGACATCACGCGCTGGTACGGGTTCGTGAAGGTGACGGTGAACGGCCGGGTCGAGGTGGCGGTGCAGGACGGCCCCGCGCGCGACGGCGTCGTGCACGTCGTCAACGCCGTCCTCGTCCCGCCGCGCAGGCGCCGGGGCAAAGATGGTGCGTGGGACAACGACAACGACAACGACGACAGCGACGACGACGGCGAGATCTCCGTCGACGATCTGGTGGATAGGTTGAGCCCGTTTATCGAGAAGGTGGGCGGAGAGGGGATGGGGCTGGATGACGTCGATGTCGGTGTCGATGTCGATGTGGGCGAGTTGTGAATGCGAATGTGAGCGTGAGTAAAGCGAGATGGGGACAGCCATGTCCGGGATGGAGTGATGTTTTTTTTTTTTCCTTACTTACGAGTACATGAGGAATTGGGAGATATATATCGGGCAAAGGGAAACAGAAAGGGTAAGGGAAATACGAGTCGAAAAGAAAAGAAAAGACAAGAAAAGAAAAGAAATAAATTTACGCCGCTCTACTAAAAATCTAGAGAAAAAAAGGGAGAGCTTACCTTACCTAGGATGAAGGTTGCTTTGCGTAAGTTGGGTACCTATATCTTATATATCGTACCCAGAGATACTTAGGTAGGGATAGGGACCGTACGTAGGTAGTATCGTCCACCTCCGCTCACCAGCAGCGCGCACTCGTTAGGTCGACCATTCGCATCAGGAGTTTGTTTCGGGTTAGGTCAGGTCAGGTCAGGTCAGCGGGATAACAGATATTACATCAGACACGGAATACACAGACAAGATGGGGTCACGGTTTCTAGAGCTAACAAGGACATGGCGTAGATAGGTAATCTACCACGTACGTAGCATTAGATTCCTAGCCATTCCCTCCTAGAAGCAAATACGACCATCTTCCATCGACTTCTCATTGATCTTTACATTTCCCCCCTTCTGTCATTATTTGCGTATACTTTGGTTTCGTTGGGTGCCCTGTAAGAGAAAGAGAGGCATATAGATAGAACCCCATCACAATCCCCTCGCCGGCGGTCCCCCGAACCCGGCGACGACGCGAACGGGCTCCCCTCGCCACCCTCCCGCCCCCGCATCGACCGTCGCGAACGCGTCGACGAGGCGTGCCCCCCCGCGCACGTCTACGGCGCCCCACCGCTGCTCCCTGCTCCGCCGCCGAACCCGGCTATCACCGCCGGCACGCTCCCACGTCCCCGTCTCGTCCAGCAGCACCTCCACGATCCAGCAATACCTGACCTGTACCGAGCCCAGGCCCGGCGGCAGCGGCGGTGGCGCGAACAAGGCCTCGGCGTCGGCGCGCGTCCGCGGCACCCGCGTGCACAGGATGTGCAGGTCCAGGAGCTGCGCGAACGTGGCGCCGAAGGCGGGCTTGTTCTGCCTGCTACCATAACCGCTTGCCCCCGCCCCTATCCCTCCAGGCGGTGCAGAGCCGAAGATGGAGCGGAGCGTGGGGTCCAGCGGGCGGTTCCTCGCTGGAGAGGGGGGGTTATTCGTCGCGGGCGCGGACGCGGGCGTAGATGTAGTTGTATTGAGAAGCATGACGAGCGGTCCGGGCTCAGGAGGAGAAGAAGTAGAGGAGGAATAAGAAGGTCGGGTTAGATCTCGCAGGTGAGAGGAGAGGTGCTGTAAGGTGGTGTGCGCGACGGTCTTGTTGTCCGCGGAGCGCGCAAAGAGGTTCGTTAGAAGGGTGGAGACGTGTGTTATGAGGATTATGTCTGGGATATGTTCTGTGTTGTTTTCTTCCTCTATGTTTGGCGGCAGTCTAGGAGTTGGTGCTGGTGCGATAGATGGAGGTGGAAGTGAAGATGATATAGACTCATGTACGGGAGGCGGGAGGGACGGTTCTCGTGGAGGTGATGCTGAGGGAGAGGAACTCAAAATCTCTTCATCCTCTTCGCTATCTCCAACTTCCACCCGCTCCGGTTCGTGAGGTGGCGATGGAGAAGGAACCTTTACAGCCGCCTCCTTTTCCTTTTCCTTTCCCTTTTCCTTTCCCTCTTTCTTTCCCTCTTCCGATAGACCCAAAGAACGCGAACTCGACGGCCCAGCACGAGCTAGAGATCCCTCATTTTCAATATCCGTAGTAGTACCAGTAGCTCCGTCAACCGTAGCATCCGCCTTCTCATCCACCCCAGAAACGGGAGCAGCAGCAGCAGCAGCAGCAACCGGGAGAGAAGGGGGCGTCTCGAGCTCCGCAAGAACCTCCCACAAGCCCTCGACGTCGAAGACGCGCGAGATAGAGATCTGCTCCAGACAGCGCCTAACCTCCGCGTTCACGACCTCCTGCTTGAGACTAGCCGCGGGGCCCAGCTTGACCCGGACCTGCGCCGCGAGCACGTCTCGCAGCAGAGGTAATATCGCCGAAGCGGCCAGCGTCGTAACGATAGCCGCGCTCCGCTGCCGCTGCCGCTGCCGTCTCGGCTCGAAGACCGTCGCGTGCGCCACGGTCTGCAGGCCGACCTATACATGTGTGACCCACGCGCGTCAACGTTCGCGAAACCGAGCAAGTTCATCGCCGGCCTCGCCGGCCCGCGGACACACTCACCAGCAACCCGAACTCGGCCTCCTCGGCGCTGATCCCCGCGACGGTCCCGCGCTCGAAGCCGCCCAGGAGCACGGCCTCGTCCACCTCGCCGCAGCCGGTCCGCAGGCGGCCACGGCGCCTCGCGCTCTCGCGGCGCCCCGTCTCGAGCTCGTACAGCAGCGCGCCTGATATAGGCCGGAGTGGCGGCGGCGGCGGCGGCGGCGGCGGCAGCCGGGGGGATGAAAGGCGTGAGCTAGGCCGCGACGCAGGAAGTCTTTCGTCGGGGTCAGGGTCCATGTTTCTCGTTTCGCTGAGATTGTCTCGAGAGGCCTTACATCCTTCTCAGACTTATCAAATATCACACACGAGTAAGAAAAGAAGTAAACTAATACGAACTAGCTGCTGGTATATAAATTAGTTCAAGGGTGCACAAATTGAATATGTGATGGAATCCTCTAAACACGAGTAAATAAGAAAGGAGTAAATTACTAGATTATGTCAGTTTTTATAGAATAATAAGCTCCATATGAATTTATACCTTTGGTCTTTAGGTACAGGTACTAACAACACGCATGCATAGATACATGTACCTACCTACATACATAGGTAGGTACCATACAACCTGAGTCAATGTCTCTTATGTGGAGACCACGATATTATACTCAGGAGTCCTTCCCTCTCCTTATTACTACCTACGTAGATACACACACATACATCAACGTTGAAAATAATAGCAACACGGACGTTTCTGAAAGAGATTACAATCAAGAGTAGGTAGACCTTGATTGTGCTGAATTCAATCTGCACGCATCTCACCTAGCGAACAACGATAAGACAGCCCCGGAACCGCATCATTTCCTCCACTAGCTATGCTTTCTTTTCGCACATCACCTCGAACGATTAGCTCTATGTAAAATCAATGAGTTATCCCCGACGCAAAGCTGAGCATCTCAGAGAATGTCCATATCATTGGCCGGCCCCTAACAGCTCTCCGGTGGCCCATCCTCCGCTACCATACCTGCATCTGCATCTGCATCCGCGTCCGCATCCGCATCCACCGCGCACTTCAAGCGGCAAGCCTCGAATGATATATCCATCATCATAGATTCTGCCGCGGTGTGCGTCAAATCCTGATTAAGAATACAGCGTAAAACTCCTGTCTTCGGAATCCACCGAAACCGGCTCGGCCCCGAGATGTAGCTATCCGTATGAGCTACTCCATGAGAAATAATTCACAACGTTATTGCCCCCTCATTACTCCTCCTCACAACTCACATCGCCATACCGGCACTGGTAACTGATGTTGATGCATTTCGGCTAGGTGGTTCCGGTCGCTGTCGGCGCCCTCCCTTTAGACTCTTCACGCGCGATATAAAGCCGTTTCCTCCCGCCCTTGCTGCATCATCTAGATGACTCGTCACTGCGATCCCGTCGTTAGTTGCGCGGCGTTCCAGACCGGAAATCGGTGGGCTCACAGGAGATATCGCATTGGATCCCTTCCGTCTGACAGAGATGAGCTCCTCGGTCTTGTCGAACTCGTTAAAGAAAGGGTTTCGCTCGCCACTATTTCCGCTAGACGGTAGGTCGCCTGATCTCGGAGTAGGATAGCTGTCTGGGCTCATCCTACGCCCCGAGTCGTTATATTCACGTGGTGCGCGTTTGATGCTTCGGAAGCGTTGAACAACCGATTTCTTCCTTCCAAGACCTTGCTCCAATATATCCTGTGCCGTCTCGGCCTGGGTGCGCTGAATCGCAGAGCGTGCCGCCGGAGTTCCTTCCAAGAAGGTCGAAGAGCCAAGCCCCAGAGTTTCCTCGCCGTCCACAACCTCGTTCCCTTGCTTTGGATCGAAAAACGTCAACTCGCCCTTGCTGCTACCCATCTTTTCCTTGGCGCCAGTCGCAAACATGGTAGAAGCTTCGTGTGGTTCCTGACCCATAAACTGTAGATGATCAGGTCTTCGGTTCAACGGACCCGCTCCTCCGATGGAATTGTTGGCGGAATCCTTAGCAAAAGCTTGCATGGGTGCACGGCGACTGCCCTTGCGATTTCGGTGGGGGTTGCAGGCATCAAATGGACCATCGTGGTGAAATACTATGACTAAATCAGCACAAAAACTGTGTGAAGGGGACTGTTATCGCTTACATCCCGTTCCATAAATGCTCGTAGCATCGAGTTGATCAATAATATCAATCTTTCGGCCTGTTTTCTTATCCTTGCCATCGCGGTGACGTTGTTCACGCTCCTTGCGCTTAAGCTCGCGCGCCTTCTTTTCCTCGTCGGTCAACGGCTTCTCTATCATCGAGGAATCGCTATTGCGACGTGGGCGGCGATCCGTCGGTTTCTTCTGAGGCGAAGCAGTTAAGCCCCTCTCTCCTCCGTTTGAGGCGCTGTGCATTCGGCGCGCCCCTAACGCATCCTCTTGAGATCGCGTGGGCTTATGAGATGAAGGCTGGCCGCGACCACGGGGAGGGTTATTTTCACCTCGAGGCGGACCAGAAGGACGGTTCGTTGGAGGCCTGCTGGGACCTGGTCGAGACTTCGCATCCTTATCGTCGAGCATTAAGTTATCCTGACGGTCTACGTTAGTAAGCGCTATCAATCAAGCGACAGGCTAGTCCAACATGTGCGAACCGGGTCACTTACAAACAGCTCTTCAGCGGCGGTGCGAGGCTTTTGTTCCTTGGATGCGAACATGTTGACAGGGACAGTATTAGTACGAATAGGTTGTTGAGTAGTAGGGTCCAGGAAAGGATTCTTCGAAGTAGGTCGGGGAGGAGGGTCATCAAATGGAGAATGGGGAGGAGAGGAAATGCTGTTAGGCGAAGCGGCACGGTTACGAAAGGGATTGTTGGACGAGAGATTAAGCGTCAGACCAGCAGACTGGGTGGACTGAGCTGCAGTGTTATTATCATAGAGACCTATATTATGCATAGCAAACAAAGATAAATGATTAGCTAGTCGTACCAGGGCAAATTGGTGATAATAGGTGTAAGAGGCATGACGACGTGATAGGCAATTGTGAAACAATAATCTCTGTAAATGAAACAGGACAGACGAATGGCTCTGTAAAGTGGACCGCGACCGGCGCGAACCTGGATCTCTCCTTATCGCGCTTGTTCTATAAGTTGACCTAAAAGGGGGAGGCGGAGTTGGGGGTACTGGGTAATGGGCAACGGGCAATGGACAATAAGGCTGTAGATATGAAATGGTATCATCATCTTCGTTTTAGCCACTTACCTAGTAGGTCTGTCGATTGAGCCGACATTGTGTTGATTGATTTCCCTTATATTAACCTTTTTTTCAAGTGCAACACCTTCTTTCTGCGTCTCGCAGGGAAATATAGCAGGTGTCTCTCGTGGCTGTGATTGGGAGAATTTGTACTAAATCACCAGGCTACCTCGATGTTTGTCGATTGACGACTCAACTCCCTACCCAGACCGACCAATAACTGGCTCAATCGCACCTTAAGATCAAAACTCGGACGGTAGCGCGAACTAGGGCTTTGCAGCAGGTTTTGGCGCAGGTGATGTGTCAGGGGTAGAAGAGATAGGCGACGGATTTTCAGGGAGAGGATAGATATCTACTCGGTTTTCCGTGGCGAACCGGATGACGTTTTGGCTGATCTGCTTGAAACCCGATGTGACACGGCGTTTTTCGGAGCGGATAGAAAAGAAAGGAAGAAAGAAAGAAGGGGAAGAAAAAAAAGAGAATCTAAAAAAAAGGATATCGATCGAATTGATAGGTGAGAGTTTAGGTAAGATGTGACATATACCCGAGCGGCAGTCCGAATGATGAGGGTTGTATAGTAGTGTTGTTGGTGGTTTGATTTTGTGAGTCGAGAAGGAATGAATAAATGGATGTAGTGGAAATGATTAAAATCAAATCAATCGATGTTTGTTACGGCGACGTGCGTTAGGTTGTTCCGCTCATGCAAGGAACCTAAGCGGAAAGAGCTGCGCCGGTCCAGGTATCTCGTAGTATGGTTTGGCAGTTTGGCACGGGGTGGAGATACGAATGAATTTTAAGGGGGTTGATGAGCGATTGTGGTTGCCGTTGTTGTTGGTAATTGCTATTGCTATTGCTAGGTATTGCACTTATTATAAAGTACAATTGCGTAAGCTTTGACCAAATCCTTAGGAAAGTGCGAAAATGTGAAAGTGCGAAGCAGTCACAAGGTGAAAGAGAATGATACTTCAATTGTACCGTATCCGTATCACAAATATGGTTAGGTACCGGTAGTTTAGTTAGTCACTCTCTTTCTCTTTCTCTTTCTCTCTCTCTCTTATCCGAAGGTCAGGCGACGAGCTTTTTTTTTTTTTTTTTTTGGTTAGTCGAGTCACTTTAACAGTAGGATTCTTGTTTCTCTTCTTTTCCACCTCCCTTTCCTCCGTCTTGGTAAATGCTCACAAAAATAAAAGACCCCTTTTGATAAATGGCGGTACTAAAATAAGTGGGAGGGTATTATATGTAACCCGTTATGGATTTGAATTGATTTGGAACGGGGTCTCTGTCCTGGCTCGTTTCTGGACAGGATAGGACCGGACAGGATAGTACAAGGACAAGGAGAATCCGGATGGAGATCGACAAAACGACAACGGCCGGCAATCTTGGGATTTGGACCTGGACCTAGTAGAAAGTAAGCTTGCGCTAGATTTGTACTTAGTGTAGATTATTACTTGTATTTTATACGTATTGATGATAATGTCTAGGATGGTGTTTTTGAAGGTTAGAATTTTACCGACGTAACTTACTAACCTATATTCAATGTTAATAAATGATAAGAAGAATATCGTCAACTGAATTTAGAATGGAGGCATAGACCAACCTTTTATTGTTATTAGTATTAATATAACAGCATCTAAATTGGATTAGGGGAGTTGGAAGAAGAAGAAGAAAAAAGAAGTGTTTGGGTACGTGTGACCTGGTCTAATGGACAATGTTACTAAACTAAAATAGTGCAGCTTTTATAAGGTTGATCCACTATGTGCCATATTACTTTAAAAGGTATTGCGTAATAATACACAATGCATAGTGACATAAAACGCCAGGCTGTTATGAAGACAGTACTTGTGTACTATCTCCTCAACAATTCCCACATAGTAATATTATTTAATGATATGCATATATATTGACATTTACACATATGTACCGTATTAATAGCATGCATTATTTAGCATAACACATTGTTTCTAGCAATACCCCGGTACTGACTTCTCCCGTATGATTTGTACCAAATATTTTCCAATTATGCAAATGCTTGATGTGTACCATTTCAATGTTACAGCCGTGTAACGATTGATGCTAATAATTCACTTCCAGCTCGCTACGCACGCATAAAAAAAGCCGACTAGGTGATTTCGAGTTTCGCAGATATGTGCATGAATCTAGACGCTGTACGACATTAATGCTAGGTGCCGTACATAAATGCGTGCATACATACTAGGTACTATGGTAGTGTACATATATAGTGTACATAGTAGAATAGGAAAACCTAGCGTGTGCTTTCCTTTTCTCCCAACGGCTCATACCCCTGACGCCTACATCGATGTAACACCCGATAGCATACGTTGACCAGAACAATGGAGCACGTGTAACGCTAAGCTATAAATCAGTACTTTTATATACGTTTAAATACATATATATTGATATATACATACATGCATATGATTCGGTAAAGGTACCTGGATAGGTTCGTATGATCATACCATACACAAAGTACTTCTTGTAAGTCGCAAACTCATACGCATTACTTGCAGACTGGAGATTTAATCTTCAAGATGATACGTAAGATACCTATTTAAATGTTTCATACATGTTCCTATTAAAGATCTAAGGTACCTACTCCTCCTTATTAGAGTTTCCATCAAGTTTCCTTTATTAATTAACTTTGGAGCCTGTCTCGCTAAGAAAACTAAACCCCCCATCATGTCGAACTTTAATGTACTCAATCCCTTGGCGTTTCTGTGGGGTAGTCCATGCGCTGTGCCAACTGCAGATCTCCCCTTCTCATAACCCCTGTTAATTCCCCTTTTTTCGGTCATGTACTCCTAATGTATCGTCCCAATTTCGTCAAAAGACGCCGAGTTTTAGGCCCTATTAAGATCTACCTACTCAACTAAGTACCCTAGACGCTAGTGTGTGTAAGGACGAAATAGAAGCTTCACTGTTTCCCTCCTACAATAACACACATGCTCGGCAGACTTACAAGGAACAGGATAAACATTGAAGAAAGAAACATGTCTACCAAGTTGGTATACCATCTCTTTTGGGATTAGTTTCGAGTTCATCAAAATAGTACCACAGGAGCTTGAAGGCCTGGTCGAACCGAGAAGGATGCACATTGCACATAATCAGTCATCACCAGACCTCTGAAGCTTTCGATTTATCAAGGAATTACCAAGGTAGCTTCAAAGGTGTCTCAAGGTTCTTCCCAAGCACCGTCTCGGCCATACCGATGTCCCCTATCAATATTTTAATTCGAGGTCAGTGACAAGAGCGGTCTGGACAGTATTTTCTTCTCGAGTCTTAAAGAGAGGATCATGTCTTACGCGGGCCACGGGGCGCCCAATATTCCCCGGACTTGCTCATATCAAGTTGGTCCGTCCATTGAACAAGGCTCTTCGCCGCGGTTACAGGGGTAACGGCTGGGATTTTCGATTTCATACCATGTATCAGCTTCAGCTTCGACCATCCAAACATGTGTCTTCAGGTCGCCACAGGTATTACTACTCACCACCACCTGCGTCCCAGTGTTTGTCGAATCCCACACCTTTGGTCATCTCGGTGCGCATGAAGCCAGGGTGGACGATGCTGACAATGATGCCTTTCTCTCTCAAGTCGATGCTGAGGAGCTTTCCGACCATGTTCAGCGCAGCCTTGCTCGCGTGGTGTGCATAGTTGCCGCCGCCTTCTTTCTCGTGCCGTAGCGTGATGCTCCCGGCCTCGCTTGAAACTAAGACAATCTTGGAGCCCGACTTCAATAGACCGTCGTGGACGAGCCGGTGCAGAATGAGTACCGGTGCGACGGAGCTGACCGTGTACATGGTCAACTCGTCATCCCAACTAGGGCCCCCATCCTTAGAGAAGTCTTCGGTCATGAACCGCCCGGCGTTGATGATCTAGGCGCAATAAGGTTGGTAACGAGATATCGGGAGAGTGATAGCATATAACCCACCACCACATCCAGAGGTTTCACGCCTTCGAGTTGGTTAGAAAGGTCATCTCCGACGTGTCGATCGGTAAGGTCAACTTTCGAGAGCCACCGAACACCGCTTGGAAATCCACTAGGTGCGGTACCGGATCGTGTGGTGGCGTAGACAGACGTGGTCGAAGTCGAAGCATACTCGCTAACCAAAGCAGCCCCTAATCCCCTAGTGGCGCCGACAATCAGCACGGAAGCCATGGTATATGGTATGAACGAGACGTATATCTTCCGTGACCTGAGTAATTACGGATAGAGTTATTGATGAGCTTTAAGATCTTTCTCGTCACAACGGCCGTAGCGGAAATGTTTTTAGTCTTTTGCATGTACGGAGTTACCTAGGGATGAATGTGATGACGTCATTCCTATCATCATGATTATAGCAACCGTTTTGTAACCCGCGTTAAACTGAACGCGAGAGCTAATAGGACAATACCGTACCGTACGATCAAGCACATCACTTACACGATAGCAGCAGTGATAATACTGCGTAATTGAAGGATAAAGAGGGAAATATAGTAATTCTCGAATTAAAAACACAGACTAGAAGCTATAGTCATAGTCGAATCATACTATATTCTCAACTTTTCTATCCTCCCATACCTATCTCCCTTCATTGCCAAATACGGAGCTTTGCTTCGCCTGAGTAGAGAGGGATACATGGACTTAGCAGCTCTCTTAAGAACCGAACTTATCAAATATTCAATACTGGAAATATACCAACAAAGTATACATACATACATACACACCGTTAAACCTTATACTTTCACATAAAACTCCCCCATTCCAACTCTCCTTTTCCTTTTCTTTTCTTCTACCAGATTTAACCTCGTACCGCGCGTAAAGTATCACACGGGGATAGGACATGTCCATACCTCCTACACTAGGTAGGTATCAAATCAAGTCTTCCTCTCTCCGGACCATTGTTGGGGGGTGGGGAGGGTCCTGTAATGTACCTACCTATCTACATGTGTAGGTATACCTGTTAAGTGTCTTGTATATCCCTCCCTCCCTCCTCCCCAAGAAGGTAAGTAGGTAGGTAGATAGGGTAGGTTACGTACGTATAGCACAGTACGGACGGACGGACAGACGGACGGACGGACGAAGCGGATGGATATCTACCTACCTACCCTACCTACCTATCTATTTCTCGGCCGCCGGACGCGGATGCGGGGGGTCGAGGGATAGGAGGTTGTGGCACGGGTATGCGGGACTGATAGTCTGGTGAGACGGGCTTAACAGGAGGTACCTACCTAGCCTACCTACCTACCTACTTAGAACACGATGGACTACGTACATGTAGTAATGCGTACTACCTACTCTAGGTACTACTACCAAGTACCTAGGCATTCATGAGATTTTGATTTGAGCAATGGGTTAATAAGTAGGTAGCGTATGTCTTCAACCTACAATACTCGAGCAGTCTTGTCTTGGAACGATCTACGAGGCAGTGTAGGAGGTACCTTATTCCACCTCGTGATTAGAGACGAAGTTCTTATAGGTATGTACCTAGACGTCGTGGTTCCCGACTATGACACTGGTATTGATATTGATATTGATATGAGGTACTGTCTCGCCTTCTTCCTTTTTAATTTCTACGTCCTATTCCTAACGGCAATGTTCTCTCTACTGTATACCTACCTGTTTTAGGTATACTACTTATTTATCTCCATATGCTCTTCTTGTTTCCCTCGGAATAAAGGAAGGAAATACTAACCGTAATTATCTTAGGGAAAGACATAATCGCAAGTATCTATTAGGTATGGAGTACGCAACAACCACATCCCCGTCCACCACAACCCCCTTTCACTCACTTACTCACTCACTCACTCACTCACTCACTCACTCACTCACTCATTCATCCATTCATTCACTCATTCATTCAATCATTCTTTTTAGTCCTACCTTAGGTACCTACCCACCCACCCACTACCTGACTACCTGACTAACTAACTACCTACCGGTACCCCTATCTACCAAATACCCTCCTTTCCTCCATCTTTCCCTTCATCAGGGTTCAACAATAGATAGATAGATAAGATAAGAGGTCGATACGTAGACAAGTAAATACTAGACAGCAGCCAGCGTAGCATAATACACGAGAACAGCAATACGTACGCCATGAAACGATACGATAGTAACCCTTATATACCTACCTACCTCCGAGCCCAACAGACACGTACCTCCTCCTCCTCCTCTCCACTTTCAAACTACCCACAAACCCCCTCTATCCTGCTCTTCCTCTGCCAAAGAGAGAGAGAAGAGAAATCATCACAGCTTACTAGCGGGCGCGGCGCTCCCCACGGCGGTGATCTCGTCGTACAGCAGGGTGGTGAGGAAGTCCGCGTAGTCCTCGCCGGTGACCTGCCCGGCGAAGTACTGCGCCGCGAGTGCGAACCGGTTCGGCGTCGCCCCGCCCTTCGGCGCCCGCGCCGTCAGCTGCTCCGCCTGCTCCGCCAGCAGCTGCAGCGCGTACGCCTTGTCCACCTTCCGCCCCTCCGCCGTCGTCACCCCGTGCCGCACCCACTGCCACACCTGCGACCGCGACACCTCCGCCGTCGCCGCGTCTTCCCTGTTTTGTTCGTCAGCCCGGTTGGAGGGGAGGGGAGGTTCTGGGAATATAGGGGTGTGCGGAAGAGGGATAAGGGAGGTGAAGTCCAAGATGTACGCTAGATAAGAAGTCATAGGGCAATTGTATAAAAAAAGACATACATCAAGTAATTGATAGGCACGCAGCCGATGCCCCGGATCCAGGCCTCCATGTAGCCGAGGCCGATGTTCAGGTTCTTGCGGATCCCTTCCTCCGTCACCTTTCCGGGCACGTTCATGTTGAGTAGGTCGTTGCGGCCCACGTGTACGTCCTCGCGCCGCCGGAACAGCTGGTTCGGCGTCGGCATATACTTGTTGAAGATCTCGGACGCGATGGACGCCAGCGCCGGGTGTGCTACCCACGTCCTGCGATGGTCGTCAGTCAACTTGTTCTCGTCCTCGACGAAAAAAGCAAAAGAGGAAAAAAAGAAAAAGAAAAAGAAACATACCCGTCATGACCAGCCCGCACCTCGCGCAGCTTATCGGCCCTCACGCCCTCCATGGCCTTGTCGTTCGCCTCCTTGTCGTCCTTGATAGGGATCTGGGCGGCCATGCCGCCCATGGCGTGGACACCGCGGCGGTGGCAGGTCTGGATGAGAAGCTTGACATAGGCATCCATGAAGGGGACGGTCATGGTGACGGAGGCGCGGTCGGGCAGGACGAAGGCCGGGTTCTGGCGGAACTTCTTGATCGTGCTGAAGATGTAGTCCCAGCGGCCGCAGTTGAGTCCGGCGCTGTGGTCGCGCAGCTCGTAGATGATCTCGTCCATCTCAAAGGCTGCTAGGATCGTTTCGATCAGCACCGTCGCCCGCACCGTCCCGCGCGCCATCCCGACGTAGTCCTGCGCCAGGTTGAATGCGTCGTTCCACAGCCGCGCCTCTAGGTGCGACTCCATCTTCGGCAGGTAGAAGTACGGCCCATACCCCCTCTTCACCGTTTCGTGTGCGTTGTGGAAGAAGAATAGGCCGAAGTCGAACAGTGATCCCGATATGGGCTCTCCGTCTACTGTGATGTGCTTCTCCTCCAGATGCCACCCGCGAGGCCGCACGATGAGCGTCGGTAGCACCCGGTCTGTCCGCAGCTTGTACTCTTTAGGGCCCTGTTTGAAATCCACGTTGCGTCGCACCGCATCGTATAAGTTGACCTGGCCGTTGATCATGTTGTCCCACGTCGGGGCACTCGAATCTGATTATTGTGTTAGTTGAGTGAACAGCTAGGTAATTTTCATCTTTTATCCTCATTAACTCTGCCACCACCATAACTCACCTTCTAAATCAGCCATATACGTCCAGACATCTGAGTTAAGAGCGTTAACAACCATTTTGCGGTCTGTCGGGCCCGTGATCTCGACTCTGCGATCGACGAGGCCCGGAGCGGGTGCGGCACCCTTCCAAGTCGGATCATCGCGGATGTGCTTCGTCTCCGGGAGGAAGTCTGGCAGGTTTCCCCTGTCGATCTCGGCCTGGCGCAAGACACGCCTCTCTAGTAGAGCTTTGCGTGTGCCATTGAAGGACCGGTGTAGGAGTGCCAGGAAAGCCAAGGCCTGCGGCGTCAGGATCTTCTTGTGCTCTGGCTGCACGGCGCCCGAGACGGACACGCCTTGTAGTATGGTCTCTGTGGTTGCCATGGTCGTTGTTCCTGCTTATGTTGTATTACTATTCCTATTATTACTGCTGCCTCCCGTGCCGACGAGTTGAACCGGGATGAGTGACTGAAAAACTCTCTCTAGTGGACTGTGTGCTTGAGATAACTAGCTGGTATTTTTTTTTGGCTATGTCTATCCCTGTTTCTGCCTCAAGTCCTAGCTCTTACCGAGGAGGTCTATATCGGGGGATGAAATGGACGGGAATGGTGGGGATGTACTAATAAATTAGGGGTTGGTCGAAGGTAGCTAGAGTAATGGAAAGAAGAAGATGGATGGATGGTATTATATAAAAGTGTCTTTGTTAGAACTGATATCTGAAAGGAATAGCGGCAATGCGGTAACGGATCAAATAGCGGGGATCTTCCCACGGTTATAACAAGGCGGCGACGACGACAAGCTCGGGTAGAAGATGGTCTAGAAGTCGATGTACCTTTATAATCCCCGTGCTGCTTCGTCTCCTTATAACTTATAAGGGAAGGGTGTATCCCAACCTATCGATGTCAAGTACCGCATATAATTCTTTTTGTTACATGCAAATGTATAAGTGAACTACTGCATGTAAGTGGCTTGCGTCCATGTACCTTACCTACTGCGTAGTAAGGTGCGTAACGCTACGACATGAAGTGACTCGAAGCTCGTTCCCCTCTAGACTCGGCTGGAAGGAGGCTAGATGACTGGCTACGTGACACTGATGTAGCCGATGTGAGGAAGAAGCAAATACGTACCACGATGAAGCTTGTGATAATGTGGGGGATGTATAATGTATGCTGTTCCGTAATTTAATCTTCTAACCTACCTACTTCCTATACATGTATACTGTACCTAATAAAGGTTGTTGTCACGATATACGTGCTTCAACTGGATCAAACTGCTTAGATAAAAGATGAAAAGGACTAAGTCCCCACTGGGACTAGTCTCTCTAACTATACTCCTAAACTACATGGTGTGGCACTATCCCATCTGGGGTGCCGCTAGTGCTGCACCGGGGTCGCACTATCCATGTCTGTGACAGTTGTAAAATGGTTGACGGATATTTGAAGCCGGGAACGTTCATAAGGTATTCGTACTTCACATGTAAGTAAACCAAAAAAAAAAAAGATGTAGAAAGTATAAGTCTGGGGAAATCTCGTAAAACGTAAATGCGTCATTGGAGAAGAAGTTTCCCTAGCTTCTTTTCCCCACATTACCAGTCCAAAACGGTAGCTTTCCTTCAACCAACCGTGTAATGGTTACCTTTTATTGGCTTATCGTGCCCGTAGAGGGAAATCCATCTGTCCGTCGCTCGTAAGGAAACCGTTTCTGCGTCGTTCGATCAAGTACCTACCATATTCTTCAGCTGTTTGTCAATGACGCCATATATTTGTTATTTTTTTATCTGCCGTATCTTATACATATGTAAGATACTTAGGAGGTACCTACATACCGTATCGATTCGTTTACTTGAAAATCAAATATACCTAATATTGATATTCGTTACCTTCTTATGATCATATAAAGAATCATTAATACGTAAGAGTAATAAATATACAGTGTATCTCTCCCCGAACGACCTCCGAGATGATAATCAAGTAGTTATATAAATAGTCAAAGAGCCCACGATCAATAACAAATCAAAGATATCGGTACTCCATCTTGGCCGTTTCCAGGTACATGTACGTACGTAAAGAGAGCAGATAAATCCACAGGTGTACCTACCTCCTACAAGGTAAAGCAGCAAACGGTGACGCCCATTGGACGTAACTCGATTATCGCCCGCCTCGGTATCTCGGGTGTTTCAGCTGCAACTACGTCACTCCTAAGCCGCTAATCCATCCCGGCTGCCGAGGTCGGATCGCCATCGATTTCTGGGTCCTAGATCCGCTACATGCCACCATAGCTTACCGAGAGTACCCGAACCCTTGTAGCTACTTCGGATCATGTCGCGATGTTCTGCGCACGATATTGCATAATAGTAATCCCGCAACTCGTTGCTTTGCCTCTCTAATGTTACGGCCATGTCGGTTACCTTCCTATTTGTTCTCTTGACGAAGGGTCAAGCTGGATCCGAAGTTCGGACTATTACGGATACAATATCGATACATATGTACCTGTAGTCGATAATGTCGGTAATGATAATTTTACTCTTTATTTTTTACTTATAACTATGTAGTTGTATACAGTCTGCTTGCACTAGCTTATATAAATCCGAGGTCGCTACTGATACTCCAACAAGACTCATCCACAGGTGGATATCACTAATGCGGCGTAGAGCGATGCGCGGCCCGGTAGACGCTTATATAGGGTCTTGGTGAGATGAGACATGATGGGCTTGGTGATAGGCTGACGCCTTCTTCTCAATAGCTTCAAGCTCGACTTGGACGTAGTGCACGACGGGCTCAACTACCTGGCGCACTTAGCCCTTGTAAGGCTTGGGCCCGATCATGAGCTCCGGCTTGACAAGGGTGTCGAATTCTTCCGACGTCAGAGCGTTGAGTTCCATTGCACTGTCTTTCAGGTTCAGACCCTTCTTGTGCGCATTCTTGGCTACCTTCGATGCCATATCATAACCGATCTTAGGGTTGAGGCAGGTAACCAGCATGAGTCTGGATAACATGAATATTAGCTATTGACCCCTCTGAGGCTACGAGTGTCATAAACTTACGATTCCTTCATGATACTTGCAATCTTCTCCTCGTTAGCTTGGAGGCCCTCCACTAGGTTCTTCTCAAACGAGTGCATGCCGTCCGCCAAAATTCGCACGCTGTGCAACAGGTTTCGGATAACGAGAGGCTTATAAACATTGAGCTCAAACTGGCCGTTCATGCCGCCGATGGTCGTCGCGACATGGTTGCCCATAACCTGCGCGCAAACCATCGTCAGAGCCTCGCATTGGGTGGGGTTGACCTTGCCGGGCATAATACTGGAGCCGGGCTCGTTCTCTGGCAGAATCAGCTCGCCAAGACCACAACGGGGGCCGCTACCGAGATATCGGATATCTTGAGCAATCTTAGTAAGTGACGCAGCTAGGGTGTTGAGAGTACCCGAAGCCTGGACGATGGCGTCATGCGCGGCGAGTGATTCGAACTTGTTCGGTGCCGTCTTGAATTCAGTTCCTGTCATCTTACTGACTTCTGCGGCGATCGCCTCGGCGAAGCCTTCAAACGTGTTGATTCCCGTGCCAACGGCAGTTCCGCCTTGTGCAAGTAATCTCAGGTCAGGTAGGGAGCCCTCAACTCGCTTGATACCAAAGTCCAGCTGCGCTACATATCCCGAGAACTCTTGCGCCAACGTCAATGGGGTAGCATCCTGGAGATGAGTACGCCCAATCTTGATGATGTTCTTGGCTTCGAATGCATCGACTTTTTTCTGTAGCGCGTCCCGAAGATTCTTAAGGGATGGCAGCAGCTGACCTTCGATTTCAAGAACGGCGGCGATGTGCATGACGGTAGGGAAGGTATCGTTTGAGGAAGCGGAACGGTTGACGTGGTCGTTCGGGTGGACCGGCTTCTTGGTACCCATCGTACCCCCGAGGATCTCGATGGCTCGGTTAGAGATGACTTCGTTGGCGTTCATGTTGGACTGGGTGCCGGAGCCGGTTTGCCAGACGACGAGGGGGAAGTGGTCGATGAGCTTGAGATCGGCTACCTCGGCGGCAGCTTGCTGGATGGCCTTGCCGACCTTTTCGTCTGTAATGTCATCGCCGTAGCATGTAAGCCGGTATCCCACCTCAGCGTTGTCAGGGCAGGATGCGCCCCATGTGGAATTATGGCATACCAAGACCATATCGCATGTTGACAGTAGCCGCAGCACCTTTCAGAATACCAAATGCTCTCACAATAGGAGGAGGCATTCGATCCTGAGGCTGATTGATACGAAAATTGGAGAGGGATCGTTCCGTCTGAGCTCCCCAATATTTGTCTGCGGGAACCTGAATCTCGCCAAAGGCATCGCTTTCTGTTCTTGTGCTAGCCGCCATTCTTAACGATGTAGCGTGTAAATTTCTCTGTAATCGGAGGGAATAGGATTGATTGTTTACAATGTTGTTGTTGAAGAGGAACGGTCTCGAGGTGACATGGGAGGTAGAGGTAGAGGTAGAAGTGGAATTAGAAGTAGAAGTAGAGAATGAGGAGTAAATAGAATAAATAGAAGAATAAGAAGAGGAGGAAGAGGAGGAGGCGTTGCATGTGCTACAGACTTGGAGCAATCGTGGACTTTTCCTCGGTCTAAACGAGTTTCTAGCTTGGCCATCGGCCGCGGCTGCTACCGAACGAAGCATGATCAACCAAGAGGTAGGTCAAGTAAATCAGTAGGTAAGTAATAACAAGTATAAAGTAATTATTAGTAGCTCCCGAGAGTCAATTGAAAGATTGGTGATTGCCAATTGGTTATAATTTGTCAGCTGACGAATTATTGTAAAAATAAAATAGTTAAACCTTTTTCTGCTTTATTTTCCTTCCCTTTTCTTACTGACAAGGTCTCGTCGAGAGTTTCAAGGTTTTTTGTGGCCTTTTAGGTTTTTTTAGGTCAGGGATGATGGTAGGTAGAATTCGCGATTCAATGGTATAGTTATATACCTAAGTTATATGTACCTAGTAATGGGGAGAAAAAAAAGACTCAACACGTTTTTTTTAGAAGCATAGAAGCTATCCGTACTCGGAAATTCGTTACACAGGTCAGAACTTAGATAAGCTTGGAAATGCCCCCGGCTCTCTGATTTGCCGGGCCGCTGCGAAGCGAAGAAAAAAAAAAAGGTACTATGAAGTAACCCACCTCGGTAGAAGTAAAAGTCCCCGTTTACCCCTGGCATCTCTAAAAGTGGAAGTTAGGGCCGAAAACTCCCGATCAGGGTATTAACATAGACTGTTAAGTAAGTACCTAAGAAAGGTACCACTCTTATATTACAAAATACATCAGAGGTAGTATACCTACATCTTATCGTTCGTTTATATTTTATTTACACACATATCACGTTTCTACACAAGGATCATCAATTTAGTAGTATTGCAGTTTATACATCTACCTATTTATGTAACGTGCTGTTCTAGAAAACTGCCGTAGTTACTATCTAGGTGATTATTGTCCGTGTATGTATGTACTACCAGCTATGTGGGTGTACGCAAACCGATGATCCATGGGGTATAAACTCGAGCTGTCAACCGAAAGAAAACGAAACCATGAGAGGAGAATGGGGGGAAAGGGGGGGAAAGGGGGGGATGTGGTTTAAAAAAAAACAGACAAAGAAGTGAAGAGACATCGTCTTAGGATCTGATGGTCAATAGCAAAAACGCCGTGAAGTTCCAGCCAGAACCTATGCGAGGTGAAGGAGTATGAGGAAGAGAAACCGCAAAAGAGAGCCGACGCCGAAACCACAACTCAGGCCATTAGTTACGAGCATGTACAAGTACCGCAGTAGAGCATAAAGCCCATAGATCCGTCGAATCGTTCATGGTGAGCTCGCCCTCATCAATAGTCTTGCTTTCGCGTCGCTCGTAGAGAAATGGAAGACTTTGCGACAGAGATATTAGAGTCTTACCATGAAGACCATGATCCGTCCAACATAATGAGCAATATGGTGTTCCATATCCAGATCCCTCTCGTGGCTTCACATGCCATCAACTTTCCGCCCCAAAGCGTATAAGCCACCTATACACAGATAGGACGAGACGGATCCAAAGGGAGGACGAGGGCCCTCCGCACAACCTGGAGAAAACCTGAGAACAACCTGAGAACAACCTAAGAACAACCTCACAACAGCCTGAATTCTTTCTCTTCAAGTTACGGCGTGCTCCCGTCCCCCAGTTTTGGGCGGGCTCGGAGCTTGCATAGCCGTAGCAAAATTATGAGTTGAGGGTCTTGATCATCATCTTTATCCGATCCTTGTCGACGATGAGTAGGCCGCGGGAGTCAAAGATGCTGCCCATCGTGTCTATCACCTTGTTGAAGGTGGTCGCCGCGCCGCGCTCCTGCGTGAACCGGACGATGCATAGTTGGCTACGCTTGCCGTGCTCGATCACCTTCATGACCTCCGTCGCGAAGGATGCCTCTTTCATGTCAAGCTCTGTGGTAGTTCGTGGTTAGCAGATATACGTGTACGTATATGACTTGCCTTGCACCGTCCTTCGCTTGCGTCAGGTTCGAATGTGCCACTTACCATTGTTCTTATCGACTCGTGCGAAGACGAGGTTACGCTCCTTATCAACCATGACGTCTCTCATGCCATAGCGTCGCCAGTCCTTCAGTAAGATAGCAATCTCTTGTCTAGCACGGTGACGGGGGATCGAGAAGCAAAGGTATCGGGTCGCCGGCTTGACGCGGAATAGGCGAGCTAGCCAGTTCTGCTGCGGATCGATGTTGCGGGCCGCCGGCTTGCCATCAAGCTTCTTGTTGGGCGGCGCAAGCGATAGATTTCCGAACATGCGCACAGGCTCCGGGCTAGGAGAGAAGCCGCGGTCAGGATCTATATCCACTGTTAGTTTCCGCATGTGAGCTAGATCGTCAACAAGAGACTTACCTGCGGTCGAGAGTCTGTATTGGGGATGCTCCTTGTTGCCACGCCAGAAGGCGAAGCCGAAACTTCTCTTCTTTACCGGGCCGCTAGGCGGGTTTGACTCCGCGCGGCTCAAGTCATCCACATTACCTGAGCTGGAGTCGTTCAAGGCGTTTTTATCCTTTGAGCTACGCTTGAACCACGACTTCTTTTTGGTAACCGTAGCGGAGCTTCCTCCGGCGAGGTCTTCAAGACCTAAGTCTTTCATGCCATCGGCCACGTATGCCTGACGGAGGCTTACTCCTAACCGTGGCTGGTAATTATATTGGTCATCCATAGATGACTCTCGGCGGATATCGGGAGTAGCCGGGATCGAGATCTTCTTCGGTCTATTTGACGTCGCATCGACTAGACGTATCGTATTCTTCTGCCGGGATAAGTAGTCCAAGCCTGTGACATCCTTTGCAGACTGATAATGAGTAGCTGAAGGCTCAGCAGGTGCGGAGACAACTCTCATCTTGTCCAAATTTCCGGACTGGTCATCTTCTATTGACCCCTCGTTGATAGATGCTAGGGGTTCTCTGGCCCAATGCGTACTGTATTGCGAGTAGATAGGTGCTGACGCGACTCTGCGCCCTGTCTCTACTGTTTCGTACGGCCTACTAGTAGACTGGCTAGGTCGGTTGACTTGCGATGCCGTATTTCCGGCTTGCCCGGTAGATTCGAGCAGATTACCGCGAACTCGCTCAGCTCTCTTTCGAGCCGTCATAATCTCATGCAAGTCTGATTCGTCAGGCGCTGGGGCCTGTGGCAAAGGACGTGTATCCCACGATTGTGTGCCTGAACTCACCTGCCTGGCCCCGTAAGTAGCTGGGGTTGGTGTCCCCGCGTGGCTTAGGAGGGGCGATGGCACATCCGAGGCTGGGGATTCGAAAGGACTCTCGCTTAGATACGACTGTGGGCTGAGCAAGCTGCTGTTGAACGCATCGTCGCAGTCCTTCGCGATGGTACGGCTAAAGTGACGTAGATCGTCCTTCCAATGTCGGCTGCTATCCTCAGCCTCGGGCGTATCTAACAAGGATACTGTACAAGGACTTTCTCTAGGACTTTTCAACGATTCGAGATGTGCGCCAGGGCTCGTAGAGAGAGCGCTGATGTTTGATTCGTAGGCGGTGTCATGTTCCGCGATAGTAGCAGGCCGGTGGCCCGCTTCGCTTCGATCAGGCGACCGCTTGCGAGCCTGCGAAAAATCAACGCCCCGTTTGTGACGCTGAGCTGGTCGTCTATACGAAGTCTCCTCCCCGCTCTGGATCGAGGTTAGAGATTGCCGCGATCCACGAATGCTACTCAACGCTTTTCCATGGGCTCCGTTTGCGGTGCGTCGCGAGTGTGTCGAATTCGCCCTAGCCGATCCGTTACGTACGGTTGGGGCCTTTGAGGCTCGGGTAGATGTCGTGCCATTGCGGTGGATGATGATCTTGGCTTGACTAGCAACGACGTCGTCACCCATAACATTGGACGCTTTATACGGGTCATAACTCTGCATGGTGGCACTGCATTTCGCGGGTGCTTCCTCGAGGGCGTCTCCATTTTCATCGGTAGCGATATTAGAGATGACAGTGAAACGTGACATGGACCGTCCATTCTTCGACGGAAACTGGAGGGTCGTGTATTTCTTCTTCCAGTTCGCAGGCTGCAGGTGATGAAAGTCGCTGGCGGAATAAGTTAAATCGGATCCGTAGTTTTCCAATCTCTTCTTCCTGTAGTTGCAGAGTAGCCAGTAGAAGAGCTTGAAATCATTGGCTCTGTTTAAATATGTTAGCAAGGCCAGGCCGGTTGAATATCAGTCAGACTTACTCGGAGGTCATCAACTTCTTCGCCAATTGTTTTTCACTGTAGGAATGCCACACGGATTTTAATTGTCTTAGAGCCTGCATATCAAGCTCGTCGGTTGGCACCGCATCGTAACAAGCGTTCTTTCTATAATCGGGCCGGCGTTCTGCGCAGTTCAAGTCATCTAGATAGTCGTACTTGACAAGCAAGGGGTGCTTCCAAATCTCCTGAGTCGTTATACGCTTCTCCGGGTCGGCCTCTAACATCCTGCTGATCAGGTCTTGAGCCTCGTGGCTGAGATAGGAGGGAATGCTGAAAATCCCTGCTTGTATCTTTCTAAGTAACCGTGGGATATTATCGTCATTGAATGGCAGACAGTTGCACAGACAACCGTATAATATAACTCCCAGGCTCCAAATATCGACTTTGTCGCCTCGGTAGGCTCCCGGGCCAACGAGCTCCGGCGCAGCGTAATGGGGGCTTCCACATGAAGTTTCCAACAAGTGGTTCGGACTTTGATGCATGGCTGACATGCCGAAATCGGTAATCTTGACCCGGTTTCCTTGGGTAAGCAGGATATTTTCCGGCTTGAGATCGCGATGACAAATATTGAAGGAGTGAACGTATTCCAAGGCGTCAAGGATTTGCCGAAAGTAGAACATCGTCTCGCTCTCGGAAAGGCGACCGGCTTGCCCAAGATATCCGTAGAGATCGCCGCGCTCCACGTATTCGATGACGAGATAACTGCGTATAGGTTAGCAATCAACCACGGAAAAGTTGAGCGAAATGACGTACATTTCTGAACGGTTCTCCCAGATATCGTACAGCTTGACGATATTCGGATGATCGATCAATTTCATAATGGCCACCTCCCTTTCGATGGCGAAGGGAATGCGGTTCTCAGACTTATACTCCTTTCGGGCACGATCCCACCTGTCGAGAGCAGCTATGCTTCCCGGCTGGACCATGATATCGTTGTTTCTAGAGAGGATTTTGACAGCAGCCAACTCTCTGGTAACATTGTGTCTGACCAGCCTTACACGGGCAGCCGAGCCGTTACCGAGGGTTTTACCAAGTTCCCAAGGCCCAATATGAGTTTTACGACGTCTAGTATTCGACAAGACACTCGTGGCCGAAATCTGCGAGTTTCGCTTATCATCTTCATTTTCATGTTTTGAAACGGCCACCTCACGCTGGTCCGTACTCACACGGGTTCGGGTATCATCGCGCTTCGTAGCACCACTAGTTCCTAGACTGGATCGTTGAGATGTGGTGTTATTAATGGGATGCGATCTTAGCGGGTTGAGCTGAGTGATATGGCCTTGACTAGGCTTAGAGGATTTAATCGGGGCTGCATTGTTCACTCGAGCAGTCGCGTCTCCGAGGGGAGTGCGGCTGGACCGAGATGTCGGTCCACGATGATCAGCCATATCTATCGGAGGCTAAGACATAACCGTCCTCGATAGAGCTTTTAGGTCGCGAATTGAAAAGAGAATAGGTATAAGAAAGTTAAGAGAAGGGTTGCGCGATCAAGCTTGGCTTGGAGTATGATGATATGTTGGAAGACGGGAGACTTTGATTATGCAGCGAGATGAGGTTGATCAAGAAAGGAATGGATGGGCGGTAGGCACAGTTGCGAACCACGAATGATTAGAGTAGAAAATATCGTAGAGACCAGCACTCGCGTTCTCTGTGCAGAAAGGAAAAAAATAAAAAAGGAATGCCAGGTTTTGGAAGAAGAAGAAATGTCGAGAAGTAAATGGGTTAGCTAGAAGGAATCAAGGTAAGTGTGTAGATTGTTTACAGTAGGTGGCAGTATCCACGTAAACAAGAGTGGTAGAAGGTGAAAGAGCTTAGTAAATGTTTGTCTTTTTTTTCTTCGTACAGTAGAAAGACAAGGCTTGGTGGATGAATTAGCTGTCACGTACCTTAGGTACGTTAGAGGTAGGATGGGCAAGGTTATTATGAATGGGTTGCTGGGTAGAGGAATGTAATGTCTTGTTAAGGACGTGTTTAGGGTTCCAAGCTTGAGAAAAGTGTTTAGTTGATGTGTTGATCTGGATAGATAGGTACCTAGTAAGGTACCGGTAGTAGGTCTGTACCCAGGGCAACATTCCTCGAGGTTGGAATAATTACATTGATGACTGGGCAACTGATACATACCTCGTACATACCGATAGTGTATATATGGTTCCTCAGCTTGAGTAAACATAACGCATCGCCTTTGAGTCTCTTTAGCGTCACTGCAGGTAACATCCATGGGCCGTTATTATCTTTTTATGCTAGTAACTGTTATACAATCAGGCAGCCTCTTGATATAAGGTATTCTTATTACCCAGGCACCTATCTATGCCTCGGGCCTCACTACCTATCTGTAGTAATATAGACATATATTTCGATATTCGTTATACCGTTATAGTTGCTATAGAAACGACCGATGCATACTTGCGACTTGAGCTGCAACAAGGTGTACTTTTCTTTTGTACCGTGACTTGAAGAGCATCTTGATTGTATCAATGTGATACGTACTTTGTAGATATCGTATATATATATTCAACTATAAGGGTGTATAAGGTACGTATACAAACAATATTAATAATATTAGGTACATCCATGTCAAACGTATGGTAAGAATTGATATATGTTTACACCTGTTTCTTTAGTGACGAGGAGTTGTAGTTAACAATGTCGTTTGTTAGTGTTGGTTGTCGTTGAAGATAGTAGGGAGAATGAGGTTAAGTGATGACATCAAGTTTGGAGGATATACTATGTAGGTCAGGGTATGGGGTCATGTGATTCAAGGTCACATGACCCATTCCTAGACGCAGCGCAAATATACCTGGTATATGTGTTTCAATGTTCGTACAATATATTACCTACCTACCTCCTAGGTCAGCCTAGGTAGGTACCTGTTATAATTCCCTGTAAGGTATAACTGCATCTATTGTCTCTACTAACTTTACCTAGTCCTAGTACCTAACTAAGTCGCGTTTTAGTGGCATGATTAGAATTTAAGGTACATACACGCATTGATGCCCGCATGTAACATACATTAGGTACATACATCGTATGTATGTATGTATGTACATACGTACATTAGGTTACGTGCCTGATATAGGTACATAATACAGGTACCTTTGTGGATCAGATCTCTACCACAGTAGGTACCTGATTAAGCAACTTCCGATTGCCATTTTAGGCCATTTAATAGCTTCTTATGTAACACCCCACCTTCAAGACGCGTCAATTTGTTGGTTTAGTCATATTCGGTCCGCGTCTTCGGTTTGTAGTATAATGATTATTGTATCTTGGTATTTATTGCATTTATTTTACACTGAACTAACTATTTGATTTTACATATTTTATTTCATAGACGATCTTGTCTTGATTCAATGCCCCTCGATTAATAGTTTGATCCTCAACTTAACTATATCCTATTCTCATTGGCGATTATCCCTGATTTTATCTAGGTACTTCCTTCAGGAGATAGTCGACTATGTCGTCGCTATTGTCTCGCCGTCGACGGTCGAGAGCCCATTTTGAAGAAGAAAATGGGGAACAATCGTCGACATCAGATTCGCCAAAACGCCAAAGACGTACTAGTAGTAACACTTTGGATGGAGGTGATGATGATAAAGGCGATCGAGATGTTCGACATGGAAAGCAAGTCAAGAGATCACCCTCTCAGACCCGCGAAATCAGCGCCGACGGATTTCAGACTGGTGCTATTGTACGAGTTCTGGTTGAAAACTTCGTGACCTACGAACATGCCGAATTCCACCCCGGTCCCAATCTCAATATGGTCATTGGCCCGAACGGCACCGGCAAGAGTTCCCTTGTCTGTGCCATTTGTCTAGGCTTAGGTTATCACCCGAAACATCTCGGTCGAGCAAGCAACGTCGGAGAATTTGTGAAGCATGGGAAAGACACATCTATAGTCGAGATCGAATTACAAAGTCGACCTGGCGAGCCATCCAACCACGTAATCCGTATGCAGATTCGCAAAGAAGACAACAAGACCAAATGGTGGATAGGTGGGAAGGAAGCTACTCATCACGCTGTCAAGAATCTCGTCAGCGATCTACGCATTCAGATCGACAATTTATGTCAATTTCTGCCTCAGGACAGAGTCGCCGAGTTTGCTGGCCTCACTCCTGTACAGCTTTTACAAGAAACTCTGCGAGCCGCCGCGCCCGAGTATATGATCGAATGGCATAACCAGTTAAAGGAACTCCATAAGAAACACAAGGAATTGAAGGGTAGGGTTGACGCATGTGTCGAGACCCTAAGAGGTCACGAGATACGCCAGCAGGGATCACAAGCCGACGTCGACAGACTCCGTGAGAGGGAAGCTATTCAAAAGAAGATCCAAGACCTTCATAGTGCTCGTGCTATTTGCGAATACAATACATATCGCCACATGGTTACCGAGGCAAAGCAGAAGAGCAAAGATGCTACTAGGCGGCTGAAAGAACTGGAAGAGGCCTGTGGTCCTGCCTTTGAAGCCGTTAACCAAAAACAAAAATACCGCCGACGCGTCGAGGCTGTCGTCGAAGACCGCAAGCTTGCGCTAAAGAAAGCTGAGGCTGCCTGTGATCAACTTCTGCAGACCATCGAGAACCTGGACGAGCAAATCAAGCATCTTCAAAATAAAAAGAACGCCGAGGATGGTTCGCATACCTCAAAACGGACCAATCTTGCAAAGATACGTAGGACGATCACAGAACTTGAGGCTAAACTGCAGAATAAACCACCCGAGTTTGCTGCATCCGACTGGAATCAGAAAATTGTAAGTGAAAAAATTACCCCTTGCTCGCTAACTATCTCCGCTGCTGACACCTACGATCTTAGCGTCAACAAGAACATATCTTGCGCGAGAACGAAGCAGAGAAGCGTACGCTTAACAGTCAGTTTGACGAGCTCAAGGATCTCAACAGCAGGAAGAGACAAGAAAAAGAATTGCGAGAGAGAGAACTAGCAGGACTGGACTCTCAGGAAGGCCAAAAGTTTGCGCACCTGAGGAGAATACGTCCAGATGTCGCCAAGGGCTGGGAATGGCTCCAGGAGCACCAAGACCAGTTCGAGAAAGAAGTATTTGGACCGGCAATGCTTAACTGTTCTATCTCGGACCAGAAGTACACAGACCAAATCCAAGCACTCATGGGCAATGACGACTTCTTTTGCTTTACTTGTCAAACTCGAAACGATCACAAGAAGTTGAGCTCACAGTTCTTCTCGGAGATGGGACTCTCGGTAACGATCAGGACCTGCGGAAGCGAGTTTTCATCATTCAAACCGGCTATCCCTCAACATCAACTTCGTGAGTTGGGTCTAGACGCATATGCTATCCAGTTTATAGAAGGTCCGGAGCCTGTCCTTGCGATGTTCTGTTCAGAGAGAAGATTGCACGTTTCCGGTGTCGCTCTCAAGGATATCAGCAACGACCAATACGAGCGGATCATAAAACTCGAGAAAATAGCTAGCTGGGCTTCTGGTTCGGTGATGTATCGTGTCTCACGACGCAGGGAATATGGTGAGGGCGCAACGTCGACTATTACGAGAAAGGTCACGCGAGGTAGCTTCTGGACAGACCAGCCTATTGACCAGAGTGAAAGAGTTGCATTGCAAAGGCGGATTGATGAGGTGAATGAGGAGATTCACGAAATCAGAACTCAAGGAAGCGAGAAGAGGGCGCGTGTTAAAGAGATCGAGGAGTCAGAAGCCCCAATCCGAGAACAGATAGTAAGTACATGTATTTCCTTGTTGGGTCGTCTACAATACTAACAAACCGAAGGATGCGTTAAAAAGGGAGAAGAGCGAATTGCAGAGAGCTGCTACGTTATACGCCACCCTCGGCGATAAAATTGGTAAGTTGGTACCGCCCAGAAATTTGAGCCACCGATTAATAGGAGGGTAGCGGCCGAGAAAGGAGCTCTGGAAAATACTCAGAAGGAACTCGAAGAATGTCGAAAGAGGATGTTCGAGTACGGTGCTCAAGAGGACGAGCTCGTTGTGGCGAAAGCTAGGTCCGTCCTGCAGTATAGAGAACGACTCATTCGGATACGCGACGCCCACCAAGCCTTGCTGGAGGTTCAGATCCGCCTAATCGAAGCGAAGTCGGACGTGAAGGGCCTAGAACAGCAAAACGCCAATATTAAGCAACAGCTTGACGAGAAGAAAGCCGAAATAACAGAAGCCAAGGCCAACATGGAGCAGATGAGAATCCTAGCGAACGAAGCTCGGCGTAAAGTGGAGGAGGCCGTTGGCGACGGCGGCGGTAATCGGCTCCAGTACTTGAACCGACTGGTGGAAGGAAAAAGTGTCGAAGAGGTCGACCATGAGATCGGCGCCGAGTCTACTAAACTTGAGCTGATCCATGGGGTTGATCCGGCGATCCTGCGGCAGTACGAGAAGCGCGCGCGGGATATCGAGGAGCTGACCCAGAAGAAGGACGAGATGAACGTCAAGCTCGAGTCGTACAACGGGAAGATGAAGCAGGTCATGGAGCAATGGGAACCGGCCGTCGACGAGGTCATTGGGAAGATCAATGACGCTTTCAGCTATAATTTCGAGCAGATCAACTGCGCAGGCGAAGTCGGCGTCCACAAGGACGAGGACTTCGAGCAATGGGCCATCGAGATCAAGGTGAAGTTCCGGTACGTGTCCCCCCTAACCTACCTTTTAGAACTAGCTCTGCTTATATAGACGACGAGAGAACTAACACTTACGATGAACGACCAGGGAGAACGAGACGCTCCAGCAGCTGAACCAGCACCGGCAGTCGGGCGGGGAGCGGGCGGTGTCGACGATCTTCTACCTGATGGCGCTGCAGTCGATGGCACAGGCGCCCTTCCGGGTGGTGGACGAGATCAACCAGGGGATGGACCCGCGCAACGAGCGCATGGTGCACGAGCGCATGGTGGAGATCGCCTGCCGCGAGCACACGAGCCAGTACTTCCTCATCACCCCCAAGCTGCTGACGGGCCTCCGCTACGACGAGCGCATGCGCGTCCTCTGCATCGCCTCCGGCGAGCACATGCCTTCCGCCGACCTCGCCCCCGCCCTCGACTTCGCCAACCTCGTCCGCATCCGCCGCGCCCTCGTCGCCTCCGCCGCTTAAGCGGTGGGCGAAGAAGTCCCCCCCTTTTTTTTTTATCTTTTCTCTTCTTTTATGCGAGATGTTCTTTTTTTTTTGTCGCGTATGTGTTTACTCCTTTTCAACCTTCTGCGGGCACGTGCATACGTAGTGCGCGCATGCTTAGAAAAAAAGGGAGGGGAGGCCTGGCAGGAGGAAGAAGGGGGGTATAACGTATATCATTAGCTACCCAACTCCTATAGGTACGTACCTGGCACTTATCCGGGGGATCTAATCGAGTTCACGAGGGCGCAAAGGAGGAGGAGAAGGAAAAATAAAGGTGGAAGAGGACGAGGAATCAGTGGATGTTATGTCGGCTTCTTGTTACATACACTTACTACTTAGGTTGCTTTTGCTTTGCCTTGCTGTACATCTAGCTCTAGCTCTAGCTCTAGCTATAGGTAGGTACCTGCTATAGATACCTCCTACCTACACTTTTACATATAACTGTATGTACGCATAGGAGGTAGGTATGCTCGCATGATACTTACCTACCTACCCCTATACTTACCTAGTAGAGAGAGAGATAAAATATAGCTTTGTACGTTTATGTCGAGTCTTGTATACCTCCTCTGCTACGTCTTTGTACCAAGTAAATATGAATGGGCTATCTAGTAGTGTAGTGTAGTGTAAGATACATCCTATCTACCACCTAAGAGGTATGTGTGGTATGGGTACGAAGTACTCGTGTCACTCATAAGGGTATTTGCAAGATGACTACACCACATAATAACAGATGTAATCGTACCTACTTACTTGATGAGATCGGCATTATTTTTTAGATATTATAATTATTAAGGTCCCCCCGGCCGGGGGGGGGGGCAAGGTATCTAAATACCGCATTTTTCCGCAAATTCCGGTTTCTCGAGGTCCCCACTTTTAACACTCTAAGCTCTTTCCAATGATCTACTGCTAGGTTGTTTCCAACGTCACTTGTTACGTAATTACAGTGAGGGATTTTTCTTATTAAATTTCCGCCAATCAAATTTAACATGGCTTATTCATCATTCAATTTATCACGTGCGAAACAATCTTACTAAGCGATTTTGATAAGAATTTGTAAGAGCCTCAATGATAAGCTAGCTATTATTGGTATGGCAGGAAAAAAAGTGGGGACCTCGAGAAACCGGAATTTGCGGAAAAATGCGGTACTACATCACACAACCTCCATGATGATTTTTAATTAGTCTGCTTATACTCCCGTGTAGGCTTAGCTTCCGACGTGTTAGACTTAGTAGAAATACCTAGTCTTTCATTTTAACCCCACTCCTACCTATTGTTTCACGGGTACCTTCCCCCTGTTCCCAAACCTCACGATATCTATTAACGCGGCGACCTTCTCGCGGAGCGACAGCGCATACCCCAGCCCGACGATGCCGCGCGCGAATCTCCAGGAGCGCTGCTGGTCGGGCACGGGGTACTTCACGGGCGGGGGGATAGAGGTATGAATGCCGAGCGTGGCAAAGTAGTCGTCGCACACGCTCTTGGAGTTGCATAGGCCGCGCAGACCCTCCTTGCCGGCGAAGCGGCCGTACCCGGAGCCACCGACACCACCGAAAGGTAGTTGGACGGCGTAGAAGACGGCGAAGTCGTTGACGGCGACGCCGCCGGCGCGAATCCCGCGTACGACCTCTCTCAGGGCCGGATCTAAGTGGTGTCCGTACACCGACGCGCCGAGGCCGAAATCGGGAGCGTTGGCTAGGCTTAGGAGGTCTAGCGCACCAGACGAGGGGGCGCACAGCACCGTCATGATAGGTCCGAAACACTCCTCGTTTGCGATCGCCATGTCGGGCGTGACATCGACGAGAAGGGTCGGGCGAAAGTAGAAACCTTTAGGGTGGTCCGGATGCGGGTAGCGAGTGCCGCCAGCGAGGAGTCGGGCACCACCGGCCACAGCGTCTTCGACTAGCTTCTCGAGCCGCGTAAATGAAGCGTCCGATACCATAGCACCGATATCCTTTTCGAGTCCAAGCCGCAGAGCCTTGACACGGGGCTCAAGCATGTCTACGAGCTTTTTGTAAACGCCAGGGGCGGCGATGATGCGCTCGATACCGATACAGTTCTGTCCGGATGCTTGGAAGGTGCCGCGCATTAAAATCTCTACAATCCGGTCGAGGTCGGGCTCGGCCGAATCTAATATTACAGCCGCATCTTTACCACCAAGCTCGGCGACCACAGGAATGAGGTTCTTGGCTGCGCTTGCGGCGACGTGGTGACATACGGGTCTGCTACCGATGAAGGTGAGATGGCTGATACCGGAATGACTAGTGAGGTGACCTGCGGTTTGCGGCCAACAGACGACGCTTTGTATAAGCTGGGGATCATGACCGTGAACCACCAATGCACCCCTCGCGATGCTCGTGTAGTAAGCGGCGCTCCAGCACGTCTGCTCGCTTACTTTGACGATAATACCATTGCCGGCAAAGATTGAGCTAATGATAGGACCGATTAGGTTGTGGAAGGGGTAGTTCCAGCTAACTAAAGCGGCCACCACACCCAAAGGTTCGTAGTAGACGGTGTTTTTCTTATACGACATGAGTAGATTTGTCGGACGTCTGCTCGGATGCAACGCCTTTTCGCCATGTTTGATAGTCCACTCGAGCTTTTCGGCCGTGACCATGATCTCGCCTAACTGGGCATCTAGCATAGTCTTTCCTGAGTCCATGGAACTTACTTGGCAGATTTGTTCTTGATTTTCTAGGATATGATTCAACATGGTACGCAACACTTTTCTTCGCTCGCCAAACGAAGTTTGGGCCCATTTCTTCTGCGCTGCGGCAGCCTGAGTGATAGCACGATCAATACCGGCGGGCGTGGAAGGGTTAACGAAGCCGAGTAATTGACCAGTAGCGGGCATATAACATTGGATAGCAGCTGTTCCGGAAACTTTAATAGTGGGATTGTCGAGGATCTTGACCTCGTCCGGTTTCTTGGGAGCCGGAATGGTATATCGCCTCGGATTTTCCCAATAGTCGATGTGGGTGTTGCAGAGAAAAAGACCACCGACAAGGGCGATGAAGAGAGGGGGTAAGAGATAGATGACATCTTTGATCCTATGTATAAATCATTATTAAGTGACCTGCTGAGGAGGAATATGAATCGTGATCTAGGCTTAGAGACTCACGGGAATCGTTGTATCAAGGCGGTGAATTGGTCAACCCATTCCACAACATCTTGAATCGCCATTCTCACGATGTCCTCTTGTTCTCCGATTGACACGCCAAGATTAGTTGATTTGTGAGGTTTCCCTGCCTTTTTCAAGAAAGGTATTATTATGTTACATAGTAGGTAGGCGTATGACCTACGTACCTTATTAACATGATACCAGGAGGAGAACGGGAATGAGAAGAGAAAGAGAAAGAGAAAGTTGAATTGTAGAAGATCGTACCACCCTTCTGTCAAAAAAACCGGGGTCCAGAGCTTAGCTTTATTTCTAAGGGTTAAGGTTATCGATATCTATCATATGCAGGTACGGACAAGGATCTCGTACGTAATACCAAGTACCTAGGTGAGTAAATATGTACCTACCTGGCTTCGAGTACAACCGACAAGCATTTTCGTTCAATGTTGTTATTTATAAAGAACATTACCTCATAAAGAGGGATATCTTCATACAATATTTATTATATTATCTATATTAAGAAAGAACCTTTCATTGAAACATTATATCTTTTATAACAATTTACATGTCTTGATTATGTACTTATTCATGACCTGGTCCTATAAATGACAACGAAAATCCTTATCGATTGTATGTACGTACTACGAATCATCACATGATCGCAGCATAACCCCGCGTTAGTAATGGGACATATATCATCTAAGTACAATGTACATCTAGCCTTATTGAGTCATCCCACCATCCCGCTTCAATCGCTTCTTTTCCCTTTTTTTTTTTTTTTTTTCCTTTTTCCATCTATAAATTTACGCGGGGCACCAAGTCATGCTACGTGCACTCTACAGGAATAGTAGAGTATTAGTTTCAACCTCCATCAGATCATCAATCTTACAATCTAGAACTTTCCTTACTTCTGCTCGACTATTTCAATCACCTATCCACCAAGAGGCCTACTCTGGTGACCTCAGCAACGGCGACGGCGACGACATGGCGTCTAAAGAGGCCAAAATATCGTTAAAGGCGCCCAAAGGTACACGCGATTGGTCGGGCACAGATTTACTTCTTCGCGATCACGTCTTGTAAGCTACACCCGTAACTATCTCTGCATCTCCCTACTAATCCTCCATACGAAGTGAGACCATTAGCAACATCTTCAGACTCCACGGCGGCACCCCCCTTGATACTCCCGTGTTCGAGTTGAAGGAAATCTTAGCTGGAAAATATGGAGAGGAGGCCCGTTTAATATACAATTTAGAAGATCAGGGCGGCGAACTCTGTGCCCTACGCTACGACCTGACTGTCCCCTTCGCCCGCTGGTTAGCCATGAACAATGTTCAGCAGATCAAACGATACCACATCGCAAAAGTCTACCGTCGCGATCAGCCCGCTATCGCCCGCGGCAGGATGCGCGAGTTCTACCAATGCGACTTTGACATCGCCGGTGCCTACGATCCCGTCATTCCTGACGCAGAGATCCTCCGCGTCGTCGTCGAAGCCTTCAACGCCCTCGGCCTAGATATTACCATTAAGACCAACCACAGGCGAATACTCGACGGCATATTTGCTGTCGCTGGCGTGCCTTCCGATAAGCTGCGCCCGATTAGTTCGGCAGTAGACAAGCTGGACAAGGAGCCTTGGGACGCTGTTAAGAAGGAAATGGTTGACCAGAAAGGCTTACCTGAAGAGGTCGCCGACAAGATCGGCCAATTCGTGCTGAATCGCGGCACTATCGACGAGATGATCGAGTTCATCAAGTCTGACCCAAATCTCTTGGCAAACGAGGAGATAAAAGCAGGGCTAGAAGACATGACCCTCCTCTCCTCCTACTCAAAAGAATTAGATACGTTCGACAAGGTCTCCTTCGATCTCTCACTCGCCCGCGGTCTAGACTACTACACTGGCCTCATCTTCGAGGTTGTCCAGAAACTACCCAGCGCGGGCGACGAGACGCGGTATCCGGGCAAATCTTCCTCCTCATCAAAGAATAACCCGGACGCATCGGCCGTCGGCAGCATCGCGGCCGGGGGGCGGTACGACAACCTGGTGGGCATGTACGGCAAGAAACAGATCCCGTGCGTGGGGATCTCGTTCGGGGTGGATCGGATTTTCACGATCCTCAAGGCGCGGCGCGGCGAGGCGGCCGGGCGCGGGCGCCAGGTCGACGTCTTCGTCATGGCCTTCGGCGGCAAGGAGTTCGACGGCCTGCTGCTGCAGCGCATGTCCGTCGCCCGGCAGCTCTGGGACGCGGGGATCCGGGCCGAGTTCGCGCAGAAGGTCAAGCCCCGCCTGCCGCAGCAGTTCAAGGCGGCCGAGGACGTGCCCCTGGCCGTCATCCTCGGCCAGGACGAGCTCGCCGACGGCAAGGTCCGGCTCAAGGTCTTGGGCACGGGGAAAGGCGCTGCCGGCGGCAAGGACGACGACAAGGACCAGGGACAGCTCGTCGCTAGGGAGGACCTCGTCGGCGAGGTGAAGAAGCTGTTAGAGGCTAATGCTGCTGCTGCTGCTGCTGCTGCTGCTAGTACGTTGCCTATACGATAGATACCATACCATACCATACCATACAATACAATACAATACAATACAATACAATACAATACAATACAATACAATACAATATAAAACGATACAATACAAAACAATATATACCACGTATATTAATAGAAGGTACCTCATGAATCGAAAAAGAAGCGAGGAAGTGCACGAAGCAATCTTAATTATAGAGCTTAATGGTATATCTGCGTCATTCTGTTTCGTATACCTACGTACTACTCTACACTGAGAGCACCTATACATACCTACGTAGGTAGGTTCCTTGCTTCTCGTCAATATTCGCTTTAACTACCTCCTCCTCTCCTTTCCAATCTATACCTGTAATTTATACGTGTTTTATATACATGAGAACGGTATGGCACCTTAGGTACCTACTTCCGCCGTTCGCGGGGCTTTTTATATACTTACATGATATTAGTTGTTTTGGTAGTATAGGTATAGAGGTAGATTAGGTATTCATATCGTTGTGCGCGGCCGGCGGTGTTGGGCGGGAGGGGGTGTTATATTAGATAGGTTAGGTTAGGTAAGGGGGTACGTAGATGATACGCGGTACCGAGACCGATGATTCGTCGCGGTGTATAGGTACCAGGTATTCTTCGTCTCGTTACGAGGTACAGTATCGAACGGGAGAGAAGTGCTCGGTGGCGGGTGATGAACCGGGCACTGCTATGTGGCCTAGCGCGGAATGAAGTGTTGTGTGGTAGATGGATGAGGATTAGCATGGTTGCCTACCTCCTACTCGAGGAGGCATGGTGCGCTGCGCAAGGGTCGACGGTGATTAGCATATATAGATGGGTATGAAATCTACGATGACCCGAGGGTTTAAAAGACAAGACACGTTTGCCTCACGGCGGATGCGGTTCCGTCGTGCGTGATGATGGATTTGGCTCGGATGACGGTAGACTAGCGGGCGGGCTAGGCGCAACCGCATCCTCCGCAGCAGGGCTCGTGTCCGGGTCCGGAGATATCACAATGGCAGGCGAGCCTGGACTGCCAGTCACGGCGTTGACAGATGTGACAGGAGAAGCAGACTTGGTGCTCCGCGAAGGAGTGTGATAAACCGGGGCTGGCACGGTGAGCGTGTCCCGTCGTTGGGCCGGCCTTATCCCTGTTGGTACGCCGGATGACGACGAGCCCGGAGGTTCGGTCTCGAACGAACTACTTCCGTGAGGTAAGGTGCTGGTGTGCCGGACCCCAAAGCCCGTAGGCGATGGCGACCGTGATCGGGACCGTAATGATCTTGGATGCGGAGCTGATACCGCTCTTGTCACTATGGGGCCATCTTCGATATTAAATCTGGAGATGACACTTCCTGTGAAACTACCGGATCTTGACGGTCGCATGCCGGGTGTGGATGTGAGGCTCTCGTTGTCGCTGCGGTGGTGGTTGTACCTTTCCCTGATCTGAGGTAGGTCGGGGTTTCGCTGTTCCTCTGCTGGGACTTCGGGGAAGTCGAGCGCCTTTCCATGCTTGAACTCGGAATCGTCGAACCGGTCCTGCGCCGCCGTACCGAGGTAATTGCTGACCCCAATCAGTATGTTAGCTACCTTGCGTCTGTTACCAATGTCGACCATTGGCGGCTGATCTTCTCCGAGCATGTTATCGGTAGAGGAAGCTCTTCTGATATTGGAAGAGCTATGTTCTAGATGAGCAGAAGTTGGCATGTCGATCGAATGAGAAGACCCAGTGAAAACCCCGTTATTAGGTAGAAGATCTGAATTGTCTTGATGTGGACGGTCGGGCATATTATCATGGGTGCTTCCAGCATCTACGTCGTGTAAGGAATGTACCGCAGACTGATCATCCGTATGTGATTGTCCCTCGTCAATGTGATGATGTAAGCAATTACAGTGTTGCGTAGAAGCTTCTCTGATCGCATTCCCCTTTACTGCCTCTAAATCCAGCGCCAACAACATATACAAAGAACCTAATGCAGCGAGTACGGTACCGACGATCGGCGCCCACTAATTCAAGCAACGTTTAGCATTTCTCTTGTTAATGATCCGTAGTTATTGAATGAGTATCCTCGAAGAGGAGAGGGAGAGGGGACAGGTTAGGGCGCGTGAGTTATATTATCACATTAAAATAGAAAAGATTGGTTCCTAACCTGACCTTTACGAGATAATTAGCAACCCGGAGAAGTTGATCAAAATTTAGTACATACCTATGCTAGTTATGAGCTCAGTCTGATACGCAACTTGGGCACTGAAAAAGTTCAGCTCGCCGAAGATGAGGATAGCAAGCACAGCGGCGCTGAAGACGGGAACTTCTACGGTGCTTAGGAACAGCCTAATCACAGTATTGACCCTGCTCATCCTTTCGACCGTAGCACCATTCGTCCTAAAGATGGAATAAGGTACGGTTAGCAACGGATACTGAAAAGGGGACCTTGACTGGTGGAATATAGATCCCAAGGCCACGAGGCCGTTGTATTTGTGAGTCATGATAGATAATGAATGCAATGTCCTTACCCTTCGATTACCTGATCGCTTGCTTCTGGACCGAATCTTGTCTTCCAGTTGATCTCGAGGATCTTATTCCACATAGACGCAAGAGAAAGCACAGCAGGGATGCAGCAAGCGGCCGCGAGAAGTGTAGCGGCGTTGAAAGCGAGTATATGCGGCGCTGGGATGACGTAAATTTCGTTCGTAGAACCCTGCCGTAAAGGAGAATAAGGTCCGCTTTCGATCGAGCAGGTAAGATTGCAATAGGCGTTCTCATAAGGGAAGGCATTGGGAGAGATAGGGTTTCCCGATTCATCATGAGTACAGGGTGATGTTGTAGCTCGGAAAAACTCGACAGTTAAGCTTAGCAGCCCTGTATTCTAGTGAGAAAGTAGTTCAAAAACGGCGGACTAAAACTTACCAGCGAGAATGATGCCGGTCCAGAGGAAGATGATGTTTCGGCCGGGGTCATAAAAATAAGTTCGAGATATCCTGACTGTCAAAGGAGCGGCTAGAATTCCAATCGAACAGAATTGAAAGGCTCCGTATACGTCCATATCAATAGCATCTAGAATTCGGAGTGATTAGGCTCAACGCTGAACTGTAACACGTAGAACACTCACTGTCAACATGTACGACGGCCAGAACGATACCATGAAGAGCAGAGACAGCAGGGAAGACCACTATGATATTCAATATTAGTTATTATACATAAAAATCCGGTGGGTCTTCGAGTTGTTACAAGACTGGCATCATAAGAAAAGGGGAAGTAGCCAGAAGTAAGGGCTAGAGGTACGCATATGGATCCGGATACATACACGCAGCTGCTAAACAAGCATTTCGTAACCATTCAGCCTTTCGTGCAACTACGCAGGCTGCTACAAGGACATAATATCTATAAAGACGTTATAAGTCAGCTTGGTGCTACCGAAGCACAATACAACCAACGTGTATAATAAATAAGACAACTTACAAAATCCTCGATCCTGGACCATACTGACCCGAAACCGGCCAGGCACACACGACTTGAATGACATGATCAACATCAGTAGCGTTCAGTGTTGTATTTCGAGTATCAAGACTACTCAAGAGAAATGTCTGGTTGAGTGTTGGCATGGCCTGAGATGGATTATTTTGATAAAGAGGACAGAGAAAGATTCCATTAGTTTCTATTATTCATAAGGCAGCTAAATAGGATAGCTTGTCCCATGTTGACTATTTAATACCTAGGTAACTTGTGTTTTGCAAAGACTCGGTGATAGTATTACGAGGTATGTAGAAAGGATGAGAGTAGAAGAAGGAGACGTATCCAAACATTTCGTCAGCCTCATCTTTTTTCAACGTAGGGCTAATGAAAAGAAGGACTCTGGTCTAGTCTGGGCCTGTAATCTAGTACTAGTGATTGTAGTAGTGATTGTAGACTTGTCAGCTGAATTGATTGATGGCACCGCCTCGATCGGTTCCCGGGGATACCTAGTTAAGAGCCAGGATCTCGCCATGATTAATCGTTCAGCCTCAATTCGGTTGTTGTCAGAGTATTATCATGAAGCTTGCATCCCCGTTGGTTGATAGTGTATTATGTATGTATGTTCATGTCAGAAGTCACAGTATTAAAATTGGAATAAAAAAGAATGAATTCTTCGGCGCCGGCGTCTTGTCCGAGTGGGTCGTTTATACGGGCTAGTCAAGGATTAAGAATTCGGTTAAGGCTTATAGAAGCTGAGAAGCTGCTTAGCACTTATAGATGATGCACCTGACCACGGAATGACGCACCTTAATTTCTACCGAAGTATGAATGAGGTTAAAAGATGATAGATCCCCCCATCGCTCTGTCCAATAAGGTGATCGGTGTATAATCTTAACTTATACAAATGCATACCGAGATCGACTCTTACATGCATAACATAAATCGACTTAGCCACGTAACGTGTGTGTCCTGTATAAATACAGTATATGGAGTATACCATCCCCAGGATATACGCATATCGATAGCGAATGAATTATATAACTTACCATAGTAAGTCCTATGTAACAAGTACCTGATTATATACAACCTTACTTCGTAGTTAGATAACTTTTATTAATAATATCTAATTTATTCATCTTATACTCTCATTCAATATTTCTTCCCTCTCCTTTTACAACTAATAGTAGTCATGATGGGTTTCAAAGTCGGTATTCCGTTGGATTTAATCACGAATCACTACATGTGCGTATAGGCAACTTATAATCATTTATCCCGTCTAAGCACGTGTATGGTTAAAATTTCTCTTGAGTCTTGGCTTGATTTTATGTCTCCAATCTACCGTCAGAATTCCACCGCCTCAAGATATTCGTCCTGAGTCTCGCGTTTTTCAGACTTCATCTCACCATTCTTCCTTAATATAATTTATACTCGTTCGTCACAACGTACATATAATGTATATGCGAGTGATATAACCTATCTTGGTCCAAAAATATATTAATACATCGGTTATGGAGAGTTCTCTTCTCTCAGTGGAAACCCAGGCATATAATTGATATCGCAACAGAATAGCAACCAACCTAAGCTCTCTTAAATCTATTCAACCAAAATCGCCAAATACTAATTTCAACATGGCGGAACCTCTCGGTGATATTGATATCGATCTTGATACTGATAAAATTCGCGAATGGCGATCAATTGTTACCCTCGTCGTCTTCGTTCTCACTAGTAAGTAAAGGCTACTACTTATTATCCTATACTATATCCTTGAGACACACTCAATACATGAACTCGCCTAGGTTACTTACTTTCACCATTGTCCAGATATAATTGTCCTTTTCCCTTTTCACATTCCCTTATACATACCTCGAAAGGTCATAGATTCCATAATAAACATCCTCAGTGCCTTACGAGTCATCGGACCACGACGAGAATGTCCTCAAAATGAGCCAGACTCTGGCAATGGTCATAATGGCTTACGTAGGCATTTTGTGCGGTTGGAATTTCCAATGAATTTTGTGACCGCGCCTTTAATAGCAGATCTCTTCTTATTAGCTATCCTAGCCATCGGTCGAGATGAGGTCTATGGCGGTACGATTGGTTCCAATCACATCTCTCCTATCGACATCATGGCATTCTTCATCACCTTGGCTTATATTGCCATCTCTATCGATGCTTCTGGCCTGATTAGGTACCTAGCGTTCAAGGTACTCCAGAAGGGAGGAAAATACGGTCACAGGCTCTTCTTTTACCTGTACGCCTTCTTCTTTAGCTTGGGCACCTTCATCGGAAACGACCCCATCATCTTATCCGGCACAGCTTTTTTGGCATATATGACCAGGGTATCGAGTAATATCATTCACCCCAGAGCTTGGATATTCACACAATTTGCCGTTGCCAACATTGCTTCAGCTATTCTCGTGTCATCTAATCCAACCAACCTTGTGTTGGCAGGCGCCTTCAGTATCAGATTCATCGATTATACTGCCAATATGATCGTCCCTGTATTTATTACCGCCGTCGTTCTGTTCCCCTTTCTACTTTACATCGTCTTTGCAGACGAATCTCTCATCCCTCTATCGATCCAGATGCACGAGCTCTCGGAGGAAGCGAAGGCCAGGAAGCCGGTCAACCCTAACATCCCTCATGCGAGGGGAAACGCTGAAGAGCAAGAGGGCGATCCTGTTAGCGGAGAAGAGGGAAAGCTGCTACCTCTTGAAGAGATCATGAACCCTTTCCTTGATAAGGGCGGCGCCGGGTTTGGGGCGCTTATCATGGCTGCAACGCTGATCACGTTGCTCGCGCTTAATGCCGCCAGCCAGAACACTGGCGAGCATCCCGTTTTCTACGTAACTTTACCTGCCGCATTCGTTATGTTCTGCTGGGATATAACGTTCGGGTGGATACATCGCGCAGAGACACGGAAGATCGCTCGCGACGGCCGACGGGAGGTTGAACGAGCTCAAGCAGAACGACTTGCTAGTGAGCTAGGGGAAATAGAAAAATATGCTGTAGGACAAAATCAGGAAAAAATGCAGCGCCAGCAGCACGGTAAAGATGGCGTTACTGACCATCGCGATGCCCAATCAAGCACGCCCAGCTCGAGTACAACTCAGGGGAACATGGCAGAGATTGATACTGGCAGTATCAAACGGCTCAACGACGACTCGTTACGAGATGTCTACCTCCCGGTAAATACCACAAGCGTACTTTCCGAAAACCAAGAACAATCCCGCGTAGATTCGTTCATGTCACCAAAACAAGCAGTATCAGGCATACCACTTAACGGCAATCTGGGCGAAGTGAACCAAGCGTCATTCAAACGACAGATAGATGCTGAGAAACAGTCTCGTTTCAACGTCGTAGTCAGTCAAGAGCACGAAGGGAAAACACTTGTTTCGTTAGTTGCCGATTGGTACAGGTGGTTGCACGAGACGTTCCCGACGTCAACAGTCGTTATCAGCCATCTCCCTTTCGCACTCGTCCCCTTCGCCTTTTCCATGTTCGTCCTCGTTCAAGCGCTAGTCACCAAGGGCTGGGTGCCAGTGTTCGCGTATGGCTGGGATCATTGGGTGAGCAAGACGGGAACGGTCGGTAGCATTGGCGGTATGGGATTTTTATCCGTAATACTCTGTAACGTATGTTATAACCTCATGCCTTGGCGGCGCGTACATACATGTGCTTGATAAACTAATCATCGGATCCAAAATAGTTTGCAGGGACCAACATCGGTACTACTATCCTTCTCTCTCGCGTCATACAAGCGTGGCAGAAGATCCATCAAGCCAACGGAACTCCCATCTCTAACCGGACCTTTTGGGCGGCTGTCTATAGGTATGCTCTTTTTCTTCTGTATTGGATACATCTTCTGGCATTTTATCCATCCAAGTCTATCAAAAGTCACTAACGCGCGATATAACAGTATGGCACTCGGTGTCAACTACGGCGCATTCAGCACGGCGTTCAGCGCATCTCTTGCCGGTCTCCTGTGGCGCGATATCCTGGCCAGAAAGCACATCCGAGTCCGCAGGCTCGACTTCGCCCGGGTGAACCTCCCAATTATCTCCATCGCGATGGTGGTTGGCTGCACCATTCTCGTCGGCGAGGTTTATATTATGAGGCCCACCACCGCTTACGATGCATGATTTGGTACTCACTAGACGTTATATTAGGTAGAATTGGCATTATGAATAACGACATCTCATGACATTTTTGACTATTCGTAATTCGATATTTAGTTCTCACAAGCATTTAACATACTTGCCCCTGAAATATTTACTACCTACCCCTATGCATTAGGAATCAATAGTAGGCCGACTAAAATAGAAACTCATATACTTTTTATATTATCCCAAGAGCAAGTCTAATGGGTAGCGTTGTTGATAACAGAAACCACGAGAACATACACTATGTTCTATAATCCGACTATAGACGGGTGCCTTTATGTATTAGCTACAGGAGAATAATCTTCGTTCCTCATTTAGGTACTTAACTCCTTTCCCTCTAGCATAAAGGATCCCGAAGACGCCCCTGAAATCTCTACCCAACCAGAGTCTGCGGCCTTCAAGCACGTCTCGGAAGGACTATTTCTTGGTCCACTCAATCAGGAGACATCTGCTTTCCAACACACAAACCGAGACTCGGGCGAGGGATAAATCGACATCCATGCTTGCATATCATCGACGGCGTCATTGCCGTCACTGCCGCGTGCCGGGCTTTCTAGGAGCTCCGCATATCATATGTCGGCGTTGGTATTGAGCCGATATTCATAGAGGGGGGGGGGGAAAGTCGCCGAACCAACCGTATGTCGACTATACGCGTGGTATATATATATATCTGGTACCTATATATAGGGCGAGTATATCAGGAGTAGCAGCGCAGAGGAATACAGGTAGACATAGTTTCTCACCATCCTACACTTCACACAGCGAAGCTTCTCGAAGCGCAGTATTTATCCCGGAGAAAAAAAAAAATCTCGTCATCGTCTCTAACATACGCGCACCGCTCACGACAGCGAAAAAAGAAAGGGAGAAGAAAAAAAAAAAAAAAAAAAAAAAGATGCCGCCGCAACTCATCCTCGGCACCGCCAGCTTCGGGATGGACGGGACGGAGTTCCAGACGGCGGAGGCGGTGGCGGCGGTGCTGGCGCGGGCGCGAGGGCTAGGGATCGCGCGGCTGGACACGGCGGCGCGGTACCCGCCGCGGGCGCCGGGCGGTCGGAGGAGCTCCTGGGCGCGGCGCGCGAGGAGAGCGGCGCGTTCGCGGTCGACACCAAGGTCTACACGGACGCCCGCAGCGCCGGCGCCGGCGACCTCGCCCCCGACGCCGTCGCCCGCTCCGTCGACGCCAGCCTGCGCCGCCTGCGCCGCCCCGGGGGCGTCGCCGTCCTCCTCGCCCACCGCGCCGACCCCGCCACCCCGCTCGAAGACCAGGTCCGCGCCTTCAACGACCAGATCGACCTCGGGCACTGCGACGCCGTGAGTCCTATCCCCTATCATCCTTCCCCTATCCTCCTTCCCCTCTTCTACAAAGCACACCTGCTTCCGCGTCCTACCCAGAACTAACTGCCCCTTGTCCCTGCCCCTGCAGTGGGGTCTCTCGAACGTGCCCGTGCCCGCCGTGCGCGCGATCCTGTCGCTCTGCGAGGCGCGCGGGTGGCGCAAGCCGGCGCGGTACCAGGGCGAGTACAGCCTGGCGACGCGCGGGGCCGAGCGCGAGCTGCTGCCGCTGCTGCGCGCGCACGGCGTGCGCTTCGACGCCTTCCGCGCCTTCGCCGCCGGCCTGCTCGCCGGCCACGACGCCGGCCCCGGCCGCGACGCCGGCACCCGCTTCGCGCCCGCCAACCCCCTCGCCGAGGCCACCCGCCGCCTCTTCGGCGCCGCGGACCTGCGCCGCGCCGCGCGCGATTATGTCGACGCCGTGGAGGCGTGGCGCGGGGAAGGGGGAGGGGGAGGGGAGGGACGGGAAGAAGAAGAAGAAGAAGACGTCGTCGTCGCTGCTCCCCTCGAGGTCGCCGTCCGCTGGGTCGCTCACCATTCCGCGCTCGCTGACGACGACGGCATCGTGCTCGGCGCGAGCCGTACCGCGCAGCTGGTCCAGACCGTCGAGTACATACGCAAGGGCCCGCTGCCGGAGGGCTTGCTGAGGATCGCGGAGGGGTTGTGGGAGGAGGTTAAGGAGACGAGGGGGGATATTATTTGATACGGGTACTCGAAGTAGACGTTTTCGGTGAATGAGATTATTTAAAAAAAGAAAAAAAAGTTGTGGTTTATTTAATTCGGTCGTTGAGCAGCCTCGGTTGAGCAAGGTCGCGCACGACTGGTTTTATAGTAAACGAATGGGTTTTACCTAACACCAAGAAGATATCCCCCGTCCCCTAAATCCCTTGCCGTAGAAGGGCGAGGGCCGATCCTTTCTAGATTACGCCGAGTCCAATGCTGCCAATATCTTGGGTTCTCGAGCACGCAGTCCGTATTATGCCGTATATATACATGTTGAACTAGAACATCACTAGGAAACTCGGGTGCGTCGGTCTCACGTTCCTTTCGTCTCCTCCATCGCCACCGCCTCCCCTAGCTTACCATCTACCCCGGCTAAGGTCTTTTCCCCGGCGCGCTTCCGCAGAACGTTTTCGATGAAGGCCTCGCCGGCTTTATAACTACTCCTAACGAGGGGTCCGCTGGCCACGTACAAGAAGCCCATGTCGAGCGCACGCTGCCGCCACATCTCAAACTCTTCGGGCGTAACGTACTTCTCCACTTGTAAATGGCGCTTCGTCGGGCGCATGTACTGCCCAAATGTCACAACGTCCACGTTTACATTTCGCAGCTCCTTCAACGTGTCCATCACCTCCTGTTCTTGCTCGCCCAAACCTAACATCAAGCTCGTCTTCGTTATGATGCCCTCCTGTCCCATGACCTTCTTCACGTGCTCGAGCACTTTTAGACTCTGCCTAAACGTAGCGCGACGATCTCTGACATACGGCGTAAGGCCCTCGACGGTCTCGAGATTGTGCGCAAAGACGTCGAGCCCGCTCTCGGCGACGATCTTGACCATGTCCATATCACCCATGAAGTCGCCGGTCAGGGCCTCGACGAGCAGACTAGGCTTCTTGGCCTTGATCTTACGAATGGTCTCGGCGAAGTGGTGGGCCCCACCATCGGCTAGATCGTCGCGATCGACGCTCGTCAGGACCACGTATCCTAGCCCCCAGCGAGCTAGGGCCTCGGCAGTGTGCTCCGGCTCGTGCGGGTCGAGGGGCGGCGGTCTACGATTCGTCTTCACGGAGCAGAAGCGGCAGCCACGGGTACAGGTGTCGCCCATGAGCATAATGGTGGCGGTGGCGGCATTCTTGTCGCTGCCACCCCAGCACTCAGATATGTTGGGACATCGAGCTTCCTCACAGACAGTATGTAAGCCGAGCCCGCGCAGGTCTGATTTTATCTTCTTATAATTGTCGTTGCCGGCCGGAATTGGGGTCTTGAGCCATCCGGGCAGACGAGTGATGGTTCGCCTATTCGACGCGGGCCCGACTTCGGCGGTGCGCAACTGGTAGGCATCGGCTGGGGACAGAGGTGAAGATGAAGATGCAGGTAAGAATTCATCTAAGGAAGCTACCGTGGTATCTTTGAAATATGTCGGGCGGCGAGTTGGCTTGCTGGACGAGGCGGAAACTGGTTCTGTATTGCCCGTCGGAACGGTGGCGTAGGACCGTGTCGCAGTGCGAGAAGCGTGTGCAATTGCTCGTTGGACGGGTGCCCGAATACGGTGCAATGTAGTTGACGATGACGCCATGCCAACAAAAAAAAAAGTATTCAACCGCTATTAAATCTCACGTGGCCATTTGGTAGAGAGATAGGATGAAGGATGTTGACGATAGCTTAGAATCAGATATCAGATAAAATGATAAAAGGTTGAAAATGTTGGGTCTTTGATAAGTGGTCGATTACGATTACAATCCCTAGCTTTTTTTTTGCCGCTCTTCCCATTGGCTAGAAAACTATCCGTCGGCTAGGACCGGAGAGTCTTACCGCTCGGCTTTTGCGGGGAATTATACAGATCTATTACTCGTAGACTTGAACCAATCAACAGTAACTTTGTCCACTGATCAGGAAGTTGCACGTGACTATGTCTGTCACCGTTACAAAGAGTCACTTACACGTAATACCTACCTGGTATATGTAATACTGAAAGTAAAAGATATTACAATAAATGGAAGCTCTTGTATTTTACTCTGTATGATATACTTGATGCTACATATGTATGTGTACCACTTAATCTGCCTTATTCTCTTAGGAGGTTTCGATTGGCTACCTACTGCTTCAGGTGGTTGTAAAACACTACTATTATGTTACTATTTACTCATTAAGGGAAGTTATATAACAAGAGAGTACATACATAAGTATGTTTCGTAAAAAGCACTTAGATATTTATTTAAACAGATTCAAAGAAAAGAGAGATACCAAGCTGTCCTCGACACAACAGGTACCTTAGGTAACTAATAGCGTCCTCCTAGTGATCGAAAATAGCTGCACGGCCAATACCTAGGTAATAAAAACAGCACGGCCAAGACACACTTAAGTAAATTTATACAAATTGAGCCGTGGGGCTAATTATAAATCATGAACTAAACTAAACCCTCATAATCTTTGAGAGATGTTTTATTTACATCCTTCGTCCAGAAACTGCATATAGTACGAAGGTCCAGGCCAAAAGTTTCGCACATCAAAAAAGAGACTGCTTACAGTACAGTTAAGAAGTTCGTATAGTATTTTGCTTTCTTTATTAAGTATCCCTAAATATTCAACTCTATGTAACTATTATTGAAATATTTTTATAAATTTCCTTTCTTAATATATCTTGGAAATGGAGCAGCTCTAGTTTATATAACAGTTGAAATTAAAAATAAAGAAAATTATATCAATTTAAAATCTTGATATTCATATGAAAAAGGTACTTATTAAAGCTATAGAGCCTACAGGGCAACTCAACCCCTAATACTACCTATACGCATCTTTGACCCGCTTTTGTAGGGCACTATGTTAGACTCTTTTTTTTGATGTGCGAAACTTTTGGCCTGGACCTTCGTATCTCTACCTCTAAATAGATCCAGACCCTAGGTAATCATAACCCTTATTCCATCCTACCAGGCTATCTCAGAGACACAGTACACACATTATCAAATACCCAGAATACAGTAACTAACTAATACATACCGTAGGTACTATACCCTACCTACACTCAAAAGACCCACACCGTCGACAAACAGATCTTCTACAAGTCATATTCGTACTTATGGGGAGATGCTGCTCCAGATACCGGACGATAGATCTCTCTTATACCGAATCAGTGCACGTAGTTGAGTTTGCTTCTTATACCCGACTCGGTCGAGAGAGAAAAGCCCTCCCTGGCTGAGGGAAAAAGGTAATCTGGAAATGGGCCGACTCCACGGGTACTAGGTAGGTATAGCATAGTAACTTATAAAGTATTCAAGCACGATGTAAAGGATATCCCAGTAAAATAGGAAGACATTTCACGATACGTTAGGCATTGATACGAAGCGAGCACACGCATATAACTTCAAAATGTTGAATTGAGCTATCTCATTGGCTAAAGTCTTGGTGCGACGTACCGAGCCAGTCGTCTCCTCTTCCTTTTCTTCTTCCCCCCTTTCCAAGCACCGGAGGGAAAGTCGGAGGCGACTAGATGCTCAAGCTCAAACATGTTTGTGAAGAATAAAAGTCGAAAACCAGCAGAAACATCACACTGAACGTGGTAGGTACACGACAGATAACACCATGACCACTGCTTTCTCACGCCATTTCCACCTCGGGCCGTTCTCGCTCGGCGAGAGTACAACAACGGGGTATCTCAATACGACACGAAGGCGGCAGAAAAATAAATGAAAGGTAAAAATCAAAGGGTATGAAGGTGCCTTCGTGGGTTTCTATTTCGTCGCTCGTTACCGAACTCCGTGATAGATGCAGAAAAAGGGGGGGGGTTCTTTTCGAAATGAATACGTAATCCAGCCAGCAACGCACTCTCGATATTGCAAAGGCGATCTCAATCCCGGACCCATCGTCCTAGCAGTAGATGGGACTGTTTCGGATCATACAGAACCACGATCAGCCCTGGGGCTGACGATGAATATCGATGAGATGGTTACAAATATGGGACAGGAGAAAGATGGGGTTTGTTCCCTCAGAGATTTGCAGGACTATCCGCCCGGGAAGGATAAACGCCATATGATTTATGATCGATGACCTGAGTGTTGTATCGCGAAGGTTTTCCGAGCGCGCGCACGTTGCCGGTTCATTGATACATTAAGGAACTTTGCGAAGAATATAAAATAACACCAAACACTCAACACCAGAAGAAAGGCCGAGAGTAGATGCTGAGACAAGTGGTGGTAAATCTTTTTCATAACTAGCAATTGCAACTGGCGGAGTATGCAAAGGCAGATAATGATTCAGGAGGAAGCTTGCGAATAGGTAGATGGTTGCTATCGACTGTAGTTTCGTAAATCATTCGTCTCGTCGCATGTGAGTTAACCGGACAGCGACGAGAAACGAATGCCGGATATTCGAAGAAGAAACGAAGTAGGTAATACTTATATCGAATAGTGTATGTATGTCATTGTTATGATGGACGTTCCCGTCATAACAGTATTCCGTCGCTCTCGCGACTTTTGGTTGCGCCGCGTCGCGCAAGTTTACATCAATGCAGCAACAGCCCCAGCCAGTGCGACAAGCGCAAAGGAAGCCGAACCACGTACCGCGCCGTTATTGTTATCGATCGTAGGACTTACGGTCGGCGCAACAGTCGTAGGGGATCCATTGGCACCGGTCGTTGTGGTGGGGATGGCGAAGCTTGAGGAGGCAGATGCGGCGGTGCCTGTAGGCGCGTAAAGAGAGGTTGAATTTGCGCTAAAAACGCTGTAGGCGCTAGAGGTAGAGGCTTTCTGAATGGTGATATACTTGGTCATCGTCATGGTAGACGTAGTAGTTGTAGTGTCAGCCGCTGCTAATAGAGGCAGCAGCGCAGCCGCGAGAACTGTAGAGATCTGCATTTTGATGCGCGGTAACTTGTATCGGTGATTGTCGCAAGTATGTAGGCTATACTTCTAAAATAGATCACCAGAGGTAACTGTGATCTAAATCTTCTTTTCCGAGCCTGTTTTGATTGTTCGGTACGTTTCTCGTAAGTGTATAGAAATATATGATGTAGATGTAAATATCGATGGGACGCGATGAGATTGTAGTGATTCAGAGAATGTTAATATGAATACTCGGTACTCAAAGTTTGGTAGGTTATTTTATTCTTCGTAATATCGTGAGTGGACTCTGCCAACGAAGCCCTATTAAGTGGAAGAAGTGAGTGAAGGATTTGAGTGAAGAAAAGGAAAAAAGAAGAAAAGAAAAGAAGGAGAGGATCAATTGAAAATAAGTGAGGGTAACAGGTTGGTTTAATGAAGGAGTGAAGGAAAGGATGTGCGGACAGAGACGAGCGGGACGGAAGCCACGATCATGCTGATGCTCCGGGGTACCCCTGCACAAAAAAATGGCGAGATTAATGGCGATGGGGATCAAAGCAGGGTAGAAAATTAGCGTTGTACTGTACCATTGTACCCATTTCTTGCGCTAATTGACTAGGGTCCACCCTTGGGGTTGTCAGGGCTAGTAAGGCGTCAATATGAACCAATCGATCCTAACAATCAATTCTCCATAAACAAATGATTCGCTTTCTGCGCACGCGCCTGGTTATCAGCCCAAAAGGATACGTACCCAGGTACCTTCATAGTAGTTGACCTGATCTAGGTCCACTAAGATGTTAAAACGGGTCAGGTCCGTGAACTTTCCATTGTCTGTATCTATGAAAGAATCTTTATCCGTGGAGCGTTACTGACAATTAACCATAACAATAACTGGTACATTGTATCTATAGTAAACATTTTATTGATGCTCCATGGTCGAGTAAATATAACGTATACACAGTAATTATGAGACAAAGATACCTGATAATATTTACAATTAACACAATGCAAGTGACAAAGACGGCACAACGCGTCAGACTACATACTTACCAGGTAGTAAGTACATGTAGCACGCATTGTACACGGTATGTAGATATTACCTACATGTATCAATGATACTGCATATATGTACAACGTAGGTGGTGTACTTGATGAGGTGTATCAATGTTATACCTAGGTACACGTGGTCACAGGTGTCGGGAGTCTCATTTCTGGTGGATGGCGGACTGCGTCCTCCGATTGCACAGGGCAACGGAAATTGCACAGATACATTTGACAAAGAGGAGAGAACATTTGAACCTTATTACTCCGTAGGTAATACATTGAGAATGCAGGGCTACCCAATTTGTATTAGTATAACCCTCACCCAGCACCACTTATCACCTTTAACATACACAGTAGGTACATAGTACATGAATGTACAGTACCGATGGTCCTTGTAACTCATCACCGAAAGAAGTAGGAATTTTCAGCATTAGCGTCTATAAATGTACCTCATACATATATAGTAGTTAAGAGCTAGGTACCAACATTAAACGTCCTTTATTATGAGTATCCGTACTTTGTACATAGAAGCCATATTTAGAATTTATAGCTTTTTATATCTTATCCTTTGTCAACATGGAATTGTTTGCGAAATGGCACAACACAAAGCTATTCTTTCTTCAATGTAAACATCAGTCAGTACATGTACATGTAGTACATGTATGTAATAAACCTAGGTACATTTGATGTTGTAGCCATCCATTCACAAAATTTACCAAAATTGCATAATTTCTGTTTGACAAGGGTATGCGTTAGATCTGTAATATCTGATTGGTTTATATCGGTACCTGCAGACGTGAGTTTTTGTTCCTGACTAAACCTAAAAGAGGTACCCGCTCATTCTGTCAAAATTCAAATTTCCCCAGGTCGCTTTGTCCCGACACTATTATTCGGTTTTCTTTTTTTTCTTACTACGTACGGAGTATTACTTTCTTTTTTCCCCCCCAAAACATTGATACTTCATAGATTTGCGGAGAAGATCTGTCCTACATCTGGACATCCATTTAACAATTATAATGGCGCTATCGTCTTTTCTTGTCACCACCTGTTCACTACGTAATACTAGGGAATTACCTCCTATACTTACCTACTCTCGAACAATTAATTATTAAACCAAATTCACCTATGTCCGAACCTCAACATGGAAATGATTATGACAATCATCATCACGATGACCGAGACAACAAATACTAATAGTCCTAATCCTCTAAGAAGCACATCGACCTCGAAACAAACTCCACATCCATTCTATTACCACTGACAAGAGTCATCATACTCAGCTAATAGCTTCCAAGGATCTTTAAATCGCTCTTTTACTAATTACTAAAAGTACGGTATGCAATGCAGGAAGAGTTTTCTCATTATCAACATGTGTCACAAACAACAGCATACCACGTTTGCGTACCACGTTTGCTGTATAACTACTAACTTAGGTTCTCGGCATTGCGGCTGGCACTGCATCCTATCATGCTGTTCCACGCAACTGCACCCTTCCATGGGACTTCCAACCAGAGGCGTTGGTCACCAAGATGGAGCTGAGTCTTTTTTTTTTTTTTCTTTTTTTCCCTTTTTTTTTTTTACTCCTCCGTCTATCCCGTTCCCCTTCGCTACAGTTATTCTCTTCTCGCCCCTTGCTCTCTCTCTCTCTCACGTCTTACTACTTTGTAATATGTAGTGTAGGTATTAATGCACACCGACACATATCCATGCGACCCGCTCCGTTCTTCTACTTGTGGATTCTCTTGTCACCCTAATCAGTATAATTACGCACCGTAAGCCTTAAGGTATCATTATACTAACCTATATCTAGTAAGTTATATTGTCAAGGATACGGTACATACATGTCTCGGCACCAGTCTCATTGTCGGACAGATCTAGCGATGGATACTTTCCCAACGTGTGTTGCGGTTGTAATTGCTAATACTAACTTTTCAGGGGCTAACACATCTTCGGGCTTAATGCGTCCGCTGGTACGTTTTGTTAGCGGACTCATAACCCTAGTAGCTCTGTGACTCTGGGAAGTCTGTGAATAGAGCCACTCGAAATTTCGAGAGCACCCGGACAAGCGAACCACCCTATGAGACAAGTACTGTTTCCAACCCTTTATGACTTGACCTCGTCAAACCGTTTAAAAACATCGCTTAAACCCCCCGAAATAGTCGGGATTTTTTTTTTATCTGGCTCATGGCTTACCCAGCGAATTCAGTTATAGTTCTTTCGTCGATTATCTTTTTAAGAAGTCTCTGTCAATTCTGGATGTTTGTTATATAATATAGATCTTCCATGTACCAAGTGATGGACGCGATCCAATTGTCAACCTTCTTGGGTTGTTGAAATGGTGATCTACTACTCACTCACATAGTGCGGCTCATCTAAGATCAATCATCATCATGTTAGAAAGTTCTAATGAGCCTAGTAGTTGCCTAGGAGCTCCCCTTTGACGCTTTTCCAAACTGTCACAATAAGGAATTCGATGATTTTTTTCATGTTGGCGCTAGAATTTTAGAGTCGCTTGATTTAGATGAGGAACGACCTCGCAATTTATACGCGCACATCGATTTCAGAATATTAATAGACGGTGGCTCCTTGCTAAGGAGCAACGATGATTCATCCTAGGAGGCACCGTTGCATGTGGCGCCTCCGGTCAAATCCTTACGGCTATCTATATAGGTAGTCCTATGTAAAGTAATTCCCTCGATTCAGATGAGGTTAGACAATCCGGTACAATATTTGGGGCAGACATAAGCCCTGTCTTTTACTTCTTAGAGTACAAGATGGCGTCGCTTCCCCCTAAAAAAAGCTGATAATGTAAGCCGATCTACGAAGGGTAATTTACTACGGGATATAGCGAGGCTCATCTTCTACGATAGTCGTCTTTCGCTAAACACTCGTTCAATAGTGTCGTCGCGCTTCTGCAATACCCTATACACTATTATCAACTGGAGGTGGCATCATTCGCAATACCTTGAGCACGGGACTGCTCGGACTACCCATTGAGAGAGATGCTTCCCTGTAAAGGGGGCGAATGATAGGCCGTCATGGCTAAAGCTACTCTTCTTAAGAAGTCTTCTATCAAGGATTTAATTGCATCCGCATTTTCGATCAGAATTTCAGACTTTTTATATCAATAGGTACGCATGCCTTGCTACATTCAAAGGCGTTTGGTATACTTCTTACCTTGGATACATCCTCCCAGCTAACACATAATTGTTTAGGAAGCCTCCAAACAAAGGCCTAGTAGAGAGTACTCTTGGGCGATTGTGGCAAGATACACGTCCAGGGGATAATCGTGATATAAGAATGGACATCGAGTATGCACCTCGCAGCTACCCGTGTCAATTCATATACACGCACTTTTAAAAGAAGAGAGGACAGGTGTTCTGAGTTGGAAGATCTAGTAAGGACGAGATACTGTCGTATAATTAGGGATAACCTCAGGTATCCCTAACGTATACCGTACGAGCTATCTTTTGGCCACATGGTTTCTTCCCGAGAGATACTTCACAGTCCTTCACGAAGCCTCTAGCCGAGTTTATTCGTTCTCGATAAGAGAGATAAATCGAATACTTAGAGTCGCGACCTAGGCTCGCCCCTATCTCATAACTACCGCTACTCTCTTCGCCTTGATGAGCCTACCACTGCTAGGTAATCTCTTAGGCACTTTTCCGTTCTCTTGTGTTCCCACGATTATGACTCAAATAATCTGCACCTGGTGTAAAGAAGATGATGTGATGCAGCCACGCGCGCGGCGACCAATCATCGTCGGCCCCTTTTCAGTGCTGAAGAGGGGATAATGTGAGAATTATGCTGTGACCAGTAGCTGAATTCGACTGATAGCAGACATGGGAAACTTATAGGAGGTAGGCAGACACTTGCGTCTGATTGATAAAATAAGTAGAGCTCGGCTGGAAGGTCTAAGCGGATGTCAATGACTACGTCCTAATAGCCTTAGTATTACGGTAGATCCGAGTCCAGTTATGACAACCACCGTATCTCGTAACTCAACTGCAGCTTGTGCAGAGAACATAGCCGTCCTACATCTTCTCCATCCAATCCCTTCGAGACCGTTCTCCAACCCAGTGACAGAGATTCAATGCCGAGCAGCGGGTTATACCTTGTCTTTTGAGAAGGAGCGCAACATTGCCGGAACGCTTGCTTTCCTCGCCTACACGACAGATAATCGGAATGATATCCCGGCTATCTGTCTCGAGGAGAGCACGGATACGGCATATTTGAACGTCCTGCTCGCCAAAAACAAGCTCAGCAGCAATGAAGGGGATCACGTCCTCGAAAAGTTGAAGTTGGAATTTAACCGGATTTTTTCTTTGCTTGCTCGGGCGGATGGTACTGGCCCCGAGTCAATAGGTCCGCCTTGTGTTGCTGACTTTGCTTGATCAGATGGCTCGTTCGACATACAAAACGACGTATTCAGGGCCATTGTCGGTATGTGCTCAAATCGTATCATTCACCGTCTACGCCTTCGAGGTTGCGACAAGGGGCAATCAATCAAAACTGCTCTCCAGATATCTACAGATTATTTTAGACATAGTGGGAAGAACACGACGAGCAATCTCAAGCCCTCTAACCCGCATTCGTTCATGGACGTTTCAAGAGAAGTGATAAAATTTGTTGATTCGTGGACAAAACACCAGACGCAAGCTCAACTAGAGGTGCTCGTGGATGGTATCTATCGTCTCGGACAGGTCATAGACCTGCCTCTTATAAACAAAATACCTAACTCTGATATGAGCCCATGCTCAAGGGCTCATCTCTTAAACATGATTAAAAAGGTTGCACAATATCGCGAGGCGGCTATGTTTTTATGCCGCCTAGCTAAGAAGACGCCTATATCTAGGAGAATGCGGCTCGTGCCTGTGCAACTACCGCAGAAGCTGTTCGACAAAGCTGTGATGAAAACTCACACTCCGGACTTCAAGACCGCAATCGCGCCGCTCAACGGCGTTGAGAAGAACAAGAAAGATCTGGATCGAATATGCCATCTCCTGAACTGCACCGAACGCGGAGCGAATACGCGATTGGCGGTGCAAATCCCGAAAACGTTGAGGGAAGGCAAGATCCATGCCGAAATCCAACTCCTATACTACTGCGAGTTCTTCGCGCCGCCGGGCGCGCGGTTGCCCCGGGTCGTGTGCTCGAGCAAAGACGCCTGCTGGCTCTGCAACGAGTTCATCCTCATGTACGGCAAGATCCACACGCCGAGATGCCACGGGCGGCTGTACACCGGCTGGAGGCTCCCGACGCCGTGCGAGGACGGGCACGGCGATCTGGCGGCGAGGTACGACGTCTGGCTGCGGAATTGCATAGGGGGGAGCTTGAAAGACTTGCTCGCGAGAAACAGGCGGATACGACATCCCGATCCGAACGAGAGCACCTTGCTCACGTTGTCCTGGTCTGCCTCTACGATCTCTGCTCTCGCGCCGCCCCCGTCGTCGGACGTCGCGGAGGAGAAGAGCGTGCAGGTACCAGCGGCCGTTCTCCCCCCCGTTGAGCAGCCGCGCGATGTGGCACCACGGGAGGCAGGAATCGTTCGTGACGAAGAAGACTGCACTGGAAGGAGTAAGGTAGATACAGATACACAGGACCCATCACCGACGCCATCGCCATCGCCATCGCCACTCCACAGCGACGAGCCCGACGTCAGGTCAGAAAGCGCGGGAAGCAGCACCGCCGCGTCGGGCTCGCTCGAGAGCACGCTGTCCCTGCAAGTCGGCACAGCGAGGCCGAGAGCACTAAAGAAGGGAAAGACCTCCCCGCTCTACCAGGCGGGGCTCTTGAGCGTCCAGGTCGAATACGTCGAGAGCGCCAGCTCGGAACCTCTGAACAAGGACACGAAGAAGAAAAAGAAGAAGGAGAAGAAGGAGAAGAAGGAGAGGCTGCTCTCGTACGCCATCGAACGGCTGAGCGCCGACGAAGCACAGGCCTTGCGGGACGGCGGAGACGTCCGCGTCGTCGAGGCGGAGTGTCTCGGAGGCGGCGAGACGGAGACGGAGACGGAGTGGAGCGCCGATGGGGACGGGTGCGTCTACATAGCCCACGGCGAGTCCGTGGTGAGGGTTTGTATTATGAGGCCCGTGGACGAGGGGGGGATGTTATAGAGCTACCTTTTTACTTTTTTTTTTTTTTTTAAAAAAAAAACTCATTTTCGTCACAACCGTGTGTGTAAAACAACTAGGTAGGTAGGTAGGTACATACATACGTACGTACGTAGGTATAGGTAATGGAAAGAGTCGTTGGGGAGGTACCTACCTAGGAACGGAGATCCGGCGCGTACCTCTTACCTGCGACCTTACCTTATACTACCGGTACCGGCAGGCTACCGGTATATCTATTAGACAAGGGGGCTCGTCTAGGTAGAAAGAAGGTGTGTTCGTGTGAGAACACTGCGCTGGGTACTTTTATTGGTATTTGTATTATATAACCTACCTAGGTACCTACCTACGGTATTGAGGAGCGTCGAGGAGGTATTGATCTGCTACTATTTACCTAGGTATGTACTGTAAAGGAGGATACTCCTGCTAGAATGGGGTTGATTGGAAGGAGAGGGGGAAGGGGGGGGTAAAGGCGTCAATCATGTCTTCCATTAAAGAGTTAAGTAAAGGTGATAAGGGGTTACCTAGGTAGTGCGTAATTCGATATTTAGGAGTACCTGACCTGGTATAGCAGTACCTACCATAGTGACATATGTACGTGAGTTTGGGAAGCAAGTTTATCAACTTCAATACGAACAATTATAAACATGTCCATCATCAGCAAAGCCCAGATTTGCAGTAGCAGCGAGCATTCAGGGGCAGTTCTGCTTAGGAGGTATCGGTTATACGGTTAGGTACCTACCTACTAAAGCACCCATGCCCCATCCCATCACGAGATGCTCGTTCTACTTCTACCTAGGGTCCTAGTTTTAGGCACCTAGGTCAAGATCAGGTAGGTACCATTTATATAACTCTGCGACGTGCGCGCACAGCACCTATCTGCCATGAAGATCTCGCAGTCTACCTCCTAGATACATGGGGGTATGCCGGTTTCGTTTGCCCTCCCTTCTAGACCGCGCCCGTCTCGATTCAAATCATCAAATCTTCGCGTCATTTCCTATGTAGTCTTTTATCTCGTTTAATCTCCCCTATTTCTCCGTGCTCCTTTTCTAAACAATCCAACCCGGTCCAGTTAATGGAGCCGGAGACCCGAAGGTCGTGGTACGTAGTTGAATATTGCCGCCGTGATGATCGATCGATAACTAAGATAGAAACATAAAAAAGCCCCCCAAAATAGACAAAGCATCGCTACTTAAACGGGATCCCCGTCAAATCTTTTTCTTGGATAAACGCGAAAAAAAAACAAGAGTTGATGAAACTCTATGCTTTACTCCCCTCCCCGCTCTGCTCTATGAATGGTGTTGAAGATCCCTTACGCCCTTTTTTCTTTTCTTCTCTCGTGATAATAATAATAATAATAGTCGTGACGATGATAAAAATGACGATAATAAAATAATCCGTGGCGTTGTTGAAAACTGGAATGGTATAAAGTCGTACCGTACATACATACATACATACCTCATACACTATATGCCGCTGCGCCGGTAAAGATGCTCAATTCGTTGCGGAAAGGGGGAGGGTATAATGGAATGAAAGGTCTAGGGTTACGTTGTATCCTCGACTGGTGGACAAGTGCAAAATAAGTTTAGGTCGCCGTAGGCTTGGGTTATCTCTCGTTAGCACGTTCCCGTTCCAAACTTGTATATCTGACTATAATGAGGAACAAACTTACTGTCATCTATCCTCGTGACGGTCGGCCAGAACTTCTTCTCCCTGAGCCACGGCAGAGGGTACGCGGCCTTCTCTCGAGAATACGGCCTCTCCCACTTGCCGCCGTCGCCGGCGATTAGGTCCTGCATCGTATGCGGTGCCATTTTCAACACGTTACCCTGGCGCGGCGCTTTGCCTTCTTCGACCTCACGAATCTCTTCGCGAATGCTGATCAATGCGTCGATGAAACGGTCTAGCTCTTCCTTGCTCTCGCTCTCCGTCGGCTCGATCATCAGTGTGTTGGCAACGGGCCAGCTCATCGTCGGGGCGTGGAAGCCGTAATCTTGCAGCCGCTTGGCAATATCGATAGCCTCGACCCCGGCAGACTTGATGAAAGGTCGGGCGTCGAGAATGAACTCGTGGGCGCACCTCCCGTGCCCGTTCACATACAGGATCTGGTAATGAGATTTGAGGCGCGAGAGGATGTAGTTGGCGTTGAGGAGTGTAATCTTTGTGGCGCGGGTGAGGCCCTCGCCTCCTATCGGTTATGTTAGACGATTTACCCTATGCAGATAGCCACGACGGAGAAGACTTACCCATCAGAGTATTGTATGCCCAACTGATAAGATTGATGCTTGCGCTGCCATTATTGGCGCTGCTTACTGCGTAGCCGCCGCCCGTCGCCTTGCTCGTGGGGTTGGGATCACGGGGGAGGAAGGGCTGGAGATGTTGCTTTACACAAATGGGACCTACACCTGGGCCACCCCCGCCATGTGGGATGCAGAATGTCTTGTGAAGATTTAAATGACATACGTCAGCGCCGATCTCTCCGGGGGAGCAGAGCCCGATCTGTGCATTCATATTTGCGCCATCCATGTACACTAATCCGCCGTGCTCGTGGACGAGTTGGCACACCTTCTTGATCTCCGGCTCGAATACACCGAATGTGCTAGGATATGTCACCATAATAGCCCCGAGCTCATCCTTGTGTTTTTCACACTTGGCCTCTAGATCAGCCAAGTCAAGGTTGCCGGTGGCTGTATCACATTTAATCGGTACTACCCGCATGCCAGCCATGGCTGCGGAGGCAGGATTCGTTCCATGGGCAGAGACTGGAATGAGACATATATCTCTCTTCTTCCCACCATTTCCCCGCGCTTTGTGGTACTCCCTAATTGCTCTCAGACCAGCAAATTCGCCTTGAGCTCCCGAATTAGGTTGAAGGGAGACGGCATCCATTCCCGTTATGCTACGCAATTGCACCCTAAACGTCTCTAGGAGATTATTGTAGCCTGGAACCATTGTCTGCGGAGTGTACGGGTGTAGCTGAGAGAATTCGGGTAGCGTAATAAGCGACATTTCCGTCGTTCCATTCAGCTTCATGGTGCACGAACCAAGAGGAATCATGGAATGGACAAGCGATAGGTCCTTAGACTGCAGATGATATATGTATCGTAGCAATTCGGTCTCGGAGTGATGAGTGTTGAACACAGGATGGGTTAAGAAGCTAGATGTTCGTTTAAAGGAGTCTGGGATGTCTAACGAACGGCCCTGTTTATGAAGTATCTGATGAACATGACCTTCGGCGACTTCGTAGAGATATACTTTGCTATCGTTGGCCGTGTTAGCAAACACCTGGGAGATCTTGACAAGATCATCTAAGGATGTAGTTTCGTCGATCGAAATGCCAATCTTCTGCTCGCCAATTTGGCGGACGTACATCTCGTGCTTATGAGATAGGCTCACGGCGCGAGATTGACCCTCTTTTGATCCTACGTCAACGACAACTGTATCAAAGAGCACGCTGCCATTGCTGTCCCACTTGCTCTTCTCTGTGACGAATCCGTGCTCTTCAGCCATAGCTTGGACAACCCTTGCCCCTCGGATAATTCGCTCAGCAATTGCTTTGAGACCTTCGGGGCCATGATAAATTGCGTAGAGGGCGTTCATATTTGCTAGCAGCGCCTGCGATGTACACACGTTGCTGGTTGCCTTCTCTCTCCGAATATGTTGTTCCCGCGTCTGCAGAGCTAGCCGATATGCCTTCCCACCAAGTCGATCCTTAGACAGTCCGACCAATCGTCCAGGCATCTTCCTCTTGTGCTTTTCTTGAACAGCGAAGAAGGCAGCATGCGGACCCCCGAATCCCATCGGCACGCCGAACCTTTGCGCACTCCCAAACGCAACATCTGCTCCCCATTCTCCAGGGGGTTTGAGCATGGTCAGAGCCAACAGGTCAGTAGCAACACTGAGAAGGGCGCCCTGCTTATGGACTAAGTCGGCTAGAGACTCGAAGTTCTCGACATGACCGTATGTATCGGGATATTGAACCATGACACCAACTAGATCCTCACCGAGAGTCTCTATCTCGGCACGTGCCCCATCCTTAGAAAGATCCAACTCCAATATTCTGATACCGAAGCCGTCAGCACGTCCACGTAGAACAGATATTGTCTGCGGGTGAAGTGAGTCGGAAACAACGAAAGTTTTCCCTTCCCTCTTAGCCCTCGAAGATGATAAAGTATTCATAGAAAGAGTCATGGCCTCGGCAGCAGCCGTGCCTTCGTCTAAAAGACTGGCATTAGCTATGGGAAGTGCTGTTAAGTCCGTGACCATGGTCTGGAAGTTGAGGAGAGACTCTAGGCGGCCTTGGCTGATTTCCGGTTGGTAAGGGGTGTAGCTCGTATACCAAGCTGGGTTCTCTAGTATGTTCCGTTGGATAACGGCCGGAGTATGTGTCCCATAGTACCCTTGACCAAGGAAACTTTTTTTCACGATGATGTTAGACTGGTACTCCTTCACTTTTGCCTTTAGACCAGATTCGCTTTGCGGTCCCTCATGGGGAGGGAAATCCAGTGTTTTCTTGGACAAAATGTTAGACGGTATAACTTGCTCAACAAACTTGTCTAGACTTTCGACCGGCGGGGACAAGGCCTTCAGCATCTCAGCAGTATCAGACTCATCAGGGCCGATATGTCGACGGGGGAAGGTGTCCAAGTCGGCATAATGAGACTTGTCGATATTTTTTGCCACCTCTGTTCGGTCAATGGTGGCAAACGACCTTCGTTGAGTGACCGTAGTAATGGCCTTGTAAGTACAACGATGCCATATCCGGGGGACCACTCGCTGTGACCTCAAGCTCAGGGAAGACGAGGCCTGTAAGTGAGCTGTTGATTGGCCTAAACGGCGAGGTATAATCCTCGTGAAGGAGGTCATCGTTAAGGAGTAATTCACCAACTATCGTCTCTCCTAATCCTCCAGCTCACTCCCACACAAACTCTCTCTCACTCTCACTCTCACTCTCTCACAACCAATACGGAAACAAAGCAGAGCTTCGAATATGAAAGTTGGGTCAAGTTCATGCGGTCATACTGTTGTTAGGGATCTAGGGTTGCACTATGTATGATGTAAGTGAGATAAAGGCAGTCTAAGGCGAAGAGAGAGAGAGAGAGAGAGAGAGAATAAGCGATGGTTTGACAATTGTAACTTCACGAGATTAAAGAAACGGTGTGGAACTTTTTTTTTTTTTTGAAAATAGAATAGTTAGCTATAAAATTAAAATCGGTACGTGATATGATATGAAATGATATGAAATGATATGAAATGATATGATATGATAGATATGATAGATACATAGATAATAGTATATTCTATTTATCCAACACTACAATAGTACATACCATAGTTCAGGAAGGAAAGGGTGGCCGTCATCGGTCTAATAGTACCGGTATAACATGGAACCCTTAGCTTAGAAAAAAAAAAAGATTCCTATAACCATTGATAACCAAAGCCGCGGGTCTTTCCGGAGAAGGCACGGTAGAGCCGATAACGTTCACTTCGGACTTTTCTTTTTTTCTTTTTTTCTGTTTGGTTTAAAATTGGAAACATCGATATCTTTATCGATGGTCCACTTAAAAACGGATCTATGATAGGCGCTACGTATGTAGCCCTTCCCTCGTGCGGAATAAAATCAGACGATAAGCCCGCCCTGTTCCTGCTTCCATGAAGATGGTGCCAGCGCTACGTACCTATTATCGGCACACAGGGTCCAACTTTATATAACACACGTTACCGTAATATATCTATCTACCTACCGTATGTCCTTCCTTAGGCGGCTTAAAACGTCTGGTAAATACCTACCTACATAGATGTACCTCTTAGTATAGATTCCGAAATATGGGTCCATGATCCGTCGTAGATATACGTATGTACATCTACGTTGTACTTACGTACACGTGATACATCGATACGAGTCGAAGTTACATAACCTGAAGACTGCACATGTGGATACAATAGACATGTAGTAAATGTGGAGAACTACGTCTCGCATGTGCTGCTTTCAGCTGCTTTATCGGTATCAATCGTCACCAATACATACCCCAAAAAAAAATTCTGATGACATCGTCAAAACAACAAAAAACAAAAAAAAACTGCATGACCAATATCCATCATTCCCCCCGACCCCCATCCAAACTCGCATTGTAAATAAATCAAACCGAGGACTCGACCTACCCACAAAACAAAGCCGACATATCAACGCAAAAAAAAATTAAAAATAAAATAAAATAACAATGTTCAGCGGATGTAAGGGACAGCAGCAGCTCATTCCTGCACACGGCAACCCATCCGTATAAAACCCATGCCCACAACTGGCTGACGAGAAACCCACACAGTCGCGCCCCCCCAGTTCTCCCAGGAGGAGATCGAGCACCACGAGGCCGAGGCCAACTGGACCGTCCAGAGCTTCTTCGCCACCGTCGCCGTGCTGTACCTCTGTACGTCTCTCTCTCTCTCTCTCTCTCTCCCCTTTTGTCCCCTCTTTCTTCCCACCGTAGCGTGTCGCTGACACACAGGGTCTCTCGTCTTCTCCCCCCCCCCGGTATAGCGCCCTTCGCCATCGATGCCGTCTCGAACGTATTCTAGGCTCGCGTGCGCTCCTTCTACTGTATAATTACGGGGCGGGGCGAGGTCGGCGGCTCTCGAGGCGTAATGAATCATAGAGAGGAGGGGAAAAAAGGGGACTGTTTCGAGGTTTTTACCCAAGAGGGAGAAAATGAAATTATCATAAAAATCCGGCATTGTAGGTCACCTATTACGGGGGCCGTGGACAGTTACGTCGATTATGACATCTGAGATCGTTGCATGATGCGTGACGATACGTGCTACGCTGCCGTATCCTTCGGATGTACATAAACAACATAAAAGGACACAAGCACAGGGCTTTGTTCCATCACTATAAATCTATCAAGTCTGCAAGGCTTCCCCGTCTCCCCCCTTAAATAAACCACAATCTCTCCATCTAGAGGTTACGCTAGCAAGATCAGTGTAAGCATAGGTACGATATGGTTAGAGGCTGAAGATTGAAGGTGCTCGGAAATCGGCAGCTCAGGATTTCATCGTATATTATTGACAACCCTAAACGCCAGGCTTTGCTGTATGATACACTGTCCTAGGGCAGCTCCTATCCATGCGGCGCACCTAATCTCCAACGGCTAGTAATCTGCCTTCAACCATAGATTTCCGTCTCTTAGCCCCTACGATATCACTATACTTCAAAGAAGCCAGTCTCCATTGATATCTACTTCTTAGGGGGTGGATTTGCCTCGGTCCATTCGTCATAATCCTTCTTGATCTGCTCAAGCGATGTTTTGAGTGACTGTAATTGTTTGTCGAATTTCTCCAAGATCTATAATCGTCAGACGTTAGTCACCCTGCTTATAACAGCGAGCAGATATAAGATCTTAGCTTACCTCCTTAGCCTGAGCTTCGTTTTCCTCTCCTATCCCTTCCTGGGCTTCGGTGCCGCGCTTGTTGACCTCGTTCTGTAGACTGTCGGCGTGCCCTCTCAGCATTATTAGGCGGCTCCATAACTCTTCCGTCCGCGCGCTAAGAGCCGGGTCCGTCACGGCTCGGTCGAGAGTCTCCAACTTCGTCTTCAGCTCGTCTTCCTCCTTATCTAGAGAGTATCCGCGGTTGCGCAAGACTTGGACTTTGGTAGCCAAGGCAAGGCATCTCTGTCGTAATATGGCATGTTTCCGTCGAGCATTGATGGTTCGCACGCTGGTCTGTAAATCTTGCTGGGAAAGAATTGCATCTAGACTTGAGTTTATGGCGTGTAAAGCTTGGCGGAAATTTCCTAGGACCTGCTTCTGCATGGAAAGGCGCTCGCTAATAGCCTTGAATCCGGTAGCGAGGGCAGGCATATAGCCAGGACCGGGCTTATCATGGACCGCTTGTTCCCATTCTCGGGGATCTTCCGCAGGAGAGGGCTGATAGAGAGGTATGCGCGCCTGATCGACTTTATTGTAGAAATAGTACTTGAAGACCGTGTGGGGGTGTTCCGGATGCCACTTCTCAAGCATGCCCTCGATCTGTTCCGTTACGGGCTTGTGAACTAAGATTGGTATCAAGGTGGTTAGCACGTAGGAGAGTAAGTCGCGTTAACCTGATCATGATAAGCTTACTCAAAGACTCGCGGCCTGGTTCCCAGATCATACTGGAGCGTTGCGCTGAGAGCTGGCTTGCGCCCATAAAGCCGGTAGCAGCGGGTTGCTGTTGCTGTTGCTGCTGCTGCTGCGGCTGTTGCTGAGCCTGAGGTTGGCTAAGTATGCTTCCTCCAAAGGAATTGGACTGTGGCTGTCCGAACGAATTCCCACCCAGCGCGTTCCCACCTAACGTGCTCCCGCCTACCGTGCTCCCACCTAGTAGAGGCCCACCAAATGGGGTTGATTGTTGTTGCTGCTGCTGCTGCTGCGGCTGTGGTTGGCTCAGGTTTTGAGACTGATTCGCAGGTTGGCCGAAAATGTTTGAGCCGGTGTTTGTGGATTGGCCAAAGGGGCTGCTAGTAGAGCCCCCGAAGCCCGGGGTTCGTGAAGCAAACATGGATACTGTTTGCGCGGAGTCGGCGACGCGGTTGAGTAAAAGAATGAAAAGGAATATAAAGAAAGGAAGAACAATGTCTCGGGTGAGAGCGTGAATGGGGGAGAGAGAGAGAGAGAGAGAGAGAGAGAGTCGCGTCAAAGGTGTTCAAGAATGAAAGATCGATGCAAAGCTTCAGCTCATAACGGTAGCTTAATTTCTTCTCTTTTCTTAATCTTTTATAAGAAATAAAGCGAGAAGAAATAGGTTCTTTAAAATGATTCAAACTAGCTGTTGCGAGTCGAGATGTTGAGAATTCAGGTTGGTGTTCTGATGTTAGGGTAAATACCTGTCACTGGTAAGAAATTCAACAATAAACTGCAAACAACCAAAAAAAGTCCCAGCTTCTGATTCTTGGGTCGAGTTGAAGAGCCTTAAAACGGTTAGGTGTGGCTGAAAGCTTAAGACTTAGTGTATAGCTTTTATTTAGGTACCGGATACGTCCATGCCAAGTACACAATTACCTACACTACAGTATGTAGGTACAATTCAACGTATTGATGTATTGATTACATGTATGTATGTATGTAACAATTTGGAACAATTGAATGCCGGAATGTTGGCAGTCACCATGAGGGATACCCCACTTCAAAAGTCAAATTCCAGCCCCATGTGTGTGGCTCAACCCAATCAGTATTTCCAATTTGCTGACCATATCAAAATTGACTTCCGTCACTGTTACTTTGGTTCGTACCCTTCGTACCTTTTCATCTTTCGTAATTTATAAATTCAATGTCATTAATCTTGAATCCTTGATATTGCTCCATTTTCACTGCTCACTCATCCCCAACGATAATCCGCCGAGAACCTCGTCCGCGTCACAGCCATGGCGGCCCGGAAGCCAGTGTATGTCTTACTTAAAAATAATAACTATATCACATCTACTCGGAATGCGCTTGATATTAAATCCTGCGTCACTTCTCTTCCGAATACCGCTGCTGATCTGCCCATAGCTTCAACCAGCAGGTTCTCTACGATACCACTCCCCTCCCCGACTCTATCCCCGCGGTCAAGGAAGTCGGAGCTACCTCTGCCCCGCTTCTCTCCGCCTCGTTCTTCATCGGCGCCCGGTGTCGCCCCTATAACGATGACTTCATGCAATGCAAAAACGAGAACCATGGCAAGGCCGAGTTCGAGTGCTTGAAAGAGGGTCGCCGGGTGACCAGGTGCGCCGCCAGCGTCGTCGAGGATATCAATAAGCACTGCCTGGACGAGTTCCGGAAGCACTGGCAGTGTCTTGACAACAACAACCACCAACTATGGCAGTGCCGGAAAGTCGAGTGGAAGCTGAACAAATGCGTGTTCGACAACTTAGTGCGCTCCCTACTCTTCTTGATTCCTTCGAGGGCGTTAAGAAGGAAGCTAATCTACGTGGGTAGAAACTCGAGAAGACGATCCCAGACAGTCCCAAGAATAAGGCCCCGGTCCACCTTCAGACAAAACAAATCTACGCCCATTACCCCATTCTCAGAGATCGCGGCCAGCCGCCGTTCGGAAAGGCTGTCGAGTCCCCCGGGGCGCAATCACAAACCGATGCGCCGGCGGCATGAGGTATCTTTGTTTTGGGTGAGGGCTTAAAGTGCCATAATAATACGTGTAAATAACCCAGGCAATGCAAGTATTTGAAGGTTCGTCTACGCCATCTTGCACGACGCCTTTCTCGGAAGCCGACTATGAGAAGTCGACAGAACCGTCATATAGATATCATACATGAATGATGAGTGCCCTATATGATATTCAACCAGTTCGAGCTGCTGAGCCATCTCAAAACACACTTAAGTTTCAATCACACGCTCAGTAGACAGTCTTCCCAAGGCGCTCTTTAGAAAGGATAGTAAGCGCTTGAAACCGTATGCCCTCCCATCTAAAGACCTAAGCTATCTAAAGCCTTCTGAGATAGTCAAGCCGAATACCTACAAGACTAGGTACTCATTTTATAAGCTCGTCTCTTAACCTTGTCAGTATATAAACTACCTAGTCGACGACGACATTATGAACCCCAGCACTCCTCGCACCATTCCACATCAAGACCATGAGCCAGGGCGTAACTCGCGTCGCCACGTACCTAACCATGTACATCTATCCCGAGCTCCGCGAACGCCCCCATCCCGAGCCCGTCCCTCACTAGGTACCTAACGTTCCAGAATAAAACAAGACGCACGACGAGAACTATATCCCCCGCTCCGAACCAAACGGCGCGTTGACCGTAGATACGCCAGAAGAGTCGATGTACGTAGTCCCCGTCTTGCAAAACGCAGTGCTCGTGGACTACCTACCCTACCCTACCTTACCTGTCCACCGCCGAGACGTGCGACTCGAAACCCCACGTGCAGTCGCCAAACGGCATGGCACGCCGTGGCAGGGTCATACGCGCGACGGCCAGGAGGACAGGAGCGCACATGTCTGTCTACCTTAGGGTTAGGTACTTGCCTAGTACCTGGTTACCGCTCTCCGTACGTACGTACCTACCTACCTAGGTACCTACCTGGCCTATGGGCGCGAGACGAAGTAAAAGAGCTTGTTAGCGGCCTAGTATGGGGGTAGTAGAGAGAGAGGGAGAGAGAGAGGTAATAGGTGAGAAGTTATCTAGTGCCTTCCCTCCCCTCCCCTCCCCTCCCCTCCCTCCTTCTTCCTGCACGCACCGGCTCCGTGGCCGCTCGCATGTTGCTTCTTGCCCGCCGACATGTTTTTGTCGGCGGTTAGCCGAGGGCGAGAAGAAGGTAGGTAGTCTCTCCGTCTTTTTTTCTTTTTTTTTGGCTTTTCGGCAGATCTTGATGCAGGCTACATGTTGTAAGAAGAGGGAGAAAGGGGGGTGTCTGGTAGTAGGAGTAGGTAAGTAGGTGGGCAAGCCTATATGCATCTAGGCTGAGGAGGATGGTAGCTCTGGCTGTTGGAACTTGGCGTGGTTACAAGGTAGGTATGTGTTGACCTAGACCTATATGTATAGGGGTAGGAGGTAGGTACTGTAATATGCACGTGAAAGCAAATGGTAGAGTGAGGAAGAAGATCTGTCGTGGATTTGCGTCGGTTATCTCTCTGTGCTGTACCTAGATGGATCAACGTCACCCGTCTCCCCTCGAGCAAGGTCGCACACTGCGCTGCTCCAAGTGAAGTCGACGTTCATCCGTGCTAGAGCTGACGCGGACTCTACGCTCGCTCTTTCACCTTCCTACCTCCTTGCGTACTTCCTATATTAGTTTTCGTCCATAGTACAGCAAACGACGACGACGACGACGTGTTCAATGGCACGTAAGGGTCTATTTGCAAGACCCTTTTCAGAATTCACATACTCCCACCTCGCTTCCACACATCCATTCCGCGGCGGAGACACATGCAGCTCCCGCGTTCGACAGCATGTCTTCCCCCGCACCTCTTATCCGCGGGAGAGAGATCATCTTTTCCCTCCCGTTCACAGACGCCACCCACGCGGCTGCCGGCGTCGACTACGACATTCCGCCTTCGCACAAGCTAATCTACGGTGTCGCCAAGATCCGCACTACCAGGCCGAGGGGGAGGGGAAAGAGTTGGGCCCGGCGCAACTCCGGACACGCTCTGCCGTCCTCCGGTTACAGACTATGGCGCCTTTTGATACAGTAACGGCTACATACCTGCCTACGCGAGCGGGTGGCGTTTTTGTGCGGAACGGCAGATGCTCGCATACTATGAATCTGAAGCATGTAGATTAGAGATAGTTAGTTGAGTCAGCTACCTGCCTTATAGCAAGATACCCCTTAGACCCTAATTACGCGAAGTCCACGGGTGAAACGACAGCTTACGATATGCTTAGGTTAGGTATACAATGTGAGAATATCTCACATCATGACCTCGTAGGAGGGTATAGGTAGGTAGGCTGGATCCGGACATGTGATAGTGAAACAGAAGGCCGCCACGAGACACAAACTGGCTGTAGACGATCACCGCTTCTGGAAGGGCCCGACATGGCGTATGATGGACTCTAGAAGCCAACTGACGATAAGGTTACCCGCATCGTACAACGTCTGTTTCTCCCTCAGTCATTCTGAGAATAGCGGTCATCATTGACATTGTACCACTACCTTCTAGAGTCACTCGACTGTTTGCTGTCTCTTCACTGTAACGATCATACCATTGATCCTAGAGAGTAACTATATTAGTGAGAAGGGTTTAGAAAGTAGTTAGTAAAGGGCACACAAGTTGACAAGTGTGTTTTTCAAGTCTGTTGGTGATAACTTCGGATTTAGATTGCTAATACGGCGCACACAAGTAGCTGAGTACCATCTATCCGTGACAGGACTGCCTTTGATCTTTCCAGTATAGAACAATCGGATAAGACTTAAGACAACGATTTGTGTGCGCATGTCTCTGACATCTGTTGAAGACAGCGACCTTCAAATCTAGACAGGTATGACGGCTGTCTTCCTAAGGCATTCGTAAGATTCTCCGTCTTACCTATAAAGTGCTGGCGGTCCTGGATGGTATCTGACATTACCCAGGTGAGGCACCATGGTATTAGAAGACTTTAAGCATCAATGAGCCACGCTAGATGTCTCGCCTATGGGATAGAAGTGGCGCATCCGCCGAGACAGTGTCACGTTGAAACTCGCTGTATTGCAGTCTCTAAGTCGGGATTTAGGAGTGACAGCCGCAGTGATTATGGAACGTTGCCGACCTAAGACATTGAGATGTCATGTTAAACTGTACATAGGTAAAGAATTGGTCCGACGTGCAGGTAATCGGCTGTTCCGCTTCTGCAAATCATGACAGAAGGATGACCCCTATTTTATGAAGGGCACCTATGCAATAGGTAAGTACTGACTGAACATCCATAGAGCTATTCATCCGGTCATTACCTAAAAAACATGATTAGTCGTATTTTCGTGACCGGATCTTCCTTGCAACCAAATCTATGGCCATTTTTAAAGAAGTCTAGTTAATAATACCTAACCTACTTCTTTTTTTTTTTTTTTTTTGAGATACAAGCGGTAAGTGTTGGAAATATTTAATCATATATAATGCGCCAATGCGGATAGGCACATGCCCGGTGGCAGTTGTAGAAAGCCGTAGCCTATATACGGCCATGAGCAGGATGGTGATAATATATTCTCAATAGTAGAGAAAAAAAAAAGAGTTACATTGCTGGAACGTAATTTGAAAGATTCGACCACATCTAGGAATTTTGTTAGACAGTCAACAAGGAATAAACCGTCGATAGGATTCCGAGCTAGTTGTGTTCTAGATCCTTACGATTCTTGCGACGACTTTTCGTAAACGGCCAATCCCCGATCCCTCATCGCTCATCCCCAATCCCCAACATCTTACCATTCGGTCCATTCAATCCGATACAAATCAACCCGATTTTTATGGATTGATGACATGACGCGGATGGTTTCGCCGATCAAGCCCCGCGCTTATAGTGTACAGTTTAGTGTAGTTTGGTGTAGTTTGTGCTGGGCAAAGTGGATTTCTGGATGAAGTTGATGAAAGTAATGAAAAAGATTGTAAAGATTTTTCTTTGATCTCGCCCTGATTACAATTACATGACGTGCAGTAGGTACCGTATATAGTATATACATAGTACTTATGTGGTTACACCAACAACATCATTATCTGTGGAACAAAAAGTTTTTTTTTTCTTTTTTTCCCTTCTTCCTTCTTTCTCTTTCTTTTCTAGGTCGGGTAGCGTACGCCAACGCGTTTCACGTTTATTTAATCGTAGCCTATAGTAGTGCCAACTTTATCTTGTCCCTGAACTCTCGGCCAGCGGCGCCTATCAAGAGACCACGTACTTACGATTAACTATTTCAGCTCTTGCATAGGTACCTACACAGTAAGAGGTATATAACTTACATACATAACTTACATAATAGGTATCTACACGTAGAATCGGAGATGTTTATCAATTGAAAATATAACCCTTGAAATACATCAATATAGATACCGATATTATATAATCTAACAAACATCGTATAACACTAATAAGATATATTGCATGTTAATTAACAATCAAATCTTCAGAGACATCTCAACCACGTGGAGCCAACTGAAGCAAATTCATCTGATGCTACTTTCTTTATTGCACGTTGTAAAAAGTTTTGCGTGTTTGGACAAACAAGATCGGGATCACCCCAGGATTCATATTGTGTATGTAACCTATATCTTGTACTTCCATGGCTGTTTATGGGCCTTCAGGGGGGGTTAAAGTACAAGGACTGAGGGTGTGAGTTTGAGAATTTCTTTCCCACCAATCACTGCCTTTTCCAGCTGCTGTTCTGGGGAAACTATCTACTAGCTCCATGCTTGACAGACCCTCTAAAAGCGGGAAGAAACCGAGAATCTGCAAGGCACCAGACAAGGGTTGGAAACAGACTAAGGGGTTCGTCTGATTTAAGTCGGGTCTAAGTACAGGGCAAACGACCCAATCAACACATACAAACCTACATATCATTCGAGAATTTAACCTCGATGCGCATTAAAAGCAGATGAAACTAGGAATAGATACCTTAAAAAAAAAGAAAGAAAGAAAGAAAGAAAGTTTATTAGTACATAGATATGTTACAAATACATAACAATATAACAAAGAAAAGCAAAGAAAGAAGCCACTACGAGTTTACCGGGGGCGCGTAAGGTAGCATCATGACGTATTATTACATATAACCATTTTCAGTACCTTTTTTCCAGAAACCCCACATCATCTCTCTTTTGTAGGGAAGGTGTTTGCACATCACCTTGTCTTGTAATTCTGATAAATTCTGATAAGCGGCTAGGCCGAGAATTAACTTGTTGATCGACCTGGTTTCTTCACTACTGTAACATTTATGTATGCACGAGTAGGCATGAGGATGCCATTTGGTAATCCTCAGATCTTCGAGTAGGTACTTACAACGTAATTCCAACTTGACTGTTGAAGCAGGTAAGAGTAGGTACCTTTGTAGTAGATACCTCCTTGTCCGTTTTGCGCTATTAATATACACAAGTACGTCTTGTTGAACAATTATTCTCGCCTTTGAAATTGGATTTATGCGCCAATGCTTCAGTCACTACGTACATTTACATGAAATTGAAGTGATGAAACTCACCCACGAAAGATACTTCTACTATCTTTTACTCGTAGTAAGGTAAAGAATAAATCTGATAAATTACCATTACCTATAATTATCGTCATAGGCCTTACTTCGTATATAATAAGTGTACCTACACTATCTGGTTATATTGATATCCGTATTTATTGATAATGGAAGTACTTATGTATGTGCATAAAACCTTAAAGCTGTAGGGACTGTTGCAGTCGAAATGACGCTAGGATCGACAGTGCGCCTCTTCCCCTGACGCATTTTACTACGTGGTGGGGAAAATGCTTGGCTACCAGGGTAGGTACTCGACCTCGTACCTAAGTACCTTGAAGGTTTCCTAACTTGGTAGGTACATATGTAGGTAGTTTATTCAGGTACGTACCTAGTCCTCCTGAGATGTCCTCGTCCCACGTTTACAACTCACGTACCCACACATACAAACCTTAGTCCTTTTCATCTAGTGTGCCTAACTGTACATATGCATGCAGTATGTTTAGATCCAGGTTAAGTTTCGTCCGATCTTTCAGTACATACCTACATTATTACCCCCCCCTTCCCATCATTGTTACTTCTTTTTTATTCTTCTTTCCCAAGGTTGAACCTGACTCTTGAGAATTCATTACACCTTCGCGAGACCTCAAGTCCGACCCAACTGCATACGCTCTTTCCCGTACGCCTCGGCATACATTTCGTTCCTTTAAATAAATACCTGCCAAACATCCTTTTAACCTTCTTCAACTTTCTACACCCCGGGGCGACTTGACTTGATTTGTTAAGTTAGCAACCATCAACTTCGGTCTCGACCCATATCCGTGGACGTTGATAAACGATTAACCATCGGTCCAAACTAAACGTCTTTCATTTTCCTTCCTCTTCAGTCATTCCTTACACGGACGCCAGTCGCCCAACCACCGTTCACCGTTTGATCTACTTGTTTGGCGGAGACATTCCCCATCTCACTGGGTCTCGATTCCGATTCCTATAAAACCGTCACCGCTGCCAGCAGGATCTGAAGAATCTTCCATCTGTGAACTTTTCACAATCGATATAAAAAAAACCCCCCCCCAAGGCTTCAGACCTAAACTAAAGACTTCAAACCCCCATATAGGTATGTCACGAGAAATTTCATTGTTTACCCCTGTATTCTTGAAGGAAAGGCTATTCGAGCTACGAACCTGGTTATTATATGTGGATGTGTGTGGAGCTTTGTTCACGATGGTAAAAATAACTCTTGATATTTACGGTCAACAAAGCCCAATTCTGTCCAGTGTTGTTCAGTGTTGTCCAGACCACATCACCTGCCATACACAAACAAACAAGACAACAAATCAAAATCGTACTTCAGTAGCATCTTCGGACTCGCTGTCTCAAGCAAACACTCTACCCTCTCTATCTTGTCCTTCTGTCACTCATTATATAGGTCGAGCAAGCAAACGTGCCAACAATTTTCGCTCTCCTTTTCTTTAATACCTAATCTTAGATTCTTACATTCATTTATTGCCTATACGGTGAAGGCACCACTTGCGTTTTATAGCTAATTATTTTCTGTCTTAGTTGGACACCTAACATATCGGAACGAAATGAGGTCTTCTGTTATAGTCATCGCCGGTGCTAGCGCGCTAGCTTTCGGCAGCCCACTGGATAAGCGGGTGATCGAAACTGACTGGATCGTGGACTACGATACTGTCACGGTTACCGGCACCCAGATCGTTCAGCCTTCCTTCTGGGCTCAAGAGCAAGAAGCCCCTACTTCGGTTCCTGTTGTCGTTGTCACGGTTACCCCTAGCACGCAGCCAACCATCGTGCCGCCTTCGCCTACTATAGTTGTTGTTACTGAGACGCCGTCTTCCCAACCTGTAGCTAACACAGTCGAGTATAGTCCATCTTCGTCCGCGCCTTCTGCCTCTGCTTCTGCTTCTACTTCCAGCGACTTCGCCAACGTGGCCGTTCAGCACCATAACATCCACCGCGCCAACCATTCTTCTCCCGAACTCGTTTGGAATGATCAGCTTGCTGAGTATGCGCACACGACATCTCTGACCTGCAAGATGGTGCACGATATGTAAGTTGAGCGAATTCTCGTTATTTCACGTGATTGCTGATATCTACTCAGGACCGAAGGCAGCGGAGGCTATGGTCAGAATCTGGCCAACTGGGGAGAGAGCTCAGGCGCCAGCGCGCTAGGTGAAGTCGGTGCGATCAGGATGGCGGTCAGTGACATGTGGTACAACGGCGAGTTCAACAACTTCCTCCCATCGTACTATGGCGAGGCCTCTCCGGACATGACAAATTTCGAGTCCTGGGGTCACTTGACCCAGCTTGTTTGGAAAAACTCGACCGAAGTTGGCTGCGCTGTCAATTACTGCGTGAAGGGAACCATGTACGAGGGCTTCGATGCTTGGTTTAGTGTGTGCAACTACAGCCCTCCAGGTATGTCTATTTTCGTGATGTTGATGATATATATGCTAATATAATGGCTAGGAAACATGGGAGGTGACTACGGCACTAACGTGCTTCAGCCCCTCGGAGAGGCTGTGGTAACCGCCTAAGCTCACTCTACGGGAGAACGCCGCGCTTTTGGTAGTACTTTGCTAGCCGAGGCATCACCTGCCGCGGATCAAAAACACATTCGATTCCTATAGTGTATAAATTGTATGCACGATTTTCGCCAAAAGGAAAATTCTATTTTGCGCTTGTTGCACGCGCGCGAATCCAGCATTCGGAGTACGATTGTCAATGACAAAACGGAGAATCGGCGTGAAAAGGGGCAGGGGAAAAGGGTAGTCCTGGATTTTTAGCATCTCTTCACTTCGTTTTTGGGCCTTGAGCCATTACACTTTTTCTCTTAGGTCGGACTTATCATTTCCTTAGAAAATGACCTTGCATTAAATCGCGGCTTCTTTACTTCTGCGGTGCATTCGCCAAATCTGACCTTTTTTTCTTCCCTTTTTCTTCACCACCACCAACTCATTTCACTTCTTGTACTTCCATTGTTTTACGCAACGTCCTTGTTTCCCGGTAAGCCAGCAACGACGGTGGCGGTCGAAATTCAGACTTGAAGCCGGTGCTTGGTTTGCTTGGGCCGCATACAGGTATGGTACATATTTGGGCCGAGAGTCCGCAAGTTGCTTCCTGAGTCTCAACCGATGCAGGTAAGGAATGAGGCTAGACCAAGTTCTGTTATCTGTATTTAAGACTCATCCAGTTCTGATGATTAATGAACTGTTTCCTGTGTCCTGTTCATCGATGTCTTTGACAGTATGCTTCTTAAAAACGACTCTTATATGTGCTGGCTAAGTCTAGTTTCTCTCCTACCTAGGCCAAGTACGAGAGTGTATAGTTGGCACCGCTTTACTGGTAAAGTTAGCTGTCGCTTGTAGACGTCTTTTACGCTAATTGTGGGCTCAGAATTGTCAGCTTGTGAGTCCATCCAGCCACCACCTTTAACTCGAGGGATTCGAGCTCGTAGGACGTAATGCGGTCGTCGCCTCGCATACTATGCCACTAAGATGATGCACAAGGAAGTCGTCTTGAGCTAAACTCGTCGTCGTTTATATTCTCGTGTTATGTCTTTGACAGGCTTGCGGTGTATATATATACCTCGTACGTAGGTAAGTGCTCTTAAGCACATAAGCCATGGTGTTTTTCTACACTGTCCCCTTTCGAAATCAAGAGCCACGGGTACACACTTGCTAGCTGTCACGGCGGCTTCTGTTAGTTGTCACGTCGGAGTTTGGCGGGTAGCTTGGAATCGCTACTACTGTAGGTCCGTCGTAGGTAGGTAGGTACACTTGCATGTGGCAAGTGATAGGGAGCCGCCGTGGCAGTCTATCGGTAGGTACATGTAGGTAGGTAGGTAGGTAGGTAGGTACCTACTTATGGATCTTGGTTGTGAGAGGGTCGTCCATACCTTACCTTATTTCACATCGGTGGATGAAGATAAACAGGTGGTAGGTACAGGTAGAGGGGTTGACGGCTTGTAAGAGGAGGGTTACTAGGAGCGGGTTTGGAAGGAACTCATTAGGTGAGTGAGTGGCTGAGATGGTAGAGGCGCGTAGGTACTGCCTCCTACCTACCTAACCTACCTAATACTACTACTGTATATGTAAGGCTGAGTCCATGGGATGGGTACCTCCTTCTGTTTACCTACAGGCAGGTAGGTACCTACCTCGTAGGGTCTGGGATGCGATATGTACATGTATTGCATCGAGTGTGTTCGCGAGGTCGATGTCGGAGGCTTTGGCCGTCTTAGGGTAGGTAGGTATAAGGACATCGGGGCTGCTTGCCTGGGACAGAGCGGGCGGGGGAGGGATATTATTATATGTGCGTAGGTAGATAGGTACTGTATAATTGTATACCTAATCTATTGTGCCGTGAACGCGTAGGTTAGAGCTCTTTGCGTGCGTAGGTAATAATGTGGTTGTTACCCTCCTTCTGAGTATCTCGAAAGGGGGCGGTTGTGCTCGGTGCGATCTATGCTGCCCCTATGAGGTAGATACATACATGCTCGCGTGAAGCATTCTAGCGGTACCTTAGGTAATTACCTACCTAAACTACGTACGGTATACGATGTTGCTGAGAATTTCTCGCACATGGGTTTGGCTTGGCTCGGCTCGGCTTGGCTTGGTTTGGTGGTGATGGCGTTCCCGGCGCAAGAAGTACTGCCTTTCACAATCACTTGACACTCCTGCGAGGCATGTATGTACCTGGAAAACGTGATCAGGACGAAATGTAATAAATAAATACCAGCACATATAGGTAGGTAACTAACTTAACCTTATAAAAAAGAACATATGTATATCCCGATCTCCAGAGCCGATGTTTTGTAGGCCCGTTTCTATTAAGTAATATAAACCGGTCGCTCGATCGTTGCCGTCTTTGCCGTTGTCAGGGGTGGGAGGAGAAGGGTGGGCTGAAAAGCCAAGAACGAGCTAGCAGCGGCCTTGCTGGGCATCGTAAGGGGATATCGAGGGCGTTTATAAAGGGGGGGCTGAAAGCTCGGAGTGAGATCTTTTCTGCTAGGAGGTACTTCTTTACGAGCTAGTCGTCTGCTGCTGACTCTTGTTCTGTCATAGGTATCTACCCTAGGTGAGCAGACGACTACGGCGTCATTTACTAATGACTGCCGTCTTTATGAAGTCTATTGCTTAGGGGAAGGGACTTGATGTTTAGAGTTTGGTGTACTTGCGTGCTTTAACGGTACGGAAGCGGCTGCGTGGAATGAGAGCCGTTGCTATGTTAGAAGTAAAGGATGCTAACTTGGGGCTTGCTACTAGTATAGCTAGGTATAGATAATATCAAGCCCGTTGCAAGACTGGTTTCCATATAAGTTTCCAGTTGTCGGTTGGGATTTAGTAATGCTTTTAGGTGAACGACTCAACACGAGTTCTCTTATATAATGTTATTTTTTTTGTTTCTCAAAAGTAATTATTAGTTAGGTAGGTAGCCTGGTAGGTATACACGAAAATAAGCAGCAACGTATCCTAGATGAGAGAAGTTGTTACTAGAACGGATGCTAACTTACCGGTACGGCTGGGTTCATGCTTACTTGCCGATCAATGAATCGGCCAAGGTGCTATACAATCCCTCATTATTCTTTACTCGAGCCAAGTCGTATCTACCAGTGAGGGATATAAGGCTGCTTGTCTTTTCTGTAATGACCGGATTCGAATCTACGAACATCATTCCTCCCCCGTAAGAAAATCTCGTTCTAGGAGGATATTAGATAGAACTTTAGGTAAGTAGTTAAGTAGAAGAGTATATAAACTAAAGTCTATAAAGATATTTCTTCACAATAACTAGTATTTCTCAGGGATATAAATCAATATCCTTGCCTTCGTTCCGATATCAAACAGCTGCTACTTGAAGCCTGTTGATCTTGAACTTCTTCTAACCCCCCCTATTACTCCTATAAATCTTATAACTTTTATATCCGCTTCCCCTTTCGATGCTAACTGCGTGTTGATTAACTAATAGATCTAGCAATTCACACGTTACGGTGAAACGGTTAGAAATATACGTAAGAAACTATTTAGAAGACTCTCTAGGCCGGAGTTCTATTTTTAGATCCATCTTTACGTGCCATGTGACCAAATCGAGGCCTGTCGTATGTACGATTCTTTGCGACTCATTTTACTTCGTCTTGGCTAGCCTGCAATTACGCTTCCGCTCGGATAGCTCGAGCGATGAAACTCCCTGACGATTCCTACAGTCTCCTCACGGGATCCTCGAAAAGGTTCAACATCGCCAGGCCAGCACATTTCCATATTGTTCATGCTAGACCGCGTCGTCGTCGTCGTCGTCGATCTTTCTCCCGCCCTACGTCGACTTGGCTTTTTTGTCAAAGTCTTGGCGTAGGATCGTCGTCGACGGCACAGAGAGCTTAGCGGTTTAAACATGGCACCAAAAAAAAAAAGAGACGGATAAAACCATGTACGACAAGAAAAGCCACGTCTCCTAAAAAGCTTAGCTGTCGGGCTGTCCCATTCTTTCGCGGGAGTTACGAGGTAGACGGCACGACAGAGCTTCCTTGAAGAAAGGGTCCTGTCTGCATCGTGCGGAGTTGCTCGAGGATCTAAAGGATGAGATATCGAGTGGGAGACTTAGTCTCCGTTTTGTTGCTTCATATTTCAACTTCCTTATATTGCGGCTTAGCATACCTAGGTATAGAATGTATATGTGATGCAAGGGGTATAGAGTGTTACGCGGCAGAGGATGAAAAAAAAAAGATTGTCGTCAGGCGGGTGCGGCTATGGTGTAATATATCAAACTACGCGCGGAGGAGGGTAAGGGCCTGATTGGCGGAGGATTTGAGGTTCGTTACCCATAAATAGGCCAAGAGTTAACGACGCCGCTCGAGACTTAGGGTATCTAGTCAAAATATCCCGTCGCTTTGGCTTCGAGCCATCGAGGCATGGAAGCTTGGCACTTAATGTGGTACAGAATTGAGGATGTTTTTTTATTGGCTATGGAGGATGTTAGGATCGCGTATAATGGTTTCTGTGTAAGAGAAATGATCCGTCTGCTCTTGGCAAGTCTGTTCGACTATCTGACAGGCAACTCGTGTTGAGCGGATGCGTATCCGAATGTGGCATGCATCGCGGGTTACATTGGTGTAAGTGAGGTAGCTGGCAGCTAGTAGGTAGTAGGTATGTAGGTAAGCTATCGTCGACTTGGACTGGAGAGATACTACGGCCGGGTGATAGGGCCAATGATATGCAGTGTTGATATATGTAGGTTGGTGAGTTAGTAGCAGTGACATGAGTAAAAAAGAAGTAAAATTAGTAAAAGAAAAAAAAAAGTTGCAAGGGTTTTTTTTAGTATCGTGAGTTTCTAATATGCGCTTTTGGATATATTCTTCCCCTGTTCTATTCGAACTTATAATACTTGTTATATAAGTTTTATATCTAGATAGGTAGATAAGTACAAAACACTCAAAGCTGAACATTTTATATTTATATTGAGTAAGTGCACTTTGCACTTATCTAAGACCTACATCATACTGGGTGTTGGTTTAGGTCATTGTAAGAGGCAACTAACTGAGGCGAGTAGGTGGAAATGGGGGAAAAGGTTGGCGGTGGCTACTTCAAGCATTCGGTCAGACTTATCTTGAATGTATAAGTTGAATGTACATATGTACATATAAAGGTATGTACGTAGTAGTTACATAGGTAGTACACACTATAATGTAAGTAATGATAGCGGCCATTCTACCATTTGTTAATCAGGTACCTACCATTTTGGTCTATACGCTAGAGATATCATAGGCTCGTTTCACTGATTAATAAATGCACGTGTCTGGATGTTTTACAGAACATTGAAGTTACCTACCTATAGGAGATACTACATACCTACATACCTAGGTACCTACTATGGGTACATAGGTGCATAGGTACATAGGTTTATAGGTACATGTACCTGATTCACGTACGAATGCGGCTCTAAGGTGGAGAGTGAGAAGTACCTGCTTATAGTCTCAGCATGGGTATTGCTTGTTGCTTCAAGTTACATGTAGGATGTGACCAGGTAAGCCGCTGTACGATTGTGTAACTTTTACCAGAAGTTTGAATGTTTCCGGGAAAGAGCTTAGCATAGATGAAGCAGGGTACCTTTAGTACCACGTAGGTATTATATAATAACGTGTAATAGTACGTTCGACAACTGGCTTCTTTTTTCTTTTTCCCACATTCGATCCAATACCGGCCATGGCTTTAGCTTGGCATTTATGTACTGTACCTTGTACTATATAAGATGTGTATACGCTAGAATGTACGCTATGCAGTAGTGCAGTAGACCATACATTCACCATTAAATTCTACCCATTCTGTCTTATACATGTATCTTTAATCTTTGACTCTTCATATATGTAAGTTTGATCGCACATGTCTTGCCTATCAATCTTATCATATCTTTCAACCTTTGACCTACCTTCTTAGTATCTGATTTGCGAAGAAAGCCGGTCAGCAAACTAGCAGTCAAAACTAACACCATCAAAGAAAAAAACCCCCTCTTCGAAATATGAAGTTAACATCTTCTACTATTACATTCCCCCCCCTCAATCTTGACCAGCCCAACCGTCTTGGCAGGATAAAAATGTCGATCTTATTCTGGGACACGACCGATCTTGGCATTCGTCTTGGCAAAACGGCGGAAAAGACGGAATCAGAATCATTTCGTTTCTCTAAAACTCTCTCGTTCTTCTTCTAATACTTACCTCTTTAAAATACATAAAGGGCCTTCCCTTTTTTTATTATTTTTTTTATTCTTTTAATTTTATTTTTATATTTTTTCAAATGGTGAACATATGACGTTTTCCTCTTACTATTAATCATTCTCCCTCCCATCCAACTCTTTTCTCCACAAACTTGAATCTTGATATTTTTTTGTCTAATAATAACTATACCACATAGATAAAAAAGACTATCGGATGTTTTTTATTTTTTAATTACGCCTTTGCGTAACTATCGTCATCCTTGATTCCTGTTTCCTCCTTTTCTCCCATTTTTTTGTCCCTTTCCCCTATTTTTTCTTCTCACTTTGCTCACGAGGGGTTTACCTCTTTTTTTTTATACTAATTTTCTCTCTCTTTTCTCTTTCTCTTATACCCTTGCTCTCTTATACATATATACATATATATATATATTTGCCCCCTTTAATAGGACGGGGGCGAGGCTTACGCGTACATTGGAGGGTTGCTGACCCCCTTGTGGGGTAGTGGGCGATTGGATTGCCTCATCATTTTCTTCATGATTGACCTTTCGCGCTGGCAGGCGCATTCCCAAACCACCAAGAAGACGATAGGATTTATTATGGACAAGTTTCCTCGTCAGCTTGCTGCGAATCGGTACGTCTCGATGATCTTGGCACGTAGGCGTCCGCTCATTCTCTTGGGCTTGCCGTTATTTTTAATAGGTACGTTTTTGGTCTTTCATCTCTACTCTTACAACTTCTTATCATATCCAACCCACCTTTGTTCTTTTGCGCCTTTGACCTTTTTACTTGAGAATTCTCCATTTCAGTAGGAGGCTAACTTATCCTTAGCCGTACTCTTTTCCGGTACCGTCAACGTCGATAATGAATGGAGCCATAAATTAGATAGTTTAGGCGACAACTTCAAGACTAGTGTTAGTTATGTGACCGGTAACGGCACCGTGCAAATATCGTATCCTTCGGGCGATGCTCCCTCCAACTCGTCATCTTACACTTTTCCTACCGAACTCTCCAGCGGTGCTAAGACCTCCACCGTGAGGACTAAACCATATGCCCGACCAGGCTTCGAGTTACCGCTTGCTAGCGGGATACCGCTCCGTATCATGGCGCTCGGCGCCTCCACTACGCGCGGCGACAGCCCCGAAGAGGGTATCGATAATAATGGTTTCCGTCGCCCTCTCCGCGAGAGGCTAACGGCGATCGGCAATAAAGTCAACTTTGTCGGCACTCAACGTCTCGGCAACATGACCGATAATGATATCGAGGCCTATCCCGGCGTTCATACTGCCACCATTCATGGGAATGCTCAAAGAGCCGTCCCTAAGTCGAAACCCAACCTGTTTCTCGTCAACGCCGGGTCTAATGATTGTTTCCAACACATCGACATTGACAACTTCTACAAGCGGTATGATGCCCTGATACGGTATTTGCTTGAAGCCTCACCAAGGTCAACTGTTGTTGTATGTACGATTTTGCCTACGTGGGACACCCGTTTCAACGGCAGAGAGGAAGTCTGGCGAGTCAATCCACAGATTCGGAGACTGGCCAAAATATACCAATCGCAGGAGTTGCCGGTAGTGCTTGCGGAGCTGCAAGGGCCGGACGGGATCCAGGACGGAAACCTCGCTTCCGATGGAATGCACCCTGGCACAGCTGGTTACGAAATGATGGCTACGAAGATGTACCACGCGATTTTGGAGGCGGACGCCAAAGGCTTCCTGCAGCCGCCGGAGCCGGTTCAAGGTATATTGGACGATGGCGAAGATGAGCGAAAAGACGAGCGATATACAAAATGGGTCGAGGAGAAGAAGAGGTTAGACAACGCGACAGCGACTGCGGAACATAAGGAAATACAAAGCATGATGGCGGAACTAGCGAAGATTAAGGAAGAAGAGAAAGAAGAAAAGAAGCACCCGAAAGATACCAGATTAAGACGACGTCCTAAGATGCTCTTCTAGATATCGGATGAGAGAGAGGGGATTCTTGGTCTAGTCATGGGAAAACAAACGGGCGTTTTTTTTCTTTTTCTTTTTTATTAGATGGTATTATCCGTACGAAGTCACGGCCTCGTCATTGGTTGCTATTACACACATATGATATGTAAAATTATGTACCTATGTAATAACCCTACCCTCGAGGGTATCGATTCCGACATCCTTCCCGTTCCCGTGTCACCCATAGGCTGTATACCGTTCTACGGTCGATCTTAACCCACGGGTGGTATGTGACACGACTTTCTGCTCTACCGACACGACGCGCCCCATAGCTCGACAGAATCTCGCGTAACGCAGAGCTAGGGGTCTCGATGCCGTATGGTAAAAAGGGTTTGCTTTTAAGATGGTACGAGGTAGGGAAGGGTTTTTGTTAGTGCGGACGCGCACTGGGTAAGCTTGACAATCGCTATAATATGAACTGTTATATGGATTGTTATAGAAAGAGGTATTTTCAGCGTCACAAGGTAAGAATTTAATTTTGCGCTGCATTTATAATACAGTCTTTTTATATAAGTACCTACCTTTTACCTATTATACTTACATGTATTTAAGATATATTCTACGTTAAAGAATGTTAAGCATGTGAAGAATATGTAGCGGTAATGATATAAGAGGTATGTATCATGTCAAGGCCTATATAAGGGTTCATTAATATATTGTATATAGGTGGTAAGTAATGTAGCATAGGTACACTGAGTGCGACTTCTTACGCTTGTATACCTCTAGACTAATATCCTGAAATTAACTTTTGAATGATAAATTGGCTCTGTCCCACGCGGATCGGATTACGATGCCGTGTAACGTATAACGAGTTGGAGCAATGGGCGAAATACGTATGTATTGTCTGTATACCTACCTGTATTTAAGAGTATGTACCTTCAAATGGTAATACAGAAATACCTGCATATAGGTACATATAATAGGTAGGTAACTCAAAAGTTACAGAATTTAGGTTATACTCTTACCTAATGTCTTATAGAGATTTGTATTAAGCTTAATAATAAATAAGTCGAATCATTTCCACATCTTCATTCGATTTATTCTCATCAATCATTATTACATGTAAAACAACATGTAAAATAACTACCTGTCTGGACAACATCAAGATTCTTGGCATACATATATAATTAATACCAACTTCTCTTAAGTAAGAAGGAGGTACTTTTGTATCTATAATACTACTAAATGGGAACCCCACAATATTACAGCATAATCTCCCCCGGGTCGTGAACTTGGTCCAAAGGTCAATGCGAAGTCTGGACCGCGACTTGGGAGAAGGCTGTCAGTATCCAAATCTTCCCGCTATACTATAAGATTTTCGTCATCTTTCCTTTCGTTACCTAGGCAGCCTTGAGGAACGAAACATGTAAGCCTGTGAGACGGAAACGGAAGATTAAGATCTTAGTACTACCGGAAATTTTTATTCTCTACTATGGCGATCCGGCTACGATAGATTCATCATCATCCTATATACGCGTTCGTCTTGACAGAGACATTTGAACTTGTAATGGCTAGCCAAACCAGCGTAGCAAGTAGTCAACCGGACCCAAGACACTTGAGGCTCATTGCCGCCTCCGTTCAAGCCAATGAGGACCGGGTCCGTGATATACTGGCCGAGGAACCACCTTGGACCTCCGGTGCTGACCGTGACGCCCTTCGCCAATCGCTGCAAAAAGCGGCAACGCGCGGCAAATTATCTCTTGTTCGACTTCTGCTTGACCACGGCGCTGAGGTGAATTCGAGACGAGATAATGAGATTCCTGCCTTAGTTAAGGCTGCTGAAGGAGGACATACTGACGTCGTGACTGAGCTGTTGAAGCATCATGCTGACCCGAACGGCCGCAGTCGTAATTGTCAAACAGCCTTGTTTATTGCCTGTACGAAGGGGCATGACAACGTCGTCCAGGTACTGCTCGATGGACACGCAAGTATCGAGGCGCAAGACAAGGAAAGGCGGTCTCCCCTATTATACTTAGCTTCGGAAAAACCTGGAAAGACGAAGTGGACGATGGACACCATAAGGCTGCTGCTATATAATGGAGCCGATCTCGAAGTAAGAGACCAGATTGGCCGGACGCCTCTCCTATGGGCCGCTACCAATGCAAACATTGATTTCGCTCGCGTCTTGCTGGAACATAATGCAAATATCCGTGCAAAAAATAACCGCGGGCGCACTGCTTTACATCTCGCGGCCGAGAGCAGCCACAAGGAGCGGCACGAGGAGATGGTCAAGCTTCTCCTTAGCCACGGAGCTCATCCTGGTGCTGTTAGTGACGGTGGCTGGACGCCTCTTCACAATGCCGCTCAGAGCGGCTATGCGCCTATCGTCGAGCTACTGTTACAAGCTGGCGCCAACGTAAACGCTACATTGTCCAACGGCATGACGCCTTTGCATTGGGCTGCCTTCAACGGTTTTGAGGGAGTCGTGCGTCTCATGCTGACCCGGTCGGACGTCAATTTGGCTGTCAAGGACAGTTTTAACCGCACGGCCATGCTCTGCGCTGCCGAGAAGAACCATCCCGAGATCGTTCAATTACTCTCGCCTGCACGGGCTGCCCACCGCTTATCGCCTGCCGCGCAGCGGGCATGCCAAGCCTTCGAGGCCACCATCGTCGACTTTGGACAGTTCGAAAAGAAGCAGCTCGTCTCTAAGTGCACCGTGTACGAGCTCTTATACGGATGGGATTACGACAATGATAAGCCCAAGATTCCTACCTTGACAAAGCATATCAAGTATAAGCCGGATTTTAGGTGGATTCATTTGCCTGCCAATAATGTACGTTTTAATTAAAAAATCTAGTTATGGGATCTGAAGAGCTAACACGATTTTGCAGATCGCATGGGTTGAGGTATTTGATCTCTTTTTCATACATGACATCTCCGTCTACTCACCATTGTATTAGACTCTTCTTGCCAAGTCCTTCATCGAGGCGGGACACCGGGATATTGAAGCTTTCAAGGCTTTGGAGAAGTGCTTCGACCAAGAACATCGCGGACATTTCGCACACGCTCATTTTATGAGGACGTCTTCCAGCCGTATCACTGCACCTCGGTTTGGCTTTGGGGATAAGAAGGAGGAAAGGTCGACTCTTACTCCTTTATCTGAAGAACCCTCAGATGATAGTGCCAGACCGAGTCAGAGTGGCGGAGAGTCGTCATCTAAGAAGCAGAACGACATCGCTGAAGATGACACGCCCGCTAAGAAGAAAAGCAAGTCTGAACAGCTTACGGAGCGGCATCCTAAACGACACAAGCGAGCAAAAGGCCCTCCCGGAAATCCACCACAACGGCAAGAGAGTGCTGCGAGCAGTTCAAGCGGCAAGTCCCAAGCCCCCCTTGCCTGGGAAATGCCGAGATTTGCGTCTTCGAGTGGGAAGATAGTTTTGTTTGTAGGTACTTCTCATCATAAGACGGAGTAGTAGAGCTGATTTATGAAGATGCCGTTCCTGCACTACGAGACGGATGAGCGGCGGCACCAGATGAGCAATGCCATCATGAATTTCCGCGAGGAGGGGCGGCAGGTCGCAGACAACGCATCCAGGGATACTCTCCTCGTCAACGCGTATCTAGATAAGAACAATCCTCGTCTTCATCCGCGGCGAACCCTCGACCAGTTCTTCTACCATGGTATCGACACGTCTGTGAGAGACACGGACCAAGTTGTATATCGGTACTGCAAAATGTATAACATAGAACCGAAGGTGTTCATGGTCGATCAGCTATGGCTTTGGGTTATCGCTAAAGGTAGGTGAACCCTTAGGATGTCGAGTGAGACCGTTGCTTACTCGTCTAGATCTTATCATTACGTGTTTCCCGCAGCGCTGGGATCAGCCGAAATACGATTTTATGAACGTTTTGGATGGGATAATCGAGGAAACAAATGCAAAGACCCGACCGCCGATTGGATCGGTGTATGATCTTGCAATGCTCATAACAAGCCGATGTGCCGGCACATTCGACCGGCATCGAACGGAAGGTCAAGAGTTTCAATTTCTAGATATGTTCGCACACTCAATCGGCCTCGTTACAGACCAGGAAAGTCAATTGTTCTCCCGTTTTAATAAGGCCTCCGCCCAGTCTGCCAAATGGCTCCAGCATCACCGCCGTAGGCGTAGTATGAGCCGGCCCTCACGCCTACCTTCATTTGGATCTCCCGAGCAACGTGAGGGCGGCATAAATCAGTTTCCAGACGCACTCCTTGACATCGGCGTCGAAACATCCCTCCTCGCCGAGATCAAGGACATTCGCGACGAGCTGAGCATCATCGACGTCATAATTGATTCCCAAATACAGACGCTAGATGACTTTGAATTGCAGATCATAGAGGAGCTGCGCGCAGAAGGATCCAATCGTCGCGCTACCGACACAGCCGTTGCCGAGATCCGTAAGCGTAGCCAGGAGCAGCTCCGCGGGCTCGGGGTCCGGCAGAAGGACATTCAACGCATGGACCAGCAGGCGAAATCCTTATACGAGAACCTGACCGACCTGCTGGACCTCAAGCAGAAGCACTCGAACGCACTGGAGGCGAGATTCGCGGGCGACCAGGCCGTGATTGCGGCCAAGCAAGGACAGACCGTCATGGTGTTCACGATCGTCACAATCATCTTCCTACCGATGAGCTTCATCGCGGCCTTCTTCGCCATCAATCTGCAGGAGTGGCAGGAAACCACGCCGCTGACGATACCGTACGTGAGCAAGTACACATTCGGCATCGGCCTAGGCATTAGTATCCTCTTCATCATGACGGCATTCGCGGTCACCGATATCTCGGACGCGGCGCACGAGTTCGCCGTGACCTGGAAACGGTGGCTAGGTTTGAAAAGGGGACGCATCTCGCTCGGAAGAAGTGGACGTGAGCAGGACCAGGACGAGAGAGGCGTCTCGGAAGAGGGGACGCACGTGATCCTACCGAAGACCCCGGCCTCGTCTATACGCGAGCGCTACGAGACGAGCAGGGAGCGGTCCGTCGCGCGAGCGAGGCCTCGCCATAGCCGCGAGCGCAGCGACGACTACTCCTACTACGGCGCGGCGAGGCTGTCGCCCGTGTCGGGACGGCGCGGGTCCAGCGCCGCGCGCAAGGTCAGCTTCGGCGACAGCAACGGCAACGGCAACGGCAACGGAAACGGCGCAACGGCGACGGGAACAGCAACGTGGGCGCGGGCGGGCTTCGACCGGAACCGCGGGAGGAAGCTGAGCGCGGACCTGGAGAAGGGACGTCGTGGGCACGGGTGATTTGTGTGAGCAAGTGACGCCGGGATGAGTGAATCATAGCATGAGTCGACCATTTTGAGGATAAGTCTTGGATTCTATATGCGATGCATAGCTAAGCGGAGCGATATGTGAGACTATAGCGATTCATCGGGCTTGGATTAGGTACCAGGGATGTGGAATACTTGATAGATGGTATATAGATGCATGTGTTCAGGAGGTAGCTACCTATACATACCTGTAGGTAGGAATGACTTTATGGACAACAGGTAAAATGGAACAGGAAAAGTGGAAAGGGGCGAGCATGCGCAGTTATTTGAAAGGATGATGTCGAGGTAGTGCTGTACGGCTTATAAAAGATGAGTATACGGAGTACAGGTATTAAGTATTTTGATTAGCCTGGCCTGAATTAAGGATACTTATTGGTAGAACAATAGGTGGTAAAAAGTATTCTCATTAATACGATAAATAACAGTACTGATAGTTATACTCGGGTCTTAAGAATTAGTGTAGGTAGCTATTTCCTACCTCATTTATTCATACCTTTATACGATATCTACACCAAGTAGCACTATTACCGTGATTTAGGTAATATAACAAAAAAGACACTCCTCGTTCACAGAGGGGTGAAAGACGTTAAAAAAAAGAAAAGATGCATTAGCCGCGAATCGAACGCGGGGCCCATCGATGGCAACGATGGATTTTACCACTAAACCACTAATGCCGCACTGAAGCTTCTCGGAATGGTTATTGGTTAGTGGGTTAGCTGGGGTTATATAGAGGAGTAGATAAAAATGGGGCAGTGTTTTGTAATACATGTACGGATGACCCTCCCAAAAGTAATGTCCATGAGAAAATATCTGCCAGCTGTCGGGGGGGCCGTGCCAGTTGCCTGTTAAGGGCCTGACAGCTGGTCATGACAGACCCACTATTATACCTGGTAGATGAGTGTCTACCAGCTGTCAGTAAGGTATTGCAGCTGGTACTAGAGAATTACAAGTCTGATTTTAATTGTCATACCCGCCCGTGACAGCTGGCTGCAGCCTTAGGACCAGCTGGCACGGACTGACCTTTGGTACTATAAATAAAAGTGGATTCACCAAGACTCTTTGGCACATGCCAAGCATTTACCTTGGACATTACTTTTGGGAGGGTCATCCGTATATAACTTGTACCGATACGTACATACTTCAAGTCTTACAGACGCATAGAGAATTACGGACTCTGATATACGTGCATGTATTTATGTAGGTACTTAAGCACCGTACATCCTGTATGCAGAACATGAATCTCCCATTCTCTCTATAAAAAACATACACAGTACAACTTATTATTAACCCACGCCCTCTTTTACCTACCACCATACCTCCCAAGTCAGCTCGCACATTCCCTCGTCTTCTCTGCGGAAACAACGTCACGCATCTGCGCACAAAGTACAATAACTACCTACCTACCTAAGGTACCCAACAGCCTCAAAGAGAGCAGAGCGCAAGACTCATTCTCAATGACCACCGCCAATCCCCCTTCCAACCCGACCCCGGCCCCAGCCCCGGCCCCGGTCCCGGCCCTGGTCCCGGGCGCGGAAGCAGGAGATGGTGGAAGAGCAGTACCTCCTACCGCTGACGCCGACGCCGACGCCGACGCTAACACCGCATCCCCGATCCTTCCTCCGCCGCCGTCGTTGTCGTCGCGGCAGGACCCCGCGGCGACATACGAGAAGCCCCGGCCGCGGCCCCCGCGGTCGCCCGCGCGCGCGGCGCGGGTCCGCGTCCGGAATAGGCGTCGCGAGTACCTCGAGCGTAACCGGGGGTACTTTGACTCGTTGGAGCACGAGCTAGCCTGTATGTTCTTTTTTTTTTTTTTTAGATGACAGAAGTATGGTTCGGGTCTTTGGTGTAGGGTGGTAGTATAGTAGATGTTATGTACCTACCTATTTTCCGTGATATATTTTTTCCTCAAAAAGGAAAAGAAAAAAATATGATAAGAAGAAGAATAGTTTCGTACTTTAGATGTCGATTCTTAATATCCACCCCCCCCTATACCTTTCTACGTCCCACCTATCTAACTTTCCCGCCGCAGACCCGCTCCTCTACGACGCGCTCATCCGGCAGTTCCAGACGCCCGCGGAGCGGGAGCGCGAAGGGCGCGCGAAGGGGTACTCGCGGGTCCTCGAGGCCGACCTCCTCCGGGGCGAGGCCAAGCTCGCCGCCGCCGCCGCCGCCGCCGCCGCAGCTAAGCCAAACCCCGTCTTCCCCTTCCCCTTCCTCCTTTCCTTCTTTATTATCCTCCTCTCCTCCCCGGCCTTACAGACGCGCTCGTCCATGAATGCGCCAACGACGAGGATTTCATCCCGGAGACGGAGACGGAGACGGAGACGGCCACGGAGACGGAGACGACAGAGCCGGGGACGAAGGCGGACGCGCGCGCGCGCTGGCGGGCTTTCCTGCGCCACCGCTTCGTGCTCGGGCGCGACGAGGACTTCGAGTACGCCGACGTCGACGGGGACGACGCCCTGGACGTGCTGGAACGGAGGGAGCTCGAGGACGCGTGGTTCGACGACGAGGATCCCGCGTGGGTCGGCGGTGGCGGTGGCGGCGACGGTGACGGCGACGGTGACGGCGGTAATGGTCGTGGTGGGACGCTTCAAGGGGAGACGGGGATTCAGGACTTTTGAGCGCGGGGTCGGTCGAATGTGTATACGTAGGTAGGTAGGTAGGTAGGTAGGTTATGTATCCTATAAAGCGGGTAGGGAAAAGGAGGTAAAGAATAATAATGGCGATTTATTTATTTATTCCGTGACACACGCAGGCGACGTGGTTACAGGGTTTACAGGAAAAGACGCGGCTAGGAGCGTCCCGGGTATTTAAATCACTCTTGCATTCTACTGTGCTGACAAAAAGGTATTTTTTGGCCCGGTACTTGACATATCAACTTGGAGACGGGGTCGGGATACGAGGGCTAAGTCACGGAGACGGCTACGTACTCGTGTCGCCTTGGAGAGCTCTCTCACTGGCGCGTCGAGCGAGACATGAAGAAGACAGGTGATATCTGAGTTCTGAAGCCAGCATCTGATAGGCGCCGGACTTTCGAGGTGCTTCGTCTCCAGATTGTCTATGAGAGGCGACTGCAGAAAGGGAAACCCCATATTTCGATGGTATAGGTGCCTAAGCAAATAGGAGGCACTACAAAAATAGCAGGCCATCTTCGTCTCTACGTCAGGTATATAGACAAGGACCGAATCAAGCTATTCTAGGCTACAATAGGGTGCCACTATGTAAGAGAGATGTGCTTGTAGTACCCAATACACGACAAGAGACACACAAACTTGAAGGACATCTGCCAACTAATTATCCCTACATGTACGTATCAAAGTCACATATGATAAGTTAGTATTTAGTCCAATTCAGGTATAGGCAGATGGTCCACGAGCTTCATACGTAGACCCAAACTCTGAAGGGCCTGAATAGCATTCTCGTCTTTTAGCCTGTCCGTCTCCTCCTTTGTCGTCAGCACGAAGTCATGCTTCAAAAGCAGACCGCCCTCCTGGAAGTCGTATTCCTTCGCCGTCGCGACGTCGGCTTTGTCAAAATCCACGATCAGGCTCTTCTTAACGCCGAAGACCGCATCTGTTGTCTCATATGGGTCGCCGCGGGCATAGAGGGCCCTAGTATTTTTTAGTAGGAGATCGTTAATTTAGATAACATGAATCTTGTCTTTATATGACCGGTGCGTAGTTGGGAAAGATGCTTCTGATAGGACAGACGCCTCCCGTTGATCTACGTATCAGAAGATTTTGACTCACGTAATTAAGTGATCCCAGCCCTCCTTCTCGAACATGAAATGCAGATGCGCAGGTCTCCAACAATGCCTGCCCAGTTTTTCCAGAAGCTTCCCTACTGGTCCGTCGTGCGGGATAGGATAGCTGACGGGCCGAATTCCCTTAAACCAGAAACGGCCCTCGCTATCGGTCACCATGACGCACCGCTCACTAGGCTCCTGGCGGTCGGAGTGCTGGACATCGTAATGGCCAGTGCTGTCCGTCTCCCAGATGTCGACTTTGACACCAGCCACAGGCCGTCCCGCAGTATCCTTGACGGTGCAGATACACAGCAGCGGTTCGCCTTCCGGATCTGACGCCATATTCGATCCATTGGGCAGCGTAGGTGCGTCATGCGTGTGGAAAGGTCCTAGGACCGAGCCCTCAGTCGACGCCGACGGTTTCGGGTGGTTGATGCTATCGACGAGTAGGGAGAGTCCTACGATGTCAGAGAGCAGGATGAATTCCTGAGCAGGGCGCGCCACGCAAGCACCGTCAGCCCCCCTTTTCTCTAATCCTAACTTGCCGTTGCTACCGCCAACATCGGTGCAGGGGGGAGTGGCACACGTACTTGACGCACGTCGCTGCTAATCTGGCCGCAACCGACGAGGAACTTGATAGCCAACATCCATTCGTCTGTGCTGAGGCGCGTCTCCCGAGCAAAGTCGTGCAGGTGGACCACCAACCTCTCCATCAGATACTTGAGACGCGGGTTCTCGCATTGTGAGTTGATTCGGATCGTGTTCGGGGTGATGTTATCGACCGTCAAGTCTAATAGGGTTGGTGGCTTCTTGGAGGAATTCATGGTTTACCGAAGAAGCGGGCAATATATGACTGAAGTGTAGAATAAGGAGGAATGATAAGTTATAGGCAAAGATGGGGCAATATGAGGAGAGTAAAGGGGGGGTAAAAGGGGGATGAGAGGGAGAGGGAGAGAAAGAGAAAGAGGAAGAGGAAGAGAAAGAGGAAAGGAGAAGAGAGAAATAAGAGAATAGTATAGTCGGAACCCTCAACGGGTAAGGATTCCACTCTGGATGTGATGGCTGATCTCCTTTTTGTACTTCCCTAAACATAGCACCCAAGTAAGTATTCCGCTTCCCGCTCGGTAACACCTGTGCGTCTTGAGGCGTATCTGGATTAGGTGACCGGCAGTTACAAGATTAAAATCCCCGAAGTACGGCAGAGCGTGTCGGTGGTTCATGAACGGTGGAAGAAGGTTAACCCTTAGAGGATTAGAATAGTGCATAAGTTAATATACCCATGACGTACGTACGGTATGGGGTTGACTGGCACGTTATTATTAGGTATACAATAGTATGGTCAGTATGTGATTGAGAAGCACTTGATAATGAATAAGGATAAAAAAGGTGGAAAGATGTAAGGACCCGAAATGTTGGATACTTAGATTAATACGAAGTATACGAGGACTTTTAAGTGCTTCTTTCCTTATTTACGTGGGTGACTACCGATTATCATCTTATACATTACACATCCAATGATTAAGATTTGGTATAAAAGTTTAAACCGCATCTACGTGCCGATCGTCTAATGTATGAGATATCATCAGTGGGTACAACATAATGTGGGGGAGAATGAGGGGTGAATAGGATGAAAGAGAGGATAAGAGGGGGGGTAGAGCAGGGGACAGGGGGGTCGATACTAGGAAACCGAAGCTCATATGAAGTTACCCAATGTATACTTATATAAGGTAGGTACATAGTGTTACCTAAGGAGAATCTCCAATGAACTCTAACTAGTTTGCAATAAAACCCTTTTCGATACTTAAGCACTTGATTTAGCCACTTTCCCTCTTTTCTCCCACTTTTCCTTTCCTTCAATGTTACTCTTCCCTACTCCTATTATCGCCAACGAAGCATTGACATTTATAAACAAGAACGTGTGTTCCCCTTGCTTCAAATATGGAGCTTAATCTATAATTCTCAGGTACAAACTGCATCATGGCAGTCTTCGACATTTTGCTTGGAGACTTGTAGGACCGAGACACTTGAACATACGAGCGACTCGGCATACACTACGTTTTCTATTTAATCAGGTAACTAGAATCGAAACTCCGAGAATGAGCAATTCGGAAGCGCCACTAAGTAAAAGTACGACATTAATAATGACATATGACGTCGGCCATAGGAACTAATTTGTTGCGGTTTGCCCCAAGGCAAGGGAAAAGTGAGGGCGATGCTTAACGATATATTATTTTCATTGAACGAAAGCTTTTTCACCAACCGGTTATCTCTTCTAGCTCAAGATGAGTATCGTGTAACATTTATAAAAAGGTAGGGTAAGGTAAGGTAGATCTCTTCGATCACCTAAAGGCCGGTAGAAAATAAAGCCGCTGATCTCCTGGTTATTAGGGATATTGCTAGGTACCGGGCCACGAGCATGAGTATTTAGGGGAGGAGGATTGCAAGTTTAAAAGCTATGCAAAAGTCCTACCTCGTTTCTATCTTCTATGAACGATGGTACGAATCTAGGAATAGTATATTCAAGGATCAAAGTATGACTACGAAAGTCTTATATCGAGTTACCTATACTGTGTAGTATGTTTCTCAGCCCCTTTTTCTTTTTCGTCAAGATACCCGCCTCGGGCCGAGAAAATAGATGATGCCAGATCTACCGAAACGGTACGTGAAATTTTAACAAATTTCCTCCTTGTGTTACGATACCTTGATCTTTTTTACCGTGTGGCTTTGACGCAATGACAGACTACAGCGTTTGCCTCACTGCATATCCGTTTGTCTACTTAGATAGGCGAGAGTTGCCGACCCGGACCGATAGATACTCCTAGAGACGCCATCCAGCTCTTTGAATCCGGGTAGCTCGAAGATTTGTTGTCGAATTAGACGGCTGTCTCTGACTAAGAAGGGACGGGGTGGCGAAGCAGATCGCATCGATGTCTATCAGCAAATTCCTCTCCTATTCCTCAATTGCGGTACTCAGTCCAAGGTATAGGGTTATAGGAGCCTCAATGCAACGTAGAAGTAGTCATCTGCCCATAGTAAATTTGCTACAGCTTAAGCCTCATCCCGTTCACCGATCATCATGTGTACCACCCGACCCTTCAACCGGCGAGAGAAAATATATGAATGAGTCCTCACTGGACCATATAAGATTGATAATAAACTTTAGCCTCTTTCCGGGTCAGGCTGTATGTATATCTGCCGGAAGGCATTGCATACAACATGCTTTCCACGTGGCTAGCAAGGATCGAAATCTATTCTTTGTATATTACTGGTTAACTTATGCCATTCAAGGTACCTACGTCAGAGGCTGTTGAACGTTTTGCATTGTAGAACAACTCACTCTTCCTAGGTCTAGAAATTGAAGAACCCGGAAATCCGCAACCTGGTAGTCCGCAATGCTACCTTGTGATTGTTAGTTTCGAATGACCAAGTGCAAATACTGATGCTGATGCTAATGAGTATAACAAGGCAGATAAATCTGCCCCTTTTTGTCGTGTACGGAAAGTCTACCTAATACCGAAAATCTGACGCTAGATTGATGTTCATCGTGGATTTCACTCCTTCGTTCATTCAATTTTCGGCACAGGCGTATTCATTGCGCTAACACCGCCTCCGCCACCTGCAATTGATGTTAACCAGTTCTGAATTCAAAAGTCTCTAGATATGCACGATAGAGAAGAATGGTTTAAGAATGAGAATAAGGCAATCGTTTGCCTTCTCTACTTACCGGGTTTCAGCATACCTCCCTTATAACCGTACGCGATGGGCAGTGCTTGTCGTATAACACGAAAATTACACGCACGCCTAGATCGTAACTAGAATCTCTAACCGAAATTGGCGCTGTTATTTAAAATTCGGGGGATATAAAGATTTCGACTTCGATGGGTAAGACGTCATATTTCTGATGAGTGGCGTTGCGACGTAGATAGGAAGAGAACATGAATCTCCGTTAGATCGCGTTGCTTACCAAAACGAGAGTAGTCACTTTATACAGCCCCTTGGACTGCAAATTAAACAATGTTGCAAAATGCTATAACAACACAAAAATAGGGCAAAGGGCTAGAACTCCCGGGTGGCAAAATCTAGTATATTGGAAAATGTAAATAGTTACTAGGGAAAGGACATATTCCGCTTATTGCAGTATTGTTAGTCCAGGTCCACGTAAGAAGCGCCTATGGCAGTGCATTCGATATAGGACAACCTAGATTAAAGCAGTTTTTTTTTTCGTAGGCAGCGAGGCACAAGATACTTGACGGAATAACTCGTGGATAAAAGGTCAAGCGAATGACAATTGTCTATGGTCTATCTCTAAAAAGTCAAGACGTCTAAAGAGAAAATAAAAAGTTGGAGACAGCGAATGCTCCAAATACAGCTAGTAAGACATGGTAGAAGAACGAAAGGGGTTATAGCCGAGAAGGGAAGAAAAAAATCAAAACCCTTGCTTTAGGAATAGAGAAACTTTTTTGTCGACTTTTCTTCTTTTTTAAACCAGCGGTTTTCCTCTCCTGTTTTTTTTATGAAATGGAAAGAAGGAAAATGAAAAGTGAAAAAAAAAGGAGAGAGCTCCGTAAACAAATCTATCCCAACTCCTTTTGTTCTACTCCTATATTCCCCGTTCTAGTCCGCCCAAGTCCGTCTATCCGAAGTCCCCGGCCTGAGCCGTAATGTAGAGATCTAAATCATGATAAAAGAAACTGAAAGACTGAGATGGCCAAAAGGCGTCGTGAGCTAGCAGGCTAAGATGCCGGAAGCCAGATAGAAAAGTTGACGGCTCGAGTATAGAAGATGCTTATTGTCATTGTGTCGTGGGCGAGAGTCTTGTTCATGGGTATATCCACAACAAGTCTTCTGATCGAAAACTCTTCACATATGTGTTAGTCTGTTGCAGCTACGAGCGTGACGGTCTCGTAACAACTCACTTTAGCTCATTTTCTATCGGCAATTGGTACATCTGGGGTGGTTGTGGCAGAACACACACACAGGGGTCGTAGCGATGAGCATAGGGCCGTGCAGGCAGACACAGCAATACCAAACGTCTGGACGGTGAGGCATCTCGAGAATGTTGAAGAATTTAGCTTGAAGGACGAAAGATTGGGAGACGGTGGAGGTAATATAAAGAGTTTAGCTTCGTATTGTTAGCTGTGTAGTAACAACGGTAGAAGTCTCTCTGCCTGGTCTAGTAACCAGGTGGGAATTATATATCCAAATCTCCAAGTTGCTTATCATACATTTGCTTGCCAACTTCCGGTGAGCTTGAGGGCAATCTTGACATAGCCATTCGGGGGCTAGGTAAACGTGCACCTAGCCATCATGGTGTGTATACTATTGAATATCGTATTAGCCCTTTACCGTGCAACCGGGGGTTGCCGTATCCACGAAGGACAAGACAACGCTGAAAACTTTTTTTGAGGACTGTGTGGATTCGACAACCTTCCGAGTTATTCTCGGTCAAAACGGTAGAGATCAATGGTTGAGGACAGCTTCGCCTCTTCGTGAATCTCAGAGTTTGATTTCCAACACCCATTGCTACCCGTTGGGGACCTCCCCATGGCAGGTGTACAAGCGTGGCCGTCCGTCATCATCTGTTCACAAGGGCAACTCATGATCGAGCTGCTTCGTGGCGAGGCGAGTTGCATTGAGAGTCATGGACGAACAGGACTCAGAGATATGCTGAGCCTGCAGTGATGATTGCTTGTAACTGGGTATATTGTACGTCAGCATAGGAGGAAGTAAATAGACATTGGTTAGTGCAGGAATTGGTCATGAGAAAATGCAGTTCTTCCACATATTAACCATAATCCGGGAGAGATGAAAAAAAATAAAAGGTGAAAGTATGAAACTATGAAAATCAGGAAAGTGATATAGGGATGTTCTATAAGTTCATGTGAGTGTCACGAGCCGCCAATGAGGGTAAGGAAGTGGGTTCGATTAGGAAACTTACCACTTAGGTACAACAAAATATTATCTCGCGTGTAACAGCGGGCAACGAGCGCCGCTCAAATTATCCGATGAATGACTAGCTAAGCCCAATCGGGGATGAGGCAAGAGACTGAGTCTCTCGTTCGACGACCCGATTCGGCCAAGAACGAGGTTTTCACCGAGTTTGTTATTTCTTTGCCCCCTGAGTTTAGTTCGAGAGGAGATAGTATGTTTTGCTCATTTCATTCTTAGTGATCAAGTCTAACTGCCGAGTTCCCACGTTCTATGAGTGAGAGAGGTAAGCTCTATTATGTCAGGCTGAATTTGTTTTGTATCTCGGAAGTCCTAAGCTCCGGCTTATACGGCCCTTGAGTCGTTAACCCATTGGGGGTGGCGGTAGTTGCCAATCATCGTCCGCCAACGACCTCGCCGTGAAACATAAAACCTTACCTACCTAGCAGACATAACCTGAAATCACAAATGTAGGAATTGAGTTTTTCCATGTCCAAGAAATTGGAATGTAAAACTACTGAAGGAAGGACTCGACTGTAAGTGAATTGAGAGAGCGTAACTGGGAGGCTGTGTAGAGGTCTCATGCTAACATCAATATAGGCAGCCAACCCCACAACGAAGATTCGGTAGACATATGTAAAATGCCTAACCTTGGACATATTACACAATTGGCTCGGTAACGAGCAGAAAGAAAATCGCAAGCTTCTCGCATTCTCACGAAGTCCCGCGAAAACTCAGCAATAAAGGAGGCACCCGGCCTATTGATTTGGTAACAAAGCACCGAGAGGATGTATGCTTGACCATTGCCATACAAGGTACGAATCGAGTCGGAATGGCGATCAGTCGAGGCTTTCGACGTGTTTTCCTAACGGGTTGTTAATTCAGGTGTTGCTTGATACTGTCGGCGAAAACGAACCATTTGGAAATTATCTAACGGTTATAAGTCATCTCTTCCAGTCAGACATGAAGCCGCACCAACACAATTGATAATGTTCATAGCAAGCAATAATCGTCTCATGGAGGTTCGTGGGGAATAGAAGATGACAAGCAGGTAGACTGTCTTGAATCCGAGCAACACTCTGGCATACGAGACAGGATAGACTTCTTGCATCAACGGGAGATGATACCCTCTTTATATGAGATAGGGATGATCTTGCTTGACCCGGCTGTCTGGGCGTAAGGATTGACATCCAGATCAGCTGAAGCGTACGCGTTCGCATAAGAGCCGCATAGGTACCTACACCATCATCCCACGGGCCGTAGGCACTTCAGGGGCAGGCAGCGAATTGGTCATATCGAGGTGTCTATTTTTAAAACGGCAGCGAATTAGGCTCCGAGAATTTACAAATGAGATCGTATGTTTATTATTTCATTTGCTTCGTTACTGCTAATGGATGTCTTGGGCATTTATTATTACTCGCCGAACGTTTTGCTTTTCGTAGGTTTTTTGCGTTGACATAGCCACCGGCGTTGACTTGAACCGCCTTCTTTCGCCATCGTCTAGGTGGACTTCGGAGACAGTCAATGGCAGCATGAAGTCTATATCTCCCGACACAATTTTATTGAAAGCCTAGAAGGCGTTATATTGGAAAGTAGGCTTCCTAGATCATACTTGCTAATATCAATTACTTATCCCTCACAAGGGATAGATTGAATCGTGGGCGGTAATGCTCTGACTAGCTAGATACTGCAGCCACTTATCGCCATGTATAACAGAAAAGACTGAGGTAGCTAGTACGAAGCCGTAGAAGAGCCCGAATGAATAGGTAATAAGAGCTATATTGCAATAGTGTTATATTTCGTCTGAATGTGCCCCCACGCTCGAGTAGGACTTCTGCGCGAACACCATCTCCGTATATCGCGTTCGAGTTTTTCCACTTCAGATATCCCACGTTTCTTTACGCTTGGGATGTTTGCGAAGAGTCGGTAAATAAAGCAGATCTAGTATGGAAAATGTGATAAAAATAATATATCGGAGTGGGACATTGAAAAAGAAACGAGCTTATTAGTCCTTAGCTACCTCCTAAGGTAGCCACGAAAAGAGATGCATCCTTGACAAGGTTGGTAAGTAAGTGTGCGCAATCATGAGAGAGGTGGTCCTTATAAGCCAATTAATCCACTCAACCTTTCACATACGACCATACGATCTGGAAAATTCGGGATCCCGTCCGCTCTCCCATAGACAAGCCAGATACGGCCGGATCAGTAGTCGGGTCGGTGACGACCGGCGAATCCCCGGTGTTGTATGTTTTTTTTTTGCTTTTTTCCCTCGAGTATCTGATTGTATATATGGCTATGAGGCTATAATTATAATGTAAATAGAGTCTACTTTTAATATGTCTTAAATAAGTGTAATATGTGTCCTCGATCAAGGTAAGATATAAGTCGGAGCGGAGGATCTCCTATATCCCTTTTACTACACTAGAAGATATTGTCAACGTCTTATATAGGTACATGCTGTAGCCACTGATTTAGAGAATATACCTGAGGGGTATGGTAACTTACGTAAGGCACCTCCTATTTAATTTTTATAGAGCGTAAATGGTATCATGATATTTACCTTCGAGGATAGCTACCTGGTATTCACAGCTTCTCGGGCGACTTATTAAAAGAGATGCTGCTTATACATGTGAGTACCTAGGTATGCCATGGGTTAGCCAGGTACGGATAGGTACATAACTAATAGAGATAATTACCCAATTATAGACGTATGTAAAGTATAGGTTAACCTTCGTCCAGGGAATAGGTGGTACATATATCAGATATCACCAGTACATTAGGAGAGGTGCTACCATGAAATTACTTAAAACATTACGATTTTTAATTTATACACTAGATAATAATAGGTACCTGGTATAACTAACTACGTTACTTTTATACATATAATTCCGTCTTAGAAAAGGGGATTGCCTTGATACCTATTCGTGACAAGTTCCACCAATACGTAACTTACCATGTAACATTTCAATGTGGGAGATCTTCACAGCATCCAAGTATACCAAAATGAGACGTACTATAAGGTGAGTATCTGGTATTCTGATTTTTGTTGATAAGAGATTATTATCTTCGGCATTTCAATTATTGCTACTTTTTCGAACGTTTACAAGGTACCTGAATTGTATATAAACAGTGACGTAGGGAAAATCTTCAACTTTGCATTGTGAATGCCTGGTTAACTGCATAAATACTGAGGGTAGGGATTCTGGTATGCTGAGACAAGGAAATGGAAAGAGGGAGGAGATAGATCAAGGGCTTAGGTGTGGGGTCGTTCCTTGTGCCTCACCGCAATCTTATTATGTACGTTACGTTATTAGTATGCATAGTATCTGTATAAGGTAGTAACTAATACAGCATGTAACGGTAGTGAATACTTGTTAGTAACATACCTTATTAGTTTCGAACTTTCTACGTTTTTTTCTCTCTTAATTCTATATTCGCTCTTCGGTTACTACCGCGAGACAGAACTTCTCTACTTGCCTCTGCACTACAACTAACATACACTAACATACTAACACTAGTAAGGAGAAAATATCATCACTTCATCCAAAACCCTTCCTCTGATTAGTTTAATTTTGTGATAACTCACTTTTCGCCTTCCTCCGAGTACATCTTAATTTACCTATCGCAGATCAGATCCGCTGCTGTGGTTCGACCATCAATTGGCCGAATTCCTACCCTATCCTTTCATTCTCTTGACCTTAGAAGCTCAATTCATTTGAAATCCAATCCTACTCTGATCTTTCTACTTTTCTAACTTCTCGGCCTTTCTCTATATCTTGTGCAGACCATACATAGGCTTCTTTTTTGTCCTCTCAGTGCGGTTTTCAGAATCGAGAGACTATAGTACATACCTACTGTACACTACGAGGATTGATCATCCTCTTGTCTGCAGATTTTGCTGGGTCAAGTGGACTTATAGATATTCCTCGGCCAAGAGTTAGAGGAATAGACAGAAGGCTGGGCCAAGTCGAAAGTCGCCAGATTGTGACCCGGTTTTTACCAAATATTCTTCAGGCCACGGGAACAGATTCGATTCCACCAGGCTAAAACCTGACGAAGGGTTCCGAGCAGATCTAGACTGGGTTTACTGCATGGGTCCGTCGTCCATGATATCATCGCTACCGTAAAAAGCGATCCAGCCGACCTGCAGGTGGTGCTCTTATACGGCCCGGTTACCAATAAGCTGAGCTTGCCTGCGTTATTATCTGCCCATTAAGTCCAATCATCGCTGTCCGGCCGTTACTGCGCGACACAGCGCAGTGGTTCGTCGCGCCATTTTGCAGTGCCCCGGGGATCGACCGCGGACGGCCGACTTGCGAGTCTTGGATGATACTTCTCTCTCCGAAGTCTCCAGACCGTCACGCCTTAAACCCACTAAACCCCCGCGAAACTCGCCGTGGCTCTCACGCTGTCGCAACACTTTAAAGCCTGGCGCTTCAGCGCCAGAGCTGACGACGATGTTTCCGCATCGAACTGTGTTATAAGATCGTGTAACGATAATAATAAAGACGAAAATACCAAGAATATCACCAACGAGAAGGTCCGACAAGACAATATCTCAGGTCAACCTTCTGTTACATTCATCCGTCTCTTATCCTTTATTTTTCTCATTCTTGTGCTCGTAAGTCTCCGAGTCTCCTCTTTTTTTTTCTCCTTCTTCCTTGATCTACGGTGTTTACGTCTACTGGTGTTAGTATACATAGTATACATCTAAGTAGCGCCGACTGCCTTCTTACCTACATACACTACTTCCCTCCCCCCCTTTAATCAATTACATCAAATACCTACTATGTAAGTAGTACATATATACGTACTACTATGTATAGTCCCCCTTGAAGTCCCCGCATTCAAAAAAAGTCCCCCCCTCGATAGGCCGGATAGCGGACATAATTACATTAGCTTTGTCTTTGCTGCTAATTGCCCCTCCAACTTTTATAGACTGCGCAACTTTTTCTGACGAACGCCAAATTTCAATATTCGCGACTTCTCACTTCACATCCTTTCTCACGCATTGTTTCTTCTCCTCCCGCCATTGTAATTCAAGAACCTGTCTGCGAGTCCCCTCATCCGTTCCCTACCGCACCGCCCGTGTCCCGCGTCCATACAATGGCGCTCGCCGAGGAGACGAAGCGCATCACCGCGCAATTCGAATATACGGATGATGATGTGAACAAAGGTGTCCAGGAGTTCCTAAGGCAGATGCGTACGTTACACCTTATCAACCCTCCCTCTTACTTCTTTTCCTTGACTCAGCTAACCTGCGCACAGATGAGGGATTAGAACATGATGGTACCAGCTTAAGCCAGATCCCTACTTACGTTACTGGTGTGCCCAATGGTACTGAAAAGGTATGTCTTACGTCCTGGTGAAATTCTAACAGCGAGCTTACACAAAAAAGGGGTTGTACTTAGCAGTCGACCTGGGAGGCACGAATTTCCGGGTCTGCTCTATTCATCTGAACGGCGACAGCACCTTCAACCTGACATACAGCAAAGTTGCGATTCCAAAACACTTGATGGTGGCAAAGCAAGCCAACGACCTCTTCGGATTCTTAGCCAAGCAGATCGAATTATTTTTGAAGACTCACCATGAGGATCATTTTGAAGCCCACATCCGCCGACGGCAGACTGTGAGCACGCCCGAGGGTTACCGAGACGAACAAACATTCCGACTAGGTTTCACCTTCAGCTTCCCAGTTCAACAATATGGCATCAACAAGGGCACTCTAATGAGGTGGACAAAGGGATTCGACATTCCGGATGCGATTGGCAAGGATGTGTGCGCCTTGCTTCAGCAAGAGATCGATTTGCTTCACTTGCCGGTCAAGGTGGCTGCTCTGGTGAACGATACTGTTGGCACGCTTATGGCTCGGTCCTACACTTCGCCAGACAAGACGTCTACTCTCTTAGGCGCCATCTTTGGAACGGGCACCAATGGTGCTTACGTGGAGAAGGTTGCTAACATAAAAAAAACTATCGAGGGCGACTACGATAAGTCCACGGGTTTGATGGTTATAAATACTGAGTGGGGCTCTTTCGATAATCAGCTCAACATATTACCGAATACCTCCTACGACATGGAATTGGATAAGAACAGTGTGAACCCGGGCATCCAGATGTTCGAGAAGAGGGTTTCCGGCATGTTCCTCGGCGAAATCGTCCGTCTAGTCATTGTCGACATGCTCAAAAACCCGGCCATCTCGCTATTCCGTGACGAGAACTCGAGCCATAACGATTGGAAGTCGACAACCACTATCGATCCTCAATCTGGGCTTTTCCAAAAATGGGGCCTCGACAGCTCAATAATGTCCATTGCGGCGTCTGACGGCACACCAGATTATTCGTCTCTGCGCCAGGAACTCGAGAAACAGCTGCACATATATGCTGCCTCACGCGAAGACGCTCAAGTATTCAAGGATGTGGCGTATGCTGTTGGACGTCGGGCCGCACGGCTCTCCGCAGTCGCTCTCGGTGCGATTATATTACAGAGCGGAGAGTTGGATAAGTCGCCAAGCGATCCTATCGATATCGGCGTCGACGGCAGCCTTGTCGAGCACTACCCCTTTTTCCGGGACATGATCTACGAGGTCTTAGCCGCGATCGAGGGCATTGGCCCGGAGGGAGCGAAGCGGATCCGCATCGGAATCGCTAAGGATGGCAGTGGTGTCGGCGCGGCCCTGATCGCACTCGTTGCCGCAGGCATGGAGAAGAAGGGAGTTGTCGACTACTTGAACCATGTTAAGAATGGCGTTGTCGAGAAGATCGCAAACACGATCGCGGAGGTCGGGGAGCCTACGACGGTCGTGTAACATACATAATTTTTGGGCTATGGGAGATAAAATCTGTACCTACATACTTCCTGTTATGACGTAATGCAAATAAATATATGAAGCTATAAATACCTACCTATGCTACGTTTTGTCTATACTGATTTGCTCCTGGGGCGACTAAGTCGTGAGGTACCGAAACTCCATTACTACACTATAGATAGATGGCTTGGCTTTCGTAGGTATGATGTTGCTAGGCACCCCTGTAGTATTTGATTTGCATTATTGCTGAAATGGTAATGAGAGCCTTCGAATGCACTTGTTAAAATAAAAACCGACCACGATCCTTGCAGGGTCCCTCATTATTATAACCACAAGCAATACGGAGTATTGTCTTGTATAATGCAATGCAATGTACGAAGTATATAGGTACCTACTTACCTACTTAAGGTATTTACCACCGACGACACTAACACGCCCACGTCTCCCGTCTCTTATTCCTGACGTACCCCTTTCGATAAGACTCGGGGGGAGGCGGAATTTTCCCATAAGGAGGTAATTGATTGATTGATTATCCTGCTCTATCTAGGTAGGGTACCTAATCTATCTATCTATGCTACTGTCTACCTCCTAGATACACCTAACCTATGTCTCAGTCTTCCCGTACCACCTGATAGAAGAGAAAAAAAAGGGGGAAGGGGGGAGGGAGGAGGGAGGGGAAGGAAAAATAAGAGATGATGAATATGAATCTATCGATTATATGCGGGCGAGTAACTTGGTGCTTTGGATCATGAACCTTTCTTTCCTTCCTACCTTCCTACCTACCAGCCTACCTGCCTACTTACGGGTAGGCAACCCTTACTTACTAGGAGGTACATGTATGTATGTATGTGTGTGTGTATGTATGAATGTATGAATGTATGTATGATCCAGACCACAACACCACCACCTCGAGAACCCCTTTGCCTCCCGCGGTATGTACACCGTCGATCTACCAACTTACCTACCTCCTACATACCTCCTCCTCTTACCCCGTCCGTCCCGACTTTCTCTTATTCCTCTCTTTCTTCCTTCTTGTTTTTCTCTCTCTCTCTCTCTCTCTCTATGTCTTCTTTCTTTCTTTCTTTCTCTCGTCATCATATCCTCCGCGTCAAGCATATAAAACGTAAAAAGATATCGGAACCCCGTCTCTCTCTCTCTCTCACTTTCTAATTCTATCGTTCCTCCTAAGATGTGAGGATTATACCCCTTTACTTCTCCACTCCTCTCCTCTCCTCTCGCCCGGTTTACTTCCCAAACGCGGCGGCGGGGTAAGCGCGGTCCTTCCTCTTCCGCGGCGCGGCGGAGCTGCTGCGCGAGCTCGCGTTGCTGTCGCCGTTGTCCGGGGCGCCGCTGCCGCTGCCGCTGCCGTTCCCGCCGGCCGGGGACCGTGACGCGTGCATGTCGGCTGGCAGGTCGTTCCACTCCGTCTCCGGCCGCGCGTTCTGGAACGAGAGGCCCGCGCCGCCCGGCGACGGGCCCGGGCTGCGTCTCGGCGACGGCGACGGCCCGCCGTTGCTCCTTGGCGGTAGTGCTTGTGGTGGTAGCGGGGAGAGGGCGAGCGGCGCGGGCGTCTGCTTGCCGGGGAGGTTCGCGGCCGCGGCCGTGATGCTGGGCGGTACCGTGCCGTTGCTCGCACCGTCCGCGGGGGCAGGGACAAGGACGGCGTCGCCTTTGTCGCCGTCGCCGTCGTCTTCGCAGCGGCGGCGGACGACCCAGGCGCTGTCGGGGCGCAGCTTGTAGTAGTAGCCCGAGACCTGCTCGTGGGTGGCGAAGCCGCGGGCGAGGTACCAGCGCAGGCCGTCGTCGTTGTCGGTCCAGACGTGGGCGTAGACCTCGACGCAGGCGAAGGGGCTGGCGACGGCGAGCCGGACGACCTCGCGCAGCAGGGCGGCGGCGAGGCCCAGCCGCCGGTAGGGCGAGAGCAGGACGAGCGACTGGATGTAGAGCATGTTGGGCGGCGGCGGCTGCGCACGCTGCGGCCGCCGCGAGGGCTGGACGAAGGGCGAGGGCTCCGGCCGGCAGACGAGGCCGCCGATTACCTTGGGCGAGGCATGGGCGGCGTCGGAGGGGTCGGTCCACAGCACGACGCGGCTGAAGGCGCCGGATGAGAGGGGGTCCGAGAGTCGGGCATAGAAGGAGTCCGGATAGTTGACGGGGAGGAGGAGGGAAGTTATGCGTCGCAGGGCGGGGATGTATTCGGGGAGGATGGGGGAGATTGTTGCTTGGGGATGGAGGGAAGGCGGCCTTGTTGGGGAAGCGGTGATCGGAACTGGAGATGGAGATGGTGGCGGCAACGTTGGAACAGGGCCAGAAACAAGACCGGGGTCGTGACCAGGACTATTCTGTACTACGGTTATAGAGGGAGTAGATCCGGCGGTTACCGCCGATGTTGGAAGCCGAGGCTGAAGCTGAACGGGAGGACCTGCTTCTGGCCGTGTTGAGGTGGGAGGCGGAGCGTAGGATGGTGATTTGGGCTGAAAGAAGTTCCGGATAGAAGATTGCCCATTGGAAGAATTGAGCTTAGGATTTGTGGAAGGGAGAGACATGGTTGTTGATAATGATGACGATAATGATGATCAACGACGCTAAAGAGGGAAAGATATGCCCGAGTTCACGAGGGTTATTGTCTCTGGAGATTTTTTTACTAAGGCGGAGATATCGGGCTACTTAAATAGGTAATTTTGAAAATCGAAATTTTACTTAAACTTTATATATATATAATAAATAAAAAATATATGAATTATTAATGGAAAAATTTCTATATTTTAAATTAAATATTTTTATTTTTATAAAAAATTAATATAAAAAAGAAAAAATGAAATAAAATAAAGTTTTAATATAAATTAAAAATAAAAAAAATTTATTTAAAAAAAACTTTTTTTTAAAAAAATTATATATATAATTATTATAATTATATTATATATTTATAAATTTTTATTAATAATAATATTTTATTTATTTTATTTATTTTATTTATTTTATTTATTTTATTTATTTTATTTATTTTATTTATTTTATTTATTTTATTTATTTTATTTATTTTATTTATTTTATTTATTTTATTTATTTTATTTATTTTATTTATTTTATTTATTTTATTTATTTATTTATTTTATTTATTTTATTTATTTTATTTATTTATTTATTTATTTATTTATTTATTTATTTATTTTTGGTAAATACGGACAGCTTTTGCTTTACGTAACAAGGTTATATGTATTACGTACGTATAAAAGATACGAGAGACAGGCTCTCCGAGCCATTCTCTCTCCTCTTTTATACATCATCAATCTCGTCTAATCTGAATTCAGCACATACTGTCATTACAGTATAATGGTAACACCTTTGGCAAGGTGATATCATACCCTCCTGCCATTTACTTAGGTATACACGCCTTCATCGTAACAATCTAATCATTTGGCTAGGCACCGTACTGTTTAGTTGGTCCTACTTACGTTATTTGATAACCCCAGCCGCAATTTGAGGATCACTACCTCTCGACCTTTCCGATAAATAAGGTCTACCTTTCCTAGCTCGCCCGTTAAACGAGTTACCTTTTATCCGATACCTACTCGTCGTGTTGCTAGTTTAACCTGGTTTTTACCATGCGTTGGTAGCCTCATAGACGAGCAGAGCCTTACCAGTATGGCCGTCTAACCATACCACCACCTTGCAACCATACGAGCTTTCAACCATACAAGCTTTCAACCATACGAGCTTTCAACCATACCAGCTTTCAACCATACCAGCTTTCAACCATACCAGCTTTCAACCATACCAGCTTTAACCGACTATCCATACCACCATACAAGCTTTCACCACACACTTGCTACGTACGAACCAACAGATAAATCGACTGCCCACCCAGCGCAGCGTCCACTCGTTTAAGGTTTCCTTTGTTACAATTAGCTTTGGTATGGTATAAAACAGGGGCACGAAAGAGGATTGAGAGATATTACAGACCTGTACGGCAAGAGCCAGCTATAGCACAACACCAACAAGGCAGGTACGAAAGATAAGGCAGATAAGAAGGATAACGAAGACGTCATCTCTTTCAACCTTTGTTAAGGCATGTGGTAAATACGGATAACTCTTGCCTTACGTTGCAAGGTTATATATATTACATACGTATAAAAAATACGAGAAATAAGTTTTCCAAGCCATTCTCTCCTCTCTTATAAAAAGTTTTATAAAAATAGGTCACGTGAACTCGGGATGTTTGTTCCCGGGACGGGAACCTCATGTATATGTTAATTTATTTAACTAACGTACCGACCATGTCAACCGCTCAACCCACCTCAACCGCTCGCAATATTAACTTTTTATACCTATTGTCTTTAAAAATTAATAACTTTACCAATTTAAATCCAATACCTTTACAATTTGGATATATCTTTTATTACTATCAATTAAAAATAATATAAAATTATAAAAATTATCCGGACTAACCTCGGCCCGATGCAGCCGTTCAAAGTTAAGTTATATATAAAACGAACTTAATGACTTTTAAAATTCATAACACCACGAATTCAACTTCGTTCATCTCATAGTTCTAGATATGAATAGAGGAATGACTAATATCTTTAATATAAAAATCCAAAAAATTCTATCTCTTTTTATTAAAAAGTTATTAAGCTTTATAATCCAAAGGCAAAACTTATTCAATTTTGGATAAAATATTTTTTTGAAATTTTTATATAATACAGTTTATTTTAATTAAACTATATTTAAAATTTGAAATTAATTAAATATAATTTCATTGAGTTATAGAATTTTAAAAATAAGGTTTTCCGGATTTTAATATGGAGAAATTTGATTTTTATCGGATTACGTAATTACGTTATTATTTCATATAATTCACTCAAAGAATTTTATATTAAATTAAAAAAATTATTTTAATATTTTTTATTTTATTCTTTATATAATCCCAAAGTTTCAATTTTAAATTATTTAATTTGGTTGAAATATAAACGTTTAAAGGTTTAAAAAATAAAAATTAAAAAGTTATTTTCCATTATTTGCATCGGGCCGAAATTAAGCCGAATAATTTTTATATTTTTATATTATATTGAGTTATTACTTATAAAAGGCATATTAAAATTTTAAAAGTATTGGGATTAAGTTGATAAAGTTATTATTTTTTAAAGATAATAAGTATTAAAAGTCAATATTACGAGCGGTTAAAATGGGTTAAACGGTTAACATGGTCGGTACGTTATTTATTCTTTTTTTATTTATTTATTTTTTAATTATTAAATAAGAGGCCCCCCATTGCCATGGGGGTATAAAAACCTAAATTTTTTTTGCCACACCTATTTTTTTATCGTAAAGTTTTAATTGGTTAATTTTAAAGTGCCTTTACCTTGATATTTTTTTATCGAAATATTTTAATTAATTTATCGTAAAGCCTTTTACCATTAAGCCTCTTTTTTACTAGTTTATTATATCGCCTTTACAAGGCGCTTTTACTTTAAAGCCCTTTTATAAGTCACATATTAACCACAATTTTACATTATAAAACCCCTTTTTTTCCGTAAAGTTAACCATTTCATTAATTTACCGTAATCCCTTTTATTATATAACCCCCTTTTATTAATTTTTACCAAAAACCTTTATCGTAAAGCTTTTTTATCGTAAAGCTTTTATTAATTTATAAAACCCCCCGCCGCAAAGTTAATCCTTTTATTAATTTATTATAAAACCATTTTATCACGAAACCATTTTATCGCGAAACCATTTTATCGTAAAGCTTTTATTAATTAATCTTTTTTAATAAAACCCCTTTATTATAAAGTCTTTTTTTATTAAATTATTATTAAGCCCTTTTATCGCAAAGCTTTTTTATTATATAACCCCCTTTTATAAAATTACCTTTTTATTAATTTATAATTAATTTTTTTTATTATAAAGTCTTTTTATTATAAAATCCTTTTTTATCGTAATACTTTAATTAACTTATAATTAATAAGGCTTTTTAAATAATAAAAAAATCTTTAATATTTATTAATAAAAGCTTTATAATAATGTGGTTTAACGAGAAAATTTATTTTAATAAAGCTTTTTTATTATTAAATTATTTTATTACGATACCACTTTATTATAAAATTTTTATTAATTTATATTAAAGTTTTTTTATTATAAAAACCCTTTTTATTGGCTGATTAAGAGGCTTCCTGGTAAAGTTTACCGTAAAACCTTTTTTTTATATAAAGTTAACTTTTTTATTAATTTATTATAAAGCTTTTGCTTATAAAACCCCCTTTTTATTAATTCGTTTTAAAACCCCTTTTTATTAATTTATTATAAAGCCCGAGGCTTTTTTATTATAAAGCCACGTATTAACCATAATTAATAAAGGTTTCCCGTTTTTCCGTAAGCTTTTTTTTTTTATTAATTTATTATAAAGCCTCTTTATTATAAAGTTATTATATTATAAAGCTTTTATTAATTTATATAAGGCTTTTTAGTAAAGCCTTTTTATTATAAAGTTATTTTATCGTAAAGCTTTATTAATTTTTATTAAAAATCTTTACCGTAAGCTTTTTTTTTATAAAGTTAAGTTTTTTATTAGTTTATTATTAAAATTTTTTATTATAAAGTTATCTTATTTTAAAACTTTTATTAACTTTTATTAAAAGCCCTTTTACCGTAAAATCTCCCTTTTTATTGGTTTATCGTAAAACCCCCTCATTATAAGATTTTTTATTATTAATTTATTGTAAAACATCATTAATAAAGCTTTCCTTACCGTAAAGCCTTTTTTTATAAAGCCATTATTCTTATTGGTTTACCGTAAAGCTTTTTGCCCCGAGGTTATTTTATCGTAAAGTTTTTATTAATTTTAATTAAAAACTTTTTACCGTAAAATCCCTTTATTATAAAAATTAATACATGTTTATCCTTTTATCGTAAAGCTTTTTTTCTTTATAAGGTTAACCTTTTTATTAATTTATTGTAAAATTAATTTTTTAATTGGTCCATTATAAAACCCCCCCCGGATAAAGTCTTTTTTCCGTAAAATTAACCCTTTTATTAATTATAAAGTTTTTTTATTATAAAACCCCTTTTATTATACTATTTTAATTAGTTTATAATTAAATCACGTATTAATCACATTTAATAAAAACTTACCCTCCCTTTATAAACCCTTTTTACCGTTATTGTAAAACCTTTATTAATTTATATTAAAAATTCTTTACCGTAAAAACCTTTTATTATAACACTTTTATTAACTTATAAAGCCTTTTTACCGTAATATTCCCTTTTTTTTATAAGGTTAACTTTTTTATTAATTTATTGTAAAGCTTTTTTATTATAAAGTTACTTTATTATAAAGCTTTTATTAGTTTATATTAAAGCCCCCCTTTTTTAATAAACCTTTTTATTAATTTATTATAAAATTTTATAAAACCCTTTTATTATAAAATACTTTTATTTTAATGTTTTAATTAATTTATTATAACCCTTTTAGTAAAGCTTTTTTGCCGTAAGCCTTTTTTTATAAAATTATCTTTTTTATTGGTTTATTATTAAACTTTTTTACCATAATGCCTTTTTATTAATTCATTATAATTTATTTTTAAGCCTTTTTAACGTAAGGTTTTTTTTTTCCGTAAGGTTAATTTTTTTATTAAATTATTATAACGTCCCTTTTATTATAAAGTTATTTTATTATAAAGCCTTTTTATTTAAAACCTTTTTAATAAATAACGCACGGGTTATAACACTTTATCGTAAGTTTTTATTACGTTTTATTAAAAACCTTTTATTATAAAACCCTTTTTTATTAGTTTATTATAAAGGCTTTTAATAAAGCCTTTTTATTATAAAGTTATTTTACCGTACCATTTTATTAGTTTACCGTTAAGCCCCTTTTGCTTTATAATCACTTTATTGTAAAACTTTTATTAATTTATATTAAAACTTTTTCGTTATAAAACTCCCTCTTATTAATTAATTATAAAACCCCCCGGCGAAACTTTTTTTCTTTATAAAGTTAATTTTATTATTAATTTACCGTAAAAGCTTTTATTATAAAATTATCCCTTTTATTAATCCATTATAAAATTTTTTACCGCAAAGTCACCTTATTGTAAAACCTTTATTAACTCATTATAAAACCCCTTTTTATCGTAATAATTTCATTAATTTATCATAAAAACCCCTTTTTTTAAAGCCTTTTTAATAAGTTACACACTAACCACAAATCTCCCCCGGTAAAGCCCCCCCCGGACGAAGCCTTTTTTCCGTAAAATTAACCCTTTATTGGTTTATTATAAAAATACCTTATCGTAAAATTACTTTATTATAAAAGTTTTATTAACTTATATTAAAAACTTTTACCTTAAAATCCTTTTATTATAAAGTCCCTTTATTTAATTAATTTAATTGGTTTATCGCAAATCCCTTTTCGATAAAACTTTAAAGTTAACTTATTATAAAACTTTTATTAATTCAAATTATTGGCTTAAATACGAGGTTTTTTTTGTATTATTATCGCAAAAATAAACCATAATTAAGTCACGTATTAGCCATAATTTTTCGTACACGGACACTTGCTTAATTAGGCGAAAAATCTCAGCTTTACATAATAACTTAAAAAATTTAGGCAATTTTAACTCGGTTTGTTAATATGAACTGAGATGGAAAAATAGTTGCCATGACAAGAAAGAAAGATTGTTAATATTGATTATTTTGATTAAATTACTTAATAAGAGAGAGAGAGATGGAATTTGTAAGGTGCCCCGAAATCCGACAAATGATAAGGGTGAACTGTGCAGGTGCAGGTTTGTCATGCAGCGGACCGCGTTAAGTGTTTCTTCTGTCTGCATCGTCTGCCTCGCGTGATGCAATATGTAGGTACTATGTATGTTAACGCAGTGATGTTATGTACATACCTAGTAGGGTACCGGTAGGTAAGTGTACCGACAACTAAGCAATGAAAAAAGGAAAAAAGCTTGGCGATGATTGATGGCCCCACTTCGAAGGTAGCTTTTTACTATGGATATGCACCTAATCGATTTTTAAGGTGATTTCTATTAATATTGATCAAGCACCTGGAAATCTTCTTTATAGACTTGTTACTGTTACCATTACAATTACCACAAGTTACAGACCTATATTAGTATATTAATTAAGTAGAGAATAACAAAACATGGAACGATGTCAACTTATATTTTAAAGATTCACTATTTACCTACATACTTCTTATTCTAGAGTATATACCTGTAAATAGCTACCTATTAAAAAATACACTTTATTATTTACTATATTTATTTCCAAAAAAAAAAAAAAAGTAAACACGTACTCGGGACTGCGTGGTACCTATTACGTAACGCACCTAAAAAAAATCCGGGACCTTTCTATTCACTAATGCATGAACTTTCCAGTGAGTTAATTCGCTACCGTGACTAGCCTGTACGACGCTGTTAGGCTTACCGGTCAAAACTTCAGCCTCCGGTTAAGTACAAATGGTGCTATATTACTATTCGGATTCTGGAAGGGGTCAATTTTCCTGATCCTTCCTTTTATGCTTTAAAGAACGAGATTACAATATTTAAGAAGAGGAAGACGTTGAAGCCTCGAAGAAGAAGAAGAAGAAGAAAAAATGAATAAACAAAAAAAATGAATTAAAAAAAGAACAAAGAAATAAAGAATAAAATAAGTAGTTTGCTACATGTATGTAAGCAATCTCGGGTACTCTTTAAGACCTTAAGACCGATTAATAACTTTAAAGAAGAAATCTCGTTAAAAAAAAATTCGAGACTTGTTCCTGACAGTTGAAATTCCAACAAACTTAAACCTCCAACTTTTTTTAGGGGTTTTTAGAAGTTCTGAGGCTTCTGAGATGTGGATCCCATTCTTCATTCTATTGAACTTCTCCTTACATTAGTTACATTTCTTACATTTCTTAGAGGAACCATTTCCGATCGAGACGCCGTCATTTCTTATTTCCTTTTTTTTTTTTCCAAAATTGAAACTCTTTTTTTTTTCTTCTTCTTCTTTTTCCCTTTTTCAATTCTCTCTTCCCTTTAGATTATTAAAATTCGCATGATTTATATGATTTGTTCAAATTCTCGTCACCTTCTTCTATCTCATCTCTAGTATTTAATCCATCTCGTTTGTCTCTTCCCCCTGATCCTCTACCTCGGCAAACAGCCGTGCAGAGAAGAAGAGCATTCGCTATGGCCTCATTCGGCACCGGCAAGGCTGGAGTCATCAAAGCTCCTACTGATGCTCCAGATATGGATAAACTTGTAAGTACATGCAAATGCATACGTGCCTATATATATATATATATATACTATACACTATATATACTATTATAGCAAGGCAGCCATGAATGCAGCTGACCTCATTCTCTTAACAAGGCGAATTCCGTCCTCGACGATCTACTCTATAACATCGTCCATGATTTATTAATGCAGACGCATCGAGAGGAGAAGGTCGCCCGTGCTTCCACCGCCGCCATTCGTGTCGAAAAGATGGCTGCCGATACCTCAGATTCCTCCGCCGTAGACGCCCGACCCCAAGTCAAGGTTGAGACAGATGCGGCTATCTATGACGAAGGCAAGGTGTTACTAAAAGGAAACCCGCTAGCTACGATCAAGGACATTGTCTGTCCGAGGTGTCACCTTCCGAGGTTACTATATCCTACAGATGGCAAAGGAGCGAGGAAACCCGACCCGAGCATAATCTATTGCAAGAAGCATCCTTACATCGACAAGCCCGGTTACGATATCTATGGTCAGACGTGGGTCGCTCAAGGCCCGGGAAGGGGAAAGAAGAAGAAGGACATGGAGAAGAAGCTAGAACAGCAGAACGCAGAGGCACAGACGCCCACCCCCGAAGGAGGAACGGGCGGTGGAGGAGCGGCGTCGCGACCGCCGAACATGCTGTCTTTCCCGTCGGCAACTTGCAGCAAGTGTAAGCGTTGTATCCTGGTGACCCGATTAAATAACCACATGGGCTCGTGTATTGGAAACAGCGGGCGCACCGCAAGCCGTGCTGCTGCGCAGAAGATCAGTAACGGCAACAATGCGAACGGTAGCGCCGACGGAACTCCACCTTCTAGTCAGAAGGGCACTCCGCATCCGAGTTCGAGAGCTAGCAGCCCGAAGAAGAGGGATGGCGACGAGTTAGATGATGACGATGATACAGATAACGACACGCACAAGAAGAAGAAATTGAAGCCAACGGCCGCTAACGCAGCCAACAAGAAATTGATCCTCAAGCAGAAGAATTCGTCGGGCACGAAGAAGGAAAAGGTCAAGACAAGCTCTTCGCTGAGCATGGAACAGAAGGTAGACGACGACGCGGAAGGGTCAACAGTGGAAGTCGCCCCTAAGAAAAAGGTAACCAAGGTACCGAGCCCAGCCAAGAAGGTGAAATCAAACGCATCCAAACCGCTGTTGTCGTCGCCTATGTCCAAAAGTAATGGTAAGACTTCGGCTCCAAACGCTGGGGGAGAAGATGACCGTTCATCCGAGAGCTCAGGGACATTATCATCCCCGCCGATTGTATGATCTAGAAGTAGTTTATTGGGGAGATTTAGAAAGAACGAGATACCCTTCATGACGAAACGCTACGCTCGCGAACTGATTAACCGGGGAGTCCGAGAAAAAAAAAAGCTTAGTCTGATCCGACTTGCACCTTCATCCCATTTCTACCGGCCGCGGTTCTGCATCTTAAAGGGGTTCCGGGGGCTATCTTACCAGCAACAAGGGGAATAAGGCGTGCTCTGCATCCGATCCAGGTAGGAATACTGCTGGACGGGCATTATCATCATTATCATCATCAAACTGTACCTTTAGACCGCTTCATTTGCACATATATAATACGAGCCCTCCCATGGCTCATGTTCATGTGAGGGCTTGTAGTTTTTACCTTTATGATATATGAAATGTATGATATGTCATGAATTCTGTGAACTTGGTGGTATCTCTGTATATGTAACATGCTAGACCTTGTCTTTTAACCTCTTAATCTCAGAACGCCAGCCTATGCAAACCCCATTCAGCCTGTCTAAATGGTCACGTAACCCAATCTTCACTCCGCTCTCGACATACTGCGTCAACGGTTAGACGAGCTCGTCATCGTCGAGGACCCTAGCCTTGATGATCTTCACCTCATCGACGGGCCTGTCGTCGGCGTCGGTCTTGACGAGGCCGAGGCGCTTGAGGACGGCGAGGCCGGCGCAGACGCGGCCGAAGATGGTGTGCTTGCCGTCGAGCCAGGGGGCGGGGGCGAGGGTGAGGAAGAACTGGGAGGCGTTGGTGTCGGGGCCGGCGTTGGCCATGGAGAGGACGCCGGCGCCGGCGTGGCGGAGGTCGGGGGCGATCTCGTCGGGGAAAGGGTCGCCGTAGGCGGAGGAGCCGCCGCGGCCGGTGCCCGTCGGGTCGCCGGCCTGGGCGACGAAGTTCGCGACCACGCGGTGGAAGAGGCAGCCGTCGTAGTAGCCGCGGCGCGCGAGCGCGGCGAAGTTGGCGCAGGCGCGGGGCGCGTGCGAGGTGTAGAGCTCGACGGTGATGGTGCCCTTTTTAATTTGGGTTTAAACCTGAGGGTTAGGATGTGTTGGTTATTATTTAGAAGGGGGGGAGGGAAGGGAAGGAGGGGGTATTACCATGGAGGTCTCGAGGCTACGTTTGTCGTCATCGTGGTTGCAGTGTTGGAGGGGGGCTTTTTTCTTCGCGTTCGTGAGCGCCGGTTTTTGGAGTTGAGAAAGCTAGAGAGATTTGAGAGCGGGAGCTTTTTGGAGGGGATTGGTTATATTCGGTTATCGATTATATGATACTGGTATAGGGCATATATGGTATATTGTAATATACTAGTATATACTTCGTATATGTATCATTACAAAGCTTCATTATAACATGAATGAATCAAAGGGATTTGTTTATTCGACTTTATTTACTTTGGACTTGTATCAAAAGCCAAATACGTGTTTTATGTTATACGGCAGTTACGAATCATTACGTGTTGAATTTTAATAACCTACATCTAGGTACCTAGGGTACGTATACAGTCCCTCTATGCTCATATATTTTATACGTACTAAAAAGAATGACTGGTAACTTACCCATATATTATTAAACTATCACATATCACGTCCCTAATAAAACTCCTTATTGCGGAAGTTTGCTTAGGTGCGACAACCCGATTGTCAAATAAGCCACATTTATCACCTTTATCGTGTACGATCGTGGAAATTGAAATCTACTTTCTATTTATTTTACACGGTAAATCGATCAACCCAGATCAAACCCAGCTTATAGACCTTACATTTTACTACGGTAATTATTCAATGTTTACGCAAAGTATACCTATACTTACCTAACCTTCATAGGTAGGCGTATATAAATAGATACATTTCTTTCCATGTATGGTCCGACGAGAAGGATTTGTGGTATTCCTTAAGAAACATCTTCCTCGAGTTCGTTGATATTATTACAACACATACCACACAAATAAGATCTTCTATTCTCATGTTCAATCTGATTGTTCATGAACACCATTATACATCCATCATTTCATTTATCACCAACAACAAGGTCTCACCGGCACAGTACCTAAGGGATTCATAATACCGCCCTCCAACATTGTCGCCACACGCGCAATCATAATTAAACCCCGGGCGGCCTCGCCCTTCCTTCTCCCTCTCGGTACTTACATCCAGGTATATGACTATCTGTATCTCCGCCAGGAACAGATAGTTTATTCTCTAGCCAATCTTAATTCCTGGGAAACATGGCGAGCAACGACTCATTAGTTCTCGCCGCAAGCGAGATATCTGCTACGAACATGACTGAGTCTATTATAACAAATCAAACCCTCATAGAAAAGCTTACCAGTCTCCCGACTGTACTATGGGATAATAGGGAATTCTTTCTGCTCGAGTGTCGCATCATCTTCACGGCAATGGCATGTATATACATCGGCTCTCATGCCGCTCTCCGTCGTCCTCCGTCGGCAAACCCGCCCAGGAAAGACAAGGACCGGTCTCGCCAAGATGAGCGGGATCAAGACAGAAAAGACCAGTTAGTCCAGGGCCTTTTACCCTCCGACGCCATTATCTTCCCCATCATAGCAGGCATAGTCCTCGTTGGGCTCTACTACTTGATCAAGTGGCTTGAGGATCCGGACATCCTAAATAAGATCCTTAAGATCTACTTCTCGATCATGTCCCTTGCGAGCATGGGCAAGCTTCTAGCTGACTCGCTTCATATATTGACCGGGTTGATATTTCCCACAGTGTGGCTTGCTAAGGACGGCAAGTTGTATCATGTCGACTCTTCAAAAAAGGGTCAGTGGACGACCGATGGTGAATCTACCAATCAAGTGTGGGACTCCAAGAAGAAAAATCCCCTTCCTGGTCGGTGGTCCGAGATGAATCTTTCTCACACGATCAACTCGTCTCTTTGGGAAGTTCGCCGCTTGTTATTAGAAGAGTGGACCGTCCGCCTCTCGATACATGGCATCACGGACGAAGCCTTTAAGGTCAAATTCAACGACATACTTGGCATTGTCCTGGCCGCGGGAGCGAACTTGATTTACTATACGACGGGCTCAACATTCATATCAAATGTCATGGGATACGCCTTCTCGTACACCAGCATAATTTTGCTGTCACCCACCACGTTCACCACTGGAACTGCCCTCCTTTTCGGGCTTTTCTTCTACGATATTTACATGGTCTTCTATACGTAAGTCTATTTCCTACCTGTCATCTTTTCAATATTCTAACATTTGGGTAGGCCATACATGGTGACGGTCGCTACTAAACTTGATGTTCCAATGAAGCTTGTCTTTGGTGGGCCTACCAAGTCTAGTATGCTTGGTTTGGGAGACATTATCCTGCCTGGAATCTTCGTCGGGTTATGTCTGCGCTTCGATCACTACCTGTATTATCATCGCCAGCGCAAGCTTGTTCCCGTGGAGCTGAAGATGAGGAGTGAATCTTCGGATGAACCTGTCGCCGACACGTACATGCAACGTATGGTAATCAAGCCCGATTACGTGAACCCACAAGGGCAGTGGGGAGATCGGTTCTGGAGCACGCGGATGGGCAAGAGATTGTCGCCCGATGCTACTCCGGCACTAAAGGCATCGGCATTCCCTAAAACGTATTTCTACGCCTCTATGGCTGGGTACTTTGTTGCCATGGTGATGACTTTAGCTATGCTCCTAGTCTACCGTCACGCGCAGCCAGCTTTGCTGTACCTTGTGCCCGGCGTCGTCTCCGCCGTTTGGCTAACAGGGGCGCTGAGGGGAGAGCTTCGCGAGATGTGGAGCTATACCGAAGACGGCTTGTTAGACACGGCAGACACAATAGTGGAGATTGACGGAAAAGGGAATGTCATCGACGTAGTTCGTGACAAGGACGATACCAAAAAGAATAGCAAGGGTGATACTATGAAGGAAGTCAATAGATCCTCTAATAAGTCGACCAGTGAGAATACCGCCTCGAACGACCAAGTCGACGACCCGAAGCCCGAGTCTAAAGAAAGTAAAGACAACATGAGATACCCTGTTTTGCTTTTCTCGATAGAAGCACCATTTCCAGGTGAATACGAGCAGGTGACAATTGCTGCTGATGCATGATCATGCGAGCTCTGATGGGAAATATAAGTTCTCAAGTACCTAGGAGGTAATTTGAAATACGCTTGGCGTATTTCATATGGGTTTGGCAAACCTACCATCATCTGGCTGATTGTTAAAAGGGGTTTATAAACACAACCACCATAGCTCACAACAACCGATGAAGCCAACATCCCATAAATATACCAGTCTTGTCTCCCATGCATAGTCTCATATACTAAATACATAAAAAATAGACCAATTAATAAATCCAGATAAATATTTAAGTTGAGAAAGTTTCTGATACTAGTGATTGCTCCCCTTATCTCCTTAGAAAGGGGTAACAACGCAAACCATTTCTCAGATATAGATGTCATTTTCCCCATGTCTACCTATTTAAATAACCATAACGAATCTTGACTTACGTGTTTCCTACATTCAGCCTCCAGTCAACCCAGACACCAGACGTTTACCATAGTAACAGTCTAATAGACATCTGTTTGATCACGTCACTCCTTGTACAGCCTTTCGTGTCGTGTTATACCTAAGAGCTTATGGAAAGTCTTTGTCCTTATTCACAATATCTTCCAAGTCTTGCCACCCACGTCAGGTCAGGGAATGGCGGATAATAGCCTAGGTAACTTATCGTCAACAGCTTCACTCATCTAGAGCAGCTATCAGGTGTAGTTACTGCGCATATACTCACTCAGCAACGCAGGACGAACGAAGATATAGACGTGAGTAGCATAACTGTCTGATGATGGCTACAATATGCCTTGTGAGCATTCACTCTCCGTGTCGTCCGCCTAGACCCCTGATTATTGTTAGTCACTGCTCGAGTGAATATAGTGGATGTGAGTATGGACAACGCTGTGTTAAATGTTTACCAGCCTGTTGCTCTAGCCACAGTCGAGGACTGTCCTTTGTCTTCGTCGATGCTCTGGCATAAGCTTGGACCGCCCTCACCCACCACACTATAGGCTAAACCAAGGCAAATAGAGGTAGATATGATGTATCTCGAGCCTCGCTGCTGCGGATATTACCGCCTCATACCTGCCAACTTACTGCTCTTACCTTCTCGAGCACACTCACATCCATAAATCCTTTCAAAAATAAAGATTTCCCTCCCAGCTGATTTTCTTCTCACTTTCCTTCTTACATCTTTCATCCTCCATCCTCGATACGTGTAAACACCAGTGAGTTGCCAAAAAAACACGCGCATATTGACCATCGTAACTGAACTCTCTACCTCCCATTGAGGGTCATCAGTTCCATTTGTCAAACGCTCGTCCACTGGACCTAGTCTACCTGTATTATTCCTTCTTTCCTCAATTGTACCCCCATCGTCATTCTTTCCCTTACACATTCTCGCGCAAGAACCGAAGGTAAAAAAAAAAAGGTTTGACCACAGCCCGACCTTGACGGTGGTATCCCTATAGTCATAGGCATTCACTTCATCATCAACACACCTTCATCGGTTCCTACTTCATTTATTCATACAGTACAGTCATATCCTAGTTCCCTTCTATCGTCTCTGTCACTCCTATCGCCCTTCTAGTGGCAGGCCAATCCGATTCACGGTCGGGAACTACTACACGTCTGTCTACCTACAACCCGGTATTGTTGAAATAGAGCATTACCCTTCCAGAGATTTTATTACATCCGACTCTAGTAGTCTTTTCTTCTTCTTCTTCTTCTCTTCATACATTCCTCATCATCGTCAAACCACACCATCTTATCATTCTCATATTATCAAATCAATACCTATTGAGACATCGTCTATCATGTCTTGTCCGATCCAGACCTTTCCCCTGCGTCTGGCCCCAGCCGCCCACATCGTCGCTGTTGACGACAACACCCAGGCCGCTGACACCACCACCGCCGCCGCCGCCGCCACCACCATGGGCGCTGGCCAGTCTGTCGCCCAGACCACTACGGTCGCCGCCGCCGCCGCCGCCGCCGCCACCGCCAGCGAGCTTTCTGCTGCTCCTGCCGTCCAGGCGAACAAGCGCAGAGTGCGTTGCGCGTCTTCCTCGTCCGGGTCGGACGACTACGCAGGCAACGGCCGCCCTCCCTTCAAGCGCCGTCGCTTGGACATGGCGAATGGGGAGCGCAATGGCGTCACCTCCGCGGGCAACGGCGTCACTTCCGCGGGCAACGGCGTCGCCTCCTCGGGTAATGACGATAGCAACAGCGATGAAGATGACCTAGAGAACGTCGAGGTCAGCATCGACGACATCGTCCCTCAGGCACCCGACGCCGAAGTCAACCACGCCTGGGCCCAGTACCCCGGCCTCCTCCGACACGTCGCCCGCTCAGGCCCAGGCGAGTTCTCTGGTGGTTTCCACACTGACACCTTGGAGGGTTGTAAGTGATATCCAGTCTCTTTTCTTCTTGATTTCCCCTTCTTACACTTGTATCGTGAGTCGATGTTGCCTCGTGCAAGGTATTACATGAGGTGTCCTTACTTCGGACATGGGTACTCATACCTTCACCGCCCCTCCCCCCGTGTCTCCCCTTTATCTTCGAAGAAGCGGTCCATGTCGACTTCCCGTACTGACGCGTTTGGTGAACATAGTGATGCACGTCGCCCGATCCTACTTGCCCGGGGAGGAGCTCTACGACTCCTATACCTCCTCCCACGACGACGCGGAGGCTGAAGATGACACCAGCAACGACGACGGCGGCGGCGATGACAAGGATTTCTATGGAGAGCTATTCCATGCCCCGCGCCGTGTCCCCAAAGCTTGATGTCGAGCCTGATGTAAGTCGTTTATTTCCCGGTCTGCCTTTTCCTTCTACTACCTACCAACCTACGCTACATAAACGACTACCTCATATAAAACCTCATTCAGTAGCTAACGCACCAAAACCCACAGGAGCCCTGCTTTTACCCTTGTCTTTCTTTTTATTGCTTCGAGTCCTGCGATATCATGAAGGTTGTTGGCCTGCGATGATTTTCCGTGAACGAATTCCCTCCATGCGTTCCAAAAGAGAGAGAGAAAACGTCCAAGAAAAGTAAAAGTAAGAAGCCAAACGCGTGATATTCAACGAGGTTAGGACGATCGGAAACCTAGTTGACTCAAAAGGGCAGAAGGGGGGGAGGGGGGGGCTTGAACATCGGGGGAGAGTAGGGGCGAAATTGTAAGATAGTACGTAGGAGTCGTCGATGCTCTGTGCAAATGAAAAGTGGTTTTATAAAAACTTGCTGCGATGGTGTTTGAGGGCGTGCGTGGTTCTTGTTGACGTGTCTAGGACCCTAGGTAGGTAGGCACATGTAGCCCGTAAGGGGCGTTGAGCATGCGTAGGAGAGGAGTTCCTCGTTCGGCCTCGTAGATCGTATGAGCCTATTTGTTTTCTCTCTTTCGTGGCGGACGTCGTGTCTACCGACGAAGTAGGCGTGATGGTATGGTGTTGGGATACCATTTGCTTGCTTGAAGGTATCTCATTATGTCATATTCACCAGTGATGGGTGGAAGTATACGAAGGCTGGGTATATGTGAGGTGTTTTAGAGATGCATTCATCTACCGTGCAATTACTGTAAACCGTGCCGCTTTTTATATGTGCCGTTGGCGCTTTGAAGTCGTGTGATACGATAATACTCTACCTGTATGCCCTCTTCGATCGTCCTTGACTACCCCTACGGATTAACTATTGAGCTTTTCGAGGGTTATAATACGCCTCCTTGTATATTTTACGGTATTTGTCATATGTGTATGGAATGGTTGATTTCGGTTTATTTGGAGTTTTTATTTGCCTTTTGCCTGATTAACAGTAGAAGGTGTACTAGTTGAGAGAATAATGTAAATAGCATTGCCTTATATAATCTGCCTTATATTATATGCTTTGTCTTATACGCCTCCAAGATGAATCGAATATGCATGTATAATAGATAACTTCCCGAAAGTTTGCTGCAGAATGATTTAAAACGGATTAGCGGTAGCGGAAAGTCTATCTGGCGACAAGTACTCTTCCTACAACCAATGATATGTAAGTCAACTATTGAGGTAGGAACAAGTTGAAACAGCTCAGCTCAAGATGAGGTAAGACACGCTTCTAATCGGATTTCTTCTTTTCTTTTTCTTTTTCCTTTTCCTTTTCATCTCGATTCTTCATCTTCCCGCCTCACTTTAACTTATAGTGTCCGAGTATAGGTACCCATAGCACATCCAGATTTTACACGTCCAAGGTAATTAACCACTTATTCCCCAACGGAGACGGAGTACCATGTCATCGGATAACGTACAAGTCATACAATATCTCGTTGATACTCGCCAATTATGGCCTAATGCGACTAAGACCAAGGAACTCGACGGTGAGGTATGAAAAATTTTATAGTCTTTGGCCGATGATAAAAAAAAAAGAAAAGAGAAAAAGCAATTGACGTCAACTTAGGCATCTCGCGCCTTAGCTCTACTCACCGAGGATGAGAAAAAGAAGGTGCTACAATATTACTTCGTGGCCGATGCGAAGATGTCGCTCGCTTCTCATCTCTTAAAACACTGGGTTGTTAGCAAATATGCCGGTGTCCCGTGGTGGGACACCAAGCTGACGCGGGACGACAAGACAAAACCTATCTACGTAGATACCGCCACGGGCAAGCAGCCTGTTGCCTTCAATGTCAGCCATCAGGCTGGTATCGTCTCCCTCGTGGCTGTGTCCGGGTACGACGGTAAGGTTGATGTCGGCACTGATATCGTCTGCACTAGCGAGCGTCGCGCGCGTGACCACCGCGTTGTCAACACCGAGGGCTGGGGCAAGTTTGTCGACATGCACTCCGACGTCTTTGGCCGGTCCGAGGCGGGCTATCTGAAGAGTGACCTGTTGAGTACCCAACCGGGACTACCGGCGCTCGCACGCGACGAAGAAATCGTGGATTTCAAGCTGCGTTGCTTCTACACGCTATGGTGCCTGCGCGAGGCGTACATCAAGATGACGGGCGATGCCCTCATGGCCCCTTGGCTCAAGGACCTCGAGTTCAGGCGGTTTCGGGCTCCGAAGCCGGGCCAGGGGTTTATACAGCTTCCCGACGGCGCGATTGTCGAGGCGCAGGAGATTATCAAGGACCACGAGGTCCTATTTCACGGAAATAAGGTGGACGACGTCAATATCTGCCTGCGCTCGCTGGGTCCTGATTTTATGACTTGCACGGCTCTCCGGACACCTAATCGTAAGGAAGACGGTCTTAGCTGGAACTTGGGACCGTACGAGTTCCTTCCAATGGACCAGATTATTTCAGATGCAGAAGCACGGCTAGGGAGTTGATTTGGGTTGGCTATATGCAATATAAACTTGACTTATAGGGATTGGCATAGGCATGTGTTTTCGAGGTGATATTTTCTAGTCATTGGATCATATCTCTCCTACTACCTTAGCTACCTTCTAAATTTAGTCGCGCACCGGACCCGGGTTCCGTGAGCCTACGGCGGCCTAGAGCGACAGGATGGTGTGCCGACCCGTCTACCACATACGAGGAGCGCGTTTACGTAGAGGAGGGCTGTGGTGACATCGCACTACGTCCGACTCCTGCAAGGTGACGGCAGTATGCGGCAGATGATCTTCGTTCCGTATACCCAAACATAACTATTTAGTGGTTCTAGGGTTCATCGTGATGTTGACCAATATAGCCAGCTATTTTCTTTTTATTTTTTTATTCTACTTTTGTAGGTGTTTTGAGTAGGTAAGTTAACAATGATGGTGTTTATTCACTCCGCTAGCAGACGACAGACCACATTATAGCTAACATCCAGCACACAAACTTCAAATAACAAGGTAGGGGTTTTTTTTGCCACTGAAATGTAATTTAAGCTTTCTTAGCATATTTATTTTATAGCCATTATTACTGACTTCTACTAGGTCTTGGTGCTTAATATAGAAGAAGATGAAGAATGATGATGTAACTTGGGAAGAGTTGTTAACATTTTAACTCGGAATACGGATCCGTAATGAATAAGGTTATCGTGCTGTCTAGATGCCTAAGTACCTCAGGTACCCCATATTAAGAATCACCGTATAACACTGTATATATCTACTGTACAATATTGTGTTTCATGTACCGTATCGTATTAGCATGGTCTACAACTGATGGAAGCATTTTCATTATCATTTATGAGAAATATTACAGGTAGTAAAGAGAAGTATTTTTATACGATATTTACTATGACATTAATATATTAAAATAGAGGCCTTGATAATTGTATGTGGCTAAAGAAAATTGTATTTTTTATAGTAATTTATATGTGTTGATACTTAGGTATTCATAACCTGGTCCCACAAATGACAACTATTGGTTGGTGGGGGACGGGTGTCTTGAATTTCTAGGGAAGCTGCACATCGAGGCTAAAACAAAGTCGGACTTAAAAACGTCATTTTCAGCGTCAATTGGGGGGGAAAAGACACAGTTTTGAGTTTGAAGACTGTCAATGACTTTTTTTTTTTTTTTTTTCCTTTTCTTTTAAGACTTTCAACTTTAATTTACAATTCTCGATTTATTGATCTACAATACTTACCACTTCTTCTACTCATACCCTTTAACATCATTATACAAAATTCACTGGCGATCTACTCTCCTCTCGTCATCATCAAATATCAAATATGTTGTATTAATCCTCCGTCCCACCGCCGCCGAATTTCGCTCCTAGATTCTTCATTCTCAACCGATTCCTCCGCTTTATATCTCCTTGTCTAGGACGCCGTCTATATATCTAATTAATGATGTCGGATACTGGAGAGAGGTAAGCTGTTTGGGTTTATTTTTGATTATCGGTTACTTTTTTCGCATGGAAAGGACATCGCATTCAGTCATTGAGCTACGTTGGACCTTGGCTGCCTTAGAGCCTTCAATATGAATCCCTATTAAGTAATGGCACTGCGTCGAAATAGATTTAGTGAACTAACTTGCTTCGACAATAGCAGTCAACAACATAAGAGGACAAAGTCCGCCGCCCTATCTCTCCTACGACGTAAGGACAAGGACAAGGACAAGGATAAGGACAAGGAAGGTCGCAATGATGACGATATTACTTCAGAAGATGGATCGCAAACCTCAGGACTTGCATCCCTCCCGACCACAAGTGCCTCCGCCCCCGCCGTTCCCATGTCTCATCAATACTCTGTCAAGGGTCATAGCCAAAAGATGTCGCTTGGCCGAATTTCCTCCCGGGAGCCTAGTAATTTGATCCCGGCTCGCTCTAATACTTCCGCGGCCGATAAGGGATCAACCCTCGAACAATCCGTTCGTAAATTCCGAATCGTTGAGGCCTTACGAAGCGGCAACACCGCGGCAATATCGAAGGCCATCAGAGAAACATCTGAAGGCGGGCCTCGCGCGAGCACGTCTTCTATCAACGGTACTGCTACCACGCCATTAGAAGATACCACGGTCCTGCATCTCGCCATTCAATGCGCCGAATATGATGTTGTGGAATATGTCCTCTCCAACGGCAACGGATACATTGATATCAATACTCGGGATAAAGACGGGAACGTACCTCTACACATTGCTGCCTCGCAAGGACGCAGCCCGGTAGTCCGTCTATTATTAGAACAAAAAGAGATCAACGATGCGATTGCGAATAATCAGGGGAAACTTCCTCTAGACGTAGCGCGAAATCCCGACATATTTCAACAACTTCAGCTTGCGAGAACTTTATTCGTACAAGACAAGGTTAAGCACGTCCAAGAGCTTGTGCAAAAAGGTGCCTATGATACACTAGGTCAGGTTCTTGAGGAACCTCGTGTCAAGACTATCCTGGATATCAATAGCATCGAACTACCTTGCGACCCGGTGACTATCCAATCAGGAGGAACGCTACTGCATGAGGCCGCCCGCAAACGGGATACAAAATTGATCCAAGCCCTCCTTCTCCATGGCGCCGACCCTTTCCAACGAGATCGTAAGGGCAAACTTCCTCAGCAGGTTACAAACGACGATGTGACACGGGCGGTTCTCAAGCGGTCGCCCGCCGCGGTCGCTGCCCAACGGGGCATACAGGAAAAGGCAGTACTCGGGCACGCAACTTCGCAAGCCGGACCTAGCTCCGCCGTTCCGGGAGATGTATTAGCTGGCCGCGACCCTCAGATGAAAGGCTACCTCAAGAAATGGACGAATTACCGAAAAGGTTACCAGTTGCGCTGGTTTGTGCTGGAGAATGGCGTGCTAAGCTACTACAAGCACCAGGATGACGCAGAGAACGCCTGTCGGGGTGCCATCAGCATGCGCATCGCCAGGTTAAACATGACTCCGGAAGAGAAGACTAAGTTCGAGATTATAGGAAAATCGTCAGTCAAATACACGTTGAAAGCGAACCACGAAGTCGAGGCTAAACGGTGGTTCTGGGCATTAAACAACGCGATCCAATGGATGAAAGACCAGGCCAAGCAAGAGGAGCGCCAAAAAGCACAGAGTGCCGAAATGTTACGACAGGCTCGTGACAGTCTCATTAAACCAGTAGAACCCTCGATAAGCGATTCCGTCAGCGAAGTAGCAAGTACCGGGGAACCCAGGCATAGTGCACAGCTGTCCCGTCTTTCCTCGGGAAAGGCGCCGGTTCCGCACGTCGGAATATCCCGCACCAGTACCGCGGGCAGCGTAGAGGACGAGTTCGTCGATGCTGACAGTTCCGAAGCAAAGGGACAAAATGCTGAAGCGCCGATAATGTCAGGTGAAGCTGACGACGAAGATGATGAGTACGTCGATCGTTCAAGCCGAGGCGAGTCTGCGACAGCGACCAAAGATGCCTTTAATATCACCGCGCAGTCAGCGAGACTTCAGCTGGACACTCTAGCGTCCGTAAGTGCAGCATTACAAGCCGAAGCTACTCGAAATCCTTCGTTATCGCTTGTAGATCCAAAAGCAGCACAAGCGCTCGCGACGTACGATGCGGCAATTCGAAGTCTAAAGGGACTTATGGGGGACCTTCTTAGGATATCGAAAGATCGTGACGCGCATTGGCAATATCGCCTAGAGCAGGAAATCGAGATGCGCCGAATGTGGGAAGAGAGCATGGCTAAGGTGGCGGCGGAGCAGGAGATCTTGGAGGCAAGAGTCAGCGAGGCCGAAACAAAGCGGAAGTTGGCCAAACGGGCCCTTCGCGAAGTCATGGGGAGCACGGCCGACTCCCGGCCGTTGACGCGCGACAGCTTCCACGCCGTACGGTCCGAAGCTAACGGTGAAGACGGGGATGGGGCTGCGGAGGGATTTCGCTCGCCGTCGATGAAGAGCCTGGGTCGTAGGCCGACCGCACTATCTCACACTGTCGAGCTCTCGGACGACTCAGAATCTGAAGAAGAATTCTTCGACGCTGTAGATGCCGGCGAAGTCGATGTAGAGCCAATGCCGCCGTCCGGTACTACCGAGGGCGTAGTGATATCTGGCGTAGACGTCAGCAGCGCCTTTAGGGGCTACGAAAATGGCCTGAGGACGAAGCTAAAGCTTGACGAAGATAACCGACCAAGGATAGGGCTATGGGTAAGTAATCGAACACCGCCAGGCTATGTGTTAGATACTAACATCCCCTTCAGGGTATCTTAAAGTCTATGATTGGCAAGGACATGACGAGAATGACGCTTCCGGTTTCGTTCAACGAGCCAACGTCTTTGCTGTATCGAACCGGCGAGGATATGGAATATACAGACCTGCTAGATATGGCAGCAGACCGGTCAGATTCTATCGAGCGTATGCTATACGTCGCCGCCTTCGCGTCAAGTGAATTTGCTTCGACTATCGGCCGTGTTGCGAAGCCCTTCAACCCGCTTCTAGGAGAGACTTTTGAGTACGCAAGACCTGACAAGGGATATCGCTTCTTTATCGAGCAAGTCAGCCACCATCCGCCCGTCGGAGCATCGTACGCGGAATCCGCAAAATGGACCTATTGGGGCGAGGCCAAAGTGGACTCCAGATTCTTGGGCAAGTCTTTTGATATCTACCACCTTGGTACCTGGTTCTTGAAGCTGCGCCCTACTGCCGGCGGCAAAGAAGACTTCTTCACTTGGAAAAAGCCCAAATCGCAGGTCGTCGGCATTATCACGGGAAACCCGGTGGTAGACAACTACGGACTGGTGGAAATCAAGAACTGGACTACGGGGGAGACGTGCTTGTTGGATTTCAAGCAGAGAGGTTGGAAAGCGTCGAGCGCGTATCAACTTTCTGGAAAGATCCTCGACTCCGATGGTCGCCCGCGGATGAGCCTGGGTGGTCGGTGGAACTCCAAGCTTTACGCCCGCCTCACGCCGGGCTTCGAGGCCGCGGTGGAGGAGCCGAAAGATGCGCGGGGAAGCATCAGCGACCCCAGCCGAGCGTTCGTGGTGTGGGAAGCGAACCCCCGACCGGAGGGTATACCCTTTAATCTCACACCGTTCGTCCTCACCTTCAACCACCTAGACGACAACCTCAAGCAATGGATCGCGCCGACAGATTCGCGGTATCGGCCGGACCAGAGGGCGATGGAGGACGGCGAGTATGACTTTGCGGCTACGGAGAAGAACCGGCTCGAGGAGGCGCAACGAGCTCGGCGGAAGGAGAGGCAGCAGACGGGCGAGGAATTCAAGCCGGCATGGTTCGAGAAAGCAAGATGCGAGATCACGGGGGTGGAGTACTGGAAGTTTAATGGCCAGTACTGGTTGCAGAGAGAGAAGTTTGGCAACGGAGATGCTCATGCGTGGGACGGCCTGGAGCCGATCTACTCCTCTGACGAGTAGGGCCGACGGTAAATAGAACATGGCGAGGTGTCTGTACATCGTAATAGAAGAGGGGAAAGAGACCTGTACACAAGGCTGTAAGAACAGTAGGATCGAGAGGCGGCATCGCATCACCACGCCACCTGAGGTGTTGGACGAGGACGATAATAGGAGTGGGATGTAAACGCCCTCCTCGTCCGTGACTCTTCTGTTCAACTTAATAATAGAAAGTTACCTTAATACGAACGTCTTAAGCATGACTACTATTTTCTCTTCCGTTATACGTAGGTAGTAACTAGGTAGTTCCGGAGCAATTACTTAGAGGCGCCTAGTAAATCATTGAGGATGAACGTTATGATGTCAATGGCTATTCTTAAAATCATATAGGTTATGAGTTTAGTGCATACCTATCTCTATGATGTTTCCTTTCCTACCTCTTTTCATTTGTTATTAGCCTTGTTGTCTAAGTTGTTTATTACTATTATATACCTATATAAGCCTATTAGCCTATAGTTAGATTAGAAGCTACTAGTTGAAAGCTAGGAGGTACGGACAAACATCGATAAAGTCAAATACCGATCACGCTAAGGAACGGCATTTATGGTATGTGCATACGTCTAATAGGCATATATATAGGTATATACCTAGGTAGGTGGTAGGTAATCAATAGCTAAACTTAGTCCGTAGTCCGTAAAAATAGGAAGTGGCAGATCGCGTTCAGATCTTGAACCTCGGCAAAAAGATAAGTGAAGAAGGGCCAAGACACGGAATTGGTAATCGGATATGATTGGTCTATTCGGTCAGCTTGTACATACATGGTTCTATGACTTTTTTTTTTTAACCTAGGTACTTTTGTCTAAGACGAACTCGAATTCTTCACTCGCGGACTTTGGTCTTTTTATCTACTATATAATATTTATTTAATTTTTATTTTTCTATAAAATATTCTTATTAATTCTTCACGATCGTACAGCTGCTATATACCGATGCGAACTAAAAGAATATCATTATAGAGATAGATCCCATCTTGAAAAGGGGCTTTTTACTTGCGTAACTCAGTTCGTTACATACTTGTGTCGCGCCAGCATCTACGACTCTTTTTTTTTTTTTTTGTGTTTCTGTGTTTCTTTCCATCCGCGACATCTTTGCTCTTGCTTCGGTAAATCTCTTTGAACGGTGGAGATAGAAGGAAAAGAGAGAAAGAAAGGAAGAAAGAAAGAAATAGAAAATAAAATAAAATAAGATAAAAATGGGAAAGACGTTGGTTCGGCCGCCGCCGTTGGATAAGTCCAAGGCGCCGATAGAGAACGCGCTTGAGCTGACGGACCTCAGTATCATCGGACCTGTGAGATAACTTCATAACTACCCTCCCCACCTTCTACCTTCTTATTAGAAACATTATATCGACTGACCTTAATTCAACTTCCCGTCCGGTCGGTAGGATATCTTCACTAATACGCGCCAACTCTGGCATCCGCCCGGGGCCAGGGGTATCTTTGGAGGCGCCGCCATCGCGCAGACGCTCGCTGTACGTGCAGATAGCCTTGTCCTTTTTCAGCTTCTCCTTTTTGTTTTCAGCCTCTACTCTATTTACTTTTTATTTACTTTTTTTATTTTAATTACTTCTGCTCTTCCCCTTTGATACGTCATCCTTCATACCGTTACATCTCCCTTACTGACCTATCGTATGAGCATGAGAGTCATGTGTTTTATTCCCCATCACCTGCATCTCCTCCCAAGTTTGCTTGCTTGTCTTTGTCCACCTGTCCCCTTTTAATATATGGACTACTGTAACTATCTTGTCTTGTGTAATAATCCCTTGGCTCGTTCCGTCGTCTATAGTCCGTCCGAGCGGAGATTCGGGCGGAAGAGTTGCTCCATCTCGGTCTCGGATCGGGGGCATCTCTCTCCTTCTCTCTCTTCTCTATCTCCCTCGTCTCGGTGCACGCACATTTCATTGTCCGCTTGTATTCTTGTCCTCCCCTCCCCCTCCCCTCCCCCTTACCATGATCTTACTTGCATATGCACACGCGGGATCTGGCGGGCCGGGGGGGTGCGACGAGTTGGGGTACTTACACCTTTACACCTTTATACCTTTATACCTTTACACCTTTACACCCAAGACTTACATCTACATTCATCTCTACATCTACACACATCTACACTCACGCCCACACCTTTCACATGATAGTCACACAAAAACAACATCATGCAAGTCATCAGCTGACTGACTACTCTACTTACCCTACATACCTACCTACTCACCCTTACCTACCCTACTAACCAATCGGCGAACATGTAGGCAGCTCAGCGCACCGTCCCGCCTAACTTCGTCGTGCACGCGTACCACTGCTTCTTCGTGCTGCCGGGCGACCCCGACGTGCCGATTCTATACCACGTCGAGCGCATCCGCGAGGGCCGGTCGTTCTGCACGCGCACGGTACAGGCGCGCCAGCGCGGCCACGCCATCTTCACCGTCACCTGCTCGTTCGTGCGCGAGGGCAGCGGCGGCGCCATCGCCGCCTCCCACGCCGCGCCCATGCCGCCGGGCGCCGCCGCGAACGTGCCGGCGGACGACTACGAAGACCCGCCCTTCACGCGCGCCGACGGCGACGACGACCCCTTCCAGAGCTTCCGGTGCAAGGTCGTGGACGAGGACGGCGCGGACAACAGCGCGAAGCCGCCGCACGCGCAGCGCGTGTGGCAGTGGATGCGGGCGCGCGGGCGGATCAGCGCGGAAGGCGGGCGCGCGGCGCACCTGAGCGCGCTCGCGTACGTGAGCGACTCGTACTTCATCGCGACGGTGAGCCGGGTACACCGGCTGTGGCGGCACGCGGCGTCGCCGGGGGCGGTGGCGGGGATGGGGCCGGAGGCGCGGGCGCGGCTGGCGCGGCTGGCGGAGTGGGAGGGGCAGGGGCCGCTGGAGAGCCTGGCGCGGCGGCCGCGCGTGGGCATGATGGTGTCGCTCGACCACTCGCTCTACTTCCACAACCCGTCGCGCGTGCGCGCCGACGAGTGGATGTTCACCGAGATGGAGAGCCACTGGGCCGGCGACGGCCGCGGCCTCGTCACCCAGCGGATATACTCGCGCGACGGGGTCTTGCTCGCTACCGCTTTTCAGGAGGTTAGTTTTTTCCTTCTTTTCCTTTTTTCCCTTCCCCCCTTTTTCACTTTTCTTTTTCCTCATATCTGTCTCTTTAGTCCGTCAGAGTAATGAAGAATGTATGTGTGAAGGGAATTCTGGCTAATGACATTTCATCGCGCAGGGCGTTGTGAGACTCGTGCAAGAGGATGAAAATCAGGATCAGGAGAACAAGAAAAAGAATACGGGTACGGATACGAGTAAGAGTAAGAGTAAGAGTAAGGATACCGAGAGCAAGGACGGGAAAGAAACGAAGGCGAAGTTGTGACGAGCTAGCTTTCGCGGTATTGATCTATATTTCTATTTATGTGATCGTTGCTTTTTCCCTTTGTAAGACAGTCGCTACCTACCTACTAGTAACTAGGTATACGCGGCATCACTCGACGGGAGCGTGCATGGTGGCGAGCGGAGCATACCTAGAGAACTGAGGACCGTGGCGAGCGGGAAACGGGGTTGGACTGTCGGGTGTGGCTTAGGAGGGGGGAGGTAGGTAGGTAGGTAGACTACGATATGAACACGTAACTTGTAGTAATTACCTACCTACCTACCTATACAAGGTATACGCTTGCATACCTACCTACCTAGCCTTGTAGACGATTCATAGAGGTGCCTGATCGTACCTACTTATATTACCCCTTCGCCTGGAGGTTTTACACAGACCTGAACATTTCTTACCAGAGCGTGTAGGAGAGGTGTCGTGGTGAGTGGACTGAAGTGTATACCTACCACCTACCACCTACTACCTACTACCTACTACCTACTACCTATGACATATGTCCCTACATAACGTAGGTAGGTACAGGTACCTAGGTATGTAAGGCGAAAAAGCCAACATACTACCAGCAACGAAATATATATATGTGTGTGTAGGTGCCTAAGGTAGAACAAAGCAAAAGACCGGAGACGTAAAAAGGTGCTGTTGTTGTAGAAGCGGCAGAGGCTGGTATTTCGAATGAACGGTTCTGGCTTGTGTTGGATGTTTTTGGGTTAGGTACTTGTAAGTATGTATGTATGTATGTATGTATGTAAGTATGTATGTATGTATGTACCTCCGGGCGATAAGTGCAAGAATAGATCCCTCCTATGAAGAAGTACGGATACCCTTGCTCTGCTCTGTCCTGTCCTGTCCTGTCCTATTACATGTATGTATGTATATACAAGTGAAGTACCTACAGCACAGCACAGCACAGCACATACACCGATTTAGGCGATATGGATACAGGCATGTACATGGGTAGGTAGATAGGTAGGTAGGTAGGTAGGTATGTAGATAGGCGATTGGGTGCTTACGCAAGGTATCCCGTAAGCAGAAGCCGTGTTTTATTAATGGCTCTTCTCCGACCGCTTGACATTTTTTTTTCTTGTCTTTTCTTTTTTTTTGTTTTTTTTGTTAGTTGCGTTTATTCGTCCGGTAAGGTAGGTAGGCTACAGCAACATGTCCATATGGGGAAATATGGGTGGATGGATGTGTGTTAGGAGTGTAGGTAGGTAGGTAGGTAGGTAGGTAGGTACCTGCATCGAGGACCGCTTAAGGCGCGATGATGGACGGATTATGGGTATGTGTATATGTAAGTGTAAGTGTGTAAGTATAAGTGTGTATGATGGATAGGAGATATGTTGTAAGGTATCACTCGCTTCCGCGCTTCGCATGGAGCGGTAATCTGTACGGTAGGTAGGTAGGTAGGAGGCAGACAAACTTACGCCCGCGCGTCTTCCCCAGTCGAATACGGGGATTACCTATACGCGTACAAGGTCGCGAGGTTCGAGGTGGGAGTACTCCGTAGAAATTTTGGAGGGGGGGGGGAAGGAGGAGGGAGGGATGCGTGATCGACGTAATGTGGGATGTGGGATTCTGGGGAAGTCGGACGACGAAAAGGGAAGAAGAGGTTGTAAGTGGGATGACGATTATAATGATGATGAACCTTCAGAACTTTCCTGGTACACGGAGCTTTCAGACACGACGGCTTTTGCTTCGCTTCGAGCGCCGGCGTTATTGTTTGTTCGAGATCACGGGTATTTTTTTTAAAGAGCTAGATACCTGATTCTAGCTCATGTAATAGGCAGGTCGAATGATAAATATACCTACGTGGGAATACGTTGCCTACGAAATACCTCGTCATTATTCATATCCCGTCCACATAGCTATAAGTGGATAATGGTACCTCCTAGCTCTGTAATTCCTCCTCGGCGTTTAGGAGGTATAATTCTTGTTCGCTCCGCCCCGGTACGGGGTTGTGGGATGGAAAGCAAAAAAAAAAGAGAGAGAGCTCGGACGTTTGAGGCAAGAAGTAGATATTTTTGCTCCGATCCGTTGGTAAATAGAACGGCACATGGAAGGGGAAGGAAGGGGGGGGGGGCAGCTGCTGCCCCCTGTTGTCCGCGACAGGGCGCTTGTCGTTGTTGGTCCCCGTTGCTAGTAATGATTTCCTCTGGTTGGTTTATGCGATGCGACAAAAAAGACGGAAAGGAAGAATGAATGAATGAATGAATAAAATAAGGTAAATAGAAAAGATCGTGCGGTTATAATTATCTAGGCACGCTATATCTGTTTGTAGCCTATCTTTCCTGTTTGCGTGTACGTGTTTGTATGGTAAGGTAGGATGTAGCGTGCATGGGTCTTATACAATACAGATAATAACCCATGTGACGTTATATTGATGAGGGAAACGGGTAAGAGGGTGCGGAGGAGCTGTGGATTTCGGACAGCTTCGAAATCATGCGATGGCTGGCCGACGGTCCACGGAGTTAGGCTGAACGATCTCTCTCTCCCTTGTACGATGAACAAGGACACACACGCATCACCTAGTTACTTACTCCTTACCTTGCCTTACCTGCTGGCAGAAAAGTTCCCGACGAGGACACGGCTCCTGAGCACGACGGAGATGGTAAGCCGAGGTCAAGGGGGAGGACACGAACGAGAAGAAGGGCAAGAGGTGGGTATTTGGAAAGAAAGTAGGCCCGCAGCCGGCCCGCGGTTCGTCAAAGTGCTCGATATCTTTTTTCCCCTTTTGCCGACTCAGCTCCGGAAGTCGAGTTCACCGGGGGGGGTTAGGCCGGACGAGGAAGGGAGGAAATTCGGTTACCATTGGTTCGTAAAAACCGCTCAACTCGTCTTCGACCCATCATTATCTTAGGTAGGTTGAAGTTCGTCAAATGTTTATTATCATCATTATTATTATTTTTTAGCTTCCCCCTGGTTTAGATTAATTAAAGAGAGAACAAAAAGAGAAATTAAACCCCTTTTAATTAAGCTTAGCATGGCTTAGCTTTTACGCAGTACCCGCCTCGTTCTATTTCTAGCTTCTGTCATGGAATACCAGCAAGGTTCCGGATTTATGTAGAATAGAACAAGTTATAGACTTTCTGCCCATCTGAGGCACGGGAGCTCGAACAGCGCTAATACGTACGTAATAGTGATCTCGCGCAAATGGACATAGTCGCGAGACGGGCCGATCACTCGAGATAGGACGCGGCACGTCTTGACATGTATCTTACCTCTTACCTCTTACCTCTTACATGTCCGTTGTCTGTTATAAGCTAACAGACTCGATATTTCATGCGTCTTAGGTAGGTAGCTGCTGTCTGTTTGCTTCTCTCGGCGTGGATCATGGACGGCGGATGATCGGTAGCACTAGCATCTTGAAAATTTGTGTCAACTTGTATGGGGCTGTCATGAGGTATAATCGCATCCACCCCGTCAGAGCCAGAACGGCGGTATTCCCACGTGGCGGGCTCTCGGCCATCTAGAACACCGTCTCGATACATGTCGTGTGTGTACCGCATATGTAGTGTCTGTTGACTAGACATAAGCCTCGGAGGAGGAGATAACAAGTTCCAAAAAAAAAAAAAAAAAAAAACTCCCCGACCATAGGATCGATAACCCGGACGAGGTCCTGTACATTCCTCCTTCTCTCTCGTACGTAGGACCTAGATAGAGTCGTAGGCGAATTCGTCATATGGACGCGTAACTTCCCTTCTCGGAACACGGCGTTTGATCGAGTGAAGAGGGAATACTTATAACAGTTATAACAGGACGAAGAGAGGCAATGAGAAGCTGTGAATCGGCCGTTTGCGTTTGTGTTGTCGTCCCCGAGTCCTAACTTCTAGCAAGGGTCACTAACACCTAGGTGTGAGGTGCGAGCGCGAGTACCGACGGGGAAGCGTCCCGTTCGTAAGAGGCCTTGGAAGGTTACCTATACCTACCTGGGACCTGGGACGTGCTCGGGTATGTATGTACGAGGCATGCAAGGGATACTTACCGCCATGATGCCGTAGCAGATACCAAATACCGTACGCGAAGGTATCGGGGTTCGGGCGACGAATCTGGACAGACATGCCTGTCAATCTCGCGAGCCGCACCAACGTGAAGGGGTAAAGTGCCGGCTCTAACCCTCAAAAGCGAGGATGGTAGATTGGACTGCGTTACGTAGATAGTCTATACCACCGCATATCTACCTACCTACCTACCTACCTGTACAAGGTAAACATGCTTGCTTGCTTGCTTGTTGACCATGGAGAGAAACATACCTACCGATAGTACGGTCGCTCGTTCAACGGCGATGCCCGTTCAACAACATCATATCCTCATATGGTGTACTTGATTCGAGCTAGCACGAAAAAACATGTAATTCTGTCAGGAACGTCTTCAGCCACATTGGAAAAGAAGGAAAAAAAAAACGTCGAATAGCATTAACGCCGCAATCTCCGATCTGTAGCGGTTCGAGTTCTACGTCTGCACCATAAATTATAATACTCTAGCGGAGCATGCAGGCCTGAGTAAGTCCATCTTAGGAAGCTGGAATCTCCATCCCCATTCCCGCCATAAACCCATCCGTACATGATAGCGAGGTAGGATATGGATACCTAGGTAGGTATATAGGTGAAGTATCTGTAATATAGCAAATCCGCGCTATATACCTCTGGCACATAATAAATACATCGCACAGACTTTTCTTCTTCTTCTCATTCTTCCGGGCGAGACATGACGGATCAGCATGCTGTGGAGTTGGATGCCACGCTGACCATGCGATGAGTCGATGAGACGGAACAGATAGGGCTAGGTCTGTGTTGTGTAAGTGGGCGTGGTGGGTGTCGATGACAGGGCTGCCGAGAGATCAGACCCAGAATGCAGGGGTTATCTGATTTTGATTGAGGGACTTTTATTCTATTCTATTCTATTTTCTTTTATTTTATTTTATTTTATTTTATTTTAGTTATTCTGGTTTACTATTCTATTTTTCTTATTTCCTTCATCTTCTAACCTCCTCTGGATTTTCCCCCTTAGATACATACATCACTATATAGCCCGTCCTGTACAAGGGAGTCGACCCTCTCTCTCGGGAACGTTGAGGCTGAGTTATTTCCTGAATAACCGTTGGCTACAGCTTGTGACGTTTTATCTCTCGAAGCACAGATCTTTGTTGTTGTTGATGTTACATTCTTCCTCTAACTTACACGGCAATATTCCCTGTGAAGAAGACGCATGCATGTGTACATGTGTATAAGGTCCTAGTACGTACATCGTAGTAGTAATAATAACCCCCGGACAGTCGGAGGATGGATACTATGTAATTTGACAAGCTACGTGCATTTACTCCCGACCGCCGATGGGGATCCGGTCTTATGACTTCAAAGTTACCTAGATCCATAAGTATGATATGTAGGTATTGTATCGTCGTACATGCAGATATCTTAGGTAAATTCATTGAATTCTATACTTAATATTATGTACATATGTACATGTATATATCATGTTCGCTAGGGTTCATATGTACATTACATACCCGTATGTAGGCGATTATTAGTCTTAGTCTACTTCCATATACATATACGAAAATGTGTGATACGTGACGTTTTAGTGATACATTTATATCATAGTTATGCATGCATATGCTGGAGAACTTCAAGTTCTTTACGAATTCCGATACTTTGGTTGTACTTGTATACGAGGAGGTACTTTTGCAAAAACGTAACCTGATGCGAATTCTATGGTCGATCTCTTGGCTCTGACCCTTTACCCAGACTCTTGGGTCTGGGTTTCCGTTTATACATACCCTCATATGTATTCCGTACCCCAAGTAACATTAGATGGAAATCTCGCCAACCCGATTTCTTCAACACAAAAATATATTATTCTTTAATATACAATTGTAGTAGTTATAGTATAGTGATTATATGATGTGCCATCCCTGATTCGAGGTTCGGAGCCGAGACGGCAATTCAGATTGTACCATGGTATTGGACCGTAATAGGAAAGCTGGTACAAAGTTGTGGATCCTAGCGGCGATCATGCTTTTATCCCCATAATTACTATCAACCAATGAGCTTCAGACAGCATTTCCTTTTCCAGAGCGTAGGTCCGTGCTGACAAATTTTCCCATGCACAAGTTCCATAAGGCACTTTAGTGTAAGGAATGCATTTTCATTTGACTAAAAATCAAAATGCCATCCTCCATTTTTAAGGCCTGAACTAAAATATTCCTACATACTAACTAGTAGATTGATTACCTAAATGGTGAAATAATCGTTTCTTTAGGTACATAGTACTACATAATGTTCTAACATAGGAACCGTTACAGTCGTCTTGTACGCATGAAACAACGCATTAATCTAACAAGAGGCCCAGCTAGAAGCCAATTTCCACGATCAATTTCCACGATCAAGTTATGTGGATAATTCGTGGATCGAATTAACAACTCTGCAGCCAAACTTGTCTTTTGGGAGCACACTAAGAAGAAGCGCCTTGGGTAGATGTTCCATAAGGATCCATTTAAAACTAGGTACCATACATTATAACTAGCATATGTTATATTTACCGCTTGTTAATTACATCATCAGTGGTCAACTAAGCGAACTAATGATGGGCTTACTAATGTCCTCATGGAAGAAGAAAAGAATAGGATTGATACCTGAGAAGAGTTAAAGGAAGCGGTAAGATTAATTCTTCTTATTTATTTTCATTTCTACCTTTTTCTTTTTCAAAAGTTAATTGTAGTTGGATGTGGAATAGAAGTAACTTCATGTTATCATAATGATGCGTCAGGTATGAAAAATAGACCCCCGAATTAGATCATGATAACTTGATAACTTCCAATTGATACATAGGTACTTATGTAACATAACTCTTAGTGTGCATTGGCAGAGCCGCAGGGAAGCTACGAAGAGCCGAGGAAAGGTATAGACAACAAGGTATAAGCCACATCCCTACATATGTTTATAGTAAGTCGTTACATGGTATGTCGTAAACACGGGGCAACAATACCCCGTTTTGGCAATGTATAAAACCATTGCCTAGTTTGGTCCTGCAATATTATAGCGTGCACATGTTCAACTACAATGTGTCAACTCGGATTCGGGATCTGAACCAAAGGAACCACACTAGAAAAGAGAGAGAAAAAAAATGAATGCTTCCGTATCCGTATGAAAAAAATGTGGATCAAATTCCATACCTTAGATATACTAGATCAAGATAAATAACGTCTTATATAATATCTTATATATTCACTTATATGCGAATCAATAACTGAACCGAGGCTGACGAAATAGAATTGATAATACAAGTTAGGCAGTTAACTACAACTCTACCATTTTTGTGTTGGTAGGAAAGTTTGATTCCCTAGAATGATCTCTCTCCCTTACTTCGCATGTGATGGCAGAACTATGTGGATAGGTATGTATGTATGTATGTATGTAGATACCTGATTATATGCTAGACTTGGTGAAGCGGAAAAAACAAATAAATAATATATGAAAATAAAAATAATAAAACAACTCTCGGAGTTAAGCTAGCAAGCTTAATGGATGACTCAATTGAAAGAGCTCAATACCGTACGTGCATTAGTGACGGAGTGGTTGCATTCCGCTATGCCGGTTTGTGCAAATAATGGTAATAGTAAAAAAAAAATCTTGTCAAGCACAACATGTACATACATGTACGCACATGATGTAAATAGGTACCTGTATCAGTATCTACATGTATGTAGGTATACACAAGACACACAAGAAGACCGTTACGAAATAGTTACTTACACGTACTGCGTAAAACTGGGAACAGGGTTTAATGTCGAGCTTGCACAACTCAAGAATGTACATAGCGTATCTGTACAGTACTTGGCATAAGTCCGGTCCTGGGGGTTTACTAATGTTTTTTTTCTTGGGTATCTACACAGTAGGTAGCTAACTAATACCTAGCCCTGTCCCGGCTGTAAATAGGGCACTGATGGCCCTGGAGCTTACTGAGCCATGTTAAGCATCTTTAGAGGGTCGGCAACATCTCGCGACTAATTGCGACTTGATTGCGACTCCGATTACGATGTATCCTTTATGTATCTACTTTGTCACTCTGTATGAACCTGATCCTTCATCCAGGTTACTTTGTTACCTGTACACAACAGCATAACCAGCACAACCAGCAGAACAGCCACGGCAGGACAAGATACGAAACCAACAACACTTATTTCAAGTAGAGAAGCGGAGCTGAGATTAGGATATAAGATCAGAGGAAGCTTCAATTCCGAGATGGAATTGTGTTACATATACCTGTACATATATATGTATGCACTTGTTTAAAACAGCTTTCATGTTCTCATTATTTATTTACTATTACAAGTCCTCAAAGGTCCTACTTCAACTCGTGAGGTCACAACTGTACGCCACCACTTATACAACAAATATACCACTTACTTCTTACTCTTTTGCTTGTACATACATCTAAATTCTCGGTCTTTTATACGCTACCGTTGTACTTGTCTAGCTCAAGTATATTAACAGAAGAGATTCGGCAAAGAATAACTAAACCGAAAATATTATACAAAGACAACAATATTCATTCCGATTTTATCACGAATTGACCGATCGTCGGAGAGATATCTAAGCTACAGAGCTTTTTTTATTCCTCTCTATTTTCGTATACATCATCCTTACATATTTAGTACCTATTCACAAGAAAAAAAAAAGGTACTACACACGATCCTAACTTATAGAGGGGCCCCCCGTAACATGTCGAATTTGTCCCGGGTTCCATCAAAGACTTATACAACTACCAAAACCGACCAAGGACCAGTCAGCGTCAGAATCGCTAAACCGCTTAGCCCGCACTCTCGGACATAAAGCGCGGCCGATTTAAAGGCCATCCCTGGTCTTCTTAGTTTCCCATCATCTGCTGGGTTCCCAGAATAAAGTTGCCGAATCTAAACAGCAACATCACAGAGTCGTCACCCTAGCAGCCCTGAAGCCCGCCTCATCAAGTGCTGTTTGCATTATTAATCCCGGTTAACGGTCAACTTTTTTCTTCTCTCTCTCCCACTCCCACTCCCTTACCCTGTCATATCCGAGGTTTTTTTTTTTTTTTTTAATTCTTGGAATAAATATAACCTACCCTCCTACTCCCCTCCTCCCATTGCTTAGTTTATACCTGCCTCTCGTCTCTTGCCTCTTGCTTCTTGCTTGGTCTGGGTTTCTTGGTTTTTATATATACCCTATACCCCCCATCTGTCTTATTCCATATACCATAATTGGCCCACCTATAGCACGTTACTGCACAACAGAACAACCCCATCATCCACTTACACGCACTCAACCACGTAACAAGTCACCACCCCACCACATTGCCACTGGTCTCACCCTTTCGTCTTCCGTCTTAGTCGGGTCGCCTAAAATGGATAGTGGGATGCCTACACCTCCGGTGGAGGACAGTATCAAAGCTTCGACGACGACGTCGTCGTCGTCGTCGTCGTCGTCGAGGAGGAATACAGTTTACAGCACAAAGTCTGTCAAGCCGATACATCGAGGTGGGAAACGAACAACTAGTCACCCTTCCCACTCCCATTCCCCTACCCACGACCACCCCCCGCCTCTCTCGCCCCATGCCATCGATAATCGGCATAAGCGAGTGTGGAAGGCGTGTGAGAGGTGTAGGATGAAGAAGACAAAGGTTGGTGGCTTGAAACACCTGGCATCGAGCTCTGTTATCGCTGACACGACTTACGTAGTGTGACGGAGAGTTTCCGTGTAAGAGGTGTAAGGACGACGGCTTAGTGTGCACGGCAGGCACGCGAAAGAAGACGGAATATAAACAATTACCTAGGGGGTATGGCAATCCCCTTCCTAACTACCTATGGACTTTCGTAAACTAATGGGATGAAAAAAAAAGGTATGCCGAGGTGTTAGAAAATACGCAATTCGCTTTGATCGCCACCGTTCATAAGCTATATGCGATGGTCAGGAAGGGGCAATCGTGGGACCTAGGAGAGCCGGAGCTCAACGATAGGGGACAGCCGGTGATTCATAATATCGCGACCAAGCTCGGTTGCATACGACCTAACGCGGACGCCGATCTCCCACCTCACTCCGTCTTCCCCGAAGACGAAGCAGGCTTGGCGAAGCTGGCGGCCGAGTTGGATGTGCAGCAAAGAGAGAGGGACAGGGAGGCGCACGCGACAGAACACCGGTCGGAGACGGAGTCGAACTGCACGAGGACGGACCGGGCCAGCTCGTCCGAGCTCGACCACTCCGACTTCGAGCAGGACTACAGGAAGGCGATATTGGGCGGGCAGAACGTGCAGACGATGTCGCCGCAGAGCTTCGCGTCCTACGACATAGACATAAAAACGATGCCGACCGAGATGGACTCGTCGAGGAGTCTCTTCGCCGTACAGTCGCCCTCGGCCCCCACCGCATTCCCGGCGTGGAACATGAGCAGGCCCGGATCCATGGATCTGTCGTCGCAATTCATGCAGGGGATGGACATGGACATGGCGGAGATGATGTTGAGCCAAGGTCTGGTCGAGTCAGAATTCGGCACGATAAAACCTCACATGATACAATGTCCGAATCCTGAAGTGATGTTGGGTGTCGGGGACCCGATGATCTATTCTGGATACAATAACATGGAGTCGTTACGATCATGATGTATAAGGTATAGGGTATTGTGTATTGGGGGGGGGAGATTCCTTTTCTTTTTTTTTTCCTGGGAGGGGAGGTTTATGACTTTGACTAGTCTGGAGCATTTTGGTGCAAGGGCGCAAGGGCGGTCGTCTGGAGATATCTTTAACAACAGATGCACACACACACACACCACATATACACACACACATAAGTTGCATGGCGTTTACCGGATTGGCTAGAAAAGGGGGTGGAAGAGGGCGGGTTTATTCTCTCAACCCAACAACGACTTCTGAAAATATATCAGAAATTTTCTTTTCTTTTTTTCTTATTATTATCATTATTCTTTTTCTCCATTCTAAAAAAGATGAGAAAAGGAGTGGATTTCAAAGCAAGGCAAGGCAAGGCAAGGCAGAGCAAAGCAAAGCAAAGCAAAGCAAAGCTATAGAAATAGGAGGGGACTTGATGATGACGGGGACCGATTGTATTAACCAACTGCGAATATAGTAGGAAGGAAATGCATCTGCGGGCGTTGGCGGGTTTATTTCCAGCGTTACGTCCATAAATTCCATTTTCCCATAGCTCCTGTCTTCCTTGACTCAGATCCCCCCCTCCCCCTCCTATCTTATTCAGATGTTGCATATGTTGCATATCGAGGGAAGAGGAGATGTAAAAGAAGGGGGGGGGAAAGGGAAAGGAAGGTTCCATCTCATCTTCTCGCGCTCGCTCGGGTCGCGACGGGCGACGAGTATGACGAGCATTATTTAAATAAAATGGGACCATTCTTTTTTGATCGTTCAACTTTTGATTTTTCTTGTTCTTGTTCATATTACACAAGTATTTGCTTTTTTTTTTTTTAAACGTATTCAACATGTGTTCGTCTCACCTCCATCATCATCACACTTTACAACGTACATATGGAATATAGAACCATGATACCTACCATTAAACACGGGAAGTATTTGATTATCCTTTGTTTAAAATGAAATGAAATAAACTGAAATAAAATGAAATAAAATAAAAAAAAGAAAAGAAAAGAAAAGACTCGTCACTCGTGGCTGTGTAAATTGCTCATGCAAGTAGGGCTTCTCTACTGCTACGTGCCCCGCGTACCGACATATCGTTCTTATGAACCCTCCCACCTCTCCTCCTCCTCCTCCTCCTCTAACCCCCCCGGCCGACGCCCGTTAAAAATATTCATATCTGGCATATCTGGAGATAAGTTTGAACGGAACATGTAGACGTCCTGTCCTCGCAGCCGTGTGCATGCATATACTTTTTACTTACTTTACGTACCTGTAATCTCGACAGGCAGCCACCCTCCTTTGCTAATTTCCTAATCAGGTAATAAACATGTATGTACCTAGGTACGAGGTACGAAGTAGTTGGTAGATAAAAAGAACGAGCGATACACTTTTTGATAATGATGATGATGATAATGATAATGATGGGATTGTACCTAGGTACTATATAATTATACGGATACGTAAGCACGAATGCGGTCAGGTCGCACGTGCAATCCTTAATTCAAATATCCCTTCCCACGTTTTAAACTCAAATACAATTTATAGGTATTTGTACAATCTTCTATGCATTCTAATGTCAGTTACATATACCTATGTACAGTATATTACTTATGTAGGTATATATATGAATTCCCTCTTCGCAGGACATAAAGTACCGCCGTAAACTCCGCCACTACATCCACGATGCCACAAAATCGATGTTTGTTCAAACGACGAGCCGGGAACTTACATGCATTAGGACATGTATCTTACATTGATACATACTATGTAGTAGGTATAATGAGGTAGGTACCTACATGTAAGGTATACGCATACTAACCTCCCCCTCCGATGAATCGTCAGTCACATAACTTCGTTGTATGAGCGGTCAACAATATCCACCGTCATCCCTTTTCTTTATCCTCTCTTCATACTTGAACGGCTCTTCTCTCCTTGGTCAACTTAGTGTCCGACTTAGTGATACATATAGTGTAAGTGTGGATTAGTGTATACCTATAGGTACTTTGACGTGTATCTACTTTGAAATACTTACCTACTTACAGGTACGGTAACACACATGGATATGCATACAGATAGATGTACGCACACATACCGGCTTATCAGATTCATATTATCCCGCGGAAAGATTTGCCTTAATTACATTCCTTCCATGATACAATGGTACTTACGGCCCTACGAGAAGAACCTGTACCGTAAACATATGTTGTCTTGGGGGCCGTTCGAAAGAACACACACACATATAGGAATCATAATAGGATAAGCCCGCCCACAGGGCTAAGTCACGGACTAGTATGGTACCTTGTTTCGTAGCAGCAGGCGGTTACCGTCGCAGCGGGTAGCACCTAATTCGTCATCGTCACCCATTCATCATCCTAGGTCTGGTCCTGATGCGGTACCTGTATGTACTTTTTAATATTAGTGCATTACCCATTAACGGCGCCCATACAGGCACTCATACAGAGCTACCACATCACATGTATGTACGTAGCGTAGCAACCTGTATGTACTCCACGCAAAAAGGTCCATAAGTCGGTCAGGCACGGACCCCGACGAAGGGAAGATGGAAGAAATGCCAGAGGAGGAGGAAGAATGCAAAGAGTAGAAGAAAAAAGGATGAAAAGCTCCGGGAATATGAATCTTGACTACCTGTTAAAAGATCAAGTCTTAGAAGAGCAGGGGGGGTGAGGGCAGGGGTAAAGGGGTAAAGGGGGGTGTGGGAGAATCGCTTTGTACATAGTATTCGGATTCGGTGCCCGAAGTCCACGAGGATACGGGATTGAGAAAGACCCCGAACCCGTGCTATCTCTCTTGTTCTTGTCACTCCTGACTATCTACTATCCACTACCTTACCTCCCATTATCCACTACCCACTACCCACTACCCACTACCCATCATCCACAATCCACAATCCACAAACTCCCACGTTTCCAGGTCCCAAATCCATCAGGCATTCCACTTTGTCTTACCTGCTTGGGCGCGACCATCATGGCTGACGGACGGTCGTAGTAAGAGTTTCCTCCATCCCCGGTTCCTGATTCTCGGCTGAAGCTATCTCAGGGCCAATAGCAGGTCGTCATTCTACCTCGCCATGGTACGGAGCCACATCAGCTAATGCGTTCCCCGAGAGAGAGAGAGGAGCTCCTCATCCTACTACGTGACTAATTTTCTACTCGAAAGAGTATAGGGGGAGGAAGGGAGATATGTGATGTACCTACATACTATAATAATAGTAATCTTCGGTGGTTAAAGGGAGGAGATGACAAGTTTCAGCCCTGACAAGAGCTTAGTTAATTACCTTACCTAGCCTACCTACTCTCTCTTCGTCGCCGGCCGAAACGACCTAGAGGAGGATCGGAGGATCGGCGGTGATCTGACGATCTATGTACCTCCTCTCCCGCCGAGCAAGAGAAGGAGAAGAAGAAAAGAAAGTACTTACGAAGTACATTACCTCGAGATCCTTGCCGCCAATCTACATAGCTTGACATATTGTACATACATCATACGTAGCCAAGACAGTCTAAACGGCCTAGAGCGTAAGTGAGAGATAGGTACCTACCTACCTACTGAACGGAGTTCCAAGTTATGAAAAAAAATTATGTACGAGCGAAAGAGGCTTGAATACGCCTTATACGGTTACGAGGACTAGTCCCTTTCTGTGCATCGGCGAGGATCAGTTACGTTATACGTTTATACGGAGGGAAAGGTCTCTTTTTCTATACCCTACCAGGTAGGTACCTATAATAGTGTACTGTACATACGAATTCAAACAGAAGCGTATTAGCGCGACCTACCAGACAGCCCATAAACCTTGTCATTGGGTGTTGTGAGTAACAAGGCCATCGCCGCTCTCCAAGCGACATCATCATCATCATCATCCAAAAGAGAGACGTATTTTTTTCTTACCTCCTTTTCGCCTCTCATGATTGTTCTGTGATGAATGAAAAGATGAAAAAAAAATACGTACATTGCGCTCGCTGCCGACCTCGTCTCATGAGAGCTCACCTGTCCAGAGCTGGAGCCGGATTCGGCTTGCTGTCGCCGCCGGCGCGGAGCCGGCGCGGAGGCGCGAGTGCCCCATGCTTCTTCTTCTTCTTCTTCTTCTTCTTCTACCTACCTACCTACCTACTAGTACCTTTTGCCCTACGTAACTCAGTCGAGCACGCGCGTGGTAACGAGGGAAAAAAAAAAAAAAAAAAAAGCTTGGAGGGTTTCTCGTAACGGAGGTCTGTTACGCGCGTACTTTGCTCGTCGCTGGGCGGGTACTTCCGAGGTACGCGATAGACGGGCTGAGAGGTACTTGCGCGGTACCTTTCCTTGTTTCTTGTCCAGAGAGGGTACGTATGATGGATGGATGGATGGATGGATGGATGGTGGATGGAGAGCTTTAAGGGGTCACTTCGAGGTGGCTTTGCGGATGGGTAAGGCGACTTGGGGGATCGATATCTCTTGCCTTGTATGGGTATATGTGAGATATGTATGTATGTATGTATGTACCTGTATTATGAACGGATCAAGGTATTAAAGTCTGAGAATAAGACTGAGGTCGTTGGCCGGGGACAACCTTAACTCTAGGTCTCTATAGCTTAGCTTACATACGATTATCTAGTATGAAGTATAAGCAGTTTCGATCAAGACAGGCAAGGTACTTGATTGAATAAGACGGACAAATTGCTTACCTGTTTAGCTTCCTTCATGTCCAGGGGACGGAGGGATAACACAGAGGTGCCATTAATAATGATGATTAATTACCTACCCCCCGTGTATAGCGTACGGACCAACTATTCACTTTGAGGTATGGTAAGCAGGTTGTGGTTCATGCCCACTTGCTTATTATGCGGTTTCTTTTTTAAGCCTTTAGGTAGGGACCGTCCTCAGATCAACCGTTCCAATCTATCGTCCGAATCTAGCAATCCCATTACCTCCGGATCCGTTTTACCGATCGACGGCAAGGGAATCGATCATATCATAATTATGTCTCTATCTCGGAAGATAAAAAATAAGAAACTTACATCGTCCATGTTCCAACATCGATTTCACTCATCTCATTACCCACTTCCATCACCCGGACCCCCCCTTTTTTCCCCCTACGCCTGTCTTTAATACTCACATTTACCCCAGGACGCATAGCCATGACGCCAAGGACTTACCTTCGAAAGCACCCTCCCCCCCTCATCCGCCTCGCCGACATCAGACTTATCAGAAACCAACCTAACTAGTAGGGTACCTAGATAAGTAAATAAGTAGGTACGTAGTTAGTTAGGTAGTTGTTTAGTCAGAGCTACCGAACATTCGAGCCTCCCGCGCTAACAACCCCCCCCTCCCCTTCTCTTACCTGCACGAACCTCCCGTCGCTTCTCGTCCGGTCTACCGCGCGAGACGCTCGGACCGTGGTAGGAAGCTATGAGAAAAAATCCCAAATACACGGATGCCTAGAAGTCGCTAAAGGGGGGCGTGTAGGCTTCATAGGTGGATGGATAGATGGATGGATGGATGGATGGATGGGCAGGTTAGATACAGGTACCTACTTACCTGATAGCTTCGGGTCTGCGCACGTGCGAGGCGGGACTCGAATACGGTCATGAGATGATAGGTAGTCAGTAGTAGTAGTAGTAGTAGTAGTAGTAGATAGTAGTGGTAGTGGTGGTAGTGATAATGGTAGTAGCTCTAGCCCTTAGCTACCAGGTAGGTAGCATCACTTGCATATTAGTCCTCCTCCCTACGCCCTTCACGTTGATCCAGGGCTTCTAGAACGCACAGCGCGCCCCGTCCCCACGGCCTCGGTATTCCCTATGTCCGGGAGCGTGCTGTGTATGTAGGTATGTATGTAGGTACATAGCTTACTTACGCGCGGGTGCGAGAAGGGGCGAAGGGGCTTATGAATCATCTGTCGACTAACTAACGACATATTCCCCCCTCCCCTCCCCCTCTCTCCCCGCGAAGCGAGCTTGGACCCCTGACATCACGTCAAATCGGCTCTCGTCCCGCTTCCAAATGGGCTGTTGCTGTGGCAGAGATCCGTGGGTAGGTAGATAGATGCCTATCTCGATATAGGGGCATTAAGTAGTTAGACACCGGTGCCTCTTCACAGAGCGAGGGGGATGAGTGCGTATAGAGGATGATATTAAGGTAGGTATCCGTGTACGAGGTGGGAATGCTATTCGACGCGGACGAGGCGAGCGACCTTGACTTGGTGGACTTCGGGGTTAGCCTGGCTACCGCTGATATCCGATGGTTATGAGAGATACTGTGGTGGATGGTTGAATAGAGGAGGGGGGGAGGATCTCGCTTTCATGCGAACTATCATAGCAGACTAGATGGGTATGCATTGCTGACGAATTCCTGGTCGGGACAATAGTGTTAGTTGCTTACTTGACTACCTAGATAGGTAAGTACCTATATTTGATATAGCAGTGTGCTCTGCTACTAACTATCGTCTTGCTGCGAGCTCTCAAATTACATGTGTTATATTAGGTACCTTTAGATCTAATAATATCTCAACGAAGCTTCGTCAGGAAGAGACGTAAAATAAAAGCGAAACTTCATGTTTGAGAAGAACAGCCGTCAGCCTCGAAAGCTTGTTACCTTGAGATGCTGGAGACAGGGAAAGGTTGGGAGAGATTCTATAAAATATGATAAACACTGTAAGGTACAGAGCTTGTAAATCATCGTCCAAGGACCAGAAATATATTAAGTTAATTTACACCGAATTGCAAGTCAAGTGCTGAAGCTCTGGTAGGTAGCTACCTGCAAACCTCATACCAGCACCTAACAAACCATCTTTGCAACTACCTCCATGCGTGAAATGGTAGCTTATCACAGTCACTTCTGTGATGAAGGAAAAGGATTGACGAACGTCCGAGTGGCATCCCCTACCGTAGACCCCATCTCTGCAGCGATCACCGCGAGGCCTCCAAAACCCGACGACGAGCCATCTCGAGGTTGTCTACCGTTGGCGACGTCATAGCAGGTTTTGTTTAATTTCGATCACCGTCTCCGAGCAGATGTATATCCAACTTCTCTCCACTCCCGTCCAGCTTTTTCCCAGGCAAGGTCGCAGGGCTGAGAGACAAGGCCGTCATACTACGCAAAAAATAAACAACGAAAAAGGCCCTTGTCAGGAGACCGGCCGCGTAGGAGAGGATAATAATCGTGCCGTCGCGCGAGGAGCTCTTCCCAGCAACTCGGTACCTTGCATACGTGTAGGAATCTTTATCCGTTCTGTCTCATGCGTCGCCGCCCCTTTTCCACGGGTATTCCTCGCGACGTACTCTCAACAGGCTAAACTCCTGACAGGCCTAGTTGGGGACGGTGCCTTGGAGAGGGAAAGTTGTGAGGTGAGAGGGTAAATATCCCGGACATTTCCTCTGTCTCGGCTATACGGGACCTAAGCGATCAGTCCACGCATAAGACAGGTCATTTCGGGGAAAATAGTTTCGTAGATTGCGCTTTGTGCTCGACTCTTCTTCTGACGGTGCCTACTCAGATACTGGACGTTTCGTGAGACAAGACGCTGAGTAAGACGACGGTGGCATGTGCATGGGAGAGATAGGGGAGAGAAGGAAAGGGGAAAAAACAGAGTGAGAGAGAGGAAGAGAATCGCTGTCTCGAACCATATATGCCGTGTCATCGCGACGTGAAACGATGATGCAGGGTGCGTCGAGTCTACGTCGCGAATATGGACGTTCTGAATCAGTCCCTAGTACTCAAGGAGGGAGGTACGTGCCTAGCTAGCTGAGAGAAACAAGAGTTGAGGCTCAGCTGCTTGAACGCCGTCGTACGGGGCTGGGTTCTATTAGACGTGTCTTAGCGAATTTTATATTGATCGGAGACCTTGTCACTCGCTCATGTACGACGGACGATATGATAATGACGAAGTCGGGAGAAGGAGAATGATGAGTTGGATATGAGTCTGTATATGGATGCGTGTGTATGTAGGCGCTATATAATGGCATGAAAGTCTCGAGGCGATGAAGCTTCTGGACGTGACAGTCAACGCATTATCCTTTCGCTGTATTTAAGACCGTGTGAATCTACTTACAAGGTATATATTACTTACAAAACTCACTTCGCTCGCTTTATCCAAGATGTTCGCCATCAGTTCAAACCAGCTAGCCAGCTGGATCGTTTATTGCTTGTTCATACTCGCCGTCCGCGCCCAATCCGGCTGTAAACATGATGCGTACGTCTCCGGTGTTGCAACTAGCTATCGGCGATGGCTCGATTGCCTCGTAACTAACAATTTATTAGTTGTTACAATGCGCTTTTCCCTTGCGATTCTCCCTCTGCCCTCGCAGAAGCTGTGGATTACTGCTCAACCGTGGGACGCTACGGCGCGACGAACTACCCGCCACAGGCCACGGCCGCGGTGAGTGCATATAACCCACATGTCTTATATCGCGATATCCTCCGTGACATCTCGATGAATAAGCAGTTGCTGATCTTGATGACTGTAGTGCGGTAATACCAACAAGCTTGCCTACATGTCGGCTTGTGCTTGTGGTGTGGCTTGTCCATCTTCTGCGTCTGTCACGACGTCTTCCACTACTGTATTAGTTTCCACAACGCTCGCTACCTCTACTACGACAACAGGAGGTGATGGTCAGTCGACACCTGGTTTACCTACACCTGTAATACGCACGAGTAGTAGTGCATCTGCTTCCGGTGTGTTTAATTCGACCGTGTCGAGCACGTCTAGTACGGCATTCCCTGTCTCAACAATCATATCCTCCTCGGCGGCTGCCATGTCCAGCAGTTCCGGAGACGGTTCTCTATCATCGAATTCTGCGTCGGATACACAAACAACAAGTTCGAGCCAGGGGTCATCACTTACCTCTTCGCTTACGGAATCTACTTCGATAGATTCAGCTTCAGCTTCGGCTTCAGCCTCGAGTAGCCAAGCTTTTAGTTTGTCAAGCACTTCTGAAGTCCTGTCGAGCACACGTTCGGGTCCGTCTGGGAGACTCACATCAGTCTTATTATCCACTTTTACGCCAAGTAGCTCGCCTTTGGTTACAGCCACATCGAGTTTCGTATCGAGCAGCAGTTCGGCGCGCTGGACGAACACGACACGTGCTTCAGAAGTAACATCCGTTAGCTCGGTTAATGCTTCAAGCGTGACGTTCGCTTCCTCGTTTGTATCCACACAGCCTTCATCGGCGGGTTCGGCAACTGTTAACTCGACAACTCTACTTCACTCCTTCACGAGTTCTTTGGCGTTTTCATCCAGCTTGATTCCGACCGGGGCCACTACGGGGAGTGGTACACAGTCAAGTGATACAACGTGTATCTCGACTCCGACCCCGACTCCGACTCCATCGTCTACGCCTTGTGAAAACTCATTCACCTATTTCCCCAACTCTACAACGTTTAGTCGAGTCCCAAGTCCCAGTAGGGCTTTTGTATCTGGCGTTGTCTCAGGCACGTTATCGTCGTCCTCCTTCAATATCACATCAAGCACGGCGCCGACTTCCACTGCCAGCGTAGCCCCGTCCTGCACGACCAGCTCCAGCGTAGATTCGTTGCAAAACGGAGACTTCGAGAACGGGCTATCACCGTGGAGCATTGACCTAGTGGATATCTTGTCGACGAGCTACTCATTGACGAGCCCGGGGGCGAACGGGTCGTGCCAGGCATTTCGCGTGCAGATGCAACAGGACTCACAGACGAACGATCTACTGTCGAACCTACGACTCGTCAGCCCGCTGGTGGTACCGCCAGGTCAGACGGGCCAGGGATGGACGGTGTCGTTCTGGACGCGGTTCGGCACGGGCCGTGGCGCAGGCTCGTACATCAACGTGCTCGCCAACGGTCAGGTGGCGCATAGGGTAGACGCGACGGATGCCGGAATGACTAACTGGACACGCGTCGAGTTCCCGTATCAGACTATGGCGAATGACCGCATGCTCCAGTTCGTCTTCTCCTTCTCCCTCGGCAACGCGCCGTCGAACGAAGTATGGATCGATAAAGTCGCCATGGACGTCTTGGCTACGACCTCGACATCGACAGGACCTATGCTTGCTGTCTCTACTCCGAAGCCTATCGTTTCTTAATTTCATCTCATAAATTATTTTATTTTTTCCTTATTATATTGTTCATTCTTTCATTTAGATTTCTTATTTTTATATTTTCGAAAGAGAAGATTGAAGAGTCTAAGTTATCGATGTATTAAGTACTAAACATTAAGTGGTATTACATACAGGTACCTCATACATGTATTCGGTAGATTAGGTGGGACAAGGATGCCTTCTGTATCATAGATTATTCATATGTACCTGGTAAGCTTGAACACGACAAGGATATGCTGTAACCCTAAAAAAACAGAATTTTTACAGATTATAGGAATCTATGTCATTATGCAGCCTCCCGCCCCACTGCCGTCTTTATTGGTTCCGTGGGTGTATACTCCGTACAAACCGTCTAACTATAAGTGAGATTTTTCTACCTACACCGAAGATACTAGTTAGGTAGTGTACTTATGTAGCTACATATCTTGAATACTGGGAACATTACCGGTACTTGGTAGGCATTATAAGTTGGTGTATAAACTCGACATGCTTAAAGGTATTAAGAGGTAGAAATACTGACTTCTTGACATGTATTACTATGTACATTCATTATATATATAATATAATATGTATCTCATGCGTTAGACAATCACCAATCTTCTAGCAACAATTCCTTCGGCAGTTTCGGGAACTTACTATCAGATATAATTAATTATATTTTAACGGTACATACACTAAGTGTTATGTTATGTTAGGGTATATATTCCGCAGACATACCTATTAGGTACTACATAGATACATGCATCGTCCATAGCACGCGATAAAGATGCCCCACGTCCATAACCTGCACCTACCCACTTGCATCATACCAATATGTATCTGCATGTAGCGTGAGCTGAAGAACCTTATTTGTGGTGGGGGCTTCGTCGAGTTGTCCCTCTCATCTGAGGTATGTATGGGTACAAGTATATAGCAGGGTACAGTACATTTTACACTACGGACTCGAATTGAATTTGACTTGCACCTTCTTCCTTATTTTCTTTCTTCTTATATATTTTTATTTATTTGCATCTAACATTTTTTTCTCTTCCTCCTCTTCTTCTTCTTCTTCCTCTTCTCCCTCTTCTCTCTCCACATCATTTCCTCATCTTCTTTAAACCTTCTCTTAAATATCTTCTATCTTCTATCTTATGGATCCGTGTATCTTGCATTTCTCCCTCCCCCACTAGACATCTGTCTCGCTTTAGTCTATCTATCCTCGGCCTCAGCTAAATTGCGGAGAGCCGCCCACTAACACAATATCTTTGAATCGTTCAATATTATCCCCAAATCCTGTTATTATCGTTGCAACCTTTAGGTGATGTGAGAAGCTCGTCAGAGCTATCAACTCGGTGCATGGTATACGAAGTAGAAGGATTAGTAGTCTAGGTTATTGATGAATAACGGTCTTAAGGGGTTTCTTAGTCTAAGTCACTTGCGGAAGTAAATCAACCGCCCACGTCCTCTTTCCTTACTCCGCCCTCCCCGAAGATACAGGCTATCGCATGATATTTAACTACGTCAACCTGGGATACGATGATGTCGGCACAACTTCAAAATCCTCTCCAAACCGCAGATCAGTTGCCGGTGTCGGAGGGTGATGGACGTGGTACAACTGCTCCCTCTGGGACAGAACAGTTAAAGCCAGCCGAGTCCGAGCCGCTCAGAAACCTGGCGGCGGATAGTAAGAATCCTTACGTACGAGCACATGCCAGCAGTCCAGTAGCTTGGCAGCTCTTAAATGATGATGCAGTTGGTCGAGCTAAGAGAGAGAATAAGTTGATATTCCTCAGCATAGGGTTCCTTGCTTCTCACTGTAGGTTTATGCGACAACGTAATTCTTGTGGTTTGGTCGTGCTAATACCCCTTTCAGATTGTCATCTTACGAGACAGGAATCCCTCTCTAACCCCAAAGTCGCCTCCTTGCTCAACGAGAATTTCGTGCCTATTCTCATTGATCGCGAGGAGCGGCCTGACATTGATAATATATACATGAGCTATAACCAATCCCTGAGCGGGAGCGGGGGTTGGCCTTTGAACGTCTTCCTCACGCCAGACCTAGAACCAGTCTTTAGCGGCACGTACTGGGCAGCCCCCGGTGTCCAAGATGATGTCGTGACAGAGAATGACGTGACCGAAAAGCCCCTTGACTGGCTTGTCGTTATCCAAAAGGTCCTCGATTCGTGGCTTAATGAAGAACCTCGCGTTCGTGAAGAGGCTAAGAAGATGGTGGTCGAACTGAGCCATATTTCTGCAGAGGGCACCTTGAATCACGCAGGAAATGATTTTCTACAACACGTCCCAGCATCTACTCAAGTAGAAACAACTACTTTAAGTACCGATCCTTCTCGTGAAGTAATTGGCGAGATTGACCTGGACCAGATTGAGGAGGCCTATACGCGCATCACGAGAACCTTTGACCCGATGTTCGGGGGGTTTGGCCTCCAGACTAAGTTTCTGACGACGGCGAAGCTCTCGCTACTCCTCAGGGCCACTCAATTTCCGAAAGTAGTCCAGGATGTAGTTGGACCGAATGAATGCACTTATATAAGATGTATGGCTTTCCATACTCTTCGACGCATTGCCAACGGTGCTGTTCACGATCACATAGGCGGTGGCTTTCACCGATATTCCGTTACCAGAGATTGGTCGCTGCCAGCATTCGAAAAGATGCTGATAGACAACGCTCTACTCCTCGGATTATTCCTGGACGCCTGGCTGCTATCCGGAGGCGCCGAGGATGATGAATTCGCAGACGTGGTCATCGAGCTTGCCGACTATATTACTAGCGATAGATTGCTATCGCCGAATGGTGCTTTCTTCACTAGTGAGGCAGCAGACTCATTAAACCGTAGAGGCGATACGATCACACGAAACGGTGCATACTACCTATGGACGAGAAGGGAGTTTGACGCTGTCGTTGGTGACGAAGACAGCGAAATCGCCGCTGCATACTGGGAGGTCCGCGAACATGGGAACGTTGACAGCGAACACGACCCTCACGATGAGTTTCTGAATCAAAATGCTCTGCATATTACTAAGAATTGTGCGAAGTTAAGCAAGCAAATAGGAATCTCGGAGGTCGAGGTGAAGCAACGGATCGAAGCCGCAAAGAACAAATTACGCTCCCATCGGCAAAAGGAACGAGTTCGTCCAGATATTGACAGCAAGATCGTCACATCGTATAATGGCATGACTATTGCCTCTTTGACACGAACAGCATGTGCCCTACTCAGTGGTGGCATTCATGGATCCGAACGAGGGCGAAGGTACCTAGAAATAGCCAAACGTGCGGCTACATTTATCAAGAAGGAACTTTGGGATGACAGGAAGAAAGTTCTCTATAGAATATATTCTGATGGCGAAGCAAGTATTGAAGGATTTGCTGAAGATTATGCGTATCTGATTGAAGGACTCATCGAACTTTACCAAAGCACTGGTGACGAATCCTGGCTCCAATGGGCCGATGAGTTACAGGTACTTCAGATCAAACTTTTCTATGATAGTCCTACGCCTACGCCTACGACGGCTAACGCTAGATGCGGAGCCTTCTATTCCACGGTCCTGGGCGCGCCGTACACATTACTCCGTATCAAGGATGCCATGGACACCTCACAACCGTCCATTAACGCGGTATCGGTGTCCAACCTATTCAGACTAGGCGGACTCTTGGGTGATGCGAAGTACACCTATCTAGCAAAGGAGAGCGTCAACGCCTTTAGCGTTGAGATGCTCGAACACCCCAATCTCTTTCCCGGATTATTGTGCGGTATAGTACCTTGGAAACTAGGCGGCCAGCATATGGTAGTAGTCGGAGAGAATTCCTCCCCTTCACAACTAGCAGCATTCCACCGAACCCCCCGCGCTGCGTTGTCAACGCTCCGTTACCATCTTCAAGAAAACACGGGTTCTTGGCTAAGAAATAGGGACCAGAGAATTCTTACTTTCCCACCAGAACGAGGAGTTTACACTCAGTCTACCGACGGCACGTACCAAAAGCTGGACGGATGATGACTCTACACATATTAGGCAGATCTTTGCCATACACGACATCACGCATAAGAGTTTTTCTACACCACTTCCACAAGAGAATAAGGCGACTAACTTTACGAAGTAATGGGTTCATGTTCAGTTTCTACGACGCTTTTTCTTCTTCTTCATTTATGTTCATTAAGGATCGAGGCTTTGAGGAAAGATACCACGAGGGGAGGATATGAAAGGATAAATGAGGCGTTCCTCGTTATAGGCTTCTAGGTGTATGAAGGTGTCGTTTTCGGGTTGCATTGCTCGGCGGTCGCATGAGGATAGGTTTCTGAGATAGGTCTTTGCGAGATGAATTAATACACAGCTTGCCTTTGTCCTTGTTGCCTGTCACGGTCGTATACGAGCAGATACTTTTAATAACGAACCATACTTGTACCTTACGGAGTCGCGGTTTGATAATTAAACGGTAGTAAGGCAAGTAGTCGAGAGAGAATGTGGAATTGATGCTCGTTGCCTACGCTTATCTTATACACTCTGTTAACCACCTCCTATCTCCCTCCGTAATGTCTGCTAGTACCTATGTTTAATAGGTGTGCTCTGATTCGTCCAGGACTAGGCTAGCTCATGCGTACCTAGGTAGGTAAATATCTGTACCGTAGGTAGGAGGTAAGAAGACCTAGAGGTATCTGCCATGAAAGTAAGTGGTAGGTATCATCACGGAAAAGACCTCGTTAGCTCGCATGTTATGGAAGGTTACCTGGTGGTACCTACCAGGGTAGGTAAAACCCAGGGCACGAATACTAGGAAGTAGGTAGATACACCACAATCTCTTTCTCTCTTCTTTTTTTTCTTACCGTAACCCGTTAAAGGTACCAGGTACGTAGACCTCAGTTTGATAAAAATTACCTACGGTAGGCATCATGGATAGGTAGGTACCTACCGGTCGGAAGGCGAAGAAGAGACATTATTCCTGCGCTCTTTTTACTTTTCTCTCTCTCTCTCTCTCTCTCTCTCTCTCTTTATGGTATCTTACCTAGGTACCTTACTTAGGGGTAGGTAAGATTTTCTTGCATTTCACTATGGTATTTCATTAAGATTATATTTGTTATTGTTATTGTTGTTATTGCTGTTGTTTTATTCGTTATAAGACGAAAAGAAGAAAAGAGAGACAGAGAGAAAGAAAAAAAAAGGGACTGGGTATCTAATTCTATAGGAAATATTCATCAAGAATATCGTAGAAGATAAGAGGTGAGGCTCACAGTAAGGTAAGGGTGTAAAGCCATTTTTTCTACCTGGTTGTTCGGAAAAAAAAAGGGGGGGGGGGGGGGGAAGGAAAGAAGAATAGGTTAAGTCTCCCGGAAGGTGGAGGATAGGTACCAGGCATGTTAGGGTAGGGTAGGGTAGGGGAGAGTAAGATACATAGAAAGAGTAAGTTTAGACAGGGTAGAATAGAACGGATGGAAAAAAGGGGATTAGACGGGACAAGACAGGATAATCGATGACTTTGAGCGTTGATGTAAATGAATAAGTAATTATAATATTTCCTTATTCTCCCATCTTTCTCTTTCAACACGACTAACCCCCCCCTCGATACACCTAGTAAGTAGGTAAGCTCCTGGCGTTGCATTGCTGCTATTCTTTCCTTCCCCCCCTCCTTGACACCGACGTTGGGTTCCCCGTAGAAGCAGAATATTTGGTTTGTTTTACAAATGGAAATAAGTCAAGCCCCTCAGTATGAACGGAACTCCGTCCATGCATCATAATGCGTGGCTCATCTGCTACCCCCGAAGCATGATGCGTAGATACCACTTCCCCCGGTCCCCATTTGAGCCGTTCGCATCAAGGCAGATGATCTAGATTGCGTATGTACAGCTCGATCGTTATACCGCACATCGCAGCGCCGTTAGAAGTATTCCATCAGGTTTTTGCTACTCCGCCCCCAGCCGCAGGTTTCCTATTCATCAGGTTGCCAAAGAACTTGGCTAGCGTGTCTGTATCCACTTGCGCCGTGCTCTCTTCCAGTTGTGACTCTTCATCTAGGTGGGGCTCAGGAGACTGACCGTAGGCCTGGCGGTCCTGTTGATGGGTTAGCTATGCCTGTCTGGTATTCTTCAAGGAGGATTTGATTATAACGTACCTTAAGCCGCTGTACCATGTCGTCAGCATCTACCTGGATGCCACCCATATTAAACTGTACTGGGCCGATGTGATCACTAATCATGTCATCCGTTGACGCTTGTGTGAACGAATTTTCTTTGCCAGTTTTCTCGTCTAGTTTCTTTTGCTGTTCAAGCCGCTCTAACTGATTGGCGAGGAAAGCTTGCGTGTCCACCGAGGGGACCTCCAATTTATTCGTATCCTGCTTACTCTTGGATATGTGCAAGGAGTCCAGACTTGAATCCTGGACCTGTTGTTCGTAAAATGAGACAGCCGACAATTCACCTTCATCTATCCCATTCGCTTTTGGATCAATTTGATTATTGATATCATTCGTTGGATCGATCTTAGATACGGGGAGAGGTCGACTGAGATCTTCTGACCAACCCTCGCTCACATTCTCAACATCAAACCCGTCTCGCAACACCCGGATCTTCCCCCAAGAGTCCCAGTTTGGAGGAACTACAATCTTGTCTCGATCGATGACATTAGCCTTAAGGGGGGCGCGTTTAAGTAGCGAGTGAATCCCGAGACTGGCGTGAACGAGACTTTGTAGAGGGGAGGCCATCGAAGGTGTCGTATAAATGAGAGAAGCGCCGTCTAGTGATATGTTAGTAAGATACACGATGATTAGGCTGTGTATTAACAACATACGTCTTAATAAGACTGTTCTTAAATATTGGAGCACAAGGTCGAACTTTTCTTCCTTCCATGCCTGAGTCTTTTCTAAATAGTCTATCCTCTCCGACTAATGAGCATCAAAGGGGGTCAGTTTCGGATTCGCAATTTAGCTTCATACAACTTTATAACTTACGTTCTGGCACACGACACAGAGTGGCAAGCCGAGGGCATCTTCCCACTCCCCCGGACCGAGTGGTAGAGCGACATCTCCTTCCGCAGCTACCGCGCCTGTGCCGTCCAAATTCACGGAGCCGCCCGTTCGACCGCGCTCTCTCCAGCTGATCATGGCTTCTTCCATTGTATCCGTGCATTCGGGGCTGAGGGACATGAGAACGGCTCGTAACAGTAAGAGCCATTCTCGTAATTGTCGCATCCATAACCAAGGCTCTGACCAGTCGAGCAATATTACTATTAACGTATTCGGGATCGACTGAGGGGTGAGAAGGGGTTTGATGAGTTTGGTAAAGGTCGGTGCGGGACTAGTGAGTAGATAGAGGGATATGCGTGCTAAGATGTCTGATCTTCTTGTTAGCGATAGAGTGTTTAGAATAGTTTGATCTATAGCTGACCTAACCTTCTTGATCTGCGTCCAAGACATTATAATAGGTATATCCAAGAGCAAAACTGTTGGCTACCGGGGGCGTCTTCTGATTATTCCGGTCTATATTCTTTCGTCCTTCGTTTGTCGACAGCGCCTCGAGGAAATCTCTCTGGGAATCGACGGAACCCCCTGAGATGTGGTCAGTCGCAGGTCCGGAAGCGATGAGGTTAGATTGGTGATCATGTCCGTACCGAGAACCAACAAGTTCTTCTCAGGTAATCTCTTGCCACTGGCGACAGAGTCGAGCATAGAGCTCCACATGTCCTTCTTCTGATCATCCTTCTTTCCCTCCGAACCGGTACCGGTCCCGACCGAGGTACTCGTATAGGTGGAGAACCGGTTCGAATTGGCCGTCATGTTTGATTCTGGCCGACTGGAAGCATTGGGGATGATCTGAATGCGCTTGCGAATAGGTATAGCGTAACTTGAGGCGCGATAATATTTGTTGTTGCGGTCGCGATAGTTGCTAGTCTTTTTTCTTTCTTTTTTATGGAAGCGTGTCTTAAGATCGAAGTCGTTTCGTAAGATGAAATCGCGTTTTTTTAGCTATAGAATGATGGGACAAGACGGGGAAATGACGATGATTTTCTTTTCTTTTCGTCCCGTCTCGTCTCGTCTTCGTCTCTTTGCTTTTCTTTTCTTTTTCTTCACCTCTTTTATGCACGTACGTTACAAAATGAGACACGCGAAATAAATTAAAGGAGGGTTTTCTCGTGTTTGGACGATGAGCAAAGGCTCGATATGAAAAAAGCGAAATAGTTCGATATTCTGTAGGCTTGTCTTATTTCGCCAGCGATTTTCGATTGCAATGTAGTAAATTTATTTTAAATTATTATTTTATTCCCTTTTGAAGAAAAAGCTCCCAGGTGCCAGGTTCAAGTTGCCAGGTCCAAATAAATTGTTGAAAGGTAACGGAGACAAAGTCAAAGGCCTAGACTAATCCTCGTCCTTACTGGGGTCCATTTTAGTGGAGTCCCATTTAGGTGTCAACGGTCCGACATTTGCCCAGCACAGGGGTAGCTGCAGCGTTGCTATAGTACCTAGTAAGGTTTATGTATGTACTACGTTAAATACCTTCAGAGATGATAGCTCCGTCATAGGAGGGAAGAAGTAAGTAAGTACAGGTACCACCTACATTTACTATCATGCATCTAATTGCATTTGCATAGTATCTGGTATGCACGTAAAGACTATAATCAATCATATATGTACATGTATTTCTATTGATTTTATCGGCAACGATACGGATATACTTTTCAAATTTGACCTTCTTCAACATCGTTGGATGCGACATCATGAACCAAATACGAGCCATCCAAGCGCTCAATAAGCGTGAGATCGAGAACGGAGTGTAAGTTTTTCATTTGCCTTCCCTCTTCCCTTTTAAAACCCTCGCGTTCGCATCCGCATCAGATACCAACTGACGAACGACACAAAACACAGATCGCCCGAGGCGTCCTGGCACACCGACTACCGCGACACCGCCTTCGTCAACTTCGGCGGCCTGCCCTACGAGCTGTCCGAGGGCGACATCATCACCATCTTCTCCCAGTACGGCGAGCCCGTCTTCCTGAAGCTCGCGCGCGACAAGGAGACGGGCCGGAGCAAGGGCTTCGGCTGGCTCAAGTACGAGGATCAGCGCAGCACCGACCTCGCTGTCGACAACCTCGGCGGCGCTGAGATCAACGGCCGCCTCGTCCGCGTCGACCACGCCCGCTACAAGCCCCGCGACGACGAGGACCCCGAACAGTTCAAGGTCGGCTGGGAGGACGTCGCGCGCCGCGAGAAGGTCGCCGCTAACAACGGTGGTGGGGAGAGCAGCGCCGAGGAGGAAAGCGCCGAGGAAGAAGAAGAAGAGAAGCGGCCGATGCTCAAAGAAGAACAAGAGCTAGCGCAGCTGATTGAAGACCACGATGAGGATGATCCTATGAAGGGCTTCCTCATTGAGGAGAAGAAGAAAGAAGTCGAGCGAGCGTTGGTGAAATACGGCGGGCGTAAAGAACGGAGGGATGGGAAAGATAAATATCGTCATCACCACCATCACCACCATCATCGCACCCATCATCGATCCAGGAAAGACGAAAGAGATGATGAGGAGCGTGATCGCCGCGGGAGGTCTAGGCGGGAGGAGACCCCGGTTACTAGGGGAAGTCGAGAACGGGACGAAACTCCCCCGAGACGAAGAGACGACTCTACGGAACGGGAGCGGAGGAGACGGAATGACGACCGTGACCGCGACCGGCGCCGCGACAGAGATCGGGGAAGAGACCGGGATGACAGGGACAGTCACACAAAGCTTTCTCGCCGGCATGAGGACGAAGACAATGATCACAAGAGTAGACGGAGGAGTAGAAGTAGATCTCCGCGTTCGTATAGAGATTGACGAGGCTGCCTAATCGCTCAAATAAAATATACCCCTTCCCATTCAAAGTTCAACGCTGCGTAAGATGGCCACGCCGGCACGTATCCTAGTGCTCGGTGATTCGTAACGCCTGCCTGACCCGGGTGAACGCCGAACTCCCCAAGTCCGTATACTCCTTCACACACGCAGATTTCCCATGTCCGGCTTAAAAATCAATATTTCCCGACTCGACTTCTCGGATCTGCTAGCCAGTAAAGGAGCTTGTGATCTGGGTCATGCTCGTAATAATCCTTAAGCTCGCCCTAATTCCCTAAGTATTTTTTCCAGCCCTCCCTCACGATCACGGAGTGGCCGTCTTCCCCCTCCTTGAGCACGAATTTCTCCCATCGCGCGTCTTGCCCGGCGCCCACCACGATCAGGGTGCTTTCGTCTACCCAGCCGATTACCCCCTTTATTGGCCTACTAGTACCCAGCACAGGACTCTCCGCAAACTGCTTCGAGGTAGGGAGGAGGGGCTCCTCGCCCGTCTCGAACGGCGCAGAGGTGAAAGAGTAGACGTCGGAGAAGGGACCGAAGGGGATATTGCTCAGGATTCCCCATTTATTCTTAGATTCCGCGCCTACGTTGCTTCCGATGCTTGGAGGAGGAGAGTTCGACCCGAACTTTCGCGGGTTGGGAACATCGAATATATGCAAACTCCCCTTATCCGAAGTGCAGGCTAACATATTCCCTGATGGACTGAAGCGCAGAGAATATATAGAAGCAGATTCGCTACCACGACGTCGCTCACCAAGCTTCGCACAACTACTTGTGGAGAAGATGCGAATGATGGTACCCTGTAAAAACAGATTAGGATAGTGAGATGTGTACCCAGACATCGTATTCACATACCTTCTCACTCGCTGTTGCAAGCAGTTCCCCGTCTGAACTTAACTGCAACGCCCGTAAGCTTGAAGAGTGTGCGGGGATGATGCTGACGCTATCAGTCGCCAGCTGTACGACCTGGACCTGACCGGGCGTCCTACCCGGGAAAACCAGATACTTTTCGGTCAGACAGCAAAGGCCTAGAATATTGTCTGCCGTCTCATATTTACCTAATGGTGTTGGGGGTTTGTGGAAGGCAAATACGCGTATGGCGTTCTGTAGGACGACGGCAATCCTCGTCTTAGAGATCTGTACGCCTCGAACAGCGGTCAAAGTGGCTAACTCAAGGGCTATCTTGCCTTTGCTATCGTCCCATATTATTGCTTTGTTCTGAGGGAACTTGGGTGAGCGGCCGCCACCGACGAGAGCAAGGTAATTGGCGTTACCCATCATCTGGACTAACCCAAGGCCAGCATTGAAGACTATCACATATCAGGTTGAGGTTTACCCTTATAGGAAAGGATAGTCATGATAACCTACCTCTTGCGGTCTGGATCTGGCAAGAGTTTGAGAGGAAGACTATAAAAGCGTGTAAGTGATAAGGATACGTTATATGGTAGGGGATGAGTGTATATGAGAGATCAATATCATACTGCAAAATCCTGAATCTAGTCCGACAACAAACCGACTTGCGTCATTGTTGAAAGTGACTGAAAGAGCAGCATGCTCACTAGGAGTCTCAATAACTGGTCGGGTGTTCATGATTGTCTCTTGATAAGCTCTACGTTGGTACTGATGACAGTGCCGAGCAACGGAAGACTAGCGAAAGAAGACCACGACCACGACCACGACCACGATCACGATCACAGCCACGACCTACGAAACGAATGAGATAAAACGAGGTAGAAATGCCGAATTCGATGCCGAGCATCAAAGGGAACCGGGTAGTTCAAGCAAAGTTTCGGTATCCCAGATCATCGCTATGTCGCACATTCGTGAATATTTCCCGTCTGAAGACTGAAGATGTCTCGAATGAATGGACCTAACCACTATAATCTGTCACTAAAAAAATCGAATGTATTGTATTGAATTGTATTGTATAATGATAGGCGGTCAGTTTAACCCAAAGGTTGATGGAAGACCGATGAAAGATGAGAAAGAATAGTTGAGAGTTGAGGTATGTATGACAGAAGAATAGAAGAATGATACAAGGCTTGGAGGATGGAATATCGGCTCTAAAATCTATCGATACAATTTGAGTTTAATAGCATAAGCCGTTTAGCACTGAGGGATGTCCTGAGACGTTGACTAAGTACATATGTATGGCATGGAAGCTTAGCTTCTAGCTTACGTAGTAGGCTGTTTAATGTATTATGTTGTACGCAGTACGAGAGTTTGAGTGGATTCTTACACTTAGTAGGTACATCCTGGATTGTATGTTGCGCACATGCAGGTAAAGTACTCCGTACACGTGAGAGTTCCATGGGTACCGTAACTTCGAGTTATAAGTATAACGTAAAAGAGGAAGGTGCACGGTTCATGTTCGAGATCATTATGGGCTGGATTTGATATATGTTTCTTGGTACTTCAATACATGTCATATACGTAGTACGTGCATACATGAAGTCTATAAGTCCTGTTTATAAATCTATATATGTACGTAACACTTGAAGTTCGACCGACATCTGCACCTGTCTTCACCTGTCTTTGAAAACTACCTGTATGTACACTAGTATAAAAAGACCATGGAGTATAGTGCACGTAGTAGAACTTTGGAAGTTACGGTTGAAGAATTGCGCGGAAGTGGAACGAGTACGAGAATACCCTAACAATTAAATCCATCTCCGCCTTCCCTATTGCGTCTCCAGCCTCGTGTTATTTTAGTACGGGGAAAGTAGTACTCTGTAATTGTAGGTACATACTTCCATGCTACGACGCACTTACAAGATTTATAGATGCATGATGTGTTTATACTTCTAAACGGAAGTACCTAGGTACAAGTGATTAGTTTAGGTACCCTTAACAAACTTGAAGTAAATATCAAGCTTGAGCCCCTGAATTCGGGAGCACAGGTGATCCGTGCTCTCATTTGATGCCCTTCTAGTGGTCCCATTACCCCTGTCGGGTACCCGTCTACAAGCAACGATTTTGTAGTGGTGAAATTGCACATTTTTTTTCTGGAGATAGGGAAGGAGAGAGCCAAAGCCATCGACAACTTTGGTGAAGCGAAACCCGAACATTTCCAACTCAAATCTTCTTTAGTTTCTTCCCTTTTTTTTTTTTTTTCCTCAACACCCAGTTCTCAGCTCCCAGTTCCAGTTCCATTTCCATTTCCATTTCCCAAGTTACGATCCCCTCTCCTTTTATTACCATCACCCCGTTTCGAGATACCCCCCTCCATTTGCGAAGATCTGGTTTGTTTGACGAGTCTTACCATCGTCAATCATCGTAATTTCAATTCATTTACTAGCCGACCTAATCATTCCCAATTGCACGACCGCAAGAACTTTAGCCTAATATGTCGTCCCCAGCGGTGAGCCTCTCCTATCACACACATGTGCACACACATATACGCACACTACAACCAAGTGACGCTACGTTTAATGTTCCTATGTTTGCATTCCGCGTCGTCATTTCGTCTTTTTGTCCTACTCAAAACTTCTCCTTAACCCATATGTTGTTTACTCTCTCATGGGTGTAGTTGCTAACTTGCCACGATGCGTTCCCAGAAGATGATGCGCCGGAAGAAGAACGTGAAGAAGGGAATCCAGTTCTGCCTGATGGTTTGTGGTGCTTCTGGAACAGGTATATATTTCCTCCCCAACGCCTTGACGCGTGAAACATGCCGCTCCAGGCCATCGTCCATCACATAAGACTCTTTACCATTGATCATTCAGCTGATCATCGCTATCGGCTTATAGGCAGAACGACTTTCGTAAACACTCTGTGCAGCAAGGGCGTCTTGGCTCATAAGGAATCCGATGACGCTGACGCTGCCCATGTTGAGGATGGTGTCAAGATTAAGCCCATCACCGTCGGTTAGTTGACAGGATATCTCGATAAATATTGATGAACTTCTAATGGTTTCGTGTTAGAGCTTGAATTGGATGAAGAGGGTACTCGCATCTCTTTGACCATCGTTGATACCCCTGGCTTTGGTGACCAGATTGACAACGAGGCAAGGTATGGCTTAATGTTTGAGGATAATGTCCGCTACGATCACTAACACTATCAACCTCTAGCTTCTCAGAAATTGTCGGATATCTCGAGAGACAGTATGACGATATCTTGGCCGAGGAATCGCGTATCAAGCGAAACCCCAGATTTAGGGACAACCGAGTGCATGCTATGCTGTATTTCATTACCCCCACTGGTCATGGGTATGTGTTATATTCCTAGTGTCGTCGCTGTCTGCTTATAGTATATCTAGTCTCCGGGAGCTCGATATTGAACTGATGAAGCGCCTCGCCCCTCGTGTCAACGTCATCCCCGTCATTGGCCGGGCTGACTCTCTTACCCCGGCCGAGCTAGCTGAATCGAAGAAGCTTGTAATGGAGGATATCGAACATTACCGAATCCCCGTCTATAACTTCCCCTACGATATCGAGGAGGATGACGAGGATACGGTTGAAGAGAATGCCGAGCTTCGAGGCCTTATGCCCTTCGCCATAGTTGGCTCCGAAGAGGTTATCGAGATCGGTGGTCGTAAAGTCCGAGCTCGACAGTATCCTTGGGGTGTGGTGGAGGTAGACAACCCCCGACACTCTGATTTCTTGGCCATTCGATCGGCCCTTCTCCACAGCCATCTGGCTGATCTGAAGGAAATCACCCACGATTTCCTTTACGAGAATTATCGTACCGAGAAGCTCAGTAAGAGCGTCGAGGGTGGTACTGGAGTGTGAGTTTCGACTTCGGAATCGCTCGGGTGTTGTTTATGCTAACCCAACAGCCACAGTGACTCCTCCATGAACCCCGAGGATCTAGCCTCCCAATCTGTCCGCCTAAAGGAAGAACAACTCCGTCGTGAAGAGGAGAAGCTTCGTGAGATTGAAGTCAAGGTCCAACGCGAGATCAACGAAAAGCGACAGGAACTCTTGGCTCGCGAATCTCAATTACGCGAAATCGAGGCCAGAATGGCACGAGAAGCCGCCGCTACTTCGAGCACGCCGGAAGCAAATGGTGATCAAGACGGCAACTAGATTGTTTGCAACATATGCTCTATCTTGCTTCTGGTATAATAACACTGGCCGGGGCAGTTCAAGTTGTGGCGTTGGGTGTTTGATATCCCTAGTTGCCGCTCACCTTTTACCGATGACATTCGACATGATGCGTTATATGAAAATTGAGCAAAGCTAATGGCAGCGCAGGAGGCGCGAATCACAAGGGCTTGGTGAACTTGTCAGGAATAAAAAGAGCTGGGCGGAATTGATATCCCCTACTATGATTACATGCCCAATTTTCGGAAGAGGGATGATGACGGTGCAGTGGGGGAAGAGCACAACATTATCTTCCCAATTTTTTATATCTGTCGAGACATCATTCTGTGGACAAGCTAAAGGCGGCGGAGACGACGAGTTCACCTGCCCTAATATCTTTTGCGAGTCGATGTCCGTTTTGCTACTTGCAACCTGCGTAGCCCTCTTTCTACTTTCATGCCCTTTTCTCTCCTAGTATTAGTGCCTTCTAATTCAGATATCAATACGAGTTTTCCTTGATATCTACCACCGGTATGGTCACCTCACGTCTTCGCTTTCAGCTTGCTATAGTATTACTATGTCCTATAACATGAACTTATTAATACTATGTAAAGCTCCTATAATCTGTATTCTCATTAGGTATTATTGAGTGAGTCTTAGTATTGTTCGTAATAGCTTCACAATTATCTCTAGCCTACCAGTAGAAGAAATAGGTTTACTTACCTACTTGTCGAAATAAAAGGGGTAATTTAGAGGCTTATTACACGACAACAAGCTGCGTATAGGTACTTACCATGACCTAACTGCTACCAGGAGCTAATCTTAGAAATACTTAGGTATATATCCGTCACACGATGCAGAGAACCAGTAAGAATACCTGAGTAGAGGTAACCTTTTTCTTGAGTACTACCTAGAACTACGTTCTCCTCCATCGCCATCCTACCAACCCGACCAAACACATATAATATAATAAAAAAAAGCCAAAGAAAAAAAAAAGAAAGGGGTGGGGGAAAAAAATAATACACGGGTTTGGCGCCTAGATAACCTGAAGACGTTGATTTAAGAAGTTCCTAGGACGCTGTATTTTTTTTCTCGTAGAAAAAAAAAAAAAGAAAAGAGAAATTAAGAAAAAAAAGAAAGAGGAAGGAAGAGGGGGAAAAAAAAGTCCTTGGTCCATGCATGATGATAGCCTAGCCTGGCTTAGCTGTCTACCCCGTACCGCGCGTCCATATCCTACTGAATCGGTTTTTTTGTTCTTTTTAATTTTTGTCCGTTTGTCTAGCTCGGATCTAGTTGTTGTTCTGGTTGTTCATTATGCGGAGGATGGCGAGGAAGAGGTTGATGACGTCCAGGTACAGGCTGATCGCGGCGGCGATCTCCTCCTCGACGTGGTGCTTGCGCATGACGAGCTGGGTGTCGACGAGGATGTACGCGGAGAAGACGAGGGCGGCCAGGCCACCGTAGACGAGCTCGCCGATGGGGAAGAAGACGGTCATGAAGCCGAACAGGAGCAGGCCCCAGAGCGCGCCGAACAGGTAGGGCATCCAGGACGTGAAGTCGTACTTGGTCTGGCAGGCGAACAGCGTGAGGAAGACGAAGATGCCGCCGGTGAGGGCGACGGCGCTGAGCACGACTTGCGTGTTGTAGAAGGAGACGATGACCGAGATGGTGTAGGCTTCGAGGAGCGTGAAACCGGAGAGGAAGAGGAGGTTTGTCGGGTAAGACTTGCGTTTCCAGTACGTCAGGAACATGAAGCCGATGGAACCGATGAGCTGCACGTATTGTTATGTTAGTGTTTTATTTTATCGATACATATACTATGGCCTTTCACAGGGAAAAAAACGTTGTAGACGTCACATACCGAAACCCAGACCAAACCCGGATGCGACTGGATCCATTTTCTGTAATCCGAACTGACGAAACTGGCGCCGCTGACGACGGCCGTGACTAGTAGCTGAGCCGTGAGGATGGTGTAGACTTTGCGGATGAACTGGTTGCGGATGTCGATGGTGGCCTCGGCGACTGATCCACCGAACTTGAAGTCGTCGGGGATGTTGTCCTCGCTGGTACGCGGCGACGCGCCAAAGATGTCGGGGGATGCGCTGTTGTTATTGACTTCAGCCTGCTGATAGGACGGAGGAGCCTGCGACCAGGTACCAGCGTCCGGGTCCTGAGTGGGCGCCGGTGCATACTTGGTGTTAGCGGCCATCGTGTATGATCGCGAGTTTCTCTATTCGATGGGAAAATGTAAGTCTTGTCGATATTGTTGATGGACAAAAGAAAGGAAAGGTAAGGTAAGGTAAGGAAAGGAAAGGAATGGAAAAGATTGGCGCTGATGAGAGGATGTGGTTTAGGTGAGAGGCGAATGATGTGAATGATGACTTTGTCAATTTCTTGTAAGGCAGCGCAAATAGCCAGCGAATCGCGGGGCGTTGTCTTAGGTAATAGCCGTTTACATGTGGTCATAGAGTGGGCCGTGTCATTTTCCAACAGCTTCTAGTGATCCACTATTATTATCAGTATGATTGGCTGTAGATTATTACATAACAACCAATTGTCCTGGTCAAAGCTCATCTTAGATTCAACTCAAAAGTGCGGGGCGCACGCGGCATAGAGAAGTTGGTTCGATTAATTTTGATGTATGTCTCAGTTGTGTACCTCCATATCTTCAGTAATATACATCGATACCTACCCCATAACCATGTAAGGGTTATTAAGCAGCCAATCATTATTATCCTGTTATAATATCAGAAAGACAAGAGAATTGCTTTATTTATCTTGTATTTATTATGTTTATGTAGTCGGTTTGTAGATACCTGAATTATTACAAGATGAAGAACTAATTCCTGAAAATCTCTCATCTGTCGATTGAGATGACTTTTCGGACAGCAATGCATATATCCGCATAGTCTCCCCGCTCGTAGGAGTTTTCGGAGAATAACATGGTAAAGGTATGAGAACGTCTGATATGCCGTTGTGCGCAATTCAACGGGGCTCATTCGTCAGAATATCTGTGGATAAGTGACGGGAAAGGCAAGCTATGCAGGCAAGCCGTGAAGTTAGAGAGGAGCTCGTTCATTTCTATTGGCCAATCCGTTAGACATGTCCGCAAAAAAGGTAGCTTGCTGTAAGATAGGGAGTATCGATGATGGGAAGTAAAGAGAGGAATAGAAATTTTAACACTTTTTTTTAAGAAAAGAACTCTATGCATTAGATCCTCTGAAACGAGGTTTGATACAAGCTCAAAACTCTCATAATTTGTTATAGGTAATGACAAACCTGAAATAGTAGTAGAAGGTATGGAAACAAGCAAGCGCGAAGATATGTCGAGACTTTTTAAGAAGAAAAAAAAATAGTCGCCAGATACATGCATACCCTAGGTACCTATATGTAGGTATAGGAGGTATAGGAGGTACGGAAGTTCAATGTTGATAACAGTCAACGAACCATGCTTATATTTGATAGGTATCTAATACCTGCAATTAAGCTATTGATCCAGCTACATGCTCCGATCTACATTAACATCTAAGCATACGCATACACACATACATATATATGCCCTCAACAAAAAAAACAAAGCTGAGGTTGAATACTACCCTATTTATTAAAGAAAATAGACCAGCATCCATATAGATCGCTGATCCATCTCTTAAAACAAATTACTATTTTCCCTATCAACCTAGTACCACGGACATATAAGAGGTACCTACGGTAGGTACTTTACTATATAGTATTACACCATGTAAACGATAGATAATACAAGTGGATATACACTACGTACCTACATGTAGGTATGTATACCCAGGTAACACACGTGCATTGAAAGAACGGGGCGTTCTTGGCTACATATGTACTGAGAGGGGTCCCCTATCCCCCCCCATCATTAAACAATAAGGAACCTTACGACAAGAGTTAGTTAAGTCCCACTACCCCTTGTTCTACAGGTCCCCTACCCTACCTTCATACCCTACTAGGAAAGTACCTAGCTTAATCACCCCTCCTCCCTTTTCCTCTACACCGCTCTGACCGCCCCATCCCCGAGTTTGAACCTGGGTTTATTACATAGTGAAAAAGAAAAAGGGAAAAAGGAAAAAAATAATAAAATAAAAAATAAAAAAAACTTGCAGCTTTACTTTTACGGATCCACCTTCAGTCGAACATCTTCAAAAATCACTTCATCTCAGTTCAATCCAGGCCCGTCCTAGTGGTTCCGATTAACTCAATGTCTCTCGTATACTACTAGGTTTAATAGGTACTCGAAGACGTACTATACACATTCGTTATTTATTTATTATTTTTTCCCTTCTTCTTCTTAGTCTTCTTCTTCCTTTTGAAGAGGAAAAGAGAGGAAAAGAGAGTGGAAAAGAAAGAGAGAGAAAAAAAGATTGAAGGAGAAAAAAGTGTGTGATGATTTAATCGTTTACGGATTTTATTATTCGTACTCTTACACCGCTATCCTCCTCACCTGCCAATCGCTAAGTTTGTGTGAAGCATTTTATTTTATTGTATATCACTGGTTCTTTCGATTCTTTCGAGAGGTCCCCGCGGATCCCGTCCCGTCACCGACATATCCGTATCTGATTTGCATATTTGTGCCTTTCGACCATCTTCATCGGGCTTTTTTTTAACAGGCACGTCAGGTCGAACAAAGTCGAACATGAATGAACCCGCAGCAGCCCATGTTGCTGCTACTACAGCTACTACAGCCACCACAGCTACCACAGATCTTGGGAACACGACAAATTCAGCTGTAACCATGGATCCCCTGATCGAGAAGGTCAACAAGGTCGAAAAGGTCGACAAGCTTAAAACCAGCACAACAAGGCCCTCGATACACTCACGGAGCTCAATGAATGGCCCGTTGTATATGCAGACTAGCAACAACAAGGTCTTGATCCGGAGAGTCAAGAGGAAAGGTGGCGGTACTATGAGGGGCCTAGCCCGTTGGTTCCTCGACAATCAAATTGGTATGTCATCGCCGTCGTCTGTTAAGTCTACCTTGGCCATCAGCCTGTTCTCTGAACCTACCTCCTATCAAGAGGCATGTAAAGCAAGACGTATAGTGTCTTGTTGAGGGTTCTGTTCCACGACAGGAACATTGCGTCGCTAGTACCGCGTCGACAGCTACGTTTCCTGTGCGCTCTCAGTCGCCGCTAATTCGTTCACCATCATGCAGGCCTCTCATTCAATCTTATTACTCTCATCTTTCTCGCCCACCTATGTCTACCGAGAGCGCGCCCTCACACCTCTAAATTCTTCACTATCTCATATTATAATCCGGAGTCGGGCAAATATGCGCTTGGGTCAAACGACTATCATTTCATTGCCTTCTGCATAATCCTCTTCACTGGACTCCGTGCTAGCCTGATGGAACATGTGCTAGCTCCGCTAGCTAGGCATTGGGGAATCACTAAGAGAAAAATGATCACGAGATTCTCGGAGCAGGCTTGGATGATGATCTACTACTGTGTTTTTTGGAGCCTTGGCATGGTATGAGAAAGCCCCAAGTGTTACGAGTCTAGGCTTGACGCACAACTACGCCGATCCAACTTTAGCCAGTATATTAACTATTATAATAGTATCTCTACGCCAAGTCTCCTTACTTTCTGAACATGAGAGAGCTCTGGACCAACTGGCCGGATAGGGAACTTAGTGGCCTCATGAAGGCCTATATGCTGGCACAATGGGCTTTCTGGGTACAGCAAGTCCTAGTCATCCACATCGAGGAGCGAAGAAAGGACCATTGGCAAATGTTAACTCATCACTTCATCACCATCACGCTCATCTCTACCTCTTACTGTTATCATCATACCCGGGTCGGCAATCTCATCCTTGTTCTTATGGATGTGGCTGACTTATTTCTTCCGGTGAGTTAAGGTTATCCCCTCCCAAAGTTAGCAAGTCTGTTTTGCTCGTGGCTGATCTGAAGTAGCTGGCCAAATGCTTAAAATACCTGGGCTTCTCCAAGTTATGTGACGCCATATTCGTAGTTTTTATGGTGTCGTGGTTCGTTGCTCGACACATATTTTACCCGTTGACTTGCTACAGCATTTACAGGGATGTACCCGAGCTCGTTGGTTGGGGCTGTTACCACGGCGTCAACTCAAATCTGACAGGACCCTTCCCCATTCCAGATGGATGGGCTCATTATTTCGAGCCGTTCAGCAATCCCAAGGGCACAGTGTGTTTCTCGCAGCCTATACAGTTAGGCTTCTTATACGGCCTGCTCAGTCTCCAGGTCCTTACCATTTTTTGGTTCCTCATGATTATTCAGGTCGCCGTCCGTGTTATCAAGGGTGACGGTGCTGATGATACTAGGAGTGATGACGAGGAAGAACAAGAAAAGGAGGAAGAGGAGTTCGAGTACGAGGAAGCACAGCCGCTCGAGGAAGAAGTCGGGGTCGAGTCCATTGATTTAAAGGGATGGGAGCGTCGGTCAGGCGTTAAAAGGGGCGCGGCGTCTTCTGGTGTCAGTTTGCCCGGCCACAGCGATCGTAAGGAGTTGCTCGGTCGCATTGGCTGCGAGAAGCAGGTCGACTGATACATGGACGCAATAACTCTATCGCGGCGCTTGATTTATGGTGATTGGCAGGTCCCTTTTCCATCAAAGCGGCCGCCAGGAGAGATATCACACTATGAACTCAGGAGCGATTGCGCTGGGGTGGTCGGATAGTTAAGGTCACAAAAGTTTGGCGTGGCAATCTTCTTGTCTTGTTCATATGGTGGTCGATCTTGGAACGGTATCCAAGCACACACACACCCACACACACACACTACTACACTGGGCTGAGGAAGGTGGGAGAATTATCTGCGCTAAACCGGCATATATAGGTTTAGGTAGATTTGGAATTTAGTAACCATACCCTTTTCCGTATCTGTTAAAAAATGGTAATGCTTTTGCATAATGTTTTGTTCTGAGCGTTGGCCTGGTACCGATGACATATTCTTATACCTTTTTTGAACACAGTTTTCGAACCATCATCCTTCTTGAGAGAGCACAGTTCTTACTCAACCATGAGCCATGAACTATGAGCCATGAACTATGAACCATGAACCGTGCATGGTCGCTTATCGCACCAGTGAGACCTAAGTATGACGCCAAACTTTCTTAAGCTGTCCTCAGCGCAACTGCGCACAACTACGCTTGGTGTTTCTATGGCACCGTGAAGCTGTAAGTTTCTGCCTAAAGACGATCAGAATGGCTACTAATGAACCTTGTTGTGTCAAAGCTGTATCAATATACTTGCTATAGTGGCTTGAGGCCTTCTCGACAGGTCTTAGCTTTGTGCCATCATGACCACTAAGTCAACTCCCCTGAACTCAAAATCAACAATAATAAACTCAGACGGTATTAGAGGAGACTGACCTAGCTGACTTAATTAATCTGACTGATTAGGAAGCGATGCTATTCTTTGACGCCCCCGGCTCAGGGGCTCAGGGGGGGCTAAGAACTCTAAATCAATAGAAGGCGAAGGGATTTGAGTTCACGTACCTGTTTTAGAGGAAAGTGCTATTACTCTCTGATAATAAAAATTTTGTTGAAATCGCGAGCATCCCGCAACTTCCCCCAAACCACGTTGTTTTTGATTTTGATTTTGTATCCTTTTTTTATTTTTTATTGTTTTTTTCATTCTTCTTTTCACAAAACTTCAACCTCGTTTATACGAACCCTTTCCATACCTACCTACTTAATAATGCCCCCTTTCTATTTCAACGTCTCAGACGAGGCCGGCAGTGGCTCGGATACGCCGCATAACTCAGTCGATGAGGCACTGCTGAGGACACCTGGGAGTTGGCCGGTAATCCCACATTACCAAAGACGTTCTAGGTCTAGGCCTTCTTCAAGATCCGAGGAGGCGAAAGACAATGCAACAACTATCGCCGAACTCAAGGAAGAGCTTGAGAAAGCGAACAAGTCCATAAAGAGTCTGGAGCAAGACTTGCAGTTCAACTCCGGAGCGGCAGAGAAGGTCACATCCTCGCTACTTCGACGATTAGCTGGTCTCAGAGACGCCTTGAGGCGAAGCGAGGTGGAACGCGAGACGGAGGCCATAAATTATGAACAAGCCAACAAAACAGCAGAGATACTGTACAAAGCGCTCTGTAAAGATAGGGCTGATCTTCGATGTAAGGTCAAAGCCCACCAACAAATATCTGCCGCTCTCGAGGAAAGCTTGAACGCTACGACGAAGGCCATCTATAATGAAGAGGCAAGAGGCCAGGAAGTTTCGGCACTGCGCGAAGAGCTCAGGATATCACGGAAGGTGATCCACGAGGAACGCGATATTTCACGCGTAATATCGAGACAGGCAGAAGGCATGGATACCATAGTGCAGATACAACACGCTGAGATCAAGAAGCGCGATGCAACTATAATGGATATGAAACATCTCATCAAGGTTCTGCAAGACGAAAATGAGCATCTCCAGGCCGAGAATTCCGCCCAGAAGATGTACGAGGATAAAGCAGCCGGGACGGATATAATCGCAAAAGCGAGCGAAAACGTCGATCAGCTTGAGAAGAAGATCCTAGAATCTCAGCAGGAAAACCAGCGACTACAAGCTCAACTGGACAAGGATCGGCAGACAATAGCGGATCTGAGAAGTCAGGTCAACAAGCTCGAGCACAGCTTCGCAGAACTGCGGAAATCAAAAAATCAACTCACTAGACTCGACCAGAGCAAAAAAGAGCTAGCAGGGGTGAACGATGTGCTGACCAGAATTATGCAATACATGAATCTGACCAGCGACCGAAAATCGCAAAATACGGAGGCCAGGCGTACCGCAGCACCATCCAATTCGGCCGCTGGTAGTTCAAATGGGATCACAGGAGCCACGATGGCGGATATTGAGGAGCAATTTGCGAAATCAGGAGGGAAGGCGGCCGAGCTGGAGAGACAGATGCAGCGCTTACGCCAGGCGGAGGCGGACCTCGCGGGCTTTTACCCGTTGACCCGCGTCTGGGCTCGGACAGAGGCACCGCCCCAGCCATTCCAACTACCCTCAACCCCGGTGACAGGCAAGGCGCCCCAGCTGCTTGACGTTCCCGGGACTGACGAGATCCCCGAGCTTCGGCTGCCGTCACCCGTCGCATCGCTGCACCACCAGCCTCAGATAAAGCGGGACCATGAACAGGAGCCGACTGAGACTGCAAGTTGCGATGTTGTCTGTTCGGGTACACAGACGATATCCTGTCACGGACGGATTCATGAGGATCGTGAAACGTGGGGTTTCACATCTTCCACACGGAGCGAATATGGCGGGTCAGAGTAAGATCTGTATGAGTGGGCTCTGGATTTATAGAGTCATGTTTATTTGTACCATTGGTTCTGCTTCATGTTTGAGTTGATCATCGGCGAAATGGATGGCCACGCACCAAAAAAAAAAGTTTTCCTTGTTTACTAATTCCTTTTAACTTATCCCTCACTCCTAGTCGTCTATTCCCTTCTGCTGGGTTCGTTGCTCAAGGGAACGTGGAAATAAAGACTGAGTTGTTAAGAGTACTGATACGCGGAGCCTCCAGAGCAGAGACACTTGGCTGTGTCTGCACTCCTTCTCAAATCTTGGGGACTTCTGCGGCACGGCATCGTAGGATGTTTGTTTGCTTGCCGTTACCCATTTTTGACCAATCGCTCTCAGAGATGTCGGTCATTACGGGTCAGCGATGGATCTTCATAATTGGCAAGTGTACGATTCTGCGTGTTGAGATATTAGATGCAACGGAGTTTGTCTCTATAGCTTGTACAGTAGATCGCATGGAGTTATATTATTATTCACTTGGAGCTGACCGGCTCGGAGCGATGACGTCGGGAGATTTTGTGTGCGACCGGAGTGATCAAGGTTACCTCCTTAATTTACCGATGAAAGACACTTCAGGGGTTAAACCCATTCTTCGTATTCGATAGAAATATTGTGACAAACATTTCATAATTGTACGACATTGAAGCTTGGATACCTAAGCCAGGTCTGAGAGCTTACTAGAAGTCTAGGAGAGAGTCCAAGGCTCTCGGCAGGTCCCCTTCGCTCGGTAGTCGGGCGATGCGCTTGAGTACCCAAGAGACGAAGGGAAAGGCGCTTTGGTGGTGCCATCAGAGCCAAATCCTTCCGCATAGCGTCTCGTTGTGGACGGACGAGAGTGGTTATCGAGAGAGTACATAAGATGAACACGGGGTTAGGGGGTACGCGTCAATACGAGGGTGCAACGGTAAAGTCGAACACGGATCTCGATGCGATTTGGCGGCGCCTGGCTATATACATGACCAGATGTTATAAGCACTAAGCACCAAAAGCATTCGTCGACGACGACGAAAGGAGAAATAGAGACAGGGGGGCTGTCTTTCACCGCTTCCTTATGTAAATAGAATACCTAATGTTAGCGGCCAGGGGGCCAAGATCATACTCGTCACTTGATTCTGGAATTGGCCTAGCAATTCGTACGATGGTGAGGTTAATTCGAGATCACTTATGATGAGTTAGGAGTGATCGATGTTAATAGTATACGGAATCCACAATGGACAGGCTGCAGCCACGGCTCTCATGCGAATCTTAGGGTAGGATGGCGGCGTAGCGACGTACATCTGATGCGGTGGAACATCGAACAGATGCCGGATCGTGGAGAAAAAAACATAACAAAAAAATCGAGTTACGGAACCGATGATGACCTGTGTGGATTGGGCAAAGAGAGAAGAACCAATCGGAGAATTTATGTCCTTTTTGTGTTTCTAGAAACCCCCTTGCTTGTTAGCTGTGCTGCTTCCGCGGCACGTTTTTTTATTTTTTGCATTCTTTTTTTTACTATGCATGTTCTCTTTTACGAGGCCATGGATGCCTCGGCCTACCGAGGATGTGGTGGTGATACGAGACATACGAGGGGGGGAAGATGCCGATATTTCCATTTTTAGTCCGGGACGTAGCGAGGAAGGCCTTTTTTTATCTCTTCGCTTGGCTGACTTGTCCCGACTATGTCGATCATTGGTCGTAAGAATTGAGACGAGGACGAAAAGAAAGATCAATAAAGATAAAAATAAATAACTAAAGGAAAAAATAGTTAAAACTGTTTGTACGAGGTACGTAAACGCTACGAAGCGGCACGTCGTCGACACACGTCCTTTAAAACCCCACAAGTCCTTTGAGGCGGTGATCGATGTGACGAGACGGCAATTCCAATTCGGGTAGAATATCAGCGGTTCCGGCCTCTCTCATTGGCCGCTCCGTTTCTCAGCTCCAAATTAGCTTGGCTTCGGGTCGTAGCGGGTGAGGCTTGTTTCCTGGGAGGGCGCTCAGTCCAACGGGTACGCCTTGCGTCGTCAGGTGCCGCCAACACATCGTGTTCGCGAGATCAGCAGCAGACAGGGCGAGACGAAGTAATGGGAAGAGAAGAAAAAAAAAAAAAACTCCACTCGAGATCGCGACCCAAATGCGAGGGCTGCGTACGGCGTGCATAGACCACGGCCTGGACATGACCATGATCCATACATCTTAGGAGAGAGAGAAATAGTAAAGAGGCAGGGAGGAAAGGAGGGGAGACCTCGGTCCTGAGTCCTGGCTCACGTTAGTATAAAAGGTAGACGACCAGCCCTTTTCTTCTCGGTTTTGAATCATCATCAGCATCTGACATCACTTCTCTACCACTACCACTACTGCCACTACCATTCCCACTACCATACCAACCATCCATCTCTCACCACCGCCCTCTCTAAAAACCTACAACAACCAAAAAAAAACCGACCTACCTCCTACCCCTACCAAAATGCAGTTCACCAGCCTCATCGCCGCCGCCGCCGCCGTCCTGGCCATGGGCGCGGACGCGAGCGTCTTCCGCCGCGACGGCGCGCGCATGGGCCAGTTCCGCGTCTACGGCGCGGACAACTGCCAGCAGCTGAACCAGGGCTTCTACACCGTCGACGCCTCCGACGCCGGCGTCTGCAAGGACTTCGCCAACGTCCCCACCCCGCCCGGCGTCGTCTCCGTCGACCTCGAGGGCCGGACCGACGCCGCGAGCGCGTGCTCTTGTGAGTTATCTTCTTTCTTTACCACCACCACCACTACTACTACTACTACTATCCGTCATATGTTTGGGAAAGTGTTGTCCGTGGCTAATAGATGATGCTAATAATGATGATATTTAGTCTTCGTCTACACGAGCAAGGACTGCACCAGCGGCCGCGCCGCGCTCAGGTCGACGCTTGCAACAACGCGCCCGCGCCGAGCACCAGCTGGGGCTCCTGGCAGCTGTACTGCGGCGCCTGGGAGGCGCGCCGCGCGCACGTACGCTCAGAAGTGGCTGAAGGTATTGGGCGGGAAGGAGACGGGAGGTGAAGTAGTCGCATCCGTGTTGGACATTACATTACCTCAAAGCATAACTCGGGCGTTCATTCCATACCTACTAGGTACATAACTGGGGGGGTGGGAAGTGCTTTTTTTTTTTGACATTTTTGATTACAAAAAAAAAACCACATCATTCATAGTAACGGCAGTGACGGATGGGATTCTTGGTGTTCTTCTGGTTCTTTACCCTCCCTTGTTGCAGTTTAGGAATCTAAGGCATTTTCGGTATTCTTCGGTGTGTTTGCTTGCTTGCTTGCGAAGTGATTTGCGTTGGGCTTCGACTCTAGGAGAACTTCGGTAGGTCATAATATATTGGCTAGTGCTCTATGGAATGGTTGGCTCATGGCTAGTAGTTACATTCGTAAATAGATGTATATGTCGACTCCTAGCTTCTGGTAAGTAAGGGGCTATTGGTTCGTCGGGCATATATAGAGTATATGTAGGTAGATAGGTGATCGTCGCTTTACCTCTGGATGGAAATAAGAGCTAAGTTAAAGAATCGCTTTCTAATATGACGATGAATGATATCATCGAGAATAAGTTTATTTTGTAAATACCTGTTACCAGAGAGACTAGCTATATTCACATTTCCTTTTAGGCAACATCGACTTGAGAGCAGTTGTAGTGTTGCTTGCCAAGTTACTCTATCTTCTATCAAGTAGGTATTTACCCCCGGCGGAGACTGTGGGATGTATGATATAAGCAATATCTATTATAATGGCGATAGGGAGTTAATCGTAATACTTGCACCAATCATAGTCTAGTTAAACTCTCCTATACCCTTTGTATTTATCCTACGGCAATTTTGACAAGAAATGGCCTTACATCTGAGAGAAACGTGGTCTAGATCTCGACTTCTATGTATGTTCGACTACGAGCATCACGGAGTTGTCGTTTTTAGTTTCTCGCTGTCACGGCTACTGTGGTCGGCAGCTATTGAGTACGAGATCTGATTTTCGTGCGGGATCATTAGCTGCTATCATTGACAACTTACACACATGTACAACATGCCTCCGTTAGTGCAGGTGATGCAGAACGTCTACGGATTCCTCTTGTCAGGACTCGTGCTATTGGGACATTCGTATACTCATGAAATGAACGTCGCTAGAAGCCTCATGTCTAAAAGTCTCGCGTCGACGGGCCGCGAGCGAATCAGGATCGACACAGGATGGCGGTTCTCTCGATTCGCTTCGAATCCTGACTCGTTGTCGTACGATATAATGAAGAGATGGATTCTCCCTTCCAGTAATGACTTCATAATCAACGGCACTGAATACGAGCGCCCGACAGGAACTACTCCGGGCAGCAATGTCAAATATGTCCAGGCATCGTTTGATGATAGTGGTTGGGAGACCGTGAAAGTTCCGCATGATTGGGCTATTAGCGGTCCCTTTCACGCCCCTGGAATCCCAAATAGCATGGGCGCTTTACCTATCAACGGTGTAGGATGGTACCGCCACAATTTGACAATAGCATCGGACGACGTCGATAAATCCATTTTCTTGGATATTGATGGCGCCATGACAAACTCTGCGGTCTGGCTCAATGGTCAGCTTGTAGGTGGCTGGCCTTACGGTTATACGTCCTTTCGTATGGACCTTACTCCGTATGTTAGCACGGGGGAGAATCTACTGGCTATCCGTCTTGACAACCCGACCGACTTCTCACGCTGGTACCCTGGGGCTGGTCTGTATCGGAACGTCTGGCTCGTCAAAACAGACCAGACCCATATTGGTCAATACGGCACGTATATCACGACTCCATTCGTATCTGTTGAATCTGCCGACGTGAATGTGGTAGTCGAGATTGAAAACAAGAAAAATACTAGTAGCCAGGTGGAGGTTCACACCGAATTATATGAGGTCGATATAGAAACAGGCAAAGCCGGAACAAACACCATTGTCGCCTTTCCACGCGTGATTACAGATGTGGTGGCGGGAAGCAAGCAGATAGTTAACGCTTCGGTGACAATATCGAACCCCCGACTCTGGGGACCTCGACCGGAACAAGAGCCTAATATGTACGTTGCCGTTACGACACTTTTTGCTAACGACGCCGTTTTTGACACTTACGAAACGCATTTCGGTATCCGATCCGTGACTTACGATGCTAACAAGGGAATTTCGGTTAACGGCAAGCAGGTTGATATACAGGGAACTAATAATCATCATGATCATGGCTCCATCGGAGCGGCATTTAATCTCAGGGCAGCCGAGCGACAGCTAGAGATGCTACAAGAAATGGGTTGCAACGCGCTTCGGATGTCCCACAATCCACCTGCCCCTGAGTTGCTCGATCTGGCCGACAGGCTCGGATTTCTAGTCTTAGACGAGATATTCGACGGCTGGAAACAACAGAAGACAAATGATGACTACCATAGATATTTCGATGAATGGCACGAGCAGGATATCCGCTCGCTGGTCCGCCGCGACCGAAACCGTAAGGATGCCTTATTAATGCCTTTTAATTCTGCCTATGCTGTATTTAAAAAGACTCATGTACTTATTCTCAGACGACTGGCCCCCTCAATGATATTTCGAGTAACAGTAACGAAATTTGTGTTAAATTTGCTAAATTCGGCTCCGTACAGATCCCTCCGTCATAGCCTGGAGTCTCGGCAACGAGATTGTCGAGCAAACGGACCCCTCAGGTGGTAAAACAGCCCGGGAGCTGCATGGTATAGTGAAAGAAGAAGACGCAACACGGCAGTCCAGTGTGGGCATTAATAGAGCCCAGGCGGGTAGCGAATTTGCGGACGCAATCGATATCCCCGGTATGAATTACCAGGGAGAAGGCCGCGGGACTTCATTCGATTCGGCATACCCGAGCTACCACATGACATACCCAGAGAAAATGTTATGGAGTACCGAAAGTTCATCGGCGGTCAGCTCGCGCGGGACATATCTTTTCCCTGTCACGAACAGCAACAGCTCCGACGTCGAGAACGGGTCAGGCGCAGACCCCGAGAGGCTGTCAGTCAGTGCCTACGAGCTTTACGCCCTTCCATGGGGCTCGTCACCCGATAAGGTATTTGGCATGCAGGATAAGTTCCTCTACGCCGCTGGCGAATTTGTCTGGACTGGCTGGGACTATCTTGGAGAACCATCACCATTCGACACCGAGTCTCGCAGCTCCTATTATGGTATCATCGACCTCGCAGGCTTCAAGAAGGATCGCTTCTTTCTATACCAGGCTCGTTGGCGTCCTGATCTGGTAAGTACCTATATATGTTATTCTCATACGGCAGCCTTTTATAAAATTACTAACTGAACCATAGTACGTACCTGACGGGGTTCTTATAGAATCTCACATATCTACTTAATACATACCTGATTCCCAGTATTAATTCAACGAACTTGAAGAATATCGTATTTTTTCCAATGGGACTTCTCATGAATGCGTCAGCGGTTACTGACATGTTTGCAGACCTATGGTACATATTCTGCCTCATTGGACGTGGCCTGATCGTCTTGGCGAAGTCACTCCAATCCACGCATTTTCAGCTGCTGATGAGGCAGAACTCATCATCAACGGAAAGTCAGCCGGAAGGTTGCAGAGGGAGCCATCTAATTACCGATTCCGGTGGGACAACGTGACATATGAACCGGGCGAACTGCAGGTTATCGCGTACAAAGCAGGCGTCAAGTGGGCTGAAGATACGGCGAAGACGGCTCGCGAACCCGCGAGACTAGAAATCACGGCTGACCGCAGCATGATTCGCGGCGACGGTATAGACCTATCCTTCGTTAGAATCGCGGTTGTTGACGGGAGCGGGACAACAGTTCCCGAAGCAAATAACACCGTCACCTTCTCTACGTCAGGTTCCGCCAAGATAATATCGACCGATAATGGTAACCCTGCCGATTTTACTCCTTTTACGAGCTTGGTACGGGACGCTTTTAGTGGCCTCGCCCTTGCGGTCGTCCGTCCGGAACCGGGGACCACCGGAGAGATCACCATCCGCGCACGGGCAGAGGGGCTTGAAGGGGCGGAGGCAATTTTGACGGTTGTTTAAGGAGAGTTAGGTATGGGAAAGGGGCAGTACACATAATCAATACATTATTTCGTTACGGATTCTGTCAATGAGATTAAAATTTTCTTTTATCTTGAACTGACATGATAGGACTAGTATTATCAAACACTTTCAGAAGATCGCCTGTGCATTGGGCGGCGATGATACGCCACCTGGCATATTCATTGGCATAGATGTAAAGAAAAAGGACCATCGATTCAGGTCTTTACAAACCTGAGCTAATTTCTCCAAGTCAAATAATTCCCCTGAAAATCGACAGATTAGTTAAATTCTTCCACGGACTGATCGTTACTTACCGAGAGGCATACCCCATCCAGCAATAAGATAATCATGGAGCACTATATCACCGAGCGGAGGGTACACTTCGAACGCTATTGTGTCACATGCCACAGCAGCAAACCCGGTGTCCCATATCCACCTCAACACGTCCTCGGTGGCCTCTAAGCCCGCAGTCGGAGACGAGTTGGAAGAATAGGCCCTTTTGGCCTCTTCATCCATCTCGTATTCCCATTCCCTTACCATACCGCTCCGCATAAGTAAGATGTCCCCTCTCTGAAAGGAGATCTTGCACTCCTTGGCGATATCGAGGACATCTTGGAGCTTGATAACGTGATGGGAGATGGCGGAATATTTGATGCCTTTCTTCTCAGCCCAAGACACATAGTCTATCAGGACGCCGCGGCCGGTGATACCCTCTCGGGTCCAGTGTTGTATTCCTATGCGATCGTTTGACCTATCCAGAATGTCATCCTTAGTCGCTCCGCCGTACCATACACGCTCCTGCTGGCTTTCACGGCCAGGTGCCTTGATGCTCCAGTGGCGCAACCCGTCCCACTGGCTGCTCTGCTCTGAGATTATCATTAGAAGGGCGAAAGCTAGTAGATTTCAGAGAGATCCGTACGAGGATTCATCGTATAAACGTCATCATAAGCGATGCCGCCCAGGATCGGCAGTATCTGGTGATCGCAAGATATCCTCCCATAGCCCGGATACTCTAGCTTCGTCAGCTCCCAATTTAGCCCTACGCGCCGACCGACCCGAATCTCTCGGGCTGCCGCTCTGCGCACGCATTCTTCCGTCAGCAGCGCAAGACGTCCGATGCCTTCCTCGTAACTACCGGGTCTCCCGACCCACACTCGCCTCGGATCCGGAAGATCGTCAAACTTCAGGTCGAGAAGAGATCGAATAAACATCGTAGAGTTTACTGAAGAATTTATATTATCTCACGGAGAGAGAAATGTTCGAGAACGTAGTTCGATGAGCCGTATTCCGGTGGGCGGCGTCCATTTTTTACATCTCCTTTGTCATATCGCACACCCCGTTTACCGGCGCTCGCTTCCTTGGCGGCCCAGGATGGGCTCGCTGAGCCAAAGATACAACTTCGACAAGTGTAGGAGGAGGTGCACAAGAGGGGATTCCGATCTACCGCGCTCGTCGAATGTAGCGGTAAGCGAGCAGAGTTTTCCTTTATCCGGGATCGCCGGACGACGTCTTACACGCCCGATCAGAGGCAGGGATCGACAACCAAGAGGCAGGTTTTTAAGGCAGGCTTGGCCGAAGTGGAACTGGTCACAAGGGGTCGTGCAATCACGTTCGTGCTGCTCGCCAATTATGCCCACTCTCTACGATGCTCGCGCCGTGTATCGCAGACTCCCGCGGATAGCGTCTTAGTCTGGTAGAAGGAGGACGAGTCTCGCCGGACTTTTCGTTGCGTCATTCAATAATTGTCAGACTACATTAAGTATCTAGGTATGAATCGATCTGTACCGTCTGAATCTGAGATTGTAGTATTTACCTTTATCGGACTTAGGATCATGTTTCCTATCATAGTAGTATTGTTTTCCGTTATGGTTGGGTATTAATTATAAAGTGTTATCTAGAGGAACACGGCAGTCTATTGATGAAAGGTACTGACTATGAAAGTTTCACAACAAGTAGGTATATAACGCTCACCAAGGGAGAAGGCGAAAGTGTATCTTCTTGATGTTACATGTAGGTTTTACAAGCTGAAGCCGGCTTGCTCGGTCCTTCTGATCATATGACCGGAGAAGTAATTAGAGAGGACTATGATGGGATATCGTAGCACAGCTAGATTACATGACGTTAAAGCCTGATTGTACCGAACCGGCGCAAGGAAACCATGGGTGTAGTTTGCATGGATCGTGATCAGTGTTGGGTGCACCTACATACCAATGCGCCCGTTGTACACAGCGCATTAGGTAACGAGGTCGACTCTTATCTTGCCAATTCATAGAGTTCATTTCATAGCCAATAACAACTTGTTTACAACTCGGAATGGTCCTTAAACAACCCACGTATCACGGGTGCCAGATAACATCGCGATTTTCTCGTGTAACTACCGACCGTCTTGAATGTACTAGACCTACCTTTAATAAGGAGAGAATAGTATAACTAGACGCTTTTGAGTATTAATGGATTATACAGCTACGTAGGACAAACGAAAGAAGATGACGGAAATGTTATAGCTATTCTAATCTCAACACCACGGTAAGATCACGATAGTTAAATTTGGTAGGTGGTCATTGCTTCTCGGTTGGGATCCGTCTTTTAAAACTAGGCACCTACATAACATTAACCAAACAAGTCCATAACTCGGCAACCAACTACGCACGATATCGGGAGCTGATTTCTAATATGTCTGTAATTAAAAATAATGGAGGTTTTTTTTTCTTGTCATTAGTCAAATATACTGCGTACAGGAGTTGTAGTTGTTGCCAACACCGTTCAATTTGTGATGATCGGTATTCCTATGTGTCATTAGCTGGTACGAATGCGTACCTACGGAATGAATTGAAGTTAGTTGAACGTGATCATAAGGAAGAGAAGAATATACTTACGCAGTACATAAATTATAAGGTATCTGATAGACTCAGGGGCGTCACTTCAGATTCCTAAAGATATATGGTAAGGTTACAAGGACACGATGTATACTTTAGCAGCTTGAATATCAATGCAATATAACCAGCACGATATATTATGCCATGTTAACTTGAATATAAAATATCATGATTATAATATTCGATAGCTACCAATTAGATCTTCCTCTATGTGAAGCCTTGAAAATATATCATGGATGGAAATTGATCTTTCGCGTCCTGAGATGTTAAGAATCTAAACGGGAGCTGCATATGAGCATATCGATACGTGAATGAGGTTAAATAATTTGGTAGTAGTAGCTCTACATGGAATGCAAGATACTATAAGGAAGTAGGTATTAAGAATAAAACGTTTTGATCAGCTTAATACCCTACGTCTCTAGATACGTGAACTAACTTACAACACCCGGTCCTTCAGGAACATCAGCCTTCTCAAGAAGTACTACATTATAGATACAGTTACGATAATGAAAGAGCTCGTCAGATGTAGAACTGTCGTGGTTGATGCTGCTGTTCTTAGAAAAGCTCTCTCAACTAAGCATGATCTCACAGAAGGATATGGGATTTGAAACGTATTGTCTATCAATCTAGAAGCCAAACTACCGATGTTCGTCGGAATCTCGCCAATGTATGGTGCCGAGAGAGTGATTTCTGGGGTCCATGGAGATTTCTCACTTGATGATGCTAGAATGCAAGGTATCCGACATAACTATCTAGAAGTCGCCAGAGCGACAGCGGAAATAATACACCATGAGGATTTCCTGTCAAGGATTGTTAAGAATTTTAGGGAGTCTTACAAGGACTGTGGCGGTTCGCGATGGACAATGTACTTAGTTTGGGCCTCTTAAATCTGCGAAGAGAGATCCATTAGCTGTCATTGATAACACATATCTTAAAGACGAGAACTGCGCATCTATCAGCATACCTTACCCAAACGGCGCCACCAAACGTCTCGTAGAAGCACACTCTGAGCGTCAAAAGTGGTATTGTCTGCATGAGCGAAAGCTCGAGGGGGCGTTTGTGATAACGCTCTTTGATAGTGACGCGGAAGGAGCTGAAAGGACTGAGGCTGGATGCGCTATCATTCAAGCGCTGAGATACCTGGAACCGAAAATGAGGAAAACAGGGAGTCTATAGAGATCAAGTGTATCTGCAGTTCTGAATACTAACTACCGTCAAGTCCCTCTATTGGAAATTTACCTATTCAACCTGGGTACATACAATTCGGATCACCTATTTAACGTACACTCTCATTAAGCTACGGATGATATCCCCCCTTTTTTCTCCTTTTTTTTGTTGAACAATGTCAGTTGTCAGATTGATATGTATTGACTAAATAGCTCATATCACTTGGAAGCTCCGTTATTTGTATAAGCCTATTAGGTTAAAGCAATTTAAAAGGTAGGTGGATATAAACAATTTACTATGAGCTGGCGAGGGCTATTTGAATAAGAGTAGGTAGCCGAGGACTCGACTTCAGTTATATTTTAACACTACTCCTTACTACCTAACCTGTCACACCATACTGAACTTCGGTGACCCTCCACCATTTCCCATAATCCTTATCCCATAAATCATAATGTCTATATGAACTAAGTATGGAGCGACTGTCCCAAGTGTAGGTAGGTAAACATCATCCAGACTTGTGTAGCATCGCTGATATTAAACAGTAGAATCTTCATTAGTTACTTTCTAGGTCAAGTTTGCTGAACTTCTGGACCACCCTCAAGGTGGCATAGTAGCTAAATGGCAACGCGAAGAACCAGAGGCCAAGGTTTATGCTGGCAGTAGCAATGAGCGCCGTCGGGACGGCCTGCACGCCGAACCCTACGGCGACACCCGCCGTCTCGATCCCTCGAAGCAGAGAACTATACCTGATCTGGTCTCCGGGAGAGTCAGACAAGTTACTAATGCACCAATAGATGTAGTTCTCGACCATCCCTAGACTCAGCCGCTCAAGCATGTAAACGCCGAAGCCGCGACCGAACGTGGCTTGATTGCCCCAATCCAGGACGGGGAGCGTGTGTCGGTATTCGTTCTGGATATACACAGCCCAGATCCATGTAGCGCTATTTAGCACCGTGATCAAGATATACGTGCTGATGGCGCGAGTCTGCCTCCTCTTCGCCCAGTGAACATCAACCAGTGTACCTCCCAGCCAAGTAGCTAAGGTGGCGACGATGGCAGACATGAAGCTGCCGAGAGCTCTGGACCGCACTGTGAAGTATGTCGCAAGATAGGTGCCCGGATACGCTTGGGTCCAACCGAAGTACCAGAAAAGGGGGGTTAAGAGTAGGATCGATTTGCTCCTTATTAACCTCCACATCTCGTGGAGCTCAGTTCGCCATGCGATTCCTCTCGGCGCCTCGATGCGAGTGCCATCATCTCGCTGCACCTTCTCGGGGTTGGAGAGGAGGAGAGCAAACAGACAACCCAGACATTGAATGGCAATGAAACCTAGGTACGTTTGATATCCCACTTGACCACGATAATTGATATTGTGGTTAAGGCCCAGTGAGATGGCGCCTCCGATTATATTCCCAAAGTTGCGAAAGGTAAACCACGTCGCGATATAGCGGCCTCTCTTGTGATGTTCGGGATACCCCGTTGCTATAGCTCCCTCGACGCTCCAGAAGAAGCCAGCGCTAATACCACATGTTACCGAGCCGACGTAGATGAGCCACGTACTGCCGAATCGGTTATTGACGTAAAGACCGGCGGCATACAGAGGGTAGCCCAGCGTACCCAAGGATAAAGTCCACCGGAACCCAATCGCGTTCGTCAGCCACGGCCCACTGAAGCATGTTACCGTCATGAACGCGTAGAGCAATGCGTTAGCGGTATTGACTAGATCCGGGCTCTGCGACCCGCCCACACCGAGACCGTTCATGGCACTCCATATCCCGGGTGCTGAGAAGGCACAGATACCAACGACGAGGATCTGAAAAAGCGTGCCTCGGAAGAATGGTATGTGATTCGGCCTTGGTAGAATATCGCTCTCTGCATTTGCGACCATGGTGGAAGTAGGCGTCGCTATATCCGCACCATCTTTATCAACATTCGTTTCTCCAGACATCGAGAGAGCGCCGGCCGGTAATGAAGGCAGCGAGCGAGAGCGCCAACTTGGTAATTTATTTTAAAAATAGCATGGACTTCATTAGCACAGTTGAAGAAAGTTAAATAATCATAGAAGTTTACGAAAGACTGCTATATAAGGTATAAGTCAGTGCTCGATGTTCTTACTATTGCTATTAGTACCTAAAATAGCTAGGGGTAGCTTTAGGTGAAGGCATCGAAATCGTCCTAGATGTATGCCCTCGTCCGCGTATAAATCTAGATGTACGCAAGATTCTATATATCTGACGTGCTACTAGATAAGACCGTAGATCGGGATGTGTGGGTGTGGCGTATTGGTAACCCCTTAAACAGGCACGATTCTCCTCCGTACGTCCAACGTCTGATTGATACCACAAAGAAACGCGGGGTCCGTCCGAGGTTATCGGAGTTGATGGTCTTCGATACTACCTTACTAGAGGTCAATGAGAATGACGTGATTTTAGTATAGATATCGAGGGCGCAGAGATGCATGCTATGATAGGTCGCAAGCAATCAACGATGATGGTGACCTTATAAATATTATTATGCGTTATAATAGGTAGGTGGTAGGTATAAGTATGAAAATGATCTTTTCCGAAGAGTTACTTCAACTACCATATAGGATCAGTGATCTTAATTCATCACCATGGCTACCACCCTGAAGCAGACGGCCATACAAGCATCCCAACATGAAGACATAACCTCTCCACTGCTAGCGTTCGAGCATTTTGACTTACCATCAAGTAACCAGCGCATACTCGGGCCGCCTCATCCAGAAGGCACTACTATTCCTCTTGCGCTGCGTCCATCTAACGCAGACAATGCGGTGCCTGACCTCGACACTGTCATCGAAACGGTGAGGTACCTACAGGAACACGGCAATATTCTTACGAAGAAGTTGGCTGTTCATGGAACATTACTTTTTCGGGGCTTGCCAATTCACGACGCCAATGACTTTAGTAGATTTGCTCATGCCTTTGGTTACAAGCCACGGTATGTGCCATGTTTTTCCATTAAACACGATATTATCCTTATGAAGATTTCTACGGCCCTGTTATCATTCGTGAAAACTGACATCATCTCAGTATGTCCCAACGTTGCTCTCGTATAATACCTAATACTATCATGTTATCTCAGGCCATTAAGACTAGAGTGTACTGCCACAACGGAGTGTTAATTCAAGGCAGATGAGATTATCGGGATTGTCGTAGACAGACCACTGCTTGCGCCCAACGTAGCGCCGGCCAACGAGTCGCCAAAGGAAGTCTTAATCTACAACCATAACGAATCTCCACAGGTGCCGCACGCCCCCGAATACATCTTTTTCTACGGGCACAGGGTTCCCGAGAAAGGCGGCGAGTCCCCGATGTCGTCCTCCCTGGAACTATTCCACCGAGCGCAGCAAGAAATCCCCGAGTTCGTCGACGAGCTCGCCGAGAAAGGAATCCTGAGCAGGGTCACGTACAAGGTCGACAGGCAGTACACCGGCGGGTCGACGCTGAAGCAGGCGTTCGGAAAAGAGATCCGAGACGGCGACGACGAAGCGACGAGGCGAGCCAAGATCGAGGCGCAGATCGCCCGGTACGGCAGGGGCAGGCATACGACGTGGGAGTGGGCCGGCGACGACGGCGGCATGGTCCTGACGCACAAGCTCCCCGCCGTCCGCACCCAGCCGGGCACGGACCTGCCGACGCTGTTCACCGGGCTCGCCGCCTACTACAAGAACGCCCAGGTCAACGCGGCCGCGAGGAAGAACATCACGCAGCAGCTCTTCGGAGACGGCACGCCCATCCCGGAAGAATACCTCGCGCGGCTCGCGGAGATCACGGACGAGATTCGCGTGCTGCATAAGTGGCAGCGCGGCGATGTTCTGGTCTTCGATAACGTTATTGCACAGCATGGCCGCGAGCCGGTATGTTACATGAGCTTTCCGTCCTCGTCCCTCCCCCCCCCCCCTTTTTTTTTTAACGCTGGCATGTCCCTAAAGAAAAATGCCTGATAGCTAGGGTTATCGCTTCTTAAACTAGACTAGAATTTTATTAACTAACTCATGTTGTAGTGGGAAGGCGAGCAAACCGATCGCGTGGTCATGGCGAGCTTGTTCGACGGAGATCAGGTCCCTGGCGCTTACATATCGGAAGATTGGGCTCAGGTAGTCCAGGCTCTTGACGGATAATGAATGCACGATTTTGAGGTACGGTAAAGGTGTTCTAGTTTCTTCAGGAGAATTCGAGGTTTGCTTTTCGTGTCATCCCGTTATCCGCCCTTTGGAGGTTGCTCAACGTGGTCTTTTGTATGTAAGTCTTAATCCAAACGATAGGATCTGTTATGGTATGGGAAGTAAGGCGTAAATTGACAATTCTCGATTGCATTCGCATCGTCCTCGTCCTCATTCGTACCATATTAAATCCGACCAGATTGGGTTGTCTAAATTCTTAAGGGGAGGTGCTTCTAAGATTTATCCGGTCTCTTTAACCGTTCTCAAATGTACGAGCCACATAACAAGGTCACACCAGGCACTCTGTTCTTCGGCCCCAATGACATAACAAACTCACGATCGGGTATATATTCAGGATAGGATCATGGAATGTGACTATTCTCTCGGAATCCGCACTCGATGCCGCCCTACCGCAGATATTTAACGACGATATGCATCCTCGTTCCTCTTCTCTACATTTACCGGGTGAAGTTCGCAGCTCCTAATCAGCCGAGCGGCTTCGGAGGCTGGAAAACCACCAGTGAAGAAAGCGTGCTTAACAACACGCTAGGTGTAAGCCGTCTTCCCTATCTCGTTTCTTATATTTTTATGCTATTATATAGACACTGATCTTAACATCGCCTTTCTAGTTCTCAAAAATATTCGTCATCAACCTGCCATCGCGCAAAGACCGCCGAAATGTGATGGGAGCAGCTGGTACTGTTAGCAACCTCACCTTTACCTGGATCGACGGCGTGACGGGCGATCAGGTGACAGACCATGCCGCATCGAGCCATAATAAAGCCCATGCTTCAGGCGCAAGAGGATCTTGGAGATCACATATGAATGCCTTACAATCCGTCATAGCGGGGAATCTAAGAAGCGCTCTCATACTCGAGGACGACGTAGACTGGGATATACGACTCAAGTCGCAAATTTCGACGTTCGCGTCGGCGTCGAGAGTCTGGTTGAAGGAGACGAAGTCCGATCCCAGTGTGCGCAGAAACAAGCTGCTCGACTTGATCCCGCCCTCGCTGCTAGGAAGGGAAGACGGCGCGAACACCATGCAAAGTGCTCCAGAAACGAGAACTATAGAATTATCGTCCGTAACGAGTCCAGATGGCGCATCGTATGAAACTCCGTACGGGGACGGCTGGGATATTTTATGGCTCGGCCACTGTGGTGCCGACTTGCCTGACGACCATTCCCTCATTTCGCCGTTGAGCATCACCATCTCGGATGATGAGACGGTACCGGCCCCGAAACATCTCAAAGCCCATCCGTTTTCTCTCCACGATAAACTCGGCGAGGTGTATCCACCGCATACACGTGTCGTTCACGAATCCAGAGGGAACGTCTGCAGCTTAGCTTACGCTGTCAGTCAGCGGGGAGCCCGTAAGCTCTTCTCAGAGTTCAACTCTCGTTACGATTCCCAATGGGACCTGATGCTGCAGAAGTGGTGCGAAGGGAAGCACAGCATAGTGGGTTATTCCTGGTCAAGAGGAGAGGCAGATGGTGCTAGCGAGGCTGTCCATACTGAGCATCAAGCCCACCCTCCCATCTGTCTTACGGTACAGCCACCCCTATTCAGTCATCACCACGCTAGTGAGGACACCTCCGACATTCTAGGTCAAGGCGGTGGTTACGCAAAAGGCGCGGGTACGCCGTATATAAGATTAAGTGTGAGACAGAACTTGGAGCTTTTGATCGCTGGGGCAGCGAAGGATAAGTTGATAGATCAACTGCCAGACGACGGAGAAGCTATATGGAAATAAATAAGAGCTTCAGACTGGCATATGGTATGAAGAAATCTTTTATTGCATCCCTTTTTTTGAAAAAGAATAATAAAACAAAATAAAAAAGGGAGTCTCTAGGTCAGTAAATGTTTGGAAGTGCTTTTCCTATTATTCTTGATCTGTCCGTGCAGTTTGACTGAAAAAGGGGGGAGTACTTCGTATAACTCGAGGTAAGCTGAGTAAAAAAGAAACATGTGCCCACACCTGGAATCGAACCAGGGATCTCCGCATTACTAGTGCGACGCAGTACCATTGTGCCATGCGGGCTTAGACTTACTACAGTGTATATAACCGATGCACACTGCCACGCTAATAGGTACTATAACAACAAGTCACTGCAATTTTGCGCTGAGCTACAATCGATCTAGTGGAGAATACTACGTGCTAATCGGCACTGTGCATACTGTATATATCCAACGCAATCGACGAACTTCGTCGCCGCAACATGAACTACATCTATAAAACAGACTTCGTCAAGTATTATAGTAATACTATAAAATACCCCTTACGCTATATCCTAGCATCTCCTTGATTAAAATCTCTTACCTGTACACCTTTATATAATTAATAGGTAATATATTAACTTATACAACTTAGAAAGTATCCATTGACAGAAATCCGTTTCTTGCCCCCTTATTCTTATTCTTATTCTATACCTACCCTCACAGGAACAGGAAACAAGCACATACAACTAAATACCTGGTATTATACACGGACGTAGCATTCAACACACATGGTGATCTTCGATGCATGAGAACACGACTTCCACGTGGCAGATGTAGTGTTGCAGAATATCATGCGGAATATTATAATCGAAACAGATCATGTCTGTTCGCATTCTCGGCTGCTTTACCGAGCAGCAAGCCCTGCTCATGCCGCCCCCCCCCCCCCCCAAGGGTAACGAGGTAAAATCCAGGATGCATGATAATTGTAGCAAATTAGGCCACCGATCAGGTTAGGTATCATTCAACTTCGTTGCACGAGGAAGAAAGAGAAGTAAAGAGGTAGTTATTACATCGAACAAAATCACGGATTCATACAGAAGTATGCACCTATACACAAGACATACACTTATGTCGTATCGAAGGGCCTTTCTAATTTCTTAATCATCTCTTTTCATCGTCGATTCATCTATTGGCTCTATTCGGGCTATGCGAAAGCGAAACTGGAACTGTATCATGCCATCCTGCAATCCTGCCATCCGTCTATATGAACGCCTGTATGAGACACGGTTATATGTGTCGTCACGTATAATTCCAATTTCCCAAACACGCGCAATCCTATCGTGACTTTATTTACAGGCAAACAAGCCCATCAACATGGAATCATCATTAACCGACGGATAGGTGCGTGCGTGCGTAAAACTCATTTGAAAGCAGCATCCGAAGAAGGGCGGACTGATGCTTATTCCTCATCATCCGTATCCGCCGGATGTGGGGTGCCCTTGGGACTGTTGAGCCATTCGATATGGCGCAGCCTTCTTCGCACCTCCTGCTCTTTCATCTCCTTCTTCGTCTTCTTTCTCTTCTTCTTGGCCTTGAACTTCAAAGGCGAATTGTCTTCGACGCCACTGTTGACCGCGCTGCTTACTGCGCTACTAGCTGCAGTGCTAGTGACACCACTCGCGATACCGCTCGTCAAACCACTGTTTGGTCTACTATCTTCAAAGCGATCCAAGGCGACGGAAGCATTGCCCTTCAGGACCATACGCCCATCGTTGATGTGCCACTGTTCGTTGGAGAGAGCACCGACAAATTCCTCGTTGTGGGAAATCATGACCACACCGCCTTTGAAGTCGCGGATTGCAACCGCAAGGCCACCCAGCGAATCACGATCTAAGAAATTGGTAGGTTCGTCAAGCACGAGTAAATGCGGATTGTTCCACATCGCACCCGCGATAACGACCTTAACCTTCTGTCCTCCGGACAAGCTGCCAATCTCGTTGTGGTTGGCAATCTCGGGGTCGAGGCCAAGGTCCTCGAAATGCTTAGAGATGACCGTAGGTTGAAGTTCTCGGTAGCCAAGACCTTCGCGAGACGCCTCATGATCGTCGAACTCCTGTACAAGTTTATCAAACCCCCATTCGGTGAGAGTTTCCCGGGACACTTGAGAGTTGTATTTCGGTAGCCAAGCTACCCATTTTCTGTGAATAGTTAGTATTAGCAAGCCAGAGTAAAATATCTGTAAACTTACACTTCGTATTGAAATGTCTTCTTATATTTCTGACGACCAACAAGAGCCTCGACTTGTCGTTGACCCTTACCATCGCCGAGATCAATGCGCTTCTCCATCTGTTCTCGGTCCTTATCTGAAAGAATGCGGGTCTGCTTCAGAAATACTTCTCTGTCGTCGCCATTGGCATACCGCCACTGCAAGTACTGATTCGGCGTTTTCTCTAGGTGCATCTCGACATGTTCAAGAGCATGCTGTTTAATGTAGCCAATTCGCAGATTGGGATGCTTCTCTACTTTCCCACTCGTCGGAATCACTTCGCCGGTCAATATCTTGATCAAAGTCGACTTTCCGGCACCATTGGGTCCAATTACTGCGACGCGGGAAGAAAGAGACAGCTGACAAGAGACGTCTGAAAGTGAAGGCTTGGGCGCTTTAGGATACTGATAAGAAACCCCAGTCATCCGAATAATGGCTCGCGTCTGAGACTTGACACCTGTTAAGATACCCGGAGGAGGAAACTTAAACTGAACATTGGAAGCAGAAAGAGTGTAGTAAGCCTTAGCTTCCGGGCGGACTTTCACAAAGTCGGAGAGATTCCCTTTGAAATGACCCAATTTCTTCCCGGGCTCGTAGTGATAAATATCAGTCGTGACGTTGTCTAGGAAGCCTGAGTCATGGGAAACGATCAAGCTGGTAATATCCGTATGGCTCTTCAGGTAATCTTCGAGCCACGCGATATTGGCGACGTCCAGATGATTGGTCGGTTCGTCGAGTAGGAGAACATCGGCTTTTTGTAACATTGCTCGTGCAAGAGCAAGCTTCATTTTCCATCCTCCTGACAAAGATCCAACCTTTTGAGCCTGCCTGCCTTCAGGACCTGCTGTAAATCCAAACTCGGCCAAGACTTCAGAGATTCGTTCTCTACCTTCGGATGCGATCGTGGGGTCTTTGACCATAAACTCCAAGATGCTGATATCAGCATCTTCGCCTTGATTATGCTCGACATAACAAGTACGGAGAACATCTTGTGGGGGGAAGCCTTCCAGCTTCCCACCAGCAATACTTCTCATCAGGGTAGACTTTCCAGCACCATTACGACCACAGAGACCATATCTGTGCCCCTTCAAAAGTCGGAGGTTGGTGTGAGACAGAAGAAGCATACCGCCATAGGCTAATGAGAAGTCCGCATTCACAATCTCAATTTCACCATCATCTTCCTTCTCCGGAACACCATACTTGCGGTGGTCCTCGGCAACGTAGAATTGATGGACGCTGGAAGCGATGACATCGCTAGCGTCCGGATTTTGCAGTACATCTTTAAGATAAGGTGCAACTCTGTGAGGAATTCGGTCGAGTTGACGGTGATTGGCATCCTCGGCTACCATCTCACAAATGTAAGGGCGAGCAAGTTTATAGAATTCTAAGTCACCGGAGAGGCCACCATGCTTCTTGATCTCAGAGTCGAGAACTTGAGCCACATCATCCACAGAAGTTCTCTCTACCACTGCTTGATCGTTGCCCATGGCCTTATCCATAACATCCAAGGCCCGTGTAGCCAATTCACGCACTTCCGGTAACGGCGCGCGATCAACGACGCTCTTAACACCAGGTTGGAGTTTGGGTAAGAACGTACGTGCCTCGATGGGATCGTGGACAAGCTTGGTTAGATTTTCAGTAATCACGACAGTCTGCCGTAGTACTTCCTGAGCCGTAGTAGGATTATTGAGAGTTCGCTCCAGGAAAGGGGTGAGGAGGGCGAGGACCGGAGATGTCACCACAGCAACAAAGGTCGTCTGTGAAAGGGCATGGATCGCCTTCTGAAGTGTCTGGGTGGAAGGGTGGTGCATAGTATCGACAAGGAGAGGGATTCTAGGGGCCACGTCGTCGTTCGATAGCAGGGTCGTAAGGGATTGCATCGTAACGAGAGCTTGCTTCTCGACATCGGATTTAAGATCGTGCATGTTATCTTCCACTATGGGAATCAAGCTAGCCAGCTTTGCACCCATAGCCTCTCTGAGGATATCCTTCTCTTGGGCCTGCTCTTTCGTACAACCGAGTTCCATCTTTGCCTTGTCGGCCATTCTCTGCATTAGCTTCAAGGCGCCGATAGTCCCCTGCCATTTTCCAGTCTTCTTCGATAGGTAAGCAATGAGCACCGGTAACAAGCCGACAACCATAGCTTCCGAACTTAAATAACTGAAAAGCGCATCAAGTCCGTACTGCGCAGCGTCACGAACCACGGTGCCTTTGTCAGCCAAGGCATCAAGGGCAACTGAGACAAGGCCGCCATCCTGTACCAAGAAGACGACTTCACTCAGTGGTTGGCGGGATGGAAATTTCTCAAATAGTGCACCAAGAAGATTTTGGGCACTCTCTCGTCTTAAACCACTCTTCTTATCAGAAGCGGCTTTCTTAATTTCTGCCAGTATGTCATAGCTTTGCAGGCCTCGAGAGCCAACAGTATTTAACATAACCTCGCAGAGTCCATAACAAGCATTGATCGAGGCGGCTGAGGTCTTGGCAGTAAATATAGTGTTTAGAATTGATGAGATATCTTGTTGCGACGGCGGGGGAGAGGCATCGGTAGATTTGGCCACCATAACTGGCGAAGATATTTGGTGAGGCATCGTGGGCGGTCGGTTTTGATGAGAATAAGCGAAAAGAAAGAAAAAACCGAGAATCGAGAATCGAGAATCGTTACACCAACTGAACGAAATTGAATGAAATGAAGAAGAAAAAAAGAATTGAGTGGAGATTGATTATCGCAGATCAGCGAAGAAGGGCCAGCCGAGACTGCCCAAGATGCCCTCGATCGTGGGCTATTAAGGACGTTGACGTTGAACCAGCGTCTTTTGATTGAAGAGTGAAGAAAAGAGAAATGATTACAACACAAAAATGCGGCGCAACCGAAAAAAAGATAAAAAAAAAAAAAAAAAAGGTTTCTGCCTTATCGCCCTAAAAATCCCCTCGAAATTTTTTTCTCTCCCTTTGTCCTGATAAACAGGGATAGAAAGGTCCGTGCACTGGTTTATTTCTAGTGTACTGTGTACACTAGTGTTAGTGTGGCTTACGGTACGCAGTTACTTCTCCACGGTGGGCCCAACTTCCAAGGTTGTACTATGAGGTACCTGAGTACATGATAGTAGTATCTGAACTTACTTACACTAGATCTCTGTGCGGATATCTCCAGAGTCCAGGCTTTATGCCGAAATCAACCGAATGAACGGATACCATACGTCATGTACAATAATTTTTGAATATTGACAAATAAATACATGAAATTCATAGATTTTTCTTAATTTCTATCAGAAAGTGATAACTTCATATTGCGTCAATATTGAACAAGCCAAAATTCCCAATGCCTAGCAAAAAGCACAAAGAAAGTCTCACATTTAAGATTAGGTAAGCTAATGAACTATCACATAATGGTGTAAAATATACCTAGTGTCACTTCTATTTTGTTCAAATACATTACCTATAAAGAATAAGTTAGACTCAGATTAGGTAACTACTAGTTCTACTCATATCGATATTTATCATAAAATTGTTCTAAGCCTGGTTTATACCTAGGGTATGAGCGTGGTGAAATACATATATCTAATCATTGAGATCTAAGCTTATACAATAGTCTCTATTATAACTGCCTGCTATATACCTACCTCCTTTGAATAACTAGGTACTGCCACTGGAAGTATAACAGTTCGGTACTATTACTCTAAGATTAGGTACTCGATATTTTCTGGAGATAGCTAGGAGAGTTCAACAGCCACCTCCCACTTAACACCACACTACATAGATCCATCAATAACTATTCCTCAAAAAGTACACCAGATCATGATTAAACCAAGCCGCATATAATTAAAGTTACTTAAGGTAAACATACAATAACCTCAATACATGTGTTTGTCGTCGGGAGAATAGCATAGGATATCTGATAATAACAACATTGTCACGTGAAGTATTCCTTAACCTAACCCCTTTCCATGAATTAGGTCCGCATCCTAACATACCTACCACAATAGACCCTAAAGATAAACGAACATAAAACGAGAAACTATTAGTACTTATAGAATCGATGCTCTACTTGTTTATCTGTACCTTTTTCTCTTACTCCCACCTCACAGTGTTCATGTCTCTTATATGATATTAAATTCATATAATTGCTCGTCAAACTAAGCTTGTTCTTGCTTACGAACATATTCGAAATAATCATTCATGATAGTAATTACGGGTATTCATGAGCTGCTTTAAATGATACTCGCAGTTGTTTATCATTGATCTACGTCTGCGTTTATGATAAAAGACCATTTAAAATTTATTGCGATATTTAATTGCACTAATATTATATCGAAGTTACTGGGATGCGTGGTAATGTAATTCAAGCAAGACAAGATCGTCTTTATCAAGGCTCTAGCAAGTAACATGAATCTAAACCCTCGCGATAGTAGACGAAATCATGCTATACGCTGACAATTGTAAGGCAGGAAAGCCCTGACTTCACGAGACTATCCCTGAGATTTAGGTATATTACACACGGGAGTTATTGAGAGGGTTCGTTAGGAATTTTCAGGACATTCTTTTCAGGAGGGACGCATCTTACTATTACTACAAGATTGATAAGATTCCTAGCGGGATATCCAACCAGGTCTTTATGTATTTGTCGTATATGATAGGTAAAGATAACCCAAGTATCCTTAAGGTATACTGTACAGGTTATCTGTTGGGCATGTAGTTTCTTCCCAAGAGTATTTAATATAGGTAGCCTTCTTATCCCATCATAAAAGTCACGCTAATACTACCTAAGTTTTCAAGTCACTTAGGATGAGGTACCTAATAGACGCGGGGACCAGGGAAATGGAAATAGAGAGTACATCTCATATTAGAAACCATAATGGAAGCGGACATAAGTTCGGTCGGAGCTATTATACGTTACCTAACATATAGGTGAGACATCTTAGAGCCGAGTGAACCAAGCCGTAAATGTGGTTAAAAATGCATCTACACTTGATATCAGAAAATACCTAACCATAAAAGACTTCATCAAACTACGAGGAGATATTCACTTGTGGGTGATGTGACCTCCTTAGGGTGCTAAGTGAAAAGTAGTACCAGGTCCTCGAATAATCCCTATAAAAGAAGACATATACGTTGTGAGTAAGCATTTCAAGGTTATGGTTTGAGATTATGGCATGATAATAAGGGCCGACAGTTTCTGAAAAGGCACATATACCGAGAGCCGGCATGACATTTCCGTCGGAATCGAATTCTGCATTCCGTGGGATACCAAATCTTCTCAGCGGCGCATAAACAAGACCAAAGAACACTGCTCTAAACCCAGCCAGGCTCCCAAAAAGAACACATGATCTTCCTCATATTAAAGTAGACTTCTGAGGCAACACCAAATTGCGGACGGTAACTAATATACCGGCTCCTAAAATAGCGTGATGCTGATATCATCAGCCTGTGTATCAATGATTAAATGTGAAGAGGTGGACTTATGCCGGCGTGTTCTCTACGAACCAATCTAGGCAATGTTTGGATCGTGGCAGAATGATGCGACATCAATGCTAATACCTACATTCACAGCAGTAAAAGATCTAATATTAGCGCGTGTTAGAGATGTACGATAAGCGGAGGTTTTTTGGGGGGGTGGGTAGCTTTGATTCGTTGCTCAGCATCTGGACTCAATTTAAGCATGATGTTATTGACGAGAGTTATGCCAGCTGACCGGCCCATTGTGAGATAGGCCAAGGGTGGTGAGCGCGTAGAATAGAGTAAGTCTGGGTTGCAATAAAAGGAAATATCACGGTAGTTAAGCCCACATTGAGCCTGCCAAGCCGTTCAGAACTACCCAATTGGGAAAATGAGGTCCCCGTGCCTTGTGTTGGGGTTGAGATGATGTACAGATTCGGCTACGGCCAGTACAAGTTCGTCGAAGTTCTATCCCACGACGTACCGAGATATGGGCAGGGAATCGAGAGAAGATCATGCTACTACCAGGAATCCGGAACTGTCATCAGGCGAACATGCATCAGACTGAGCTCGCATGCAGTAACATAAGAGCTTCGCCACCTTGAGCTTCGAAGCTTGCTTGCTTGCTGAAGATCACTTTACTGAGTACGTCTGAGCTCGACGGAACGGCCCCCAAACACTGACGTTTGATTCATACCTCTTACGAAGTACCTACATAGTACATACCTACACACTACCTGTCTATATACTCCTATCTACTTTTACCTACGTAGTATACGCATACGAAGCACGTAGTAGCAATGTTACTTTGACGGGCATACGAGATTTTAATGACTACTATTTTCGTAAACATTGAGTTACCTGGCAAGAGTCCAGATAGGCCCCTGGAACGGGCGGTTTTTTTTTGCCTCTGTAATTCATCGACATATAATGGGGGATAATTAACCCCCCCAAGTCTATAACGGGGTCGATTCAAGCACTTCGCTTAAACTACGCCCCTGGACAAATACAAGGATATCAACTCGGGATTTGCCATACCGTTGGAGCTGGGTGGGCAGGCTGGGGAAGCCGGAAAATTACACTAGCTTAAGGGGTTCGTGATCCGCCCGGCGTAGCACTTGATTTTCAACCACGCTTACTGCTTCGGGCCCCGGTTGTAACTTGCTGATATATATTGATCAAGTGACGGGACAGCGCCGATGCGTTCATATATTGACTGTCAGGCGATGAAAATGTTGTCTAAAAGCCCAACAGTCGCACCTCGTGCTCTGTCTCTCGCGCATCTTTGCTGGCACCATCTTGTTCCGCTCGCTTGTAGAACCGGAGTCCCGGGCGGAATATATGTTCCGGGTATATCGTCTCATATGCGAGGCAGCCAGATTAATATAACTTAGGTATGATATTATATCTCAAGGATGAACATGACGCTAACCAAACGCATTAGCAAATAATGTTGTTGTTGTTTAGCTTGATAAACCCGCCCTGTTAACTAAACTAGACTCAAACGCCTTTTTAAGTCCATTACACAGTCGGCGTGCAATGGCGCCGAGCACGGGGTTTCAATTCATCACGTCCATCAACACCGTAGCACGCGATGAAGAGACGCGCCGCAGGGTGCGTTCGCACGCTAGGCGGCAGAAGCTGCCCAGGGAATCTGCTCAGCCGCAGCAGGTGAAGAAGTCGGGATCGCAGAAAGACCACGTCTCAAAGTTCAGGTTGAGGCCCTCGGGGCCGTCCGGCGATGGCGCGCAGGATGTCGTTCCGCGGCACGAGAGGAAGCTCAAGAAAACCAATTGGCTTGCCGTGAGCATCGCAGCCGAACTTCCGAACTTCACGCTGCTACACATAGAGAAGACTCCGTTGACGGAAAGCTTGATGAAGTATTGTATGGCCGTGTGCCTCTCGCCCCACGAAGAAGCTGTAGAGAAGTTTTTTGACCGAACTGGGGTGCCGACATATCTAAATACGTGTAAGTGTATCCTTTCCCACACGATTTCATCGCATATCATTGACCAAAGTTAGACTATTCTGGTTTTCTCGCAAACGCCTTCGCCATGAATCCTGAAGGGACGTGGGTACAAGCTGTGAGTTCCTGTGGAAACTTAACCTTGGATGTATGAGACTAATAAAAACAATAGCTTCAACTTGACAAGGCCGCTACGCATGCCTTCATTGCTATGATTGCAGCTATGCATAACTCGCTGGCGAGGTGGGCAGACACGAGCACCATCGATTTCCATCGCTTTCAAGCAGTCAAGTCGATTAATGAAAGACTGAATCTAGAGGGCAAGGACGAAACTAAGCCTATATCTGATGGTCTTGTCGTCGCTGTTGCTCTCCTCGTCAATATCGAGGTAAGCCATACCTAACATCATATAACAAAGGATAACCTAATCATCTACAAGACTAACGCTCCGTTTTTGTAGACTTATATTGGATCATTGAGTGCTGCTGCTGCTCACATGAGCGGGCTAAAGAGGATGGTCGATCTCAGAGGCGGAATCGTTGAAGGGTTTAAACATAGCAGTATACTCCAACGCTCAATATCATGGTTAGCAGAGACCTTACATTAATATTCTATCCGTTCCACTTGATCACTAACCAATCAATATAGGGCAGATTACTCCTACGCCACCGCCGCGCATAAGCCGGTGATCTTCCCCTTCATACCGCAGCTCGCATCGTCACTGCCTCTCCATGAGCGGTTTACGAACCGTTCGATGATAGCGAACATGGGGTCCCTCGGCTTCCGGGATCTGACAATACAAAACCGTGAAGCGATCGAGCTCTTCGAGCTCCTATACTCCATCACCGAAAGCATCAACAGCTTCGACTACAAAACCCTCCACTCCTCGTACGGAGAAAGAATAAAAGTCAGTGACTCAATATACATAGTTGAGTGGCGGCTCTGCCAACTAGAGAATTACGCTCGCTCCCGACAGTCTTGTAAGAGAGGAGGCCCGGCCCCTTTGCTACTGCCCATCGAAGAAGAGGATAGACAGGCACGAAATCCCTCGGCGACCGATCTTTCCGACGTTCTTATTTACGCCGCACATCTATTCCTACATCTTGCCATCAGAGGACAACCCCCTTCGGCCCAGAGACACCGCGCACTACTAGAGGCACTCATGTCGGCACTATACGATCCAATTCTAGCCCTAGACCTTTTGTCACCGCCGAAACCATTCGGCAGTGATGAGACGCAGCTCAGCGGAAGCGACACCCAGCACAGCGCCGCAAGGGGCTTGCCTACATATATTCCGACGTCAGAGACATCACGCACCCATTTATCAGGGCCGCCGAAAGACGATCTACACGCAAACATTCTTCTCTGGGCTCTCTTCATAGGATCTTGCGTTCGCGTCCCAGTCTCGCCGAACGAGAGCTCGGCCCTGCTCGGCGACCACCACGCCTTTTTCATCAACGCGCTCAAGAACTACTGCCGTCAAAGGAACATAGTGGAGAACGATGTGCTCCTGGCGAAGCTGAAGGACGTCATGTGGCTTTATAGCTGGTGCGAACACCAGGTGGGGATGGTCTGGGTAGAGATCGCCAATGATCTCGGGCCGTACATGCCAGGCCAAGAGAACGTAAGCGTTGATTACCACCAGTTAGAGCATTAGAGGTGATAGTACCTACTAAGAGGGGACAAGAAAGAGAAATAATATTTTAATGTTTAATTTTGTAACAATAGCTACAACATCATACAAGGAAAACAATGCTCACAAAGAACACTGTTATTGTATCGGTGTAAATAAAACCTATCTTCATTCAATACAGCCCCAACTCGTTCTTACTGCTCAAGACAATGAATTCTCGACATTTAGAATGACCGGGGACGATCAGGATAGCCGGGGGCGATGGGCAGCCGTGCGCGTCCACTATATCACTTGATCGCGCGCAACGGGGGTAAAGATTTCGAAGGTACCTGTAGTTGGCGATATCACCCATACACAATTCGGGCGAAGCGTCAGCAATCTACAGCTCTAGACCAGCATCACAAGCTCCCAACTCGAGCCTAGCGGTAATATCAAAAACGCAATCGTCCAGACCTGCACAACAACATGTCCAGTACTTGTAAGAAATTACAACGTCCAGAGAAATACGTAGCCATGGCCTCAGGAGATATCTTTCGTGATAAGCCCGTCGACGAAAGCCAAGATGAAGATGAGGATGAATATGAAGATAAAGATGAATACGAATATGAAGATGACTATGAATATGGGGATGAAGATGAATATGAAGATCAAGAGCGCAAGCGCAGGTCGAATGCTCCGTCTCCGGAACCTCAGCCACAGCCTTCTGGAGGAGGTTCACACAGCGAAGAGGATTACTGGGAGGAATCAGATATAGAGGACGGGTCCCCTAAAAAAGAGCTGACAGCGATCAGTAATCTTGTAGACGCTAAATAGCATGTAGACGGTTTGGGGTCCGGCAGGTTAAGCAGCAGAGGCGGTACGCCGATCATCTGTGTTAGACACTAAGAAGATCGAGGCTATAGAAGTATACCAGTAACATACCTACCATGTTAGATAAGAATAAGAAGTTACCTAGTTTTACCGTAACATGTTTTCGAGGCGTACTTGCGTATATATAAACGTGATTCTGCGTGTGCTTGGTATTAGGATAGATGGTTAGGCGAGAGAACATGCAATAACATCCCGAGTTCTATTAATTTGAATGCCACGGTAGACACTTTGGCGTTTGGTCGTAGTAATTTCTTGTAGTTGATCGTGTTGGCGATGCTGACAGAAAAGGCCAAGACATCACTGGTTGGGAGAGCGCTCTTCCGAAGGATCGACTCCTTAGTTGGACGGTTAGTCCTTTGGTCCCACTGATCCGATCTTGTCTTGAATCCGTCCAGCCTCTAGCGGAGGATTAAGAACCCGCCGGCCGAATGAGCAACTTGAGTTTCCATTTCGACTTTTTATATATAAGTAAGAGATACGTGTGGAGATAAAAAGGATGGCCCATCGCGATTCACTCTCCCTTGGAAATTTTATGTTCGGCGCAATTGTAAGTCCATCACGGACTGACTTTCGTCCGATTCGTATAATTTCACGCTCACGAGTCCTAGCACGACGATAGACTAGTTCCTGTCACCTTACCCGACTTGTCAAATTCTCCAAATTTATCTAATGCGTGTAGATATGTATGATGTGTCTCTGAAGTTCAAGTGCTCGTTGTTAAATTAAGTCGTCATAACATAATTTCTCGTCAATTTCTTGATGAACTATCATTAAACGACCTGTCGGCAAACGATGCGCATCAATTCGACATGGCGAGCTCAGCAGGATCACTGCCGACAACATCCGATATGGCCGAGGACTCGGATTGGGACACGGCGCTTGTCGTGACTGACCAATGGATGAAGGCGATTCCTTCTGAGAGGCGACATAGCGGATGGGAATCCGTAGAGACACGATGGATGAAAAACAAGCAATTGCATCAACCAATAGGCCCAGTGTCCTCGAGGTAATTGCGCAACTGGTCGTTATTCGAATAGTCTATCTGACAGTGTCGCAAGTGAACCCACGAGACTGACGGGGCACGTTGAGCAATTCCCTTGTCCTCACAAGGCTATCCCAACTCCACGGCTGGAATTTGATTTCAGAATGCAAATTATCCTGAGTTCGCAGTCAGCCTCACTTGCCGTGAATGACGGCTTCAAGAAATGGTCCACAGTTTCTAGTGGCAACTGGTCAGGTCGATTCGGATACGGTCTCGTCGTGGTATAACACTTACCTATATACTAGTGAAAAGGGTGTATTCGTGTTGACTTTTAAACAGAACGGAGGTCAAGAGAGCCAAGATCTGACCCATGGGCAAACAGTTGTAACCCAAGTCGTGGCTACTCATCGACTCCAAACGGGGGACGATATCCCAGCCTAGTGAGTTTGTCGATAAAGTCTCATGCTGATGAACAAGAAGATGTCAGAAATTAACCCGTGCAATAGTATTGAGTGTAAGACGCGTGGAAATATGATAGGACCTCCAGCGCTATTAAAAGCGCTCCAGGATCCCGAGACGTCCAGTGAGGTAGATCCAAGACTCTGTCAATTCAGGGTGTTCTTCACTATGAAGACTTCAGATGATCGATATGCGGATTTAAATACTGGCATGTGGATCGGAAGCTGTATTTGGAAGGGCCTCGAGGTCATATACGAGTGCGTATATCGACCTAATATTCTCTACTTCATCAACTAACGACCCCCCACGCATAGCGCATATAAAATAAGTTGACGACTAGTTCGAAAATATATCCAAATAATTATCTAGTCACTACCTCCTAGGTAATCAACGGATTTTGTTGTGGAATTTGACAACGTTGGCTTTGCTAGAGCCGATTCATTCCTAAAAGGTAGAGGATCCTATCTACCGGGCTTGATTATCAACTAATCTCGAAGCTCTTGAGAAGTGGATGCTGAATTTGATGGACGCAGTAGTTCGACTTGTAACTTTTCAAGGAATGAGAACGCTAAGACAAGATCTGATTATCGTAAAGGGAATCGGGGTCCGTTTACCCTGCACATGTTGACGTCGTGTTAGATACGATATATCACATATAAGTGGTAGAAAGGAGGCATGCCAACTGATATTTTGGATCATGTGGCTTATCACATATTCACATAATGTACTGTAATAAAGAGGTACTGTGTACGGTGCATGGGCATGATTAGGACTTGGTACTTGGTATGATAAGAGGACGATGATGGCATTCAGACAAACAAAAGAAATAAACGGATGACGCTAAATATCTAGTTTCCGGGTCCCTTGCTGCTTACCTCCTGCTAACTTGGTCCCTGCATGTTCCAATATCAAAGGGTAGAGAGACCCGCTTTCGTCATCGTTTTCTTATAATTGGCTGGTCGTCGCGCACGTCTTATATGATTGGTTCCCAATCTCACCTTCATACGTCATATTAATGATCTACCATCTTATACATCATCGGCGTCAATGAAGAAACAGGTTTGCGTCACAGCCATCGAGATGTGCTACACAGCATTTGGATGTATTAAATAGGACTCGAATTCGCGTGGGGTTTCAACCTCATCTTTCCCCCCTTTCTAATTTGCTATATTCAATCTCATCTCCCGAGTCACCGTCCTTCCAAAGCAATTTGCCATACCCAGCGTCTTTGTGAGATCCTATTATCAACATATCAGATATCTACAGAAATCATCAAAATGCCTTTCTTCTCAAGCCGTAAACCCGAGGAGGAAGCTATAGAAGAGCCTACTTACGAGAAGAGGCAGTCTCACAGCCACAGCCTCTTCGGCTCCCACCACCGATCCCCTTCACCTCCTGCTACCATGCGCAGCAGCAGGACTAGCAGCTCACGTCACTCGGGTATGTCACATCAAAACGCTTTTCATGAAAGCACTCGATATATTTGGAATTTACTAACATGATCGTCGACAGATGGGTCATCTCCTTCGCGTCATCGAAGCGTGCTGCAGCGCACCTTCGGTCACGGGAACAACCCTGAAATGGATCCGTCCATCATTCAGGCCCGTGAGCACGTCATGCAGGCCGAAACAGCAGAGAAAGATGCCGACCGAGCCCTAGAAGCGGCCCGCGTCCGCGTCCGCGAGGCTAGGGCCGAAGTCAAGAGACTGGAATTAGAAGCTGCCGAGGAAGCCCGGCGAGCAAAGATTAAGCAGTATCACGCGCGTGAGGTCTCGAAGCGTGGCAAGCAGCTAGGCCGTAAGTTTCCATAGATCGTTCCGCCGTTTGAATAGGTCTTATTAACAAGAATGCAGGCCATGATGTCTAACCTCCAGCGAGCGAGTTTGGAAGAAGATGTTGCCATTTGTCGATGATGTATGATATGAAGGATATGAATGAGGGACGCTAAGCCTGAGTGTACGGAGTTAGAAATGATACCAACCTGTCTGTATATTAATGCCATGTATGATATAATAGCTAGCGAGGCGCTGTATGAGATATAGATATATAACGATCTCTCCATGAGAATCATGGCCATCTTTGCTGTATTATCATGCTCGTTTTCATATATATGACCCAATATTTACCATGCACAATGTATATGGTATATAATCTTGTGAACGACTAAGATGAAATAATAAAGACTTGTGTAGGGGAGTATATCCAGGTTTGAGTGATACTTTGCTAGTATCTCTGAATACATCTCTGGTCAATATTAAGCCAAGGTCGTCAAAGTGGAAAAAGAAGAGAAAAAAATCAATTGATACTCGTAGGGCTGAGAATGTACGTGAGAGGTAGGTACATAATATATATACCTAAGAGGTATAAGCTCAGGTACAGTTAGGTGACTACATAGTGATATTTGAGGGAATTTTACTGATTCAGTACCTATACCGATACTTCGATGCATGTGCGTGGGTAGTTCCGTCCATGTAAGAATCAATGTTGCTAAGCCACGTTAAGTCGCAATCAAGTCGCAACAGGCCACGACGCTAAATACTACGTACATACGTACCTACGTACCTAGTGGATGATATGCACTTACAAGGTCATTGTTTGAGCAACAATACCAATCCCACACCGTCGGAGCTAGAGCCAAGACATGATGGATCTATAAAGGGGGAGCGGGGAAGGAAATTGCAGCCTTGAAACCGGAATACAGTACGGTTGTAGTAGATACTAAATATGCACATACATGGCCAAGACATCGATCCCATGTGGGTACGTAATCAGGAACTATCGGTACAATGTTCAGATGGTTTTTATTTTTTTATCTTTTAATCTTTTTTATCTTCTTTTATCTTTTTATTATTTTTTTCAATATTCTACTTTTTCAACCTTTTCTAAAGCGGCCGCGAGCCGCATCTCATCTCGGCGATCTTGGAAATTGACTTTACGGGACGGGCCAAATTAATACGTGCATCCAGTCTTTTCTCCCCTTCTTCATATATCAAGGATTCCTATGATATTTCTAAATTGGGCAATTATTAGTGCTAAAATTATCGCATGTCTACCTCTCCGAACCCATCCTCCCGATCCTTAGTGATAGGATAGGCTCTTGTAGCCTATTTCCTATAGTCTACACCTTTTAATCTCTATAAATTCCGAATTCCTACATCCTATATCGAATCATCATGGCGAATCGCAAGATACTGTCCTTCAAGAGAGCCATCCTCTTCACTGCGTTATTTTTGATAACATTCATCTTACTACGACGATCTCATGCTTCTGCCAACGACCCTGAGCCTATCCGAAAACCGCCACCGAAGCCTGCAGACTCGAACAATGGACACGTTGGAGCATCCCACGACAAATCCACTACCTCTTATACCCCGGGTACAGGTGATGTCACCAAGGACAAACCAGTCCCCGCGCAACAGGCGATCAAAGACATGTCCAAGATGTCGTTATACGACAAACTAGCTTACCAATACCCATACGACGTTGAGACCAAGTTCCCGGCCTACATCTGGCAAACGTGGAAATGGACTCCCGCCAGTGACGAATTTGGTTTCCGAGCGGAAGAAGCTTCTTGGACGACACAACACCCGGGGTTCATTCACGAAGTCATCACCGACCAGGTGGCCATGCACCTGCTAAAGTTGCTGTACGCTCCTATCCCTGAAGTCCTCGAAGCATACAATGCCCTACCGGAGGCTGTTCTCAAGGCCGATTTCTTCCGTTACCTTATCCTGTTCGCGCGTGGTGGAATATATTCCGATATCGACACGTATGCAATCAAGAGTGCCGTGGAATGGCTCCCAGATGCCTGGCCTAAGACGACTATCGGTTTGGTCATCGGCATCGAGGCGGATCCAGACCGACCTGACTGGGAGGAGTGGTATAGCCGGCGAGTGCAATTCTGCCAGTGGACAATTCAGGCCAAGTCGGGTCATCCAGTTTTACGTGAAATTATCTCACGCATCACCCAAGAAACTCTGAAGCGGAAGCAAGAAGGCCTCTTCGTGTCGAAGGACAAGAGCGTGGTGGAGTTCACTGGTCCTGCGGTATGGACGGACGTCATTTTCGAATACTTCAACGATCCGCGTTATTTCAACACGAAAAATCGCAAGGGCAATATCTCGTATTTAAATTTCACGGGAATGGAAAACCCGAAGAGGGTTGGAGACGTTGTCGTGCTTCCCATCACAAGCTTCTCTCCAGGCGTTCAACAAATGGGAGCGAAAGACTACGACGACCCTATGGCATTTGTCAAACACAATTTCGAAGGTAAATCTCTGTTAAACGTAACTGTTCTCTCTTTGCTAATTCTTTTAGGCACGTGGAAGCCCGAAAGCGAACGACATATTGGCGAGGTTAACTAGGAATTCTTAATCGCGCCTTCTACGTCCTGAACTTCTAGTCGTAGTCTCGTTGTTTGGGGAATGGGTATTTTGGTAGGAAGAATTTCTTCCTTGACGCCTAAAATCTACCAGATCACGAACTGGTACGGCGTATTTGGAGATTTCGTGTAGGATTTGTAACACTATACCATCATTAACGAAGTTCACGATCCATCTTATGCGACAGCGTACACCAAATTTGATTGGTAGAGATCCTGCAATTCATTCGCTATAAGACCCAGCTCAAGCATACATGAGAAGACGCTACCGCAACGTTAGCGCAGACAGGTCTGCGAGCTACTATTGCGAGCTGCTATCGTATATAGTTAGGGATAGCTTAAGCATCCCTGACGTATACCGTACGAGTTATCTTTTAGGCACGTGGTTTCTTTCCGAGAGCTGCTTAACACACTGCACGGTCGTTCCTTGTACAAGCAGTCCTCCGTCTATCTGGTTTATTTCCGAAGATGGCGGTTTGGCGCACGGGGACATGTTGAGGATACGAGAGGCATAGAATACGGACGGCTATACAGGACTTAACAGAGGCAGGAGAAAAGAAAGAAACAAGAAAGGAGGGCAGCAAACAAATCAAGAAGAGGCCCCTGACGTATCCTTCAACGGCGGAGGACTACTTGTATATGCCCGCTATGCATACGTCCCGGCGTTTAACAGATATTTTATCTTATTTTTTACGAATGACGGAGCCAAGGTCACTACTCCGCGACGAATCACAACTTTGGCTTGTGGTTGTTTTGCAGATCTCTCGGTGATGTGATAATCTCTGGCACGAAGCAGACGTATGGCACGTGGAGTGTGGAGTATGTAATATGGAGCATGGAGCATGAAGCACGAAGAGTTGAGTTTTTTTTTTTGCTCAATCGTGATGGCTGTCCGCGTCAGCCACTATTATCACCACTACGGTAAAATCCCAAGATATCCTCACCCCTCCAAAGAAATCCTCCCCAATATCCGCTCCAAGATTCTCCCCAAGATTTCCCTCCCCCACTTCTCCTCATCGCGGAATGCAGTTGAACCCCACATCACCGGGTCTTGACGATGGCCTAGTTTGCTTTGCTATGCACTAGGTACTAGTATGCAGCAACTTGTAATGGCGAGGTTCGTAAATTACTTTTTATGCTAAGTGGTAAGTTCCTCTAGGACTTCCCATTGTTGAAGGCAGTGAATTGAAACAAAGATTAGTAGCGGAAGCGTAAATACGTTGCTGTCAATCAAGTCACCTATCAAGGTACATTCAGATCACGACCTTGATCTTATTATGGACATGTTCTTGTAAGGAGTCGAAAACGTATGCCATCACTTTGCAAAAACAGGATACACGAGATATACACCATATGTTATACCATTAGTCGTACGAAGGAGGAAAAACGTCTGCGCTTCGCTTAGACTATCCCAGTCCGAGTCAAGTTTCCGAAAATAACGTAATGTCATCGTTTCGGCCGTGGGCAATTCGCACACTGCGTGATCGTGGCACACGCCGTCAGCACCAGGGATGTGCTCTGTTCCCTGGACCGGTCCGAACCGCAGCGGCACCGAAAATCACACGTCAAATCGTAGGGAACCGGCCTGTGCAACGAAGAGGCGTAGCTACGTCTGACCTGAGTTACGCAAAAGGACCCGAAGAAGTAAGTGGCTTATTCGTCTGTTGATGACGATGGATAGTGTGACATGTAGCGTTGAAACCAATGCAAACAAATTCTTAGTCTTATGAATAGCAATTATTCGATTTGCGGTCACACAAGAAGAGCCCAAATACCATCATAAACTTAGCCCAAGAACTTACCTATACTAATGGCTCATACCGCCTAGCCGCCGTTACTTACCGAAACAATACCCGAGCACTTCTCCCGTATCGTATCGCAGTATGGCGATCAGCCGGCGGTTGTTTTTCAGTCACCCACTGCTCCGGACATGGCGCCGTCCGAGACGACCACTTTAACGTACGAAACTCTAGATGTCCTATCCAACGCCCTCGCGCACTCGCTACGATCCCTCGGCGTTAAGAAAGGGGACCGAGTCGCCGTAAGCCTGGGAAACGTCCCACAGCACGTCATATCGGCATACGCACTCTTCAAGCTCGGCGGCGTCCTAGTCCCTCTCAACCCGACGTTCAACGCGTACCAGCTCGCGACCGCGCTGTCCCAACTGCGCGTCGAGGTCCTCATCATCGGCTCTATCACAGATCTCGCTTACAAGCCCTGCAGAGGCCGCAGCAACCTGGACCTCTTGACCGCCCTCGTGCCCGACCTGGCCGGGTCCAAGATCGAGGCCCCGGACGTCCCCACCCTCAAGTCCGTCGTGCTCGTAGACAACTCAGAGCATCACCCGCTCGTCCCCTTCCCTCCGTCGCCGGCCCTCCGAGCGCTGACGCCCTTCTCCGCGCTCCTCCCGCGCTCCCCCTCCCGGGCCTCTCCGCCCCGTGGCCCCCGACTCCCCGCTCGCCCCGTCCGAGACGATCAACATCCAGTTCACGTCGGGCACGACGTCGGCGCCCAAGGCGGCCATGCTGACGCACGCCAACATCCTCAACAACGGCCGCCTGATCGCGGCGCGCATGGGCCTCCGGCCCGACGACCGCGTCGTCTGCCCGCCCCCGCTCTTCCACTGCTTCGGCTCCGTCCTCGGCCTCATGGCCTCCGCCACGACCGGGTCGCGCATCCTCTTCCCCAGCCCGGCCTTCGACCCGGCCGCCACGCTGCTGGCCGCGTGCTCCCACCGCGCCACCGCGCTGTACGGCGTGCCCACCATGTTCGCCTCCTTCCTGGAGCTGCTCGGCGACGCGTCCTTCCAATCGCGCCTGTCTTCCGCCGCCGCCGCCGCCGCCGCCGTCGCGCCGGAGGCCCTTCGCGCGCCTGTGCAAGGGCATCGCCTCCGGCAGCTCCGTGCCGGGCCCGCTCGTGGACCAGCTCCGCGCCGCGCTCGGCCTGCGCGACCTCGTCATCTGCTACGGCATGACGGAGACCAGCCCCGTCAGCTGCATGACGGCGCCGTCGGACCCGCGCGGCAAGCGCACGGGCACGGTGGGCCGGCCGCTGCCGCACACGGCCGTCCGCGTCGTCGCGCACGGCGACCGCGCGCGCGTCGTGCCGCGCGGGGAGCGCGGGGAGCTCGCCGTCGCCGGGTACCTCCTTATGAAGGGGTACTTCGACGCCGAGGGCGTGCGGGGGGGAGAAAAAGAGGAGGGGAACGAGGGGGAGGGGGGGGGGTGGTTGTATACCGGGGACGAGGCGCGCATGGACGCCGAGGGGTTCGTCGAGATCACCGGGCGCATCAAGGACCTGATCATCCGGGGCGGCGAGAACATACACCCGCTGGAGGTGGAGGTCGCGCTGGCGCAGCACCCGCGCGTGCGCGAGGCCAGCGTCGTCGGGGTCCCGGACGAGCGGTACGGGGAGGTCGTGGGGGCGTTCGTCGCCGTGCACGCGGGGGTCAGGACGGAGGACAGGGGTGTGGATGAGAAAGGGGAGGAGGCCACAGACGAAGAAGCGCTGTCGAAGGACGAGGTCAGGGAGTGGGTTCGGACATACCTCTCCAACCACCTCGTGCCCAAATACGTCTTCTGGCTAGATGAATTCCCCAAGACGGCCAGCGGGAAGATACAGAAGTTTAAGCTGAGAGAGCTAGCTAGAGACTTACTCGGCAAGAAGACGACGACGACGACGTCTAGGTAAACGACTTTATCTGTGGTTGAGTTATAGGTCAGCTTATAGTGCACGGTAAAAATACTGGAAAGGCGCTTTTTGAGGAGAATATCATGTTTATAGGAGATATTGAAGCAGAGTTTAAAACAGAGATATCTGGTATCTAATAGGGAGTATCCGACAATCCAAAGCCGACAGGCCGGGGGTAACAATAACACCATACTACTTCTATTCTAGACGCCGTTGAACGAGGGTATCGATGCTCCACTGTGTTTCGATGCGACGGGCAGCCCCCTTGAGATTTTCCCAAGACCCCTTTTCTCGCCGGCCACACTTGAAAGTACCTGATAAACTCCGCCATGTGTCTGAACACAAAAGGATAATGCAAAACAATAAAAATAAAAATAAAATAGAAAATAGCGGCTTTAAGCCTATAAGACGCCGCAAACGCCTCTCGATTAGCTCCATGCAAGTCGTCGAAGCCATTCCTCGACTCGAGTCGTGGATGGCTATACGGCGTAACCAATACGATGACGCCGAGCAACTACCTCGTTCGCGATCAGATTTCGTACCCCCTTTACTCTTCAAACACTTCTGGAGCCTCCGTTCATCGACAACGTCGTTCGCCGCAATGTACTTGAGACGAAGTCTTCCGCTGAAGTATATGCTGAATCCGCACATTCTCGAAGTCGAATTGCGCCGTTTTCACAGCATAGCGGTGCTCGTTCCATGTCAGTCTCATGCCATCGAGTAAACCGGGATGTCGATCGCCTCCCCCTGCGCAACTCGAGAATAAGATCGCGACACCAGAAATAATCACCTAAGCAGTAACCTCGCACCTAATCACGCAAAATCCCCTCGGTAACTCATCTCTACTCTTCGTTTTCTAGGTGGCAAATCCGCTTTCCTCAGTCTCGCCAGCGAAGACACGGCTTCACGTGCCGGCATGTCGAGCAGAACGATCATGGGAGCTGGGAATTAGCCGGGCTACCCACTAGCTCTGCTAGCGACGTTATGCCGGAGCCTGGCGCGGACGGCGCCGCGTTGCTCTGGGGCACGAGGTTCGAGGCTGCGCCTACGGCCTTGCCTTCGCCGGTGACGTAGAGGATGGCATATCGGATGAGCAAGACGACGTTGCGCTGGGTGTAGAGCAGGGCGGCCAAGGAGATCGCGGTGAAGAGGAAGCAGAAGATGGACCAGAAGAGGGCCTTCTCGACCGGCGTGAAGACGTAGACGCCGTACGTGACCTCTATACGGTATTTCCTGAGACGCACCCAGCGGGCGAAAGCTTTCAGGGTAGAGGGCGACGGCATGACTTCCTTATAAGCGCTCTTGTGTATATACAAGGATGGTTAAGTGGTGATTGTTTAGTATTATTGACAAGAATTATATGATGGTAATACGTAGTGATGATAGCGATGCCGAGACGTCCCAAGGACCAAGCCGCAGCTTTAGGCTACCCTGAGAAAGTGAACGCAACGGAGGCAAAGCAGACCATTGATATAATAGTAGGGGAGTATACGATATATATACCTACTATAATGACGGTATGGAGGGGAGCAGGGCGGCGTTCAGCTCGTCCTTCCTCTGGGGCTTGGCGCATATTAATAGATGCACGGTTTCCCGGGCTGGCTCCCAAAGGAAGGGGAAAGGAAGGGATAGTATAAGATCATTGATAGTATAAGCTTCTAGGTTAGGGTGCATGTAGATGATACCGCTGGGTATGTTGTACAGCACTTAATGCACATAATATAAGACAAGTACCATGTACTTGGATCTTATGGATGTCCATACTTACATCCTATACACTTGCATTAAGACGTACAGATGGTAATGTTGTGTAAGCAAAGTAAGCAAAAGGTATAAAGAAAGAGAGAGAGCAACGTTCCGGAAAGCTCGGGATTATTAGTCGAGGTAGGTATCGTGACTGTTCGCTTGAACGAGGTAGTAACCGTACGTATGTAGTTGCTCGGAGGTAAGGGCAATCGCTGGCCCGCCTGACCGTACGATATAAAAGATCTGCAGATTTGATGTCGAGGAGCATTTACTCCCTCCCCTCCTTCTCCCATTGCGAGTTCACAAGGTTACGAGACTACGGTTAGCTTTGCTGCACATGCCGTAAGACAGTATGGCGATTATCGTCGGACTTGGGTTGAAAAATGGCTGAAGAAGGTGAAGTATAAAAGCAATAGATAAAAGTATGTGCAGAAAAGAGGGAAGCGAATGAGAATAAAAGTAAACAAAGAAAAAGGCAAGGGTATGTCGGAATTTGCCAGGCGATTATAAGAAAGTAAGTCAGTTATTGCATAGTATATACTGTAAGTTGAACCGATTTATCCCTTTAGCGTGGCCGGGCTTGAGGCTCTTTCCTTTTCCTTTTCCTTTTTTTTTCCGTTTTTTTGTTGAAGGAAAAGGGAAAGATAATTCGGTATCAAATATCTTAAGCGACTGGAGGTTAAAGGACGACCTGGTGACTGGTGACTGGTGAGTGGTCCAACTAGCTGTATATAATAAGTTGGGTAACATCCTGAGTCCCACTCCTATCGAAGAAAAGCAGGGATGACAAATCGATCATCTCACACGAACTGATATTTGAGTCTAATAAATCGTAAGCCGTACAGTCCGTACCTAGATACTATGTAAGCAACAATGAGGTAACAGTGAGGTGTTACTACGTTGTATAACCCATACGGATACAATAAATACCAAGACATGAAGTCGGGTAGAATCTAGATAACTGGGCAACGAAATTAAATAAATCTCCGTTAGTTAGTTATAAAAAGATAAGATAAGTGCTAAGCAGTCACTACATACAGAGTACATAGGCATGCATTGAGATGAATGGTGAGATGAGTTTACCCTTTTTGGACGAGAACCGCTTCGTACAGGTAGCGTGACCACGTGACACCCCTATCTGGTTAGCGCCCTTCCGGTAGCTAAGACTTGGCTGAGAATGCCAGCGGCAGGGCTGACAACATAAGCTTTTTAGAGCTAGATGTAATCTACCCCACATCACGTTAGGTTTTTAGCCGTTACCTTTACATAATAATACATACATATAAAAGAGGCAGTATTAGTCAGAAAAATGCGTAATTATTAAAAAAAAAAGATTTAAACTAATTACATTAAACAGGAAAAAATATTATTAATCGCCTTATAATTTTATAGTCCCATTTTTTAACATATAAGTTTATTTTTTTTTAAATATTTTAAAATAAACAAAAAAACGCCCCCGTTTTTTAATAATACTTTGTTATAATACTTTTAAAATAATTTCCACATAATTATATATTAATTTAAACTTATATTTTTACCTTTAAATAATATAACACCGTTTTCGACTTTATTATAATAATTATTTAAATAATATTATTAAATTGTTTTTTTTTCTCAAATATCCCTTTTAAAATATAAACACTTTTAAAAAATCTTTATAATAATCGGTAATTAATATAAAATTACCGTTTAAATTAATTAATTTAAATAAATTTCAACTTATTTTAATATTTATAATAAATGATCCTCTTTATTTAAAAATTAATTTCGGTTATTTTCCTTTTTATAAAATTATAATTATATTACTAGTTTATAAAATCATACCTTTTCGGTTATAAATTACACGTTTTTAAACTCGGATAATCTTATGTCCGGATTTCACCGTTAAACTAGATAACGAGCTTATAAATGAGAAATTAATAACGTTTATAAAAATCGAATTTATATTTAATTATAAACCAATTATTTAAGTAATTTATATAATATAAATGGTGCGTTTTTATATTTTTTTCTTGCGATAAGAAATCTTAATAACCAAGGAAGTAATTTAAAATATTGTTAATATTTTTTCTTTATTTAATGTTTAAGAATAAAACTCATTAAAGTGAAAAAGGTAAGAATTAAATTTTAATTTAAGTTAAAGTTAAAGTTCGATGTGTTATAAAGTGTAACGTAACCATTTAAACTATGAGCGTTATTAAATAACGAGTTTATAAGTGAGAAACTAATAACGTTTATAAGAATCGAATTTATACTCAATTATAAACCAATTATCCAAGTTGGCATCGCCATTTAATCGGATAAATATCCGTTAATTTAATTTATTATTTCGAATATATTAACATTAATATATTTTTATATTAATTTATTTAATTAATAAAGTTACGCATTATTTTAAATTTTTTTTTTTAACCGGTTTTATAATTTAAACTTATATTTTAATTTAATATAATATATATATAAATTTATCGACTTTTTTATATTTATAATTAAATAAATTTCGCAGTTTTTATATATATATTATACTTTTATATAATATTTTTTTAAATATTTAAAAATAAAGTTTTTAAATTTAAAACTTTTTTTTTTTATCATAAATAAATTTCTTTATTATTTACTTTTAATTTAAAAATAAGTGGTTTTCGTATTATTCGTTTTAATATTAAGAAAAATATTATATTAATATTATTTTTTTTATTTTTTATAATAAAATTTACGGATTTTTTTTAAACAATTAATTATTTATAATATTTAATAAAAGGAAGAATAATATTAAAATAATTATATAAAAATTTATAAATTATTTTTTTTTTCAAATTTATAATTAATTATAATATATAAATATTTAATTATATATAATTTATAAAAATAAATTTAGGTAAAATAATTAATATATTATTTTAACTTTATATAAAATCGTTTTTAATCGATTTTAAAAAAATATTTAAAAATACGGGTAAATATTAAGTAATTAATTTTCCGATATAATTAAATTATAAATTATAATTTAATTTTCCAATTCGTTATTTATTATTAATTTATTTAATATATTTTTTTTTTCGGATTTATTTAAAAGGATAATATTAATTATTAATAATATAAAAAAAGTTTTAATATTATATTTTTTAAAAATAAACTTATAATATTTATTTAATTATAAATTTAATTCGCGAAACGTTTTTTTTAATTTTTTTATAAATAAATTTCCAATCGTTAAAAAATTAAATCGGATATTAAATAATATTATAATATTTTATAATTATGGTAAATTTAATAATAATTTGATATTATCTTTACTTTTATTTAATTTTATAATAATTTAAACGAAATAAAAAATACTTTTTATTAAAATATTAAAAACCACAAACTATAAAATAAAATTTATTTTTTTTAATAAATTTAAAAATATCATTCTTTTTATATTAATAGTTATTAATTTATAACGTTTCAAACTTATACGGTTTATTAATTGCTTTATAATTAAATTTATATTAGAATTTTAATTTATAAGTGTAAAATTTTATATTAAAAAATATTATACCATTTTACTATTTTAAATAAACTTAATTATAAACATTATTTAATATAATTTAATTAATTCGATAATTATAATTAAAGAACAAGCTACATATTCTTTTATTTTAATATATTAATAAGTAATTTTTTTTACTTTTTTATTAATTTTAATAAATAAATACTTTATATTTTTATAAAAATTAAAGTTGATTTAAATCAAATTTATTAAACTAATTTCTATTATATTATGGTTTAAAAAATCTTTATAATTAAATATTTTTTTTTTTTTATATATTCGTATTTAATAAGAAACCCACGGATGATTAAGGGGCGTTTATTAAGGTTTGGCTTTAATTTTTAACATATTTTATAACTTATAACTATCACTATTTTTAAATAAATTTTTTCTTAGATTATTAATAAATGATTTCTTATTTTAAATAGAATTTATTAGATTTTAATATTAATTATTATTGCTATAATTTTTTTAAATTATTATCATATTTGTAATAATTAATAACTTTATTTCTTTTAAAATAATTTATTTTAAAACTTATTTTTTTATTTTTTCTTAATAACTTTATTATTAAAAACCTTATATTATTATTTATTATATATTAAATCATAATTAATTTTTATGGAAAATATAATTTTATAATATATTTCTAATTATTTTAGTATAAAGGTATTTATATCGGATTTAGAAAATAGTTATTTATTGTGGTTTAAATTTAAAAAGAATTTATATATTATTATTTAAAATTTAATTAAATTTGTCCCTAAAGTTACGAAGTTATTTTTTTTTTAATAATTAATAATTTTAAGATAAACCATTAAATTAAAATTAGGTTTTTAAAAAAATTATTTAAAAGGTTGGAAAATTAATAGATTAATTTTTATTAATTTTTTTAAACGAATATTAATTAAAATTGAAAATAATAAATTAGAAGAAGTTAATAGAAGGTTAGTTAAAGATATATAAAAGGTATAAAAAAAGGTGATAAAAGGAGAATAATTATATTATAATTAATTAAAAATCTTTAAATAAAATAACTTTAAAATTAATTTAAATATATTAAGAGTATTAAACTTTAAAAAATATGGTATATTTTTATAATAATCATTATTATTAATTATATAATATTAAAATTTATTACGTAAACCAATAACACTTATCCCCACCTTTAATATTATATATACATTAATAATAATACTTGATTTAATACCCATCCCTATTTTTAATATCGCATTTACACTTATAACTATATCTAATTTAATATTTATCCTTATTTTTAATATTATACCCACACCTATAATTATATTTAATTTAATATTTATCCCTACTCTTAATATTATATCTATACCTATAATTATACCTGATTTAATACTTATACTTATATTTAATATCACACATATATATATATTTATAAAGAATATATTATCACTATAAACACTAATACCTATTAATATAATAATTTTATTACTTATAAAAAACCTTTAAATAAAATATTCGTTGTTAATTTATAAAATATCTTTACCAAAAAAATATTTATTATTATTAATAAGTATATAATTTTAAACCTCTCTTTATTATAAAATATCTTTATTATAAAAATACTTTCTATCCTTAAAACTAAAAATGGAATTGTTAATATATAAATTATTTAAAATTAACAAAGTATTTTCTTTATAAAAAAGGGAAAAAAGATAAAATATATTTATTTAAAAGTTATTAAAAATAATTGTTATTTAATAAAAAATTTATTTAAACTTTAATATATTAATATAATCAAAATTATTAAATTTTAATATGTTAATATAATCTGATTTATTAATATTAAATTTTAATATACCAATATAATCGGGATTATCGAACCTTAATATGCCAATATAAATAAGATTATTAACCAAATAAAAAAATATAGTAACTTAAAATAGTATAAAATAGTAAATTTTAATAAATTGTAAAAATAAAAGAATAAATTATAACCTATTATTATTATTAATAAGGTTTTTATTATTAATAAAATTTTTATTATTATTAAATAATTCTTTATTATTTTTAAATGATTTCCCTCTACTTTTAATAAATGAAAGTTCTTAAGATTTTTTTTAATTTTAATTTTTTTAAAATAACTTTAAATTTTTATCTTTAATAAAATCTTCTCTAATTCAATATCCTCCAGGTAATTAAGTAATCTCGTTATTAAAAGATTCTTTTTTTTAAAAAAAATTAATATAATTATCCTAAAAAGAATTAATATAATTGTTTTAAAGAAATTTAACGTAATCTTTTTAAAAAGAATTAACTTAATTATCTTAGGAGGAATTAATTTAATTACCTTAAAAAAACTTATTTTAAAATTCGAATAATATATTAAATAATAATATAAGTAGTTTATTAGGTTTAACCGGTTAATTAAGATTACCGGAACCACCGGGATATTTAAATTAAAATGTAATACCTTTATTAAGCGGTTTTAATAATTTTATTAATTTAAAAACCGGTAAAGATTTTATATTTAATTTGGTTAATATAATAAACATTTAATTAAATAATAATAAAACCAAAATTAATATTTATGGATAAAAACTAATATATATAAAATATTTATATCCAAATTTTAAAGAAAATTATAATAAAGATAATTTTATTATAATTAGTAAATTTATATATTAAAAAAATATATATTTATTTATAAATAATATTAAAAAATATATTGTTATATTTGTATAATAAATAATCATTTAATAAGATTTTTTTTAATTACTTAAAAATATAATTTAAAAATAATGGATTAGAAAATTTTTATCCGAAAAATATATTAAATTTAACATTAACTTAAATAATGTAATTAATATAATAATCTCTTATTTTAAAATGTCTATGGTAAATATATTAATAGCCTTAAAGGACCCGGTTTTAATATATAATTTAAATAAAATAGTAACCAATAAATCGATCCGATCTTAAATAACGTAAATTATCCAGCTTTATAAAATAACCGGTCGATAAAAATCTACTTAATAAATAGTGGAAATATATAATTTATTTTATTTCTTTTTAAAATAATTAATTATTAGACTGGAAGAGTTTGCCGATTTTCGTTTAAAAGATTTTTTTATCCATTTAGAAGAAAAAATTAAAGTATATAAAATTATTATTTATTTTTACAAAAATACCTAAAATCTTATAATTATATTATATATAATATCTTTAATTAATAATATATTCGTTCGAAATTATATTTTAAAATATTAAAGATTACCGGCTTTTTTATAAAATTTAACTTTATTAACTTTACTAATTAATATAATAATAATAAATTATTAAAATAATATTAAAAAATAAAATCCGGATTTAGCCCTAGTAAATAATTTATATTAGTAACGATTATATTGGTAAGATATACTAAAATATATTAGAGGCAAAGATTTATAATATAAAAGATATAAAGGATAATAAATATTTTATTGCGAAGGTTTTTAATAATAAAAAATTAAAAAAAATATAACGCGTTAACCCGATAATAAATATTAATAAAATAAATATGTTAAAATAAAATAAAACGGTAACGGAATAAAGTTTAATAATAAAATTTATATAATTAAAAATAAAACTAATAAAAAAAACAAAATAAATATATTAAAAAATGTCACGAGCGTGATGGTGGTCTAAGAAGACCGTGGCGGCAGTAACCTATGCCAGAATCTAATAGATTCTATCTAGAGTAGGAAGTCATTCATTGATGATCTAGGAAAGAATCTATCTGAGAGCAGTGACAGCTGCAAGCCATAAAGTATACTAAGGGCTAAGGCCAAACCTTAGTAAGCATCCCTTAGTCATCAGACCCTAGTCTCTGGGTCTCCTATCAACTGCCCCCTCCCTTTTGAAAAAAGGAAACGTCCTCGTTTCCCTGTCCTGTATCTCTATGCTCTCTGTAGCTCTTTTATCTTGCTTTATGTGTACGTCCAAGTCAATCAAAATTTGTAGCCATCATGTATCATCCTTCTCTCGTGCATCTGTGGGCAACTGTATGCGTATGTTCGTTTTCGGGATAACACTTACTACCTTGCCCCAGTCCTCTTCTTCTGGGATCGTCGGTGTTATCTCTGGCTGCTCAGTTCCCTTTGCTCGTAGCTCCTCTAATGACATCTTGTTTTTCTGGTCGAATTCTCTAATCAGCTCTGCCGCGTTTTGCATAAGGACATCCCTTGGGTACCACTGGTCATGTACTGAGCTGTACCCTTTCCAGTGTATGAGATATTCCAGAAGTCGTTTCCCTCCGGCTTTGTTGACCCTTCTCTTGATTAGCTTTTCTATCTCGTAAGATTTCCATTCCTCATCGTCTCCATCGACCCATATCTGGCCTGGTTGCGGTTTCCTCCTGGCGAAAAGATCCTTACCCGGAGGCCCCGGTGCTAGATGTGCTATGGATATGACTCGATGTACTTTCCAGTGTCTGGGGAAGTTCAACTCGTATGCCAGGTTGCCCACTTTCCTTATGACCGTCATGGGCCCTGTCCTTTGGTGAGACCATTTCCTAGAGGGTTTTCCAGGGAGGTTGTATCCTTTGTGCAGCTTCAGGTATACCTCGTCGCCCATTTTGAACTCTTTCTGTTGATGTTTCTTATCGTACCTGATCTTGTTCGCTTCTGCCGCAAAGTCGATAGCCGCTTCTGCCTCTTTCTGATATGCTCGCCGTAATGTCTCGAAGTCTATCGCGTTATGCGGTACCTCGAGGATAGACAGCATCGTGCTTGGTTTGAAGCCTAGGACGACTTCGTTAGGTGATCTTCCTAGTACTGAGCTCTTCATATTGTTGATGTTGAACTGTAGTGCCGGTATGATGTTTACCCAGGGTTCGTCGCTTGCCGAGATGTGGTACCGTATCGCGATTTCGACGTCCTGATTCCGTCTCTCGCTTTGGCCGTCGGTTTGCGGGTGCCATGCTGTAGAGAAGTTCAGCGCTGTTCCTGCCCTAAGAAAGATTGTCTGCCACAGTTCCGATAAGAATTTACTGTCCCTGTCACTGATTATTCGTCGTGGTAAACCCCAGTCCGATAGCATGATTGCGTCGAAAAACTGGTCTGCCCATTCCTTGGCGCCGTGACCAGTGTGACCTGGTATGAGTAGGCATTTCTTAGAGAACTTGCATGTCACTGTCAGCAACGCGTCGTACTCCGTGATGCCGGGTGTCTTCCAGCGTGTGTTTTCGGCTGGTACTTTCGGTAGGGCGACTATGAAGTCCATTGCTATTGTGTTGTATGGAATCGGCTCGCTTCGAATTGGCTGTAAGCTTCCCAGGGGCTTCTTTCTGTCCGTGCGATTGAGTATGCATTCTGGGCAATGGTCGAGATAGTTTCGCAATTTCCTAGTGACGTTGTTGATTGTGAAATTTTCCAGTTCTGTTACCATTCTTGCCATTCCGAAGTGATGACGCTTATCGTGTACCATCTCGAAAATGTCTTGCACGCAGTCCTGCGGTATCACCAACTTTTCTCCTTTCGCCCCCGCGTTGTGATAGAGCAGGTTGTCCTTGAGTCTAAAGCGTGTCCCCATTGCGTTGTCGTTCTCCCGTAGCTTTCTGATGATAGGCCCGTACTTCTTGTCTGTTTCGTATGCGTTCTTGAACTTGTTCATCAGGTCGTCTCCGAGCACTGCCTCTGCCGACAATAAGTTATAAGCGAATTCGTCTACCAGATCGTCTAGTTCGCTTTTGGTGACGTCATTCTTTTCCTTCTTGTCCTCGTAGGTGTCTGTCGTGGGCAGTCTGGATAGCGCGTCGGGCACTAGGTTGAGTCGTCCTGGTATATGCCGTATGTCCAGTCTATACTGGCTAAGGTACGTGGAGGCCGTTATCAGTCGTTGATTGCATTTCACTATGTCCACTGTAGCTAGGTTCTTTTGCTTGACTATGCCCTCAGTTGCTCTGTGGTCTGTCAGTATGACGACTGCTTCCTTGCTGGATTGTATTTGTGGACGCAGGTTCCTGCATGTCCATGTCAGGCAGGAGACTTCGAGTTCGGTGGCTTGGTATTTGGACTCTGCTTTAGTAAGTGCTTTGCTCAGGAATTGGATGGGCTGGATCTTATTGGCTGATATATTGACTCCGTCCCACTCCCCGCTCATGTGGAATACCATTACTCCGTATCCTCGTTCCTTAGATGCGTCCAGCTTGATGAATGCTGTTTTATCAGGGTCCCAATGTGATAGGTATGTCTCCGCACATAGATCATGTTGAACCAGTCTGAAAGCCTCCATCTCCTCCGGTGTGGGTTCGAACTGCTTCTTTGACGTCCACTTTTTCCTTATCGCCTTGTTTTTCACTGGTAGATCCCCTTTTTTACGACCGTCGGCGAGCATGTCCGTCTTTCGTTTCTGTAAAGGGAGTATCTTCTGTTGATACCATGGTATGTACTTCCGCAGCCAAGTTGTCATACCGATGTAGGTTTCCAAGTCCGCTAGCGTTCTTGGAATTTCCAGCTTTCGTATCGCGGCTACTCGGTCTGCCGTGATAGAGACTCCGAAACCGTCGACCAGCAGTCCCAACAGCCGTATGGCGTCGTATCCCGAGAAGGATTTCTTTGGTGAAAGTACTATCCCTATCGTCTCGAATAGCTGCATGATCGTGTCCAGGTGCACTAGATGATCCTCTTCTGTATCGCTGAAGATCACTATGTCATCCATGTACGCTCGGCAATAGTGCTTATGGTCGACAAGCTTTTGGTCCATGAATCGCTGGGCGTATGGTGGGCTGTTCTTGAAACCCATTAGCACGACATTTGATACTTCCAATCCTCTGGGTGAGATTATAGCCATTCTGTTCTTGTGCGGTCCATATAATGGCAGTTGGTGGAAAAAACTTTTCCCGTCGACGACTGTCATCTTTCGTTTTCCTTTTATGTCAGCGATGACGTCTTCTTGCGTGGGCAGTGGGTAAATGTCGGGAATCGTGATGTCGTTCAGTGCTCTCAAGTCTACTACCACTCTTCCTTTCTTTACTCCGTTCACGGTTCTCCACACCACAAATACTGGGCTTCCGAACGGGGTTGGTTCCTTCATCCAATCCATCTTTCCCACGTCGTGCATTTCGTCGAAGGTTTCGTCGAGAAATCCTCTATCCTGTCGTCCTAGCCTGTATGATCGGGTTCTGAATTTTCTCTGCTGCCAGTTATCAACTAGGTCGACTCTCATCTTCTCTTCCTCGGGCATATCGATGATCCTGTGACCTGACCATACGTTATATTTCTCGAGAATCTCTTTTACCTTCTGTGCAAAGTCCCTGTTGGTGTTCTGTACATGTACGCCGTCTTTTGTTTGCACGCTGGGGATGTCTTCTGGTCTTACTGGGCCGGGGTATATGTCCTCGGGAAACATTTTCGGAGGCTCATCGTCTTCGTCTTCCGATGCTCCGCCTGGATCTGGCGACCTGGGTTGCTCTTTTCTCGGTTGTACTTTGATATCTTCTGGTATGTTTTCCGACGCCTCATCCGCCGTGAACGCTTCCATATCCTCTTCTGCTATGTCGAATTCTCCGAAGTGGAAGGCTGACTTATCTGTCTCGTATCTACCTTCGTCGTCAGAGTCCTTTATTATACCTAGGGTTTGGCCCCGATGAATCTTGATATAATCGTCTGACTCGTTGGTAATCGGCACTACCTTGCTTGTTGTACCGGCTAACAGCGCGTTCGTGACTCCTTCTACTTCGGATAGGAATAGGTATTCTCGGGCATTCCCATACTTGTCTCTCTTCGGTAGATCGGTATAATTTACGGGTAGATATCCTGACTCGCCTGGTGCTAGTCTGACACTCTGTCTTGCTTTGACTCGTCGATGTATCGGTCTGTCGGGTTTATGGAAATTGATCGGGAACTTCGCACCTCCGCACGAGTACATCGTCATCATATTGTGTCGGAAATCTATGACAGCCTCGTGAGTATCTAGCCAGTTCGTTCCCAAGAGAAGCTTTGGCTCCAAATTGTCATGTACCCATGCTGTCACTTGGACTAGGAGTTCGGCTCGTCGCCCTCGTCGTCTTGCTGGTATCCTCAACCAGAATTGAGCGAGATCATACAAGGTGATTGACCCTGTGATACCTTTTATTGTATAACCTTCCTTTTGTCTCGTTATTATATAATCCTCGCTGTGTGTCGTGAGCCAAGATCTGTCCACCAGTTCTCCCGAGGCGCCTGTATCTCCACATACGGTATGTACTTCTTCCTTTCCGCAGAATTTAACTTCAAACGTGGTGTAGGTGTGCCTGTTACGCCTTGGGTTGAACTTTTTCTTTCGCGGTTTAGCTTCGATGATCTCGACGAAATTACTGACGTCCCCTTCGTCTGTGTCGCTGTTCACGCCCGTGCTCTGTTCTGGCTTACCTTGATCCGCTGCTGCCTTTGACTTACGCTTTGGATCCACCGGTTGCTCCTGTTGTATCTCTGGCAGGAGTTCCTCCTGGTCAAACAAATCCGAATCATCATCCTCGTCGGTCGGTTCTCCTTCGTCGGGGATGTCTTCGACTGATGGACTCTGGTATCGCTTCTCGCTCGGCGGTGGCTGTTCGCTCGGCGGTGGCTGTGTGCTTGGCGGTGGCTGTGTGGATGGCGGTGGCTGTGTGGATGACGGTGGCTGTGTGGATGGCGGTGGCTGTGTGGATGACGGTGGCTGTGTGGATGACGGTGGCTGTGTAGACGGCTGTGGCTGTGTAGGGATCTGTGGCCGTGTGGATGGCAGTGGCTTCCTGGCCCAAATTCTCTCCGGACCTCGGCATTCCTTCCGCTTCACGTGCGCCATTAGTTTGTTTCTGGATGTGAACACGTGTGAACACCATTTGCACTTCGTATCTTTCTTCACAGTATCATGCGTGGAGGGACCGGCAACATAAGCTAAACTGTACTCAGATTGATCTACTGCTAATGGGTTACCCTCTTCGTCGCCAGAGTATTCGTCAAGCAAGAAATAGCCATCGTTCTTCAACGCATCCACCTTGCTCTCTCTGTCAGTCTCGTCTTCAGCTATATAGGCTTCGTCGTCGAACTTCATTCCGTCACCGTCTTGCCTTGCTCTAACGTATCTGTTCCATCGACGCCTATTGCCGGGCCAGCGCGTTGCACCCCTTCCAGCTCCTCGTCGCTGGAAGCCTCCGCGGTAGGGTGTCTGCTGTCCTCTGTACCTTCCACGCCATGAACCTCTGCCTCTGGCACGACCTGGTGCGCCTCGCCAGTACGGTCGCTGCCAGTACGAGTCACCTGCTGGGGCCGAGTCCGGGTCTTGCTCCTCGGTGTTACCCCAGTAGCTCGTCGCTGCTGTGTTAGTTGGCGGGGTTGGCAGGGCTGGGTTCTGTGGGGGGGCCGGCAATCCTTGGTGTCCTGGGATATGACCTCGAACGAGCATATTGTTGATTGAGGGTGTTACATGCAGTGCAGCCATAGGATTCTGGGTGCTTCTGTAAAGATGAGCAATAACTTTATGTGCCTCAGCTTTCTCTTCCAAATGGATAAGAAAATCTTCCAAACGAAAACCGGCGAGCTCTTCCGGTCTAACAACTAATTGTCTCAAGGGGGGATAAAGTAAATTGTATACTTCCGCCATCTGCTGAGCGGGCTCCTGCCGACCGGCTGCCTTGCAGAGCCGGATAGTTTGCGCTGCCCAGGATCGGATCGACTCATTGGCTGCCATTCTGTCTGGACCATACATCAGGGCCGGGTCCTTCAAGGCTGCCAACGCGTCTGCCATGGGCATCTTGAAGCGGGAGATTGCTGTGCTGACTGCGCTGTCCAGGTTGGCGTTGAGCTCGATGCGTTTCTCGGATGAGAGCTCTCCGGTCCACCATCCCTGGGCTATACCTCTGAGCAACTGGGGGAAATCTCGCTGAATGATTGCTCGTCGCGCGGGCACGGCAGCGTGTTCTCTAACGCTGTCTGCAAATAGGTATACATTTCTCCAATGCACAAATTCACCAATTGTGACAAAATCACCCTTACCATAACTTTCCTCGAGACCTGGGTGTAGGTATCCCACGTGCGCTAGCTTCCATCCATGGGTGTTGGTTTTGGCTTTGTTGCTGTCCGACCAGGCGTTTATCGCGTCGACCAAGCTGGACATGAAGTCTCTGCCGGTTTCTGAATTGACGAAACCGTCAAAGCCGCCTGATGGAGGCGCCGCGTTTTGATTTGGGTGTCCCGGTGGTCCCGGTGGTCCTGACTGACCGGTCGAGCCCGATGGGCCACCTACATTATTACTCGACATATTGTCCGAGTCCTGAGATGAGTCCTCCTGGGGCGATTGAGTTGATTCCTCTTGAGGGGATTGCGTTGATTCTCCTTGGGACGATTGCGTTGACTCTCCTTGGGGTGATTGCGTTGACTCTCCCTGGGGTGATTGCATTGATTCCTCCTGAGGGGAAGAATCCTCCGGTGACGAGGTTCCTTGGTCGCCCGGAGGGTGTTGAACTGGGGAAGATTCCACCGAGGATGAGGGTCTAGGGTCGTCTTGGAGGAATTGGAATTGGGAAGAATCCTGGGAACTTTCGTCTGCTGGAGGCGGGGGGGAATCGTCTGAGGGTGGTGGGGAATCGTTTGACGGTGGTGGAGACCCTACTGGTGATGGGGACCTTGCTGGTGGTGGTGGTGGGTCGCGGTCCACTCCTTTACCTTTGCGATCTGTTGGGATCTGCTGTTCTATGCTGTCTTGGGCTGCTGTGCTTTCCTGTTCGGTCGATGGTCCTGCTTGTGCTGGCACATTAAGGTTCGACGGTCCCGATTGTGCTGGCACATTAAGGTTTGACGTCGATGAACCGGATTGTGTTGGCGCATTAGGGTTTGACGGTCCCGATTGTGCTGGCGCATTAAGGTTCAAATGGATTCTCTGTTGAGCAGCGATTATTCTCAGTAACTCTTGAATAAGCGCACTTTGCCTTTCTTCCCTCTCTTGTGGGGAAGGTGCCTCGTTGATTTCAGACAATCTGTGTGTCAGCGACTCCGCTCTTGGTCTTGGGGATGGAGAGCGCCTTCTTGGTGAAGGTGTCTCGTAGTAGTGGGAGGTCTGGGGTTGCACACTTGTTGGCGATGGTGAGTGTCTTCTTGGTGAGGGTGTTTCGTAAACTGACGGCGAATGCTCTGTCTGAGGGTCTTCTGTAGGTGATGGAGTTGTTATGCTGGCAGGTACTGGTGTTTGTGGTTCTTCTCTTGGTTGTGGTGATGATATATTCTCCGTAGGTGTATGTGTATGTGTGATGTTAGGTGTAGGTATGGGTATTAGATCGGGTATGGTCGTGGGTGTGGGTACGATATCGGGAGTGGGGATAGGTATTAGATCGCTGGTCGTGGGTGTGGGTGCGATGTCAGGAGTAGGGATAGGTATTAGATCGGGTATCGCTGTCGATGTATGTGCGGTACTAGGGGTGGGGATAGGTGCTGTTGGCTTGCGTGGTAGGTTCTGGTGTCGTGTGATTGGTGATGGTGATTGTTGTAAGGGTATACCGTGTCTTCTGGGGTCTGGTGCTCCTGGTATGTCTGGGCTGGTCTCAGGGCTGTCTTGTTCAGGGGTTTCTGGTTGGTCACGGTATGATTGCTCTCCTTTTGTCACCTTTTCTTGTACCTTTTGTATGTCTTCAGCTAACCTTCTGTTAGCTTCTTCTAACTTGTCCTTTTCGATCTTAGCTAGCGTTCGTCTGAGAAGGCTAGTGAAGGCTGGTCTGTCGACTCTCCAGCCTTCTGGGTAGTTCTTCTGGGGACCTGGCTTTGATCTAGTGGCTCGTCCTGAGGTTGTCGGTTGTTGAAGGAGGGGTGGCTCCGCGGCTCTAGGGACGGATTTAATTGAATCTTGAATAGCGGTACGCAGATCCTCTTTGAGTTTGGACCACGGTAAGTGGCTATTCTCCGGATCCGATACGAATGCCTCTATACTAAGACAATCGGAAATGTGCTGTGGAATTGTATTTTCCATGGGGATTGACTATGGCTTAGTATATGATGGGTAACAGTGTGAGGTCTTTGATAATGAGGTTGTCGGGAAAAGGTGAAAGGGTGGGTTTTGGAGCGGGCTACTTCGAGAGAAGCAGAGCTACCAATTGTCACGAGCGTGATGGTGGTCTAAGAAGACCGTGGCGGCAGTAACCTATGCCAGAATCTAATAGATTCTATCTAGAGTAGGAAGTCATTCATTGATGATCTAGGAAAGAATCTATCTGAGAGCAGTGACAGCTGCAAGCCATAAAGTATACTAAGGGCTAAGGCCAAACCTTAGTAAGCATCCCTTAGTCATCAGACCCTAGTCTCTGGGTCTCCTATCAAAAAACAATAATTATTTTTTATTTAATAAATACTTTGGTAACAAAAAAAATAACCCATTAATAATAAATTAATTTAAATATAATTTAATTTATATTACCAATCCTTTTATATATAATATTATAAAAAAAAATACGAAATATAAATAATATTCATATATATTCATATTTAAAAATAAATTAATAATATATATAAAACGGAAAAAATACCAAAGTCCGGAAAAAATTTAAGCTAAAAAATTATTGCTATCTATATAATCATAAATTCTTATATAGCCATAACCATTTACACAACTATTATCATCTATATAACTACCGCCATCTATATAACCACCGTTAAACAAAAAGTAATACCAAAATCTATTAATTAAAAATATCTTTAATAAAAAAAAACTAACCGATAAAGATAATAATTTAGATTTATTTAATTAGGAGGAATTTTTACCAAAATTATAACAAGAATAACCGATGGATCTAAAATATAAATTAAAGATAATAATAAATTAAGATAAGCTAGAATAAAATATAGGTGTGAATAATAATATAAATAAAAAAGATATTAATAATTTCGTCGAGATTATTAAAATTAAACCGTAAAAAAAAAAATTCAATTTAAAATATAACAAATATATTTATACCATATTTAAAATTAAATTTTACGGAAAAGAAAAAATATATATTATATATAAAAATATAAACATTTTAAAAAAATTAGTGGATAGATTTTAATTTATAATATATAATAAGGATTATATAATAACGAGGTAAAAAAAAAGTTATATAATAAAAGGTATTACGGGATTAATTACTTTATATAATTTTACTTAATTCTAATTAAAAATACTAATGAGATAATGAAAGTGATAAACCAAATTCTTAATCTAAATAATAATATGGGTATATAATAATTTGGAGTTAAAGTTTTTTTTAAGAACGAATTGGTTAGATATTTATAAAATTATTATAAATTTCTGATATAATATAATAATAATATATTTATATAAAAATGTGAAATTTTTAATTAATTTTTATAAACTTAAAAAATCAATATATTAATAAATTAAAGTAAGATAAAATATTAAATTAATATTAAATAAGTTAAGATATTTATTTATAAATTATATCGATTTATTAAAAAAAAATAAATATGGGAATATTTAAGAATATTTATTTTTATCCGAAATAAAAAGAATTACGAATATATTGTTAGCCGGTATAATAAATAAGGTAGTATCGATTATTAACGAATTAAATAAATATATTAAGATTTATTAAGGCTAAATTTTAGATATAATAAAAGATTTGGACGATAAAAATAAATATAAAATAAATAAGTTAACCTTTCATTTTAAAAAATTCGATATAATAAAAAAAAATATAAAAATATTTATAATAGGCGAGGCGTTGGAAAATATACCAAAAGATATTAAAATATAACTAAAAAAAGAATAATTTAAATTGTTAAATCCAAATAAAATATTAAAAAATAAAAATAATAAACCTCCGAAAATATTTCTTAAAAATATATATTTTAATTTAATAAAATTAAAAGATATCCCCAATATATAAATAAAAAATAATATATATATATAAAATATTAATAAAGATTTTATATAAAAAATAAAAAAAATTCTCAAAAAATATAATATATAGTTAGGCTATAAGATTATAAATATGCCCGAAAAAAAGAAAATAAAAATTAATTTAATTAATAATTAATAATAAAGAAAATTTAAAATTTAATTATATAAATTAGGATAATAGGATAAAAGATTTTTCGATAAAATTTTTAATAAAATATATAATATGAAAAAGATAAATTAAATAAAAGAATTAATTCTGTTTGGAAGTTTAATATTTATGGTATAAAGAATAATAAACGGTATAAAAAAAGGAAAAGTGGTAGTAAATTTAAAAATATTAAATAATATTATAATTCTCGATATTTATCTACTATTTATATAAAAAAATATTATTATTAATATAAAAAGAAAATAAAAGATAATAGTTATTAACGGAAAAAGTTTTTTCTATTAATTATTATTATATAAACCGTATAAAAATAAAATAATTATAATTTTATTTAAAAGATTAAAAATATTAAACGTTATATTAATAAGTTTTAAAAATAATCCATTATATACTTAATAATTTATAAATTAAAAACTTATCAACCATAAGTATTATTATCGAATGTATATAGATAATATAATGATTTTTAATGATATAGAAGAGGATTATTTAATATATTTGAAAATGATTATATAATTATTCGAAATAATAAAGATAATATTTTTTTTAAAGAAATTTTTTTTAGGATATAATGTTATATAATTATTAGGATTGTTGGTTAATAATTTCGGAATTTTTATTATAATAAATCGAATAATTGTAATATAAAAATTAAAAATTTTAAAGATGTTAATAGATTTAAAAATTTATATTAATATAATAATTTAGTTGTAGAAATATATATTATGGTATTAATAAAAAATATTTTTTTTATAAAAACAAAAAATAAATATACTTACTAACAGTTATAAAAAAAGGGATTTATCGGTAAAAAATAAAACGATAAAGAAAAAGTAAATATTAAAAAAATAATTCAAACCTATATCGGAAAAGATGGAAGTTTTTAAATTGGTTTAATATAATCTATATATAGAAATATATTTATTATATTGGGATCTTGATAAAATAATATTTATTAAATTAAACATATTTAAAGAATAAGGATACGGAATAATAATATTTTATATAAACGGGGAATGGGATAAAGTTAATATTTTAATTAATAAGATTTAATTTATTTAATTTTTAAATAAAATATTTATTAAAATAGAATTTAAATATTAAACCACCAAACTTAAAATCTTTTACCTGATATAAATATATAGGAATTTATATTTATAAATATAATCTAGTAAGGAAATAATTATAATATTAATAAATTATAAAGTAATTAAAGGTATAGTTAAATAAAAAAATTTAATTATAATAAATATAATAAAGTGTAATTAATAATTAATAATAACTTCTATATATTTTAATTAATACAAATTAAATATACGATATATATTAAAACGATTTAACTTAATATCCGATACATTATTTAAACTACTTATAATAAATATATATAAAGATAAAAAAGAAAAGAATAATATTATTAAAAGTAAATTAAACAACTTAATAAACAAATTTATTTATAACCTATTATCGGTAAAAATAATATTTAAAAACAACCTAATAAATAAATTTAAAAATATATATAAAATAAATAAAAAATATAAACTTATTATTAATAAGTTATAAGAAAACGATAATATAATGGGGATACGTTTTAAACTTAAAAATAATTTACTCTACCATAATATAAGAATAAAAGGAAAAAAGTTGGTAATTTTATAAAACTATATATAAAACATTTTCGAGATAATATATAATAAATAACACCATTTTAGAATGGCAAAAATGGTGATAAAATTGGAAAATTTCATAATTAATAATGTTATTAAGAAATTACGAAATTATTTCGACTATTATCTAGAATATATCTTTAATTATACAAATAAGAAAAAGCTTTTAAAAAATTTATAATTAATTCGAAGTGAATCGATTCTATATAATACGATAGTAATAAATTTTATAGTTATTTTATTAAAAATATTAGTAAAAAATATATATTAGAAAATACCCGATATAACGAAATATGATATATTATTGATAATAATATGCAAATTTTTTAAAAAATATTTATTTATATTAAGTTATATAGGTTACGGCGTAAAGGAATAAGTAAATTAGTTTTTCGATGTAATTATATTATCGGATTAAAGATTATCGCAATAAATAATTAATAATAAGGATAATAAATTTTTGTTAAAATTATAGTAGACGATTTTTTTTAAAGCCGGAATAATATTAAATTTTTTTATAATATAATACCTGTAAACCGATAATTAAAGTAAAAAAAGGAATTAAAACGTTAAAATTATAATATAATATTATATCTCGGTAAGTAATAAATTTTAAGTAAATATTATACCGGTATTATAGTTTAATATTAATAATATAAAAAGTTTAATATTAAAGAGATTTCTTAATAAAGTTATTTTAAATTTTAAATTAAATATAATATTATCCATTTTTAAAGTATTATATAACGTGGTAGATTTTGAGATATTAAAGTAAGTATATTAGAAGGAGGTAAAAGCGGTTATTAATTTTATGGTAGAAGTGAATAAAATTAAATATGATAAAAAATATTAATAAAAAGAGTTTAAAATAAGTAACGAGGTATATTTAAAATTATATAAAGGATATAATTTTTTTGGGAAATTTTTTAAGAAATGGTTTTATTAAAAGATAAGGTTTATAATAGTTATAAGGAAAGTGGGTAATTTAATATATAAGTTAAATTTTCCTAAATATTAAAAAATATATCGAATTATATTTATAATATATTTAGTATTAAGATTTTCGGGTAAGGATTTTTTCGTTAAAAAGAAATTATAATTAGGTTAAATATAGGTTAATAGAAATAACAAAAAATAAATATTTTACGAAATAAAAAAGTTAATTAAAAAAAGGATTAATAAAGCCGGAAAGAAATAACTTTTAAAATATTTTATATATTGGAAAAGGTATAGTTTAATATATGATTAATGGTATTTAAAAAATATTTTTATATAAAATGTAATAAAATTGATTAAAAAATTCGACTAAAAAAATAAAATATTATTAAAGGAGTTGAAAATAAAGGGAATTGAATAACCAGAGATAATATCGACAATTTTAAAAGAAGAGGATTGAGGTAAAGTAGTAAGTGTTATCCCGAAAATGAATATATATATATAGTTATTTATAGATATACGAGAGAAAGATAATATATGATGATTATAAATCTTAATTGATTTGGATGTATATGATAAAAAAGTTATAGAAAATATAGAGATATAGGATAAGGAAACGAAGACGTTTTTTTTTTTTAAAAAGGAGGGGGTAATTAATAAGAAACCCACGGATAACTAAAAGGCGTTTATTAAGGTTTAACTTTAGCCCTTAATATATTTTATAATTTACAATTATTATTACTCTTAAATAAATTCTTTCTTAAATCATTAATAAATAATTTCTTATTCTAAATAAAATCTATTAGATTTTGGCATTGGTTATTGCCACCACGGTCTTCTTAAACCACTATCACGCTTGTGATAATATTTTTGTTAAAAATTTTAACAGTTATTTTATAATGTAAATATAATAAAGTTTCTTTTTATGCTCTAAGTTTTCGTTAATAATAAAAAAAATTAAAATTATTATATCTTTAATCTTTTTTTTTTTAATCGGTTAATCCGATATAATAATTAAAAATAATTTTAAAATAAATATTTTTATCTCGAATTTATCGTTAAAATTAATATTATTTTCGATTTTATAATATAATATTATTAATTTTAATTACATTATAAAATTTTTTATTTTATTTATATTATTAATAATTATAATAATTTTTTTATCAATTTTTTATTTTTTTAGAAATTATTTATAATATAATTATATTAATTTTGTTTATATTTTCTGAATACCGAAATAAATATTATTCCAATATTATATAATTAATATAATTATAATTTTTAAATAAAATTACTTTTATTATACCAATTATTAATTATATAATATATTACATTATGATTAAATATAATATTTATTAACGTATCGGAAATAAATTTATTTATTTTAAGTTAATATTTTTAATTTATTTACTAATAGATTCTTTAAACTTTTATAAAATAAAAAAAATAAAGATTTAAAAAAATTTTATTTACCCGTTAAATAATTTTTTTTTATAATTCTTAAAGATATATTAATTTTAAAAATTTATCGAAAAAAATTAACTTTTTAATTAATATTTTAATTTTAAAACTTTTAATTTTATAATTATTATTATTATTATTATTATTAAAATAGAGATAAGAAAATTAACTTTATATTTATTAAAATTATTAATTCCGATTAAATATATCCCAATCCCATTCCCGTTTAACTTTAATTAAAAATTTATTTAAAAAACATTCCCTTTTTTTTATCCATTAATTTTCGGATAATTTTAATTTAAACTTATTTACCTTCCTTTTTTATAACCCTCATTTAATCCTTTAATACTCGTTAATTATTTTAAATAACTTTTAATATTTTTTATAAAAATTTTATTAACTAAATTTAATTAATAAAACTTTTTTATCTTAAATTATAACATTTTAATCCATTTATAAACCAATTAATCACAATTTGAAAAAAGATTATTTTAATAAAAATTAAAAAAAAAATCGGAAATTAAGGTTTCTTTAATAATTACGACCATTTACTAACCGTAAAACATTTTAAATTCAAATATAATATTAAATTAAAAACTTATTTTTTTTTTATTTAATATAAATAAAATCTTTAATTTCGAAAAGTTTAATATTAATAAGATAAAAAAAATACTTATTTTTAAAAATATCTTTTAAAAAATTTAAATCCTTTTATATAACATTTCTTTAATTAACTCTTTCAATTATATTTTATATATAAAAATCGGAATTAAAAAATATAATAATTTTTTTAATATATATTATATTAATAACAATAATTACCTTAAATTAAAATAAAGAATATTTAATATAATTTATTTTATAAAATTACTAATATAATTATTATAACCATTTTATTATTAATTTTATTCCATTAAAATAATTATATAAAATTAAATTAAATATCGGATATTTAATTATTATTATATATATAAATTATTATTAAGGGGAGAAAAATAGTAAAAAGTTTTAAAAATTATTAAAAAATAAATTATTAAAAGGTAAAAGATTATTAAAAAGTGGATTATTAAAAAATAATAAATTATTAATATTTAAGGAATTTATTTAATACTTTTTACCATATAAAAATTATTCCGCCATTTTATCGTTTATATTTATAAAATTATCTTTAAAAAAATCTTTCCAATTTTTCGACAATTTTAACTTAATTTAAAATTCTTTATATAAAAATAATTTATTTTTTAATAAACTTATAAAAATTATTTATTTATAAGAATTAAATTTTAATTTAAATTTAAAAATAATTATTATTTATTTATTAATAATAAATATTATTTTTTAATCGGATTAAATTCTTATTTAAATTCCCAAATATATTTATTTAAATAAGTTAACTAATTTTTAAAAAATACATTTATTTTCGTAAAATAAATTGGAAAAAAATAAAAAAAAAACTAATAAAGAAAATATAAATAATATTAAAATATTTAAATTATAAAATAAAAAAAATTAAAATTATTAATTTTTATTTTAATTATCTTTAATATTTATAAAAAAAATTTCCATAAAATAAAATTAATTATTAAATCGTAATTTATTATATAATCGTATTAATAATTTTTTAAATTAATTTTTTAATAATAATTTATTTCTTTTAAATAAATATAAATATATAACCATTTAAAGTAAAATATTTAAAATTAATAAAATTTTATATTTAAATTAATTTTCGGTTTAATATAAAATAAATTTAATAATAAATAAAAACCGTTAATTTAAAAAAAATATTTTTAAAATATTATTTCACAATTATACACACTTTTAACTTTCATAAACCTTATTTAAAATATTAAAAAAAACAATATTAATCAAAAAAATACATAATTATTAAAAAAAAAAAATCTAAATTAATTATATTAAATAAAAAAAAATATTATTAATTGTTTTATAATTTTATAATCCCATTTTTTAACATATAAATTCACCTTTTCTTAAATTATACATATATACGTAAATCGGGGTTTAAAAAAACCTTTACGTGTATATAGGATTATATGTATATGTAATTATTAAATTATTATAATAATAATTAATTTTATTTAAGTTTTTTAACATAAAATTTATTATATATTTTTTATATAAACTTACACAATTTCATCGATATGAAGAGTAGAAATCTGTGTTTATACTTGAAAAATTGGGATAAATTATATAAGATAGTCCTGCAGGTAGTATGTCGAGGTCGAAGTGCATAGGTACCCATATACTATAGACTACAGTATCTTGGCCGGCATATGGCTACCGAGAACTCGGACAGCTCGGATGGTGACCGGGTCACGTTGAGCGATCTCGAACATACCACCGAGACTCGAGACCCACGTTCGAAGATACCCTACTCTGAATCGTCTAGAGATTAGGGTATCCATCTTCAACCAACTACAGTATGTACATACATACCTACGAAGGAAAAAAAAGGATAAGAGAAAGTTCTAGCTTCAACCTCATCATTTAAAAAGATTATTCTATCACGCGGCCTTAAATATTTTTTATCATCATTATCCCCGGCGCCTATTTTTATTATCACGATGCATCAAGCATACGTCCGATACCGTTGCAACCGCCCGGCGCTTACCAATACCTATTTATCATTATATTATATTAAGTGTTATGCTGCATTATGTATTCTACTGTGCTATGTGCTGCTTGTCTTCTTGCCTCCCGCTTCAGACCGACCTGGAGATATGCCCGGAGTTTCTAATCCGGCGCCACGGATCGGACGGCTTTCTCAACTTGATAATGAGGTACCCAAGTATCTTCTACAAAGTTCCAAGGTTCCATGCGTGTGTGTGTACAATGTATGTCTCCTATCACAAAGCACCTAACCTTTAAAAATATCAACCGATGTGAACAACTCTTAGATTGATATCTAATCGTCTTAAATACCTGACAATTCGACTCTAATACCGAATCCTAACCAAAAGTCATGTAGCTAGCAGCCAATAATGGGCTAAGAAAAAGTATAACTACTATAAAAAGCGGTGTTAGACAGGTGGGCGCCACGTGCAGTTGACAAAAAAAGAAATCAGTGAGACATCTCAACTTTCAAGCAAATCGCATACCTACTTACCACCATAAATTTAGCATTACCTATCAACAAGAGCGAGAGTCTTTCAGAAGGTAATGCGGTGGAGGTTGTGTAACTGCTCCCTACATACCTAGTGAACTATTAAACCAAGGTAGGTACAGTTTTTCTCGATAGCGTCCCTAGGTACCTTCATAGGGGAAACCATAACTGTATTGCTTACCTCCTATTTGATTATGACCTCGAGTAGGTAGGTATTTACCGATTACCCTCTCCTCAAACTAAACCCGCAATTACGAACTAGTACCTAGCTTCCACAAATCTAAGCTTTCCTTTCCCAGCCATGATCTCGTCTAGGTACGTAGTAGCCTCATTCCAGGATTTATGCCACCGTTGAACTGAGTCACAGAGGCACTTAAGCGCTTAGTTACCGTACCTTACACAAGGTAGCTTAGAAAGCTATCATGTATCATCCCCTTTAATGACTGGCCTCGTAGGTACCTATCTACCTACCTACCTACCTTACCTACCACTAGCTGCGTTAAGACTCAAGAGCACAAGATGGAAGTATATATCCGCCGTAGATTATTGAAGTTAGATATGCATGACTAGGTCATCAGCCTCGATCTATAGTCGCTTACCTGTACCAGCATATTGAGGTTAAAAAGGGCGATTACCTTAAGCCATCATAAGGCTTACCTACCTACCTATATAAGGGCTTCTCTTACTAGTAATATACCATTAGAAAAGTCCTATGACATTAACTAGTAGGTACCTACGTTTAGAAAAGGTAGGTGCGTAAGATAGTAAGTGGTGGCTGGAAGCAGAGTATCATTATGTTAAGTAGGTACCTGCCCTTTAGTTCCACCTTTATGCCGTAGGAACTATGTTAACAAGGCATCCTATAGGAGGTAGGCATGTCCTAGTTCTATACTGAGAGAGGATGGGGTATCGGCATATACCTCCCATTACCACTAAGCGGCAATGATATCATCCGACACATCTGGGTATTGATCCTCCATGTTCGCATATCACAGCGTGGATTCATTAGAATCGTTCATGGATACTAAGATGGGCTTCGTTCAACTAATCACGTGGAGACTTAAAACCAAGCATACGGGCTCCAACAAGGGTATCATTGCATTTCCTCTAACTATGTAATCTGGGTATCTGTCGTTCCACGAGCTATGCCTCGTCATAGCTAATTTCGATGGTCCCCGGGTATTTCTGGAGAGGCTCCATCTTTCCCGGCACACACTTCCAGGAGCAGCCGCGTCGCAAGAACGGGACCGTTCTCTCGCTGTCCTGCACGTTCCAAGAAGGTGTTATCTGGAAAGGCTCCGGCACGTCTTCGCCTATGCGGCTGTAATCCCACCACTCGATCCACTGAGCCAAGGGCATGGCGACTCGTCGTCCGCACACGGAGCAGGGTAGGTCGCCGGAATTGGCATTCTTCTTACTCCTATCGGCAAGCTCATGTAGAACCCTTGTGATGCGCGGAGGCGAACGTGGTGGCATATAGGATGGTAAGTCCTGAAGTTGCCCGCTCTTCAAGCAGCTCTGGAGAGCTAGCTCGAACAAGGAGGGCACGCGGCTTTGCCTACCATCATGGGAAATGGCCAATGTGGATCTAAGGCGCGGAGGTGATGGCAGCGACTTGAGATCCTCGGTCTGGATGATTGGGCGTGAATTCAATTCGTCGACTGGATCATCTGGGCCGGCTGATCTCGGTTTGGGTATCTGGTACTTAGAGAGGACCGAACCTTGACTATCGGTGTACTGCACAGGAGTCCGGGCAAGCACCTGAGCTCGCCATAATGGGCGGAGGTAGTCAACATTGGGGGAGACCTCAGGTGGGATTTCAATGCCGGCTTCTTTATCGTGCCAATAGCGGATGGTTCGATCGTTGTCTTGTTGAGCTAGCCCTGCCACTCCTTCGGCGTCGGGTTGCGCTTGGTCTACGACGAAATGGTCTAAATTATCAGGAGCATAGAAGGCGTTTGGGTGTACTAGCAAGTCGATAAGCTTGCTGTCGGGATACTTCATCATGTCAAGGAGCTCTCCCGGTAGATATCGGATTTTCGTAAGAGAGAGGTTTAGACATCGTAGATTACGCAGGTTCGCAATACTGGGAGGAACTTCAACAATTTGGGTGTTTCGAAGGCTGAGAACGGTTAAGCAGTCCAGGTTGAAGAGAGACCCGGGGGCGCGAACTAGTGGATTTCTAGATAGATAAATTTCGAGAGACAGTTCCTTGGTCTCAAACGGGGAATTTTCATCCATCATAGGAGTTGTGTCAAACGCAGATAGTTGTGAGATGGCTGCATCAGAAATGTTATCTATGTTGCAAGCGCTATATTGCGAATCAGTTTCCATGCTTGATTTTATTTTTTGTATCATCGTGATGCTCTATATCCTGTAGCAATTCGAAGTTGAGTGAGGAACTTACAAGAGGTTGACAACCGGATGTCCATTAGCAATAGCCTTCTGGATCACCCGTCGAGCAAGCAATTCGCTAGGACTTGTTTGGACAGGTCGAGCATAACGAAGTTGCAGAGGCTTGGTTTGGTTAGACATCGTGATATCTGCCACGGTATCTTCGTCTGTGTCAGCAGGAAAATCGCTTCCTAACCAGACCCCGCTGTCGTTCTGGCGCTCGAAGGTCCTTTTTGGTCTGGGCAAGATTCGCGTATCTTCGGAAAATGTCGAGTCTGAAGAAGTAGGATGCTGCTGAAACCAGGAACCGACGTAACGCTTCTTTCGGTGTCTCCCTTCAGCGTAATTTTCCACATTCGGGTCGTCGTCACTTGAGAATATGGCAGGGTCGCTTGAGTTAGGGAACTCGCGGGTACGTTTTCGCACATTTGTAAATAAAAGAGAAGGAATTATTGAATCCGAAGAAAGAGTGGGCATTTTGGGAAGAGTAGGTTCATCGTCCATGGCTATATATACGGTGACTTGAATAAATTGGTACGGATAATGCGATATTATTATGTCAATTGGAGGTCAAATGGTCAACTGCATGTAATGTACTGCGTAATGTATGAAATATAAAGTACGTACGAATAGAAGAAGTTTAAATGTGAGTAATTGAATAGAGTAGATGTTTGTACGCGGCGCGTTTTTGCCCGTCACGTCACGTCACGTCCTGTACAGTGATATGCATGTACTCCAGACGCTAAGGATCTACATTGTACTTCTACATACATGTACCCAATGTACCGTAGTACCTAAGATCTATGCACAAGTAGGGTATAACGGTGTGGACCCCTTTCTTTCCCCATAAATAGCAAGTGCGGCTCTGGTTATATGTATGTTGTAGAAACCCTTGTATGAGTCCCGAGGCTATGGCGCAACGAAATTTGATTCGCCCAAAGCTTTAAGCCTTGTCTCTTATCCATTTTAAGAATAACAACTTGTTTAAGAATAACAATTTGGTAGAATTGATTATCATTTATATACCTCCTAGTATATACGTACATACAACGTAGTAAAGGTTATCCCCTATTCATAAATGTCATATTTTTAATCCCAATCATCTTCATCTTCGTCATCAGCAGTCGTATGTCTCAGATTCCCGTTTTTGATCCCCTTGCTTATCAGCTGCTCTTCCTTAGCATCCTCTACATCTCTCTTCCTTTTCACGACCCTCAAATCCTTTTCGTTAACTGCACCCACTTCGACTAGCAAGCTATCGATGTTTAACATGTTCATGCGTACACCTCCTATGGTGACTAGAGTCACTATCTGCTTGACTATATCGCCATTTCGATATACGAGTATGGTTGGACAGTTGCGGTCCGGATAGTTCTCGATGGCCTTGTCAGCTCTGATTTCACAGAATTTGATGTCACCATATTCTTTCGCCGTCTGTCTCCATAATTCTGAGAGGATCCTAGACTCGACGTTCGTGCCCAGTGAAGAGGTCAAGTTGACAAAGACTGGTCCGTTGTGGGAGGCGTCTGTAACCTCGCGTGAATATTCTGGTTTTGATATCGGATAGACGGTGCCATGTATCGACTTCTTCGATAAATTGTTCATCTCCTGAATGCGCTTCTGTCGATACTGTTCTAAGAAGGACTCATCCTCGTCATCTTCCAGCGCTGCAAGTTCATCTAGCTCCTTTCCTTCTAATCTATTCTCATGTGCTATCCGGCGGCCCTCGAGTATGGCTTCTTCGATTAGAGGTGTAGGAGAAGGAGGCTTTTCGGGTATGACTCCATGCTTTCGAAGTATATCGTTCCTATTGTTAGAGTTAGTTTTGATCTATCGACACAAACACAAGATTTAGACGTAGGTAGGTGTGTATGCTTTACCATTCGGTGTCTGCATTTGGATCATCAATGGGGACAGCTATGCGCTGTTCTGTTGGCGCAGCCATTATAGTATGTATGATATCATTCGTTATGATTGAGTGAATAAATGATTAAGAGATATAATGAAAGGTATTTTATAATGAACACTGAGACTTTCAAATAAGGAAAGGTATAAGTTTCTTATTGATGGATGCCTGATTAGAATTGATGTACAAGTTTAAAGTTGTTCATGTAAGATCTACATAATTGATGTTTGTACCTATCGAAACAAGTTTGACGTAAACTGCATCGACCCCTCCAAACATTTATACGAAGGTACATACCCATTTGAGCATTATGTAACTACATCCTGAGGATACAGTTCTGCAGCTGGCACACGGCTGGTGACGAGTTAGAATCTCCAGCCAGAAATATGGGTCTTTAAAGCCCTAGCCCTCCTTAGCACTAAGCCTGATGTGAAATATTGTGGGTCATTAGGAAAGTCCCCTCTTAGTGAATTTTGTCTCTTGCCCACCAGAGCTAATTCGCTAAACGAAAATCTACCTCCCCAAATTTTACCAACTTATTTTTTTTTTACAACTTTCTTCCCCTCAATTTTTTTATTTTCAATTCTCAATCCATCTTCCGTCCTTCACCACACACACAAACATCCGTCATCGTCAACACTTCAAGACTTCGTCGATCGATATAACGCTTGCCAATTCGATATTTAAGATAACTCTTTGAACAATCAGTCAAGATGGTAAGTTGGAATAAATTTAATCTGATTCATGGTCGGAGTTGAGTTTACCGTTATGACGCGCTGCTTCATCAACACTATCATCATCATCATCAATACCATCAACAACAACTTAAAACAAAGCATCTTATACTGGTACTATCATCGAGGCGAAAGATTAGGGATGGCGATCCTTTACCAGATATTTTGATGATGCGATCAGGATGTTGCTTGATGGATCGTGATAAATTAGGGACATTTTCTTTGATAAGGCTTCTCTCGCTAATCATTCTCTTCATAGGTTCTTGCTGTTGATCTCCTCAACCCCAGCCCTGCTGCTGAGGCTAAGAAGCACAAGCTCAAGGTATGGTGACGGAAACCCAAACTGTATTAATTTATATATATCTTTGATTAACTCTAACGATTGCGAACAGACTCTGGTGCCCAGCCCTCGATCCTTCTTCATGGACGTCAAGTGCCCCGGCTGCTTCACTATCACCACCGTCTTCTCCCACGCCCAGACTGTCGTCATCTGCCAGGGCTGCACCACCGTTCTCTGCCAACCCACCGGTGGCAAGGCCCGACTTACCGAGGGCTGCTCTTTCCGAAGAAAGTAGAGGATCTACTCTTGTCTTTTCTTCGTTCTTGGGCATAGGTCACGACTTCATGGTGCAGTTCGGAAATCTGCAAGGTTCTCTTGACGGAATGGGCGTGTGATAAAAAAAACACTTGGCATCTTGTCTTCCCGGCATACTCGACTTCTACGAACCCTCTACGTCTTTGCAGATAGACGACGGATACCAAAAAGAACCTTAATACAAAAAGGGGCGTTTGGGGTCCTGATATCTTGCATCATCCGTTTCTTTGCGAATGTTTTCTTTCCCTCTTTCCTCGCCTCGTGTATTAAGAAGTCGTCACTTCAGGCATATGCAGGATGGTTGTTACTGCATGGGTGGACAGCTGGAAATGGCTTTCCACATGAGCATCTTTGCAAGTTTTATCTCTTTAGGGATAAGCTTCTAAGTGTGAGGATGTGGAACGTTAATTGAGGATCGCTACCTACATACCCAATTGCAGTGGTCATTGTTTTCACTGCATTAGGCGAATTCATATGGTTCCACGAATATTGGCCCTCCTGTAGTGACGTTTGAGTCTCGCTGATTGTGACTGCATAAATCATCACTTGGTTGCTTGATCGCCTCGTAGCTGCCTAGCTTGTAATGCCTTTCCATCAAACTGTAATTCGTAGACAAAGGAGATTTATACCATCAAGATCCTACATAGAACTAGAGAAGGTAGTATGTATCATGTAAATATAGTAAAGGGACTACCACTATCCTCTACGGTAAGGAGCCGTTCTATAGCTTTTAGAACATAAGGGTTTCTAGTCTTGTCTTTGTAATTATATGTCTCCCTTTTTCATCACCCTTGAAAGATGAACAAAATTACCTATAAAGATATTTCCCTGTTATTTTTGTATGGCAATAACACAAAGCTATAAATAAATAGGAGGCAGTTATGTAACTGATGATACCATACTGAGCCTCAGTAGAGAGTACATACTTAGTTCAATGTGCCAAGGTTCCACCATATTCTATCTAGGGTACGTACTGGATGCCTAACCTATACGGGTAAAGCTATACGTAATAATGCACGTGAGGGGCCTTAGTACCAAGATCCTATAAACGCGTAAAAACACGGTTTGGTAGGCGCTACAAGGTGTGCAGATCGCGCAACTTCCACCCCACTTTCAAGATGCATGTATATGTACTCCGTACTAGGTACGGCACTGCGTATGAGGTACGTATGTAAACCGTATCGTCTGATCAGCAACCCTAAATGATCCAGCCTCCCCCTTCAATTAATCTTATCTTTCTTCCCACTTTCATCATCATCATCATCATCATCCGTCTACATGGAACTGGGAATGAAAAGGTTGACATTAGACGGATTGAGCTATTCCTCCCTTTAATACTCATCTGATTCTAATTTCCATTTTCTATTTCTCCAAAAGTCTTTTTATTGACCAAGTGTTTACGACGTTACTACAAAGCTGAACCCTCTTCTACTCGGAAGTGAGGAAGCGAGGAAGTGAGGAAGTGAGGAGGCAAGGAACATACTACGACCCAGAATTCCGACTTCTACATACGTACGAAGCTCTTGTTTCACCATTAAATCTGAGGAGACTTGGAATCAATCTTGAGTGGATCGATATTCGCATTCGACAGGCTATACGTAACTGGCCCACCTCCTATTCTCCAACTGTCCAACCACCGCCATGTCGGCTCCGCGAACCAAGCGCCAATTCGCAGGCGCAGCAAGCGATCCCGCCCAACGACATATCACCTCATTCTTTAGCAGCGGTGCATCCTCATCATCTCCAGATGCCTCTTCTAGTCGCTATAACAATAATACCCGCACACACTCGCCTTCAAACCGCGATATCCCGTCGCTGCCCGCGTCCGTACAAGCGAATCTCCTTTCGGTGGGCATGCGTGTTCGCAAGTCCGTACCCGAAGGCTATAAGACAGGAACTTACAGTGCCTTCGCGCTCTGGGACGAAGCCGATAAACCTACGACGCACACTAACTCAAGGTTGAACATGGGCGAGGGACGATCGCGGGCCAACGCTATTTCTTCGCCACGGGAACTACTCCCTTTCTGCGGCATCAACAAGGTCGGCGGCCTAGGTACACAGCCGGAGACTATACCACCGCAGTCTATGCCCATGGCCTACCAACCACTTCTTAGTATTGATAGCATGGTACCTAACGAGGGCATGGATGATGATGTCCCTGGCTTGACGAGTAGCCAGGAATCTGTTGAGAGCACCGACTCGATCGTTCCCCCCGCACAATCACGCAAAAGGTCTTACACCGAGGACAAAGATGACGTACCAGAAATGCCAGGTTGTCTTAACCTCAACATCGACTGGAATGTTTGGCACGACAACCTCGATGGCGAGGTGAGCCCCCGGAGTGTTGCACCCTCCCGCTGGGGCCCGGGAGGTAACCGACGAGTCCTGGCGGTGCCACGAAAGCCAAGGTTTCGAGGCAGTAAGCCGCTAGTAGCACAGGTTCTAGATCAAGAGAACGTCATGGTAATGGATACCGACGATAGTGACTTCGGAGAAGCGGATTTCCTGGTCAGGGCGGCAGAACTAGGCTACTCGGACACCGCCCGGAACTGGGAGGTCGAGATGAGAGACGACTGAACCGGACGAAGGAACGAGCACGTGAATAATACGGAGTTGTGTGTATTTTTCTGTACATCTGGATACCCTGGGTAGGGAGCGGGGAGGGAGGAGAGACAAGGGAATGCATTCGTAGGCTAGGGGGAAAAGAGATACGGAATATGAGGACGGAGACGAGGACAGGAACAGGAGACAGCCAGGCGCTGTTTGTATTATTCAGTTTGATTGGTACCGGCGAAGAAACCCCTATTTTTTTCTTCTTTTATCTTGTCCCTTTTTTTTTCAAGCAGGAACTGCGGCACTACGATACGGATTTTGGCCGACAGGGGCCGGGTTGGACGATTGGTCGGTTGGCGCCGCGGAGTTTTTTTACGTCATAGGACACTTAACATACATACCCCCCCTAGGAGAGAAGTACATAGGTATTGCTAGTACTCTCTCTCTCTTCCTCTTGTCTCTGCTTTGTATGATAACTACCTAGTTGCGCGGATTACATCGGCCTTTTTTACCTTTTTTTATTAAAAAAAAAGAAGTAGTATTCAGAAAGGCGAAGATCAGATCATTGATTCATACCTAATTACTCCCGATGTGTGTAAAGGGACTTGCTATTATTACGTGCTTCTAGGATTTTTATAAGACGTAGGCTGACATGGCTGTTTTGTGAGAATATGAATGGACCATGGCGCTGGGCATGGGGGATAATACCTAATATGAGGAGGTAGTACCTAAGTATCTAGGAGGCGAAGATACCTAGATTAATTGGTCTCTGGTATACCTTAGGTACCTCCTACCTACCTAAACCATGAGGATATTGATTATTGATGTATAGTAGGTACCTACCCAGGGGTATGTTACTTGTTAAGAGGCAGGTGCCATTACGAACGTATAGCTGTCTGTCACTTCCAATCGACAAAATCTTAAAACGTGGTGAAAATACGACGAGGTAGATATAATGAATTCTATTCATTCATTTAGTCGTCTAGGTACCGTTACCTGTTTACTATATACCTAAGGTACGGTACGGTACACCTAACTATCAAAAGCTAATTGTAGATTGAATCTGGAAATTAGGAGGTAGAGAACAGAGAACAGAGAATAGAGCAGTCTGATCGAATCACCTACAAAGGGGTACGTAAATACATGTGCGCGGCCGTACCTTGAGTGCCGGTGGTAGTTGTTATATGGCAGGAATGTTACCTGACACGCAAGTTACCCGTATGCTACTCCACGTGGAGCCCTCCGAACGGGTCCCGGAACTCGAGGAGGTCGCGCTGGCCGTAGAACTCACCGGCTACGGTAAGGATCATGTTGAGGGTAGCGCGTTCGTTGACCGCGGCCCTGTGCCGCTTTTCTCTGTTTTTCGCCTCCTCTTCTGCCGCGAGGGCAAGGAAGGCCTCTTTCTCGAGAGTCGTGGCTGCGTCCGCGTCCGCGTCCGCGTCCGCGCCGTCCTCTAGTGCGGCGATATCAAGCTGTTCGAGGAGGCGGGACTTGGCACTCTCTATGTCAGCCGTTGGTACTGCTTCTTGGTGCTGGGATATGTCGAATACTTCCCCTTCTTCTTCTTCTTCCTCGTCCGAGTCAATCTGTATGTCGACATCAGACGCCTCTTCTATAGCATTTTCTAGGATAGGCGCCTTGACGTCGGCATCCTCCTCTTTAGGGGTATCATGGACCTGTTTGCCACCTTTGTCATCTCCATGTGTGTAAGCCGTAGGCCCAGCTATCTCATCTCTCTGAGATTTATCACGGTCTTGATAGTGAGTCTCGGAGTCTTCGACGTCGGTGTCAAAGGAGTCATACTCGTCAAATTCTTCCGGACTCGTCTCCTCATCCATAACTTCGCTGACGTCGACTTCGACGTCGTCCTGGCTTTCGGCGTCGCCATCTCCGACCTCATAGTGACTTTTCAGGACTTCCATCTCCGCCAGACTAACCATTAGAAACACCGCTCTCTTTCCCAATTCACGTACCAAACCGATATCCTGGTAACCTAGTTCACCCCTATCCGGCAAGCGCGCGAGCAGTGCCCAGATCCACCTACTGGTACGTTCGCGAAGCTCCTGGTTCTTGCGTAAAAACTTGCCACTGATAATAATGCGTAATAAGCGGATGATGCTGTCCTTATGCATACTGGCGATTTGTGCGGGGAGTGGATCGGTGGTCCGGAATCGACCAGCCCATTTAATAAACGTGTCCGATCTGGGACCGAAATGGCCCACTTCAGTCGAATTTGCTTCGGGAAGAGAAGATAGTACGCGGGCGGGAGGATCAGTTCGAAGGATTCGACGAAGGGCTAGATACTGGTTCATGAGTGATGCGAAGTACGCATCACGGATCTCATCCGAGCTGCTGTTTCGTGGGCCATCCTTGCTAGAATCTGAACTACTTTCGTCATTGTCGTGCTTGATCTTTATATGATCTATTTCGTTAGATCCCTCCTCGTCGTCGTGATCGAAGTTGGAACCCTCTGCGCCATAATCTGCTTCGTCCTGTTCTTCGTTTTCTTCATCCTCGTCTTCCTCATCGAAATAACCCAGTGGATATGCAGTGTATGCACCGTCGTGATAATATCCTCTGAAATCGCCTCGACCATCTTGATATATGCTGCGGCTAACAGATTCCTGATCTTCGCTCTCATTTTGACCATCGAGGTCATTCGTATGTGATGGTAAGGCATGGGGAGGTAGCTGCGGACCGATGTTGCTAGCAACCATGACGTGTGGTATCTTCGAGGCTTGTACTCTATATACTCACCATATCAGCATCAGTCACCTAAAGAAATTCAAGACAACGGTTTAGCCTCATGAATCTGAAGAGGTAAACATATTCTAGCAAAGGTAAGCTTACCGGACAGATCTAAGGTAGGCTAGCGCATCGGTATCATCTTCACACTCCAGATCACCATGCACAGTCGGCACAGTTGTAAGACATCCCAAGCCACCAAATGCTGTATGCTGGCCGTAATTTGGATCAAGAGTTGATTGTCGATATTGCTTGCGACGTTGTTTCCTAGGACGATGCTCCTCCCCATGTTCAGCTTCAGCATGGCGCTTGGAACTCATAGTACTTGGTTGACGATATGACTGTGAAGGAATGAAGGATGGATGGATGTAGTTGTTTTTGTAAGGAAAAAGAAATGCGAATGATTTAAGGCAGAATGCGATTTAAGCGTAAAGAACTTAGGCGGTACTGTGGCTTTAGTGCATAACGGGGCGTTATCAACTCCTTTATTGTTGCATTTAATGAATGGGGACTAGACCTGATAAGGTTAGGATGCGTCCATCTTCAGCAGGGATATCTTGTCTTATATCAGTGTGATGACATCTCTTTATTTACTTAGGATAGAAAAGTACTTTGTACCGGTGGGTGTTACAATCAATTGATCCGTACATCCTGTCATAAATTACATGTAGTTCTAAACTTCAATGTTCTTTTTTTTTTCTCTTATCAGGTATCTAGGTGTACATACCTATCTGGTATGGGTAAGGCACATATCTATGAATATCATTGACCACATCTTCAACTAATGCGTTTTGAGGATTCAACCCTCATAACCCACGAGAGGCTTTGAAAAAGGCGAATGACCCTTACGTCGTAGTGGGCTACTCACATACTATGGTAGTAAAGGAAATGTCCTGACTCCATCCATTTGCAGAAACGTTCTACTCAACCTTAGGCCGAACTTCCGAAATTTTAGCAATACAACGTCACTAGGTAATATGAAGGTTGGTGAGCCAAAGAAAGGTAGGCGCTAGGACAAGCCGTATACTAAACAAGGGACGTTGTAGTTATGGAAAAGAATCATCAATTATAATGACTTTTATCTGTTATAATTCAAACCTTGACAGACACAAATGAACAGGTTATAGGCATATATCTAAAAATTCAAGTATTATGTGTATGTATAGAGCAGCAGTCTTACCTCGAACCTGAAAAAAAGGGGAGTGTTTACTAAGAATTACCTCGTGGAAGAAATGTAGTTATTGTATCCACTTCTGGTAAATGTTAACCAGGATCGTCATCTACCCGGTCCTTTCCCCTGCTTATTAGATCCTTCTCCCAGACCTCGTCCCGAGATGAGCTTAATTCGACCTCGTGGGTTTCCGTTAGGCTCGGAAGTGGTTGCTGTCGTCTAAAAAACCTATATCTACAATTGGCTACAGTTCCGTTGACATACTTCTCTTCTATATTTCGACACGTCCTTTGTGTGATACGTGGGTAGGGATCCTACCCTGGGTCTACTAGCCTGGTCGAAACCCGATCCTTGATTCCTCCCCTCGGGGCGTTTTTGTGATATATGATTCTGAAGATAATTTCCACAGTTCAATCATAAATCCTGACGATCTCCGACCTTTTCATCCGCTGCCGAGAAAATCTCGTGGTTGAGTGGCGGCCGCTCGTTTCGATTGGCTGTATTTTGGGATTCAATGCACTTCGTACACGCTCAAGTGGCTATGCATGAAAAAAAAAGACATCTCTGACACATCTTTCGAAATCATATAATCTGCCTCCATTAAACTGCTACTCATACCTAGATAGTGCAATAAATTACGCCAGAATAAGAAAATCCCGCATCCTAATGCAAAGAATTGTAACGTGTATGTCTGTCATCATCACTTCTAGCAGCAGAGACATGAGAAGCGAGTTGTGATGATTCTATCTACTTCTAGGGATATCAGAGTGTAAGCTGGTACGCCTGCTTCTAGAAGAAGCTGAGCTAATACTTGAGAACGGTGTGACTACTAGCTTTCTACGTTAATAGAACATAGTAGCTATTAGTGCCGTGATGTATTGGTCATTGGCCCACAGAGACATATTCTCAACCCCTTTATGATATCCAAATTCCGATAGGCTTCATTCACCACTCCAATGGCGTATCATAAGAGTAAGTTGTGACACATAGAAAACCAATAGGACTCTGGAAAGATCGTCTTGGTGGTGGCAACGGTTTATCTATTAAGACATCCCTTCTGTCCTTGCTTGACCGCTTCCAAAGTTCATCTTTTTTTCTAAGAAATCCCTCCTCTCCATAAAGAAAATTTATCACAATACAAACCAAGATAATTGCTGGAAAAGTCGTGAATCCTTTACCATCTCGAAGAGCAGAACATTAAATCCAACCATACGACGCTACTATGTCGGCTACTGACGCTTATACGTCGCCGCATTTGTGTCAGGGCCCATATCTCCCTCCATAGATTGATCCCCCTCGCCATCAAGATAGTTGATAGTACCATCATATCCATATGGTGAACTATAAGAGCAACTTCTGTTACTGAAGTATACATGATTCCATGCTTCCTCGCCATTCGTCAGGTACTTTTGCATATTATAATCCGAAGAGTTTTCGTTATTGGGGAGGGTTAGCTCTTCGTCTTGATTCACGGTATCATGTTGCGCAGACTGTTCGACTAGGTTCCTTGAAGAAGTTAGTCATTGTCACCGCTTAGACGCAGACATGCTTACACGAAGGAACCGTTATTATTTTGCATGGAATCATACGAACCCCCTCTGTTCCCGCGGCGAAGAGACTGGCTTTGCTGTTCATTGAATGGAACGACTGTTTCTAAAGAGGTATCGTTGATGCCGTTCGAGACGCCATAGCTCGATAATGAGTACGACACCGGTATGTTTCCATAGGGAACAAAGCTTGCGCCGCCAGAATGGATACTCATTGCTAGGTGGTGATGAGGATTTGCAGCGTTGGACGAGGCTGTGTCCGGATAATCATTACTCGAACTGAAATTAGTCTGGCATGATCCATATGGAGTGATGTGACTACCTATCGTCGTTGTTGAGCAAGAAGGGGGAGCCTCGGGACCCGAACAATGATGCGAAATATACAGGTCATGGACCGTCTCTTGGGATGCGACAACACCACCACCTTCTATGTCCTGAGTAACTGCTAGGGAACTAGGAGTATCCACATAGGCGCTGACATAATTGCTAGATGACGTATTGTCGGTTGCTGCCGTCCACGCGGAGTTGATGTCTGCCTCTGACTGTGTGGGATTGGTGTTACTGGTACCATTTGAATAATCGAACAGGTCGTGACGTCCACTACGGATCATGAACCCTCCTGCTTCATTCTCTGACAACGCATAATCACCACTAGACATTTGGAAGAGTCTTTGGCTTTGCAAAAGGGGATGTTGATTCCTACGGCGCATCTGCATATGCAGCCTATGATTGTCTGCCATACTTGGATAATATCAAAATGATAAGTCAGGGTTAACTGTTGGGGTTGTGATTTTTTACTGCTAGGAATCGAAGGAATTAAAACAGAATTAGGTAACCTTTTATGAGGGTTTAGAATCTAAGCGGCTGAAGGATTGCCGGTTGGGTGTATGCGGCCCCAAGTCCAAGAAAAAAGGGTTGTCTCTTTGCCTGGGAATAGCAGCCTCACTGATTCGATCTTACATTGTGTTTAGTGGGTCGCGGACGAGGCGAGATGCTTCATGCCATCTTATTTCGTTTAGAATGGATATTAACAGTAGAGAGCAGGATTGCGCAAGAATCATGTTGTCTAGAGGACACCGATCAGTGAGTTGAAGTGTTATTACATAGAAACAAGACGTACGGTAAATATTTACAGAGTTAGCCCAAGGATCAACGACATTTCTTAAGAATCTTACTATTGAGAGATCACGCGAATGCTTGGAGTTTAAGGAAAGAACAGGGTTAAAGGAGATATTCTGCCTTATGGTAGGCGGCCATAACCCACAGACATTTTTTTAATTGTGGGTGACATTGCTGCTGCGATCGCAGATGTAGGATGACCTATTAGGTTTTTGAACATTAGCATAATAGAACGCCGATCAGGTTGGGCTAGACAGCTGAGCATGCGAGGGAAGGGCGCGGTTAGATGTATCGGCGATAAGTCTCAGAGATGAACTGTTTAGATGGGCAGCTAACTCCTCGGTAGCAACCGTCAGCCACATATCTTTGAATTTAGGGGAATACGTGACTTGCAGGCGTTGTGAACAGGTCTACCTGCCATATGGATGATCAATTGGTAGGTACCATTCTGCGCAGACAACTTAGGTAGCCGGCGAGGGAAAGTGAAAACATAAGGTCTGACTCATAAAAGTCGACTTGGAATATACGTGAAACGCTGCTGCGAGGACTGGAGCAGATCTTTAGCCGATTGTATCCTTGAGTGTTAAAAGACAACTAAAATGTCCTTTAATAGCAGTTATGACAATGAGATTACAAGGCACGTATCAACTCATCTGCTCCTGTCGAGTTCATATTTATCTATTATAGATACATACCTTAATGAGAAAAAATATAAAAGGTAGCCTTCGACTATTCCCTCTGAAATCTGGAAAGAAGGCGTTCTGAAGCTTTTCTGAGTCCTCTCAGAAATAACGTCCCTAGGTACCTACCTCTGAGCTAGCTCGTGTAAGCCTTTCAGCTGGTAATAAACAGGCGACTGTATGTATATGGTTCGTATTAGAGTGGTGTCTAAGGCCCTCAGTGTCTGCTTCCCTTAGTAAATAGGGGGCCAAGTCAAGGTGCTAGAGATCGACGGAAAAGTAGCTTACAGTACCACCAACAGCAACTCTACATTGCAGCATCAGTCACAATTAGAGCTGTATGCTCAGTATTTCTAAGTATGAGCTACGTAAAGTGCTGTGAGTTTAGATTATTAGCCAATCGCCTACACCTACCATTTGGAATGCTCTAATGGTAGCGATACCAAGCCACGTTAAGACGCTCCCGTGCCACTACAAAGCAATATAGGTATCTTCTACACCTTCTACCCTCAGTGTAAGAGCTTAGGTACCTGTAGAAACGCTACACTGAGAGATGAGCCTATGTCGGCACATGGCTTTTAGCTTTCATTTCGAGGAGGATCAGCCATCGGAAATTACATAGTAGGTACATGCTACTCTTTGTCAGGTACATAGGCAGGTAGATAAAACGTCATAATTCAAGGGTCATTTGATGTTAACTGAGATAATAATTGGTTATAACTGTCGGAATATGAGGTGGCTGGGAGCCTACGCCCTGTACCTACAACAGCATATATGTAATATCTATGAACCTGTACTTACTACTACAACTTAACCTTCTTAATATACAAGATAACCCTCATAACCTGCGTCTATTTCAATAATAACTACATTCGTCCATCAAACCTCGATGAGGTTTATTTAAGATTGAGGAGGATTATAGATTGGCGCCGTCGATCTTCTATTTCATTGATCTTTTAGGCTTTTCCTAACTTGTGGCTATTAGGGGTCTTCTACATCATCTGTCTGGACGACTCTGATTGATGCCCAACCAACGCCTCGACTGAATTCTCCGATGGCCATATCATCTTCTTAATAATCCTATGATCCTTATCTTTCTTAATTAGTAGCGGGTGCCTTCCTCTACGACCGGGCGAGCCTAATTTGGTCGTATTTGCGGCTCACATCTCGGCCTTTCTTATCTTCAAGTGTGTCCCATTCTTCGGCGATTTAGTCATCACCTATGTCTGATCAGAAAGCTGCTTTGTTAATGCAGCCGTTCGGGAAGAATGTCTCGCGCTTTGAAGGTGAGTTCTTCGCCACTCTGAAAATAACGAATCAAACAAATCTTGGAATCATGCAGCTAGAATTTACGATATTAAACTTCTTACATGCGAAGTTGAAGCTGAAATGGATGATTTAGGAATTTTCATTTCTTCAAATCTCCCTTGATTCAATATTAATATTAGGTACACCACGATACTGAAAAATAGGGGGCCCTACTGACTAATACGTTGAGAAATCGGGCCAATGGTGAATTCATATTTACTATCAGCATTTAACCACGGAAACAAACCTTGGAAGAAGAAGCTCCTTCTTGAGCCTTCTTTATGACATATATGGTTATCAGGAGGACTTAGCTGGTGTAGGTTTATTCTGTAGTGGCTGGTTGTATGGAATGAAGTAAGATCCAGGGACAGTCAGCTAGCTTATCTTAATTCCCTAATCGCTCTAAGGTAGGTAATTATTTGACTGACGCTGCTAATTATGAAAACAAACTACCCGAAGCCATGTCAGACGCGCCGTCAGTAATGTGCTGCTGTATCTGAGCAATGATTGTAGTAACTTACCCCATGTCTAGAGAGTTGGTAGCTCCCCGACGGGATACTAGGTATACTACAAGTTTTCAATAGCATTTAGCCGAGAATCAGGTAGGTAGGCAGCTATTCAGAAGTCTTGTAGTCAGCACCAAATGTTACGACATATCTACACCTGGCAGCTCACTACAGCTCTACAAATATTAAAGTAAGCAGGATCGGTAAGGAGACTCTAAAGGTCATGGGCTAGGCTGATCGAAGTAAATAAGTAAACTATTAATTGACATTTACTCTTACAAGGAGGGCTATCACTGGCAAGGACAAGTATTATCCGCCGTGTATCTCACGGCCGGTCGTGTACCCCCGAAGGCGTATTGTCTTCTAGAATAAGCAATGATTCGTAACCGCAGAATCATATCTTCTTCACAAGACCATGTCAACAACAATTCCGCCCTAGCCTCCCCCTAGATATGCCGTGTAATGCACGGGGGTGGAGAATTGTGGTATTAGGGTAAAAGTAGGTTGCATCATTTGAGGAGTGGATTGGGAAACAGACGTCCGTTCATTCGGGCTGTATCATATATGGTGCAATGGAGGCGCTTACGAGCTTTCAAGGGCTGATGGGTGGTTGGAGATCACCTCCTTTTTGAATTAGTTCATACATATCAACAATACAGTGGCGGGAGACTAAGCTTTTCCTTTCGATGCAGCTAAAACCGGTGAGGAGTGTATAAAAGCTCGTCGGCTATAGTAAATCAAAGGATGGCTAAAATATGAGGTATCTCTTCCAATACGGCCCATGTTACGCTACAGTCATGGGAAACTCGTCTACTGAACGAGATAATCGTTGAAAATGTAACAAATGCAGGTTATTGTATACTTTCCACTGTGACCTATGCTGTGTAACTATTCCTAAACTATTCTATATTTTTCTTGTATTCGGACACGAGGTCTTCCACATTTATGCGCAATTGACAGCAATACTTCTGTGCCTGACCCTTTACTACCTCATTTTTCGCATCCCATCGACGACTCTAGCCACCCCACGCACCATGGCCGAGCCCGGACCGCGTACCTACCCTTAGTCACATAGGTATATCGTCCTCCCCAAGGCGCACACATCTTCAACGTTACCTCCCTATCAGGGGATGTACTAATGAAGACTCTTATAAGTGACTGTATCTATGCCTTTCTAGCTAAAACCAACAGTACAGGTATTAATATTTCTTAATATTGGATGATTTTCTTTCAAGTCATATACTCAACTGAGGAACAACGAACGTCGTATTATCCTTATGTAAGTACAGCGGCCTTTTCGACAGCTCTATATCTTTCTTGTACCTAGAAACCTCTCATACATCTTGATTACCATGTCCGAGAGATATCCATTACTGAATCTAGATAGTTATACATACGCAAAGATGTCCAAGCGGGGTTCAAGCATCACACGAACCCCTTTCCGCGACCTAGATGCGGCAGGTTGCATTGTGTTACCATGAAATTACACACAGACTGTGATTGATCGTGGTTTACTCACTACTCGCCAAGCTCGGCTCCGAAGGAGGGCATTCCCCAGTCATGTAAGTGGCGTCGTAAAGCCAAGCAAAGAAGTGTTTGTGTGCTTACAAGTTTACAATACCTAGTAATAATGCTTCTTCCTGAACTACGACTCTCTATATCTATTTTTAGGAGGACAGCGCACTATCTATCACGGGTATTGATAAATACCTCTATCAGTTCATGTTACCCTTGAGATAATGATATCACTGCATCCCCATAGGTTCTCATGCAGCATACAGCCAATATGTTTACCAGGGTCCAGGGTATTGGAGGTCTGTGTAGCTGGTGGCAAGAACGTCTACTTCTGCAAGTCTGTCAAAAGCGGAATGCCTAAAGCCGCGATATTCATAACACATACAGACTAAATGATACATGAAACAGTAGCGCGATTATTAAATTTCTAGTACAATATCTCTCGTTGCTATTTACCTAGGAGCAGTTCATGGGAATAATATAGAATGCACAGTAGATTTTACTATGAGGTTTACTGTATGTTTATTTTTAGTCTGACAATTCTTTTGTTGTTAAGATATTATTCGAGTTCATTGTTGGCCTACCTATATTTTACTAGAAGTTGTTAATATTCTACTAGTCTAGTATATAACCTCTCAAACTAACTGATAAGTTTAAACTGCATGATCAATGAACAATAGTAGTTTGAGTCGACAACAGCCTAACAATAGCCCGGCGATCGGCGACGTAGTAATTGACCACTAAGAAATAGTTCAGACAACGAGTAATCAGTTAATATAATATTCGTTTATTCCATTTACGTCTTGTTAAGGTACCTACCATTTAGAAGGCAACCTACCATGTATGGGTTACTACCATTATATGTTTGAACATATTAGACAGGAACCGAGGTGTTAAGAACGTACCACTTATATTCAAGATTGAAAAAATACCACATGACATACATTAACATTATAATGTAGGTACGTTTTTGTAGTTCTATGCTTCTTATGTCTTGGTGTGTTGATCTATCTCTTAACGGCACATCATCCGGACTCCTAACTTTTATATTGTAAGTAGTTGTTTAAGTCCTGCATAACAACCCGAGTTATAACCCCTAGTTTTCAACCTCCCTCGTACCCGTGAGTCCGTATGGGCGGCCCGATCATGACCCCCACCTTCCGATGTCGTTTTCAACCAAGGTCGTCGACTAGGACATTCCAATCTCAATTTGATTTAACGCCGATGATTTTATCGTCTAATTTATCCGCTCCATAGATTCGAGAATGAAGAGGTTTATCTGTAACAACTGCTGGCGCGATTTATTTCCCGTTCCAGTATACTTCTTCATCTTAGACAGAAATGCCGAGGGCTATCAGCTTTATTTACAAATGGTGTCATCTCATAAGTGAAGGTTTTTTTCTATTACCAGCATCCCGGGAAGAACCGTCGTCGGATACTAGAGCTTTTCATTTCTTGTCTTTACTAAACCGGAAGACAGAGCGGCGCGCTATGCCACTGAACATACAATGGTCTAGATAGGATGGACACTGAGAATCATTTCCAAACAGTTCGATTTTTTCATGATTGTGAAGCAAATTAGAACCATCTGCACCCGCCCGCGACTCCACTACATAGTGTCATTGACTGCGCAGATCTTATGTTTCTGCGACTCTGCGGACGCAACGAGCAATCACCACTCGCTTTTTAGGCGGTGTTGAGTTATGTCTTGGGGAAGAACAGCCGCATTGAATTATGATCATCACATTCTGAAAAGTATCATTCTGACAACACCGCACAGGTATGGACTATCTTCTGTCACAGCTACGTCACATCATTGCCGCTAACGCAAGCAAGGTCAGTGATGGATTTCTTAATCGGCAGCTCCTATCCAACATCATCCGTACGGTCCCGTTTCACTGTCAGACGACAGTGGTGCCGTCGGGGCCATATGTCTACAAAGCAAAGCCCCCGCGCTGCGCCATTCGGTCAATGCACGTGCGTGGTGTTTAGAAGAACGTGCCTTATACAAGCGAGCGCTCTAGCACTGCAACGACACTATCCAATACAAATACCATCAGAGTGAGTATAGAAACATCGATAGGGAAAGGAAATTTACATGTTTAATCTATTAGACGGTGTCCCTAGGCCTCTCGATCGTTTTTTTAGCTTCAACTCTCACCTAATACTTCACTCGCCCCCGACCTTGTTGCTGATATGGATATTAAAGCCGCAGCAGATAGGGAATAAAACGAGGCGCAGGATGCGTGAAAAAAATCGAGCCGTACGTATACGCAGCAAACGCCGACTAAGCCGCGTTACCGGCTGGTCGCCCTGACAAGTATCGTCAACTAACTTGCGAGGTTCTGGGGCTAGAGGAGCAAGTATGGGGCGAGACTATGCAAGCATGAGCTTCCATAGTGTCCAAGGCTTCCGGTGTCTACCGTTACATCGAGATACGCCTCAGACAAAGCGAATACAGGAAGGCTCTTATATGCATATCGCACCATAGACATATAGGTCAGAGCTCCTTGCGCAATAGCATAGTTGTTACGCCCCCTATATGGTTGACCCTATGATACCTAGTCACTGCTCTGATATATCGCCAACGGTGCGAAGCGGTGTGAGTAATCTCGGCTTAGGTCCTACGTCGTATAGAGCCCCTTCATGGCCCTAGATGTTATACGGATTTTGTATTGTTTCGATACTACGTGGCACCCAACAGGGGTCCCGTTGGGCTATTCGTACCCAAGGTCTTTCCTTCAAAGGTTGATCTTCTTTTTCCCCTCTTCAGGGACCTTAAGAGCCAAAACCGTTTATTATCACCATGAATACAAGTTATTCCAAGCCTCTATATGAGACCTTAAGCCTCTAAATTAGACCCTTGTGACACTGGATTGCTGTTGGTGGAGGGATTGCTTCTGCTGCTGTTGTGGGGATAGGTTTTTGACTATCCAGAAATGCAATACAACCCCTAGGCATGATAGCAACCCCTTTCGCAATTTTTCTTCAGTAAAGTCACCGAAGGACTTTTGGTTATTTGGGTAGCCTTGAGGCTCACGGTTTGAGGCCCAGCCGAGGCCAAGTTGTACGAAATAGTAGATAGTGTTCGGTAAGTACATCTAACAAACAACGATCAGAATAGACCGGGATACGCGTCGTCTCAGCTGACGTAGCGGAAGAGATTTTAAGATGTACTGAAGACAGCTAGCTGTGAAAACTACGCCAACTTGTGAAATTGGTATAGATGATTATATTAGAACGGCTGTAGGTGAAACTTAGACTCAGCTTAATAGATTCTCAAAGATCTTGTTCTCGGACTAAAGAGTGACAAAGTACCTCTTTTTAACCTGTGGTGATGATTTATATGAAGGTAAAGCCAGATTCCCTAGAATAGTGTATTCTAAGATCAGCATTTACCCTATTATGTTATATGAATTCTCATAATTAGGTACCGAGCACAACTAATCCTGAGATGGATATCTATTATCAGGTCACTGCCAGCGTGAGCCTAACAACCGTAGTCAGTGGGCTATATATCCCGTAATAATTATCTGCAAGGTAGGGATGCAGTTATGCAATAAAAAAGCTGATATAACCATATATTTAAGCTTAATTATGACATGAGCCCCATACCTGCTGCTACCATAAAAGGGGTAGCTGTATCCCGCAACAAGACGATGATTGGCCTTGTATGAGAGAAGATGGTATTTCCTAGCCTCCCTACTACCCTTTATATAATAGGCCCTTTTAGTTATGTTTGTCTATAAAACAGTCCCCCTATATTTGTTGGTATTATCATTGAGCGTATAGCCTAGGTACCGGTACCTATACAGATCATATATCGAGTAACGTTCTACTCAGGGCAGGTAGGCAAGTTAGGCACTGACCTTATGGTATGATTACGTAGAGCTGATATGATAATCAGAACCTCTTCCAGGCTCGTAATGAACTGTTCTCCGAGATTTGCCGCCGTTACACCAAGTCCATTGTCTGAATTTATACCAGAAAATGTGGCAACAGCTTCCTCGTTACTTGGCAGGAACTGTGTAGCACTTCAGATGTATATAAAAGGGGTTGAAGGGGCCGAAAGGTTTGACAAGAGGGTTAGGCGTCAATAGGTTGTCACCATGCTTTCTGCTACTCAAATGCGAGTTAACAATGACATATTTGTTTCTATTTCTTGCCCTGAAACATAGCCAACACTACTCCTAGCATTCATGTCTATGTAGAAACAGGATATGGAGATCACAATATAGCAGTATACAGAGCTACGTATGCACCCACCTGAAAGAGTTGCTTTAACTTTATTAGAATAGAGCCTCATACGGGTATTCATTCCAACGAACTCTCCAGCTTACCGAGCGTAGAATAAGCAATTCCACTATATAGGCACCTACCTAAATAAATGACTCGATTGTATTATGCTATCTTCTGTTCCCTAGCTCTGTAGGATAATCTAGGGACGCGTACCTAGGTAGTACTTTGGTCCTAGGACGTTCGGACTTTTATAATCTCGGTGGTTTTCGACGCGTAGACAGTGTAACGATACTTTGCGGTACGTGTCGCGGAGGGAGAAGGAGCGTGGACGCGTTGTCGGCCATAGGATGTACTCGACTCTACTATCGTGATACAATTAAATCCGTGGCTAGTTGATTAGGGGTTATTACGAAAGTATTGGGTATTACATGGAGAGTTCCGATGACATTAGCTCAAGGCCCTGTCGCTTGGACTCTTCGAGATGGTGAAGTCGTAGCGAGGGAGTCGCCGGGTATCGGTTGCTAAGATAGGGACGGCTCGATGTATGATTTTTCTGTGCTTGAAATGACTCCAGCCTTGCGACCCGTGTCACCTACCTAAACAAGTATTCATCAGCTGTGTCATTTATGAATAGTTACCGAGGCTTGAACTGGTAAGCATGTCGTTGGTCTTTAACTTTACCTACTTTGAGAGACAAGAGAGGTGGGTTATCACCATGCCGCTATACCTAGGATGACGAACTATGTGAAGAGGGTTGATTAGAGGTAAGAGTTAAGACTTATCTGATGAAATTTTGTAGAGAAATACTAACAGATATAGATGGTCTATTATAGTAGGTAAGCAAGAGAAAACAATGAGTGGTACTATCTAAAAGCCGTCTTCAGTAGAACGTGCTTAGATAATGTTATATGTCGGGTCCGTAAATTTATCGAGGAATTCTAGGCCGTAATTAGGAGGTAAAAGAGGAGGTGGGTTAATGTTTAGCGGCTTAATACCCTAATACTTAGTAGGTAGCAACGGAAAGGTCAGCAATGTCGTTACAACTATCCTAATTGGTTACTCTGGGGTAAGGCTGAGGTTCTCCCTAGAAAACTTTTCACCCCTTTTTCGGCCTTCACGTGTTTCTAGGTCAACGCTTGAAATATAAGCATCACACGCCTAAACAGACTAAATGACCTCTCGCGTATGCCCAAATATCCCGAAGCTAGTAGCATGGCAGTCAGGTAGGCTTATACATCATGCAGGCAGGGCGCTAAGGGGCATGACTTCGTGATCATGTGTTTGCCAAGGGGATGGATGAGTGCCCGTGGGTATCCTATTGATTTCAAGATTTATCTCGGCGGCAGGTAGGTCCAGCATCGCGGGATGGTATCACAGCGGCGGTGCCGCTATCATGTCTTGCAGAATGGATCGTACTCTACCAACTGAGGCTGCAGCTGCCTAGGGACCTCGAGGCAAAGGACCGATGATATTTCCTGAATGAGCATATAGAGAGAAGGTTATTCGACAGTCATGTCGACCATATCCCTGTAAACCTCGACATGTGGCTATTTCGCCCAGTTACCATACCCAATCATACATAGATTCTCCGTCAGGTGGGAGTGGAACCCCCTGCACATACCTCTCTGTAATGGTTTGCAGCTAGGCGACCAAACTTAGTTCCAATGGATTGGGCCAGCCGGTACAAGTACAAATTAATAGATCCTAGTACATGTATCCAGTGTATTAATCACGGTGTGATCTGGTGATGCCTGGGTTTCTAGGTATTGTCAAAGCGATTGTGCAGCACCTGACTAAGTATGTTGTTGACATCGTCATACAGAAATAATAGGGGGAATGCTAACTTATCTTTTGATAACGAATTCTAATGTTTTCACGTTAGTACGAAATAGTTATAACATCACACCGCAGTATTTCGACATAATAATTAGTTCTGGGTGTACGGAGTAACCTTTTCATAGACAGTAGAGTTCCTTCCGACGGTCTGAACAGTGCTGGAACTAAGTGAGATACCAAGGTGACTACAGGGAGACAAGAGGCCAGGTGAGGAACGAATTATATGCCATAAACAGGCGAGTAGTACCTCATTAAGCTTAGCAGCTATATTTTGTCGTCGTACAAATGACTCAAGAAGGAAAAAACATGGGGGTTATCCTTGATTCTCTCTGCAGCTGATTACAACCACGACAATACATATTGCGGCTTAAAACGAATTTTCTTGATCATTACTACGAAGCTTTCTCCGCTTTCGATGAAACTATTTATCAACATGATCATTTCGATTCTATGTTTCATGCACAAGCACGAGATCCAAAAGGGTCGTATGCATCCATCTACACCAAGACCTGATAAGAGTATGAAACATGTCCCCGTTCTTGTTCCTGTAACTACGCGCAGGGAACTAGTGGCTTGATAGATTACCTGCATAATATTGGTTCATGACGTGCTGTGATGTACGTTGGTGATCTACTACCATAATCGCACACATTTGATCCGGGGGTGTTGGGTTACAACTCACGAATCTATTCCGCATTAGGTAGATTGAGGCTCTTAAGCTCGACGTAGATATGGTTCATACGAGATGGGCATATCTATTATTCTATTACTCTATTATTAGAACATGACTGGACGACGCGGTTGAGAAGTGACAGATCCGGACCAGTGATAGGGGGTATGCATCTATAAGGAAAGGCGATGCGGTTCATGATGATAGACCGATGGAACTACCTACCAGGGATACCTGGTTACTAGAAATTCCGAATTTAGCAATGTGGATCCTCTTTCTCCTCTAGGATCCACATGGAACCCCAGGATCTACCTTATTCTACTATTGCGTTTATCCCTGCTCTGTTGAACCTCCCGCTTTTAGCGCCATCGCTAACTGCAACAACACTCAGTAAGCAATATGCAATTCTCGAAACCGAAATACGGATGCCTATACCTAGGTACTCCGAAGAGCCGCATTCATGAGAACAAGCCAGGAGGAGGGAAAGAACGAACGCCGTATCACCGAGTTTGAATGGTGCCAGCACTCCACCTTCCGGCCGATATATTATAAATAATTTTTTGTCCGTCGATCGTGCCGAGTTTCTGCGGGATTGAATGGTATCCGATCGCTCGGTTTTATCCGTCACTATGCCAAACCTCAAGTTTAGAACTCTAGCCAAGTCTAGTTCAGTTAGTTATTTACAAACATATTTTCCAAAAGGACCTTGAGAAATTCGTTAATCTGGTAATTTCAATTTATCTCTTCCCTACTAATATGCCGTTGTGCTAGATAGGGTGCTGATTGAAGCAACGCCAACCGCCTCTTCAACCGAACACAATGCTACTGCCCCAAAGACCGTATAAGAAGGCCTCTCTCTAGATCAATAAACAACAATCATCAATGTTTCTTAAATCCATACAGTATGAGGCCGCCTCCATGTTGTCGATCATTTAATCCCGGTGGAGATGGACTACTATATCATTCATACCCTCTAGACGTCGCATCGTCCGAACCACCAAACCTACCAACCAAGAGGATTAACTTAATGAAGCTTACCTTCCTCTATTATATGGCTAAACCCCAGAATTTAATTTTGATAAATATACTATTTCGACTAATATACTCTTCTAGTTGCCGTTTATACGACTTTTAGTGTCTTAAATACGCGCCCCATTACCGCATGCATGATATTGACGGCATGATCCTACATACGTCCAGTTGACATCCGAGGAAAGTGGGACTCGATCATAAGAAAGAAAAGCGATACGACAAGGGTCATCTCTTAATGATTCGCTAGTAAGTTATGGTGTTTTTCAATAAGGAAAGCAGTGCTGGACAGTAATCATTCACTCCCTCTATACCTGGTTACTAGCTCATCTGGATTTTCACACAGCAAGTCCTAACAAGTATATACGCATAAAATCTTAAGGGAAACATCTCTATAGAGTACCATGATCTTGATTAAATCTTTGAATTTTCAGTGTACATTGAACATTCATGCTAGCTCATGAGCTGTATGGGTAAGTGGCCTGCCCCTGATCTCATTCTTAGATCCTTACTCTAATAGGCTCTTCTAACATCTACTAAACCAGGTACCTAATTGCTACATATCTATTCATATGTTACGCTTCAAATTCAGTATGGTCGGGTTATATAGGTAGCTACGAGGATATCTTTATTCAACGGCTTGTACGTCGCTTCCACCTAAAATGGTAGGTAGTCAACAAGCTCTGGACAATCGAAAGCGCCATACTACTTCGTTTAATCTATCAGTGTCTCCTATGGTATCAACCCTATCTATTATCTCTCAGTCGCCCGCTCGAATTAATATCGATATACTGATATTCCAAGAATGCTTGTCTCGCCAGTTCGGCATAAGACTACCTCAGTCAATACACTCCTAAGTAAGTTTTCCTTCTTCTTTTCATACTAAATAATGCTGTCCAGATGTTGAGTATCGATGTTTTACGAATTAATATACCAAGTTTATAAGAAAGGGGTATTCTATCCCAACCATGGTCATCCGCACAACATCATCCCATGCCAACCATAGGTATGAGGTACGGCATAGTCCCGAGTCCCTATTTAGAGAGATGAATTAACTATAGAGTAGTAAAAGAATATAATTCACATCGTTATTTTATATACGATCAAGAAATTGAATATCTAGATATCATGGTACACTTGGTGCCTAGATTGGGAGTAAAGCAGAGTAGTCGTCGGCCTCTCGGCAGATACGGAAGACGCTCGTCCTTCGAATCTAAAGCATACAAAGCTTAAGGCACGCTAACGTCAAACAGTTATAAATTGGAGCTTCTATTATATAAATAGGTTGGCCGTCTGAATGTTGAGGTCTAACTTTGACGCTCGTCATGTCTGGGATGTCTAGGCCCGGTACGTACTAGGTGCGATCCTTAAGGGGAGTTGATATAGCTCAAACTATAAGACGGAAAACTCATTCACGCATATAGATACTTCATATATCATACCAATCTGTTCAATCTACCCATTTATCTATCAGACCATGCCAAAGCTAAGGACTTATATGGTATCGGATCTCAGTAGCTTGTCCAACGTTCATCACGATGTAAGCGCGATTGCATAATCATGAAACAGCGAGGTTACCAAGGTACCTTATCATAGAATTCCTGTTTATGCTATTTACTCAGGTCGAACTCTCAACTACATGTTAAAGGAATGATAATGTAATGCTCTAGCCTCACGATGAAAGAAGAAAGACCTTCTCCCTCGATACGCCTTACTCTCAATGCGGCCTCTATATCTAACAAGATTCGGCCCCCCCCCCCCCCCCCCCCCTCCATAATTATTGACATGTGTAATTACTCGATGACGAAAACGTAGACAGTGCCTGTAAGAAAGGAACAGCTTATTTCTAGGACTATAATTACAACCTCCTTCACGAAGACTACGCCCTCACCCTGCCTGGTTGCCTTGTTTACGATAGTTACGAAGCATTCGTCCTGGTGTAGTATTATTAGGCGATGCATCACAATGGGCGGAAATATGGCCGGTCTTATGGTAACGCCACCCTGCTCCCTCCCTCGACGGCACCGGGTGCATACTTACCTACATGTAACAAAACGATTCCTTTAGGTAGGTAGGTATCATATGAGGGTAGGCTAGGTGAATATTTTCCCTTCCGTTTTTCGTATTGTATTCCCGGGCCTCCTCGCCCGGAAACTTGGAGGAGCGAGAAACAAAAGGTAAGACCTGTTTCAATTTTCCCTCCCCTCGTTCTCGTCGAAAAGTATCGATGAGCAGGCTTCATCCTCGTGCGCTCTTCTTATCCAAAGAGGACGGTTGCCTTTCGCTCTCCCGAAACGTCGTTAAAGGGCTCACACGATGTTCTTTTTTTGGCGCAGCCCGAACCAAGCGTTTCATCTCATCACACCATGAACCACGGTCGCATTTATGTATCATCGCCAATGAGGCTTAAATTTACACGCAATCTAACGAATCTATAAATGCAGGGATGGGGGTTACTGAGATTCATCCAACCGATGTAAGGTCCTAGGCTTCTGCCTTCGACGAGTAAACGCGCAAAACTGTTTGCTTACCAACACCCCTGCTTGGGCTCTTCTTATCGCGCATCTGGGGTGTCAGCCTTCTAAAAGCCTCTTATAACCTCGTCAATAACGTTCCTTATCCCCATATTCACTGGCTAAAAATGGCTCACCGAAAAACGGCATCTTATACTGGCCTCACATCATTTCCCCCTTATAGTCGAATTTGCATGGTTACCTCTATGTAGGTTACGACGAGAGCCCTTGTATAAGAGGGTGCAATTTATAATCCTGGTGTGACTTCACCTGATTTACCTGATATCGGATCTAGGGAATCGAAAGGTACCTCTACGATCTATAAGACACAGTGCTGCGCGTACGCACCTACATACCAGTTTAGACAACGCCTCCACAGCCATCTACATGGTAACCTTAGTTAGCCTTAATCTACTGACGTACATATGTAGAGTTAACTAAGGTAGTAGTAGGCATTGTGGCGTGAGGTGGTATTCAATCGTAGGTACCTCATACCTGTAAACGATCAAATACATACCTGATTATAGGTTCACTAGAGCTCTCGTGTCTCTCTCGTGATAAGCGCGTGGTAACCATGCCTTCATGTACTTACCAAGTATTACATGTGCACTACACACTTAATTTACGTACCTCCTATCATACGAAAATAAAAACAGGATGTCAGCGATTATCCCCAGGTGTAATTTGCCGTCATCCATATTAAGTACTCTAGCTGCCGATATCTGCAGTCGATCATTTAGGCATAGCTGGCTACCTGCCTTTATACATAGTAAGAGGCAGATATCTGTTACGTCGTTAATGCTAGGGGTGCATTCCCGCCCCCTATTATCTTCATGATATCTCCGGTATGGAGCCCAAGGCAGGTAAGACAGCTGACCTTTTACTCCAGTAGGTGTTTACCTGTTAATGGGCGAATTTTGTCAAAATATACCAATCACTCATGCAACGGCTCGTCGGAGGTAGCTATCACTCTGCGTCTGGTGCATCTGTGAGGTGGGGTAGTAAACCAGGGATTCGATTAGGTAGCGCCCCAATCCAGATGAGAGTAACTTAATATAGTTACATAGTAATATAAACAAAAGGCTCTCGATACTGCAGTTGCTTTTACTGCTCTGGTGACATTGCTAATACCTACAGTAGTCTACACTCCATCTAATCCATCTGTCGGCAAAGATTCCCGTTGAGGTATCATCTTCAGACTTGCCTACGCCATATCTCTCAGCGTGATCTTGAGACCGAAAAGAAAGATTAAAGTCTCAGACCTAATGTGCTGATTAAGAGAGATTCATAAGGCAGGCAGGCGCCTTAAAAAATGTTCTTTTTCTACGGTCTAGAGATCGATGTACATACATACGATCGGGCGATGTCCTACATCTCCATTCAAGCTACGTGCCCAATGCCTCGGAGACATACATAATAATTACCTAGGTACCTAGGTAGCTAGCTACCTGAAATAGTATTTTTTTGGAGAGCAACATGAGGCATATCATTCGCAAATTATCTCCATCTCTCCTGTTAGGGGTGAAGAGATGACGTGTGAAAGGTTATAACCACATGAACATAAGACCTCAAGTTTATAAATACCTCCTACCTTGAGTAAATGTCAGTAAGAAGTTTGTAGTGAGTTAATTGAAAGATTTCCTTAACATATATCATTCGCGGTACGATACCTACCTAATATGACGAGGTTATTCGTTCCTAAGTTGAATTCGTATTTGGACTTTTGAGTCGTTCCCGTTACGTGTTCATTATATGGGATCATGCTCCGTCTTGCTGCATACCCCTAAAGGACAAGAAAAGAAAAGAAAAAGAAAAGAAAAAGAAAAAGAAAAGAAAAAGAAAAAGAAAAGAAAAAGAAAAAGAAAAGAAAAAGAAAAGAAAAGGAAAAGAAAAGGAATAAGGCAGGATGTCTAAGATTTTTACGAGGCGCTGTTGTCCTTATAATAGGTACCTACCGGTATTCAAGGACAACCAACCTGCAAGAAGCAGGGCGCACTCAATGCAGTACGACGGTAGGAAGCGTACCTGGAAGAATGATAGGTCATCGGTAGGGGGTACGCATTTATCTAGACACATGTTTACGTACCTTTTACATCGCATATCTACGTACATGCATAGAGTATACCTAGATCCTGCTTCCAGATGAGTCGTTCAGCCCCTTCCGGATACATTTAGATGCGTATAACCCCGACCGCGTGTATACATGCGGCATTCAGACGCTTATTATCATTACTTGAACTTCTCTTTAGGACGTCATGCATACTCGTTATACAGGTCATTTTGTATATTACTACAGTAGTACATGTAATTGTGAACACTATTATCATTATCCGTTGCTCATTACTACCTATGCATAGTTTAACAGACCCCAACAGTGCAATCTACCTAGGTAGGGGAGAGGAATAGAAAAAGAAACCCCTATGAATACCAAACGAGTGTATACTTTATCTCCTATACCGAAATCTGACAGAGGACTTAAGTAATATCGAAAGCCATGAGGCTCCGCAGAATAAGCGACTCACCTCATCTTGCCGTGGGGTGCTGAACGTCAACATGGCTGGCAAGAAATATTATTGGCATGTCTAGAGAACGTCATTGTGGCTATGTTCGCCCCACCACCGCTGAGCATGTTGACCCCTATTGTGGATTGTGGTAATGGTTTAGTGATCAATAGATCGGCAGAGCTCGTGATAGAATATTCCGACATCAAAGTACTGCTAACTTCGGTTGATCTGCGTTGCACAGTCCCTCCACACTGAAAATGTAGTTCGCCATCACCAAGGCCTCGTTTCCGATAGCCTTCCATGTGAATACCGGTTAGATACTTAGGACATTGGGATGCTGAAAGTCTGGTCCCATGGCAAGCTGTCCACGATGAGAAAGTGCTGAGATGGTGCGTTCATAAATTAGCTGTCTAAGAAGATTGTTACTCTAAACTGACTCGGCAAGTATACAGCCACCAATAGGACAGTCAAAAAGACGAGGAACAGAGGAGCGGAGCGGAATTTACAATTGATATTATAAAGTAGAACTGGCCGTCTGCGTGCAAAGTCGGCGTCCGGCTGTGTGACATGATTGGTACTCATTGCTGAAGGACAGTGGTTATGTATCGAATTGGATAGACCGAAGCATTGGCTCACGTCGAATTTTCAGGGGCAGGAGGCCGTTTATGAGCATGTAGAATCGACCCACGTTAGTCGTGCCCCTTTACACCTCCATCGACGATGACCCGCCTAGCAGCAAGATCGCTTCGCTTCGCGAGACTAAGGAACCCTCTTCCTTATCTTTGTTATTGTTGGATAATAGATTTGAAATCCAGTGATTCGGAAATATCTACCATGTCCTCATCATCTTTATCAGATGCCGTGTTTGTTATAGTAGTCGTTGAGTCAAACGTAGAACTGCGCGTTTCAGAATCAGCGGCATCAGAGATAGGCATCGGGTCAGTGCCTTGGGAAACGGCGTCTATTTCCATCTCGTAGTCTGATACGACACCGAATTGGTGCAGCGTTTCGTCGTAGGTGAGCCATCTCCTAAGCTTTGCAATGCGACATCCAAGCCATAAAATCCTCTCCTTTCGAGTATCAGTCATAGAAGCAACCTCGAAGTATTTCTCGTCATCGTCTATCTTGTCATTTGAAAACCAATCATCGGGAAAATACTTGTCAACCCAAACTAGGCCTTTCATGGCGAAGTCTTCGGGTAACGGACGAGGCGCAGGCTCTTTCTCTTGTCGCGGAAATCTCTCATCCTGGATTCGAGAATGTTCACGATAAGAGAGGAGGAGGGAATTCAGCTGGCGTGAAATTAACTTCCACGGGAGCTTCCGCTCAATGAAAGACATTGCACTCAAGTAATAAGTGAGATGGAAGATGAAAACCATTACCACATGTAAAAATGGGAGTATCTATATCCGCATTAGATCAGTCTCCTATAAAAAGCACTAAGTTAAATCGATGACTGAAGGTGGATAGTGACTCACATTAAAATCACCAAGCCTGTGAAGGGTGACATTGCATGTTACTTCAAAGAGCTTAAGCGCTCCTTCTTCTGTTTTACTTGGCTTATACTCGGGCAATGCATTTGCAGAGTTAGAGGCCGGTTCGACGCCTTCCTCTTGAAGCTGGGGGCGTATAATCTTAAGAATAGAGTTGTCCTCTCGCCCATAAGACAAGAGTCCACAGCAGTTCGAGATGGCAATGTAATACCTGCTCTAGCATTAATACGATAAAGCCAATTCAAAAAGAAAAAAAAAAGGGGAGAGAGGTGGGGGCGAGATTTACCCAGACTCCATCCACTTCCTAGTAGTTCGCCCTATATGGTAATCTAACATCCCGCCGAAAGTATCGATAGTTAGAAGGAGGTCGTCAGAATGCTTATCACTAAACAAAATACCATGAGCCTTCACAAAAGATACGTCAACGGGGCTTAGTCGGGAGTGCTGAGCGCTAGTCGGATCGAGAATAGGGTCGAACAAAGTCATGATCGACTCCCGGGCTGAAGCAAAAAGAATAGGCACGCAAAGAGATTTTGTGTAGTAATATAGCTGCTGAAGAGGGTTGGGCCGCGCAAGAATTGCAAGATGGTGGTATAGCCTTCCGGTAGTGGGAGCCTTGTCGGATGCTTTGGAGTACCAATGCCGAGATACCGAGGTCCAGACCTCTCTATCCCGGATATCGTCATCCTCGATGGCCATCCTACATTATAAAGTGTAAGAAATCTCGGGATCAAACGCGTCGTCTAGCCACTAACCTATATCTTCCCAAATCTCCTAAGCACTCTATCCACGTATCTTCGAAAGCTGGGACTGTCTCATATAAAAGGGCCATCATGGAATAGGCTAAGTAAATAAAGGTGAGCATATGCTCAAGAGAGTCTGGAAGCCGATGGCGCAATAATTCGAGGAAGGAGTGTATCCCATGTCTCCACATCCGAGCTGGCATAGCATACTTCGCCGCTAACCGTCGCAATGCCGCGCTAGCAGAAGGATGCTGAGAAGCCAAGAAGAAATCGTGGTGCTCGTGGAGAAGCGTCCTATGTAAAGCTATCAATGCTTGCCATTGTTCGTTATTTAACCGAGTTTTGCTCTGAGACGCCTGGGCGTTGTCAACTTCGATGCACTTGGATTCAACCATGACGAGCCCTGCATATATTCCTTTGACCTCGGCAATTAGCTGTTCCTGGCTGATAGGCCTGGTTTCTGGTTGTTTGATAAGCCTCGTAGATTCAGCCTCATCTTCGACGACATCAGATCGACTACCAGGTCGACTCGTATTCTTAACATGCCTTAGTGATGGCTTAGTGAGCGGAGACGATGGTGATGTAGCACTCCATAGTTTCCCCGGCTGAGAGATTCTTCTAAAATCAGGGTCGTTGACGGGAGTGGACGAAACCCAAGCTCTTGATCGCCTGTGGGGGCTCTCAGACCTGGGTCTAACAACTTCTGTGGAAGCATCCGGTGATTTGCGTCGCTTGAACGGATTCAGGTCATTGCCCTCACCTTGACTTCTCAGTGGATCTGCATTGCCGCCACCAGGATCCTTGCCGCTAGCCGTTATCCTTTATTGATTGTTAGAAACCTTACCCAGGGCCCAGAGAAAAAGGGGGGGGGGGTTTCAAAAAGGATGACTTACTTTTTTGGGGGCTCGGCTCTTCCCCTTTTAAAGTCCTGAACAAGCTGAACGATATCCCTGTCTTGTAAGAGTTCTTGATGACGTGACTGCAAGTGAGATCGGATCTGGTCATTGATATCCGGGATCTCATCTTCACAACCAGGGAACGGACAGTGAAGTTTTGAGGAACTTCTCAAATAATTTGTAAAAGACGTAACAACATCTTTTGGGTGGTTCTGAGGCATTCTTGCAACAGTAATTTTTCTAGAGCGTGGTTTAGTATAAATTCTGTAAGATGGTCGTTTGGGGGATAGAAACAAACCTTTGAAAGAAAGACTAATAGAGATAGGAAGCGGGACTCGAGATATCAATCAGGAATCAATCAATCAGAGTGAATCGATCGCCTTTTATCTTGGAGCAGTATTCTTGATGATACTCTCATGAAAAGGTTCTGATGGAATAAGGTGAAAGATTCCCGTTAAATACGGAGGCTGTAGCACAATTGAATTGAAAGATCCAGATATTTTTGCCACGAAAAGAAGAGAGATGATGAGTATGAGTAATTGTCATGTATGAGTCTGGATTTTGTGCTTGAGCCTGGTTCCGTTTTCTGTGAGAAGTGAAAAAAAAAAAGGTGTTAGCTAATTAGTCATCAAGTGAAGTAAGAGAATGAAGAATGACGTAGATTTGAACTATAAAAGGGTTTCTATTTTTTAATAAAAAAATAATTCAAAAAAAAAAGTAATAATTCTATGAAGTGAAGGAATTGAAATTTGCCAATGAATATGAGATCGGGATTAAGGGAAGGTCAGTGATTATGAGATAGTGATGAACTACTCATTTACAGGTAGGCGTTAAGGAGGGGCAATCAGAGAAGATGTAAACAAAGGCAATCGAGGAAGACTTACAGAGATCTGTTGATATTCGTGACTGGCTATTCTATGATAATAGATGGGAGTCATTAAAGAGTTTTACTCGACTTGGATCAAAATTTTTGATTATAGAGTATGATGATTCCAGATATATATATGATTAATTGAACACGATAAGTACCTGGGTAAGGCTCTATTTACTACAGGTAGGTATCTGTATCTATTCAGTACTTTTTTATTGTACACAGTGCATAAAATTTCCCATACATGTACCTATGTATCCTCTACATGGGGTGCCTGTATCAATAAGTTACTGACCGAATACCTATAATCGAGACTGGTTGCCTTAATGGTTCGCAATAGTTCGTCGCGGCTCAATTAAAACAGTGGGTCAAATCTCGAAGCTGGGTTTCCCTTTAACTCCCCAATCTTTCGCTAATTCTCCTCATCTAATTTTTTAACTCCTCCAAACCTTTATCCTTCAAAGCAAATTTATCGTTCATCGTCCTGTCCAAGAACCATTTTCTCTCTCTACAATATTGCAGTGGAAATCTTTGAATCTTCGAATCTTCGAATCATATGACTTCGCATTATCCACGAATATTTCGGACGTCAGACGATAAATTTATATGACCTAGATGACGATGACCTAGATGACGATGGCCTACATGACGATGACCTAGATGACCTAGATGGCCTAGATTGCCTAGATTGCCTATCCATATGGTAATAGATATTAAAGAGTCATCTTCGACCGAGACGAGACGCAAAACGATAAGGTATATTGAACGATCGTGAGCTGGGCGAGTCGGGCGAGTTGGGCGTATGAATATCGAGGTAGGCTGTAAAGTTGCACTATAAATTCCAATTTAGAAAAGTTGCTATTACCAGAGAAGATTAGAATTCGATTCTTCCGAGATTAAAAAAGTTCATTAGTAAAGAAGGCGTAAAAAAGTAAATGAGGATAAAGTATAGAAGGAAAAAAAAAAGTGTAATAACTGCTCCGATTAGAAGAGTTGTGGAATATGACAAATATGTGAAAGTGTACTGTAAGGGAACGTTCACCGAAATGAAAGTTATGTTAGTGATTTTGCATTTGTGTATGTAGAAGGCAGATAGACTTAATCTAGGTCTAGGCGGGGGGGGGAGATATACTTATGTAACTAGCCTACATATAGTGTAGCTACATGTAAGGTAAAGATGGGGTCGGTAAATGTACTTATATAGGAAGAAATGTGTACAGTACGTACATATATGTAGGTACATGTACGTAGAACAGAAGCTAAGAAGCATACATAGTCTACGCATTAAATGAATAGAAAGGGATAAGTGCATAACTATATGAACCTAGCACCTATAAAATAAACGATTCAGATATCCATATGCAGTCATCTAGGTAATATCTGTACATGTATACATGCGGTACACGTAGATAACGAGCGATAAGCGAGAAACCAATAGCACTCATAGGAATCGAACCTACAGTACGGATGACCCTCCCAAAAGTAATGTCCAAGGTAAATGCTTGGCATGTGCCAAAGAGTCTTGGCTAATCCACTTTTATTTATAGTACCAAAGGTTAATCCGTGCCAGCTGGTCTCAAAGCTGCAGCCAGCTGTCACAGGCGGGCGTGGCAATTAAAATCAGACTTATAATTCTCTGGTACCAGCTGCAATACCTTGTCAACAACTGGTAGAAACTCATCTACCAGGTATAATAATGGGTCTGTTATAACCAGCTGTTAGGCCCTTGACAAGCAACTGGCATGGCCCCCCCTGACAGCTGGCAGATATTTTCTCATGGACATTACTTTTGGGAGGGTCATCCGTATATTCTCTTATAACCCAGCCACCAAGTCACGTGAAAAAAAGCTCTACCACTACGTAAGTACGGACTTCAATGTACCTATCTAGAACATTGAAAGCATCTCTCTGAGTCACATGACCGCATTCTCTGACAATAACTGTACCTAATGAACATTATTACCTAGAACTATGATCCTAATTCTTATCAACTGATCATTACCTAATATCTCTCTATAAATACCAACTATCTATTAAATAGTTACAGATTTCATAATAGAAAATGTTCAAGACTCAACTTAAACCTCAACAATAAAGATAACGAGCTTGGTAGTGAGATACCAATAGCGCTCATAGGAATCCAACCTATGCACAACTATAAACCATTACCAGGTAATTACAGGTTTAGCTACACGACCCTAGGCATATCACAATAGTCGATGTCATTATGTGCAAGACATCCCAACCTTTCGGTATCCTTTTCGGACGAGACCAGGACACTCACTACCTTAGGTAGCTATGTTTTCCGCCCTAGATATCCGAAGAATTATACACCGATGAACGATATCCGTACTGCGGTTAAATATTCTTACTCGCCGGTATTACGAATATTTTACTATACATGTACCTGCACATCTCGGACCTTCCGCCATTCCGTGCAGTACTTGCCTCCCGAATGCCACCGCCACATACGAGGCGCCGGGATTAAGAATTAGCCACGTCCTTGATTCTATCTAGTGTAAGTGCTAACATGCCTATATATCTATATTACATCAACCGTTATAAAACTCCGGTTTAAGGAGAAGGATGGCAAATTTACTCTTTAACTCAACACGAATGAGATATGATGCTTTTTCATATCCAATCTACTGTATGTATGTCCCGCGGGCAAATTCCACCACGCTTCACAAGCGGCGTGATATATTATTCCCGCAGAAGATTCAAGCTGAAAGAAAGTCAGTTACTGCTCAGCTCATCATCTTTACACCGTGGCGAGATGCAATGAGATTACATGCTTCGAACGAAAAAAAAAAAAATACCTCTTGGTTTTGACACATATTTTCCTTTTCCCCGTTTGCGTCGATTCTTGAAAAAAAAATGAATCAAGCAGTGTCTAACTCCCTCTCTGAGTCTATAGTTCCGGTATACAACGAGGCAACTATATTATGTCTCGCAGTTTATGGCCTACGCTGATAGCCACCCGCTCTGACCTTAAGCCTACATGTTCTGTGTCATGAGAAAGTTCGCCTCAGTACGCTGGTCTAGGCCAACGTATGGTGCAGGTGACTTACGAAATGCTTACCGACACGGGCTGCCCACATAATCGTGGTAACCTTACGTTTGAATACCACGAAGTCATACACAAGAATGGTGCGGCGACTTAGATTAGTGTTATGGGTTGTATAGTACATATGTGAGTCGAACCTTGCCACATATTTGAGCCCGGAAGTGCTTACCACTTCAACAGGCATATAACTCTCTGGCTCTATCAACATCACTACCTAGCCACAATATGACTACATATACGTAGCGTTCTCAAAAGCTCCACCCGGCAACGAGAGTCACCGTTGTGCCTTCAAGGGTCCACCGTAAGACGGTACATTCTCGAGAACATTATACCGACGAAACGCCGCCTATCAAAGCTTGGAACGGCAGCATACCTAGCAGCCCATCCCGGACTAAGGTGAGCTTGACGGAAGGTGTGTCTCATGGCGGATCATTTCTTCCTCAGCTACCCCAGTTGATAGGGTGTTAGATATACAGACACAGCCTATAACAACGACTCCGTTCGATATCAAACTTTCTTTTTCGTCCTTCATGGCACGCGGCGACCTTGAATAGGCAGTGTATGGAAATGACCGTATATGTTCATTTCCACACTTAAAGTCAGCCTCAACTAGAAGCTTAAAGGAAATGGCGAGGCATAGATGGCACCCACGTGGCTGCAATGCGCAATAGAAGCGCTGCCTTGGGCTAGGGTTACCTCAGCTACTGTTTCAACCTATCGGATATATACGTAGTATTTCCAGTGAGAAGTCCTGGGTCGATATATATGACTTAAATAGGGCCAAAATGCTACACCTACAACGTATATAGGTTCTAATGTTTAAATATTAGCCAATTATTCAAAATGCTGCCCAGTATTGTTTCTAAGGCTCCAAGAAAATGATATGATGACTCGATATATACAGTAGTACAGGGACATTAGTGAGCATGTTTCTTGGTGGCGTTGAAGGTGCTTTTCAGAAGCTAAGAGGCTATTCCTCAGATCAAACGGGAGTCCATGCTGTGGACGGTACCTCAAGGCGAGGGCATGCGGAAAGGGGTATGCCTAGATCCAAACCGGTAAAGGACCTTGGTAAGTCCTCGCGTGATAACGTTGTTGTTAATTATCTCCTAATCTGGTTTAATTTATAGCAACCTCAGTATATGTCTATATTGACGAGACCACTCTGGTATGATTAGTGGACCCACTATCTCATCATAGTCTTTCCTTTTCCTTGAACCATGTTATTTCAACTCTAGGAGACCTCGTAGCTTCGCAATTGGGTTCATGACCGTCGATAGACCCGTTTCAATGATATTAGTCAACTAAGTACCCTATATTGCTCTAGAAATGACCTATATAATCTATGTAACTGCATTCGTCAAAGTCTAAAAATGTTTGCCTACGGTGAGCTGTTTGCATTATATAACCGCACTTGACAAATGACCATTGACAATCCATAATGAAAACATCAGGACTTGATATGTTATAAATTGCCCCTTGCTTTTAGATCCCAGCAAGTTATATTATGACGATAACACACATCCCGTATTGCGTACCTACTGCTCAAGAAGCAAGGGCCTATACTAGGCAGGCTACATCCAAGGCGTCTTACAACGTATATAGTCACCTAGGAATATTACTGGCCATAAATAACGAGGCGACCAACTAATGAGCTCTTTCAAAAGAGAATACCCAATTTCTTTCTTCGGGAGGCTTTGTTCTTATCATCAAAAGCCATAAATGTACGACGCCTCGGGTTGCCTGACCAAAAATTTCCTCGTCGGCGTTCAATAAGAAATGTTATTGCATGTTCAAATGACTTATCTGCATAAATAAGGGGACCATAATTCGTCGATTGACTACCTAACCTTGTCTAACATTGAATCGATGCCTTACTGTAGAGTTAACTATGGTACAGCTGCATATCTCCTGTATGCCCCTTATGATTGGTTATAACCGCATGATTCTTTAGGTATGTATCAGATCCCAATGTAAGGTAGCCATAATGACCACGTTAGAGCGGAAGTAACATGAATATTCGGCACTCAATTACAAGCTTTTAGATTTTACTATCTTGATATAATTTACGGCTATAATAAAAGGAACTTGACCAAATATAGGTACATGTATGGTCTAGTTCAGGTACCCATATCTATCACACGCTAAGCTTGGTATCTTCAAAAATGGGCATAATGAATTAACGTACTAGATCACATTTATATTATCTTCACAAGTTGAAGCTGCATCTGGCATATAAAACATCTAGATAAGGCAAGCAAGTATCAACCACGCAATCTAGAATGTAACGATTTAATAACAACGTATAACACAGTTACAGGCATCGATTATTACACATTAGGCAATGAGCCTGGCCACATCAAGAGCCTAGCCTTCCAAATGAAGCTATTCCGATATCGTCTGTCCGGCACACTACCAAGGCTACAGCCGTAAAGCGCCTCGCGAAAAGCAACCAAGGCAAACAATGATTCAAGACACTTGTGCGAGACTAAGCGATGAATCATCACCCGGTCCCCGCCTCAAAAGCCACCGACGATGCGAAACAAGATAAAAGAACGCTTGTCTTATTATGCCGGGCAGCACCTAGGTCGTTGAGATGTAAGGCTGAGTAGTGATACATGCGACCGACGAGGCTCTGCAATCAGATAGTCAGCAACGACATCCCACATGCCCGTTTACACGTTGTTCAAACATCCACTAACAGGCCTATTTCATCTAGGACGAAGGGTAGCGGTATAAAATCCACATGGCTACATGAGCACAACAGCTATCACGATGTAGCAAATGTCCCCTCCCTCCCGTCTGACAAGCCACGTTTGGCCTTCGGCGCGGTTTCTATACTTAGCAGCAGCGTGTACTAACGACGCCCAAGGAACTGGTGGGGAACGCTATCAAGGCACGAATACGGTGTATTACTGCCGATCTAGTGTTCAGCTCGCTGGGAAGCAACGCCAATCGAGGCGGGCGTGAATCGGACTTAGATCTGGGGACTCGTCTCGGTCGCGTGAGAAGTTCCGACTTAGGCGGGGGAGGGCACAGGATTTGCGCGATCCATCTCCCTTCGTATGACCGAATCGAGAAATATATCACGGAGAGACGTGTACGCATTTCGAAGCCGATAGATAGCTCGAGCACCGGCCCGATAATCTTACGAGTTTTGGATGACGTGAGGACTGAGGCGAAGGCTGGTTCGTATGTTGGTCGCGGGTACGTCGGTCGAGGCAAGTTAAAGAAGCATTCCAGCCTAGATATCGAAATTATATCCGATGTACCGGGAGGCAGTCCTAAAACTAGCCATGGTGGAGCTTCTCTCTAGTTTGGTTGCCTTGGTGGATCATACGTCTATTAGGGTAGGTACTCGTTCCAGTGGGAAAAAAGAACGGCTTGGTACCCCCCTTTTCTATGCCTGGGTAATCGCCCCCATGCCGACTACCGAAATGACGAATGGGTGAATGGAACTCTCGGAAGTCGTTTGATTTCGATAGACGTAATTCGTACAGATACCAGTTAGACACTGTGAATCATGATGCAATGCCAAACAAGAAGGTTGCCTTGTAGATACGAATTGTTTACTCTTAATGCTGAGAGGAAATTTTACAATATTGAGGGGATGGATGGGTCCTCTGACTGATCAACAGCTCTCTACTCCCCATACATGCCTAGTGTAATATGAGAAGAGCCCAAGCTTTGCTGGACAAGTTAGTTCAACAATAATCCATGTCCTATTCCTTAGCGTTCCTCACCCTAGGTCGTTGGGCATGGTAACCCGGTTCTGTCTACATACATACGATGTACAACCTCTTAGGCAACGTGGAGACGTCCTTTTTTTTTTTAACCAAATATTAGCTTAATTGTCACTGATCTACTTCTGGCTAATGCTTACCTCCTCCCTAAGCATTCCAGAGTTGAGATGACATTAGAAATGCCGAACGCTTACTGCCCCTGGAACTTTTCCCATTCGTTGCAGATCCGTCAATACTTTTGTAATACAAGATGAGAAGAGTTGCTTGTGATTGAAAGAGTGGCCCTGCATACAACACTGCGTCGTTACCAGCTATTCATGAAACCGAACACTTGGCCTAGTGTTACTTTACGCATCGCTGCCTATCGTCAGCCTTCACGCCGAGAGCCGTGCTCCTTGATTAGGCTACAACGACGTGGTTGGTACTAGAAATCCTAAGGTATGTGGTAAGCACGGTGACTGGCAATTGCAGGCAACCCGCCTATGTACACCTACATATACAGATCATCTTCAATTGGATTTTACGCGGGCACACTACAGGTTAGGGTAGGTATGCATCCCGCTGTTGCACTGAAAAAGCATGAGACTTCTAAAACCATTCCATTAACAGACGGTTAGTGGTAGCGCTGTTTCGGCCATCTGATGCGTGTTTTTGTTACGCGTTCACAATTAATGTGACACTAATGACGCCTTAGACGACTTTGAGAGGAAGATTAATAGCTTAAAAGGTGCCCATGATCGGAATAGCTTGTATGACCTACGTTAATGTACCCGGATGAGTTCGGTAGACCTCGTAAGGTTGATATTTGGACGTCGTATCTATGTGTATGTACGAGGCGGATATCAATATTTTCAACTATTTACGGATGATGGTAGGGGAATAAGGCAAGATGTAGGCTTGTCTTGGCTGCAATATATGTAAAAATCAATCGCATAATAGGACCAAAAGTTTTTCAAGGTCGGTCTATTGAGAAGTATTGCTTACCTCTATTGCAACCTTTAAACCAATGTGCGTGCGTGCATGTAGATGAAACCGACCTCGTGGGGACAAACCGTGAACATCCGCACGAACGATAGGTTGATAAAATATATACCCTCATCGGGTTCCGGGCACATACTGGGTATATGTTCAAGACACTTGTTGACTCAGTGTCGGAAGCCGTTCGGAAGTGTACGAAGATCATACGAAAATCACTTAGGCGATATAACGTCGCCGACATCCTTTTTAAGGTAAGTCGGCATACAACATACAGCTAGGTGTCTATTTTCGTCTATTATTCAGCTTCCCCATACACGTGTCCTAGCTATAATACCCACATCTCAGCTTCTCCTGATTTGCAAATGTTGCGTGGAACTTCGATAGACTCCTGATTATCGTTGGTATAGAACTACCGGTTGGTGTGATATACCTACTTCCCTAGAAGTTAAAACAGGCATGAATGTGCTTTCTAAGGATCTTATGGGTAAGGTTGTTCTATTTAGTAGGAATAAATTTGCTCGTGGACTACTATCGTCACAATACCGTATATCTAGGTAAGCTATAGATCTTAACTATCGAGATGTTGTTGCAGTGCCAGCTTAAGTCAGCACGGGATGACCGCATACGGACTCAATCATCTAAGTGATATAGATTCACGTGGTAAGAAAACTGTCATGTCAACTACCTAGAATCAGTTGAACTGCAGGCAACAAGACCTAGGGTATATTCATACACTTTCAAGGTGAACGTGGATGTGTTATTCTCGCTGTCTTTAAGTCTTCCATAATATCCATCTAGTTATAGGATTTAGTACAAAATCTAAAAATTAGTATTAGAGAGTAACAAAGTTACGAGTTGATGACTTGTCTTTATTTATGCATCTATACCTTTAAGGGTAACCTTGATTATTGATATGTTGTTATAACTACGGTACGTCTAATCTTCATGGGTGGAACTTGACAGGTAGGGTGGATAGGTTATATTTACTTCAGTTCTGTCTGTCTGTATATGGATAGGTAGGTAGGAATCTACACAGTATCCATCTCCAATATAACTAAAAATAGGCACAATATACGTCACAGACTCTCAATTGAACAGCAAATGACATAAGCTATTCTTAACAGCTTCAACTTCAACCAATTCAACCAACACCAACAAATCAGTCTATGCTTCCGGACTTCCGGGAGAAATATGATATTTTTTTCCTTATTCAAGACACATCTTTCTCGAACATCTTTTAACACTCTGTCTTCACTACGCCGTCGTAAGTCTGGCATTTTCCCCTACAGATTATATTCAATGGTCAAGCTCGACATCATCCGATCTGCCAACGCGGCCTTGGAGGCTGAGGCGACAACACCATATGTAGCTGTTATAACTGGTGGGACAGCTGGGATCGGTGAGTGTGCCGTGCGAGCACTTGCTACTACATTCGCGAGTCGTAAGGATCCGAAAGAAGGCTTTCTCCGCGTGTACATCGTCGGGAGGAACGAGGCTGCAGCAAAAAAGATTATCGACGACTGTACAACCTTATGTCCCAAGGCATACTTTCGGTTTCATAAGGGCGATTTATCGCTGCTGAAAGAGGTCGATAGTGTCTGTGCCGAAATCACACAGGCTGAGAAGCAGGAAGCCGACTTGAGGAAGGAGATTACGAAGGTTAACTTATTGGTATGCTCGCAGGGGGTCTTGAGTATGTCAGTTGAAGGTACGTGTATAGAGACACAAATCACCAGCCCCACTGTTCACGGCAAGCTCTTAAGATGATATGAGATATCTTAACTAACTCATCCGTCTTATGTGAGGAAAAGGCACAAAAGAAGGCCTAGACAAGTATAGTAGCCTATTCTATTACTCGCGGATGCGGTTCGTTGAGCGACTGCTTCCGCTTCTGACAGCATCTCCGACAGCTGGACATATCGTCTCGGTACTCAATGCGACTATCGAGTCGAAAATCGTTTACGATGATCTGGGCCTGCGAAATCGACATAACCAGTGGCCCCATAAAATAGTACCGCACCTGATCGGCATGACCAATCTCTTCCTGGAAGAGACGGCAAACCGCAACCCAGGCCGGATATCCGTCTCCCACTATTACCCGGGATATGTGCCTACTAACCTCTCAGCGAACAGCAACCTCCCATGGTTGATGAAGATGGTGATGGTCTGGGTTTTGACTCCCTTAGCGCGACCCTGGAGCATATCTCTTGAAGAATGTGGGCAGCGAGTGTTGTTCATGGCCTCGCCGAAAAGGTTTCCTGCGCGTAATGCAAGTGGTGGTACAGAGACGGCAGTGGACAAAATAGACGGTCTTGAGGCTGCAGAAGGGATGAACGGGGAGGTCGGTAGTGGAGCATATAGGGTGACACCGAATGGCGGCATATACCCTAAGGAGAAGCGGTATAGCCAGATTCGCGAGAACGGTACTGCGGAAAAGGTTTATCAGTACACCATGGACGTGTTCGCAGAGATCGAGGCTGGAAAAGTGCTTGGGGGTTAAGATAATCTAAAGTTATAGTGTTTGTTATAGACCGTACGCTGCGAGACGGCCTGGTGCTGTAGGCTGGTATGACCTATGTCTTCCGAAATTCGCATGATCATGCTCGTAAAGCAGCTGACTGTAATAATATATAATTACCCCTTCGACTTTGTGTTACTCTATTGCCAAGGTTAGTAAACAAGTGAATTATCGGAATTCAAGGACGAATAAACATGGATTAGTAAGTAGGTAGATAATGGGTCGACGTATCTGATAATGGAATCAACATCTGTTGTAAAGATTGAGGGAACTAACACTGGAGGTCTAATTCTTGTAAATATTTTATTCTTCCATTCTGTTTTTGCTCATACATTTTTCCCGATTGGCTAGAGCACCTACTGGCCCATCCTACGTCTCCTACTGGTAGATCGCGTCGGGATCACAGTCAATATTACTGCCAGTTTAAATTAGTCTTAGGTGTTTGTTAAGGAGATAGATTAGTAATTATCAACCTTAAGTCGGTCGAGATAATATAAAAATATGAATACGGCGGTATCATAGGCTATAGCTTTGTTTCTATTAAGTCTGTAGGCCGAAGAGTTACCTAAATTGGCTGTTAATCCCAGGTTTACGTTTAGATCATAGCTTAAAAATCCCCAAAGTTAAGATCGGATCGTACTGCATACCTTAATGTAGACGTTTTATAATAGTTGTATTTCTACTCTTTTCTGATGAAAATATAATCTAATAGTGTCAGAAGAAAATATTCTCCGTTTCGCAACTCTGTATGTAAGATAATATCTGATTCTATTATACCTAGCTGGCTTGGTTGGGATATGGTAAATCCATGATATATAACCTAAAAGGTACATGAGTAGAAGCAAAGGGTGTATATCTGGAACATGTCAGGAGATAGATAAGTACAAAATTCAGAGCTCTTTTACAAGCTACATACTCCGTACTTGCCTTGTAATCACCTACCTATAGATGCTCGATCTGCTCTTCAGTGGAGATTTAGTATTAGTAACTTCTCCTATTTTAAGAGGCATGGCCCACAAGGCATGATAATCTTAGATGAATTTACGCTAAAATATCTTAATCCACTCTGTTTACATGATTATTACGAGCCATAAGATGTTATCATATACACTGTAGAAGCTATACGCATATACTTTGGTAAATAGATGGTTTATTCTTTAACATCTTGCCTCTTATACTGACGATCACATGTCTCTAATTTTATGCATCTATATCCTGGGTAGGGCCATAAGACAAAACCTCAGGGCAATTATAATTCATGTGATACAATAATAAGTCGTTATGACCATGGAAATGTGCATAAATATCATAGAGTAATCATGGCGAAAAACGGTGTCGCCACATCACTCTTTTACCACGACTGTAACCTATAGTCTCAAAATTGCATAGAGGTATATTTCGTAACGGCTCGTCTATTCTGCCGTAACACATGACTCACTCGCATATAGTCAGCCTTAGCTGTACGACATTACAGTGCTCATATTTAAAAGCTCGTGATCAATCCATTACCACACTTCGCGGCTTCTCGTCTTATCCAGTATTACTATGGACGCCTAGCTGCGTAGTCATATTGCGCATTAATGGCACACAACATAAAGCCCAAGAAGCCTCTGTTACTAGATGGCTGCATTTTGGCCACTGCTACATCGCAGCCTATCCGCATCTACCACGTTAGAAGAAATCGCGCAAGGCCTCGAGCGAGTATGTAGTTATATTCTCCATTCTTCTCAAGCTATCACACTTCTCATTGAGGCATTTTCCGGTGGGGGCTATAAAGGTTTAACATATATTTGTCATCCGATGGCTGATAAACGCCATTGGGGCGAGAGTAAACGGTTGGAATGTCGGCGATTAGTCATTAGAATTCAGGCTGTCGCTATTTATTGCTGATCTCTAGCAGCGGGATATCAGAGCTTCATTCTGTCGACAGATACTTACATTAGCGAGGCAGGCACTTGTGGAAGAGTTACGCCTGAGACGACACAACAAATAAAAATCACCGTATGTGTACCACGGTCCTAGGCAGATATAATAAGCTTCCTTGTGCAGCAACGTGAATCATACCATCCCTACATACCACCAAGCTTATAACACAAAACTTGAGACTATCGTGGAATACAGCGCCCTGGACACTACACTTGTCCTCGAATATGCCTAGGATTCACGGTAGAACGAATCACGATGGAACGAACGTCTCGTTTTCACTGTAATTTAAATGCATTGATCAAGTCCTATTGCTGATCTGACAGGACAATTTTGGAGTCACAGCTGAGAGATGGTTAAGGAAGAGAGTCTGGGCTCCAAGTCCCACTATGAAGGGCTGTGTTTGACTCCATATTTGGCTCAAGTTCCAATTTGGTCCACGAACGGTCTCTTAAACTTCAAGAACGACGGAACAAACTTATTACCGTTTAAATGAATACCTATATGTGAGCATGCTAGTATTTCATGCACCTTAGGAACTCAAGAAAGCTCTTATACCTGATGTTAACATATTGTCTCTTGATGTAGATATTAATTCCAAGGTACCTACGGTATTAAATATACCAAACATGATGCTTGCATTTGCACTTTAATAATAGCTCATTCTCGTACATGTCTCTGGCGGGATCATGATCACTTGTATGCCCAAAGACGAAAGAAATAGATGCCTCATTCTTTAAGTGTTGAGATACCATAAAAAGAGGGATACAAAGATATTAGAAGTAGACTACGATTCAATGAATGACCGACGGACACCCCAGGTCAGGTGAACATATCTAAACTTATAGTAGACATTTTACTTAGAGGTTCTCACTAAAAAGATATAAACAAAGAAATTTATGCCCCTCAAGACTTGGCCGAACTATATGGATTTCTGGAGGACGTCAAGCGAGGTGACATAAGGAAGTATAAGGCACACGAGTCTTTTAGAGGTGTGAAACCCAGCAAATGATTTGCTATATGCCTCGCGGTGGTTGTATAATAACACTAAGGTAGGTACCTATGTAATAGTGTCATCAGTCTTCGTTTCCCTTAATCAACAATTAAATTCTTCTTTATTAATACTAAGTTCATGATTGGAAAGGGTACTTTACTTCCTCAAAGAGTCAAAGCTTTTAATAAATTATAAGATAACAAGTATAATATAATTCACGTCTAAAAATACCCTGGCTAAATTGAATAAGAGTTTGATTTAAGGAGATTGATGTCATTTATGTACTATGCGGAGATAGAAAATAAGCCTCACTTCTCTATACCTAAACCATTCTATCATATATCAGACGATTTCGTAATCTTCCGTAAGAGAAAAGAATAAATCGCCTATATGAAAGAAGGAGCTTAAGCCGATCAATATTTCACGTCAGCCTTGTGAAAACAATAGGTTAATAACTTACTGATAACCGTGGTTACTTTTATATTTAATGATGTTAACCTATACCCTTGTTGGGTTAGGGATATCAATCTCACATTTAAATAAATGTTGTCATAAAAAGCAAAGGTTTGCACAGGTATTCAATGCTTCCTTACGGGATGGAAATGAATACCATATAACAAACTCGATAATAGATGAATGGCATGTTATATATCTAGGTACCTACCGGCAGGCACCTATATTTATTGTGATAACTATAGATATATACTAAGAGGTAGGTATGCTTTACCTTATGACTTTAGTGATATTGTTTACCTCATATTCCTAACCCCTTAACTGGCAATTGGCAAGAACATTAACCTTGTAATTAGTTACAACTCCAGATCGTTACAGTTTCTTAAACAGTTTTAAGTAGAATAGGACTATCTCGATCGGTCTACAAATTGTATCCAATACCTTTCTCTAATGGAATCTGCTGTTTGTTACTAGTTGAGGGCTATGAATGAATATATTTATTAACCTCCTGTGAAGGACGGGACTATCTACCTAACCATTGTTAACGTACACATCTTGTCTCCACGCGCATTCATGACGCATGGGTTAGAGTTGAGAGCTATGATGATGATAATGAACATGTTAACGACCTTATAAGAGACGGGCTATGTACCCAACTAATCGTCAATGTACACAGCCCGCCTTCTCGCTAACCCAGACTTTTATCATGCACCGCTGACGGCCGATTGAGGGCTATGGTGTATTCATAAGAGCTAAATTGTCGGTACGCTAAGGTATTTGGTATCATAACCTACAGGTATAACCTATAGGTATTCTAATCTTGTAAAAGGACCATATTTTCTCTGAAATAGGTTGATAATACTATTATATACCTACCATAATATTAGCAGATACTTTAGGTAGGTATGGTAATGTTCATTGTCTTTAACAGAGAACACATGCGAGAAGGGACATGTTTGGGATACGAATAATATTTGACACGCGGGCAAACATTTTTTATAATGGATCCGTCTTAATTCGATAGCATCAACAATCTATCACGGGTAGCCATTTCGGTATATATGACATGCTATACATCAAACGTAAGTTATGAACTCTTAGAACAGAGACTAAAACAAACTATGTTAATACCTCATGGTATGTATTTACGAAAATATACCAGAAATTATGGCTTTATACCAGCATAATGGTATATAAAATGACTCTAAATCGTTAAACTCGGAATTACTGGTATATAACAACTTGGTAGTTTAGGTAATTATATTAGTAAGGTAGCCTTATCATGTCACTAACAGTATTTTCAGTATTCCTTTTTGTCAATAGCTACCCCTTAGAATAAAAGTCAAAGACGCAAATGACTTGAAATGATTAAAATAGGACAGACTAGATTAATGAAGATGTTGAATGAGCCATAGGTTTAGTCTCTAGCTATTAACAATAATAAACAAGGTCGGCCGGTATGAGTATCAAGGAATAAAACTTTGAAATTAAATAGCTGCGATATACCAGGTATATTTATCAAGTAATGATACAACAAGAATCGTCTCAACTTGTTTAAACTCCTTAACATAATGCTTCTTTCTACCTATGTTTAAACTTATATAACAAGCTTCTACATTAAATACAGCACTAATTACTGGTATACATAGATATATCTTTTAAACAGTTACAGTTTATTATAATTACCTTTCATAATTGCTAAACGTAAGGTACAAATGCCTTAATTGTCCAAAAAGTCTATGTTAACCAGGAGTGAGGGACTATGATTCATAAGTCTACTGACCTTATCCTGATAGCCGTACCGCATTGCAGGCATTATCAACCACATTGCTGTGGAGATCGTTAAGTTTATGTCGGGGCGACGGTTAGTATATTTCCCCTTATTACTTCTAGAAACATAATATCCTACGCTACATACCATGATTATAAACAGGGTACTCTTAGAAAGGCTGCTATTCTGTAAAAACAGAGATGAATAATGTCTTAACTCTCGATTTGACAAGTAAACCCTAAACCTACTATTCGACACACCTAAGCGGAGTAAATCTATACCGGTAGCTAACGCTGATTTCCCGCGTGAGTGCTAGATTCCACGTCATCTGCCATTCGTATATCGCCGAAGGACGCGCAGGAGCAAGGTACTAGCGTCAACGTCGACGTAGACGGGAAATTAGAGTCTAATTGCGGCGCTGGGCGAGATGCTCCGTCTCGTGGCAAACCGCAACCACGACCCTAACCGGGGACTAAGACGTAAGGGAGGATGACGTTCGTCGGAAGGCAGAACAGCCACCAGCCCGCTGCTAGACTAGCAGCGCTCGAGGCCCGTTTCCGAGGGCTGATGTTCGGGGCTGCCCACGTCAGCTTTCCTCGCGCTCTAGTCGCTCGATAAGGGGGCGGTGAAAACGGCCGACGGGTTCTCGTCGTAGCCCACCACGTCACTGCGGCTCGCGTAGGGAGAGCTGCAAGTATTTTCCTTGGCGGCGTGTTGGATCGTGGCGCCCTCGCTTAGCACACGGCTATCTCAGTTCTCTGCACATCGTGAACAACCACGTCGAGGAGTCAGCCGCAGGTTTCGTAGGTTGGTCCGAACGGAGCTAGGTAGGCATGGCAACACTCGGCAACGCTTTGAAGACGGTTAGGCCGTGTTGTGGTCCTCGGGCCGGAGCCAAGAAACCCTCAACAGTGTCTGGTAAGAAGTGATAGATCGTATCGCAAGCTAAAACCACACGGATCCAACCCTGCTGATATGTCCACGTATATCATACAATTCTGTTCTTGCTTTTACGGAACGTGAAAAAGCAATTCCTTTTTTTTTATAACCGTTATGGATTATCGTTAGAAGCGTTGAATGCTTTGTGCATGTATATTACGCAGTCACGCAATCGGGGCCCCCCCTTTTCCCCCAGGGGAAGTTGGTTAGCGAGAGCTTCAGCCACACATCTCGCACCATTTCATTCGATTCGCCCGATTTCTCTGTGATCTGCACGTCTGATCTTCAAAGCTTCGTAGCTAGCACACCGTGTCAGGTCCTTAGGTACCTATCCGCATATGTTAGGTAGAGTAGAGGATGGGAGGATGGGAGGAGGATTAGGGAGGATATTCTGGGATGGCCTGTGTTGACCCTGCCATGTTTGCCTATCAGCCTCCCGGCCCATCCGCACAGACTGGTCGAAACGAAAAAAATAGGTAAACAAATCGAAAAAAGGAAAAACAAGGCGGGTGAGCATTATCAATTTAACTCCATTTGGGCGGGTCTGTGTCCGAGCCATACACTTGCAAGCCCTAAGAGAATCCGGAACGGTGCTTTTGACTAGCCCCAATCCACATCGACGAAGCCCTATGCTCGGAAGATATCAAGGGGCTCGACCCGAGAAGTTGGCTCGTCTCAGCATGGCACATTTGCTCGTGTAGGAAAGGATATCGCCACGTACGTGCTGCGCACCTTTACTTTTCCCTCCATTTCCCTCGAGCAGCACATATCGTTTCAAGACCTGATTCTGATACGCTACTGTCTATTAGAGGACAATACCGGTGTTCTTGACAAATGTGGAATCATCCTCGTCTGTACTACACATATTACGGTCCGAACGTAGACGGGCTCGTACGAGTACGAGTAAGCAATCGTCGTATCTGTCTCCATAATGTACTATCTGTGTATTATCTACACTTCTCACACCGGTCTTTTGATTTGATTCGCGTGCTACATATGACCAAGTGTTCTGTCAGATCGATATATATAGTTCTACCGATTCACGTAGATATGAAGTCGCACTATGCGGGGTGACAGCTCGAGTATAGGAACGGGTGCGTGTTTGGCCAATACTAATTTTCCCTACAGCCCAGTTTCCCCTGAAATGCATCAGCTCCGAAGCCGCCAGAGTCGACTTCCCAATGCCGGTCCTCGGCGTGAGCATTGTTCTTTGGCTCTCGTATCTTTATCTCGCTCTGATCTGTATATCAGTTGTTGCCAATGTATCGGGTGACGAAAATTTTCCGGGGCTTTCCCTTCCATGCTCAACGTTTAATAATATAGTGACCCTTGTCATGGCCTTCTTCTTTTTCTGGGGCCAACTATATGCTTAGGTTATTTCTATGTTAGTAAAGCTTTGCGTGAAGTCTGTGCCATCGTTGTTCGCATTTTGTAGCCAAGATTATGATATAGCTACGTGGCTAGGTGCGATATTCAAATCTTGACTTGATGTCAAATCATTCTGTTTCTTTCTAGTTGCCTCGTTTACTAAACGCCTCTTCCACTTGGGACCGACAGGTTAAAGGGCGTGAGTTTCCTTGAAATTATAAGGTAATACTAAGCTACGTGTTCAACGTGTCTAGTACCTTCAACACTCAACATTGCGCGGGTTTAAAGGAGAAGCTCAGTTCCTGAATTTCGGATGGAAGGCATTCCCCCCGAGTCGAAGGAAATTTTAATATAAGTCATCAATGCAAGTAAGCAAGCAGACCTAGACATGGATAAACGGCAGTTGTGTAAGTACTTGTCGTGATCCTACTTGAATGGTTTCTACTTATAAATCAACGGTGATGTTGAGATAACGTCTTCCCTGCCTCTTACCTTCCCGTGACATGAGTGGAATAAATGGGTTTCTAGGTACATTTTCCGTTAGTATAATGAGCTGCGTGGTTAAGAGGTAAGTACCTGGTTGATACCTAGTATAGAAGCTGTTCTACAACTTGCGGTAAAGAAACCTCAACGCTGTTGCAATGCTCCATATGTTTAGTTTCGAGGCCTTGCTGAAATCTGTTAACTTCAACACCACTAACGAGTTCAACGTAACGTCGATACAGGTATATCGAAGTATTATGCTCAATAGACAGTGACTATACCATTCATCTACCTAATTACGGAGGTATTCGTGATGAGTGGTTAGTATTGACCTAAGAGGTAGACACCTACCTATTGTATGTTGCATTTATCCCAAATAAACCCAGTAGTCTAATGTTTCTAATTGACGAATCATAGAAAATTGCATTGCTACTTTTGCGCCTTCTGTTGCCTCGACATAATACTGTATATTTCCAACTGTTGTATGTTCTTACAGTCACCTTAAATAGATATTATAAGACAGAACCTGTCAGTCCCAATCATATAAAGTACTAATAATGGATGTTACATTGCAGGTGCACACGTCATTCTTCTCCCACGAACGCCTGAAATTAGGATATACCATTACGTTGGAATTTGTTGAACCGAACGTGATACATGGCAACTCGTAAACCTGTCATAGGATTGTCCTTGTATTCTAACCATCTACGGAAAGGAGGAAGGAATTCACGTTTGGGCCAGAGCTAGTAGGTGTGATATATTCTATTGGTTGTCTCGGATTTGGTTATAAGCTTGTCTAGGCGAAAGAGACGCGGTACTTACACAGTTGTTTGGTTTGACGACATCTCCCCGAGACATAGGACCATCTCAACCAATAAAGAAAACACTAAACGCTGCGTAGTGCGTCAGGGGAAGTAAGAACAGCGGAATCCATTTATCCGCATTGATCTTCGTGTTCTTACTATGGTATCCCCAGTAAGTTTTCTAACGCTGCGAGGTAGAATCTAGATTAAGTGGGTTGGCAAGGGTTTAATAGCGTATTTTGGATATCACGATATTTGGATTTTTTGGCCAATCATATCCAATCTCCGCGCATTCAGCATAAAAATTATTCAAGGCTTGGCATTCAAAAATATCTCGATAACGTTATATCCCTAATTCCCGTGGCCTGCTAGGCCTAATATAGTATAGTCACAAATCTTAGCGCGCCCCACGAGTACCTGACAGGGTGACAAAACTTTCCCCTGATACCATAGTAAACGATCTATAGCTTGAGGTGACTACGTCGTGATACTCACGGCTGACTAAGTGCGGTATAATCTCACCCTTCGGGAGTCACTTGGCTTTCTATTTTAAAAAGGGGGGAGGGCAATTATGAAGGGTGTTATTTTCGTTCGCATCATTGGTAATGACATGAAAAAGACCAAGGTTTACGCGTCAACTTTGAAGCTGTTTCTCTGGATGACAAAGCGATTTGGCGAAATGTCTGAATGTTGGGTCATGGATGATGACAGAATGTGTTAACTAGAAATATGTAAAAGGGTACCGTAGCAATGTCTGTGATATCCCTCAGAGTCGGTATTGCTTACTTTACATCATTTCCATAGAGAACTCAGGCAGTCAACTACCTAGTCAATATTAGCTTGTAGTCGATGATAAGGGGTGCTCATGGCATAATTAGGATTGTAACCCTCCCACAGCATCAGGCCGCAGATGACTACCTTTTCGTGCAACGCCGAATGCAACCGTGTCGGAAATCAGCCTCGTCCGGGCTACAAGTGAAAATATTAAGATACCGGGGGGCTTCGAGTCACTTAGGCAAGGCTGCCCATGCGGCACACGGGTACGATACGGCGCGCTTGGATTGGGGAGCGTAATACCGAACTACCACTGACACTAGACACCAGGGTTACAGTTGCATCCTATTTCCCCTACCTTTCAGAAGGACATGATAAGACAGGTATTCTATATTCAGCTCCGGGTCGCCGGTGCGCTTCCGAAAGGATTCGTGTGATCATTTACGAAAGCGATGTCTTGACCGACATCCTGTTCACCGGTGGATGGGATGTGTGTGAAGTTCGAGGAGATTGGTCTAGGGGGACGGAACCCGCATAGATTCCTGCAGGCCGACCGGAGAGCTTCAATATACGGCATTTAATGGCGCGTAATAGGAGCCTAAGAGAGTGCTACTATTAACGCAGTTGAGCCATTGAACGCTAGGAGAACCGCAGATATATATATATGAAATTTTCGCAGCAATGAACCGTCCGCATTGGAGCAAAGTATTGTTAACCTGAAGTTGATGCGCTTGAAAAGACGATTGTTGGATGATCATGAATGAGCAAAAAAAACAAATAAAAATTCTTGAAGACAGTAAGCGAATGATATGGCGTTAGCCCCGAAAGCCTCGTGGCCGGACACCGATTCACTTGAGCCAATCGGGAGAAAGAGAATTTGCAGTTTCCTAAAAAGGAAGCCTCTAGAACGGCATTCGGTCTAGAAAATTGAGTAGAACGACTTGAGGCTTGCCCACGTGAATGTAAAATCTCGAAACCGAATTTGTCCAGGAGAAGAAAACGCGGAGAAGATAGAAATCGCCCGCTTCGTTCGTCTTCGTAATAGCGTGCAGCCATGTGGCTGGCCAGGGTCAGAACAAAAGTCAGACGTTATCTGGTCCGTACGGGACGTATGCCACGCTTCGAATCCAAGAGATCGTCACTGTCTGGCAGCCTTAAGGTTGCAGAAACCATCAAATATCACATGATGGTTCAGCTCTTTCGAAGGAGGTAAAGTAAGGCAGTCGGTGTGAGCACCTGTGCATGTTGCGCATGGCTTTTGCCGAAAAGGTGGAGTTACTCCGTTACGGTGGTCGTAATCTTTTTGGAGTCTTGTTGTCGAGCAAGCCTCGTAGCGTGCCGTGAATCGGTGAAGAATTTCGTGTCGCAAGGCGGGGGAATAGGGAAAGACTTATCAACCACCAGCCGAATACGACCCCCAGCTTGGAAACTGAGCCAGGTGCTTGTGATAGCTCATGGCACCAAGGCAGTACCAAGGCAGATAAGTCTCATTGTCGCTGGAGTTCCTCTCCGCTAGGAGGTCATGGAGGTCATGGGGAATGTGTTGGTGATGCCTGTACGTTACATCCCAGTCATTGGTTGACACTTGTGTTTAAAGGAAGCGCCGTAGTTGAGCAAGGTCACACGACTAAGCATCCCCCGCAAGAAGGCAGATCTCAAGCCCGGAGATGAGGAAAAAACCTAGAAAAGGAAATCAAAGAGCTGTACCTCCTTTTAATGATGCGATCAGGACAGAACAGCGTGGGTGCGCGTAAACGCAATATGAGTGGCAGGCCAACTCCAAATCTAGCCAACTAGATATAAGCTAGTACCTTTTGTTTTCACATGTCGCTTGACAACTTCTGTGACGGGAGAGTTTCCGGGTGGGCTAAAACTCGTCTCTTTGGACTTGACACCTCTCAATATTCCTAACATAGTCGAACGAATGGGCTGGCGATCACAGGAAGACCGTCCACCGCCTCTCCAAACCAGTAAGTTATCTGATCCAAGGTAGCGGTGTGAGAATAATAATTTAGAAGCTGGCGGGATATACACAGTAATACTGCGCAGCTTTCCTGTCGGTCTACTCAAGGTCAGGCTCGACGGTCTTAACGGCTAAGCTGGGCAAGGAATGCCGCGCTTTGGGTGACAAGAACGAACGATCTTTTCGTAGTAGGTAGATTCAAAATAGGACAGAAAACGATTTAAGTGCCGGCCGGCTTATGGCTAAGCACAAAATGATCTGTCGATCTTGTTAGTTGGTGACGACATCAAGGTCAAGTGACAAAAGCGACATTGGCCATGAGCAGTGACGTTGCGTGAGTTGACGTGTTTTTCCATAGTTGTTGTTGCATCAATATTTTCCGTCAGGACAACCACTGCTGTCTCACCCACGGAAAGTCAAAGTGAGAAGGAGTCTCATCTCTTCCCCGGTTAGAGATGAGACATTAGGCGGAAAGATCCCTGACAGGTAGGTAAACCCATTTTAAGCATTCTAGAACGCTGGGCACTTCCAGTAAGAGCAGCTGAACTCGCCGAAAACGTGGGGAGCATATTAATAAATCGACGCCGAGACCGAAGCCTTGGTTTCTGTCCTGGCTTAGATAGTCTACGTGAAATACCGGAATCTTCCCGTCCCTTAAATTGAGAGGGCGGTATGTTCCCGAGATTCTTGGATGCGCAGTCAGGTAACCTAGCCAGCCGCATGGGATATCTGATTGCGACGAGAAGACGTGGACGTATACATACGAAGCGTCGTACGGGCATATACTATGTTCTTATTTTCTAGAAGCGCCGTGAGAATAGATCCTTCGTAGCCTAATAAGCTTTGTTCGTAATATGTGTGCGCAAGACCGCGGATCCGTGAGCGTGGTCTGTCACCAACGCTGCCTTTTTGATGGTTAGTCAATTAAGGACAAGGATTAAAAAGATGGAGGATGTAAATAAAGCCTTGTCATGAATCCGAGTTTCAGGGGTAATTTCAATGGACTAAATTGGTTGAATATGAGGCTAAAGCTGACCAGTGCTATGGTGAACGTCCCTCGGTTAGTGTGGTATTAGTTCGAAGCCATCATAATATATGAAGTACGTAACTATCCGTATATATTATATACAGTAGGTTTCCTTCATATAATAGTTTGAGATATATTGTATCGTGAACACCGGATCTGATATGATGGATGATAGCTATGGCTGAGAGAGGATTCGATCTGCCAGAGCAATAAGACGAGGTGGAAGCAAGACGGATGAAGTAGGAAGATAAGTTAAATAAGCCGAGGATTAGTTTAATAATGTTCTTTAAGCTCAAGCTTCCAAGTATGTACATACTTAGGATAGGTATTCACTTATAGTACTCTACTTGGGTACTATGCAAGCCCTAAAAAGTCCATTGATCTTTAGCGGGTCGTACCCACCGTAGTCCCTAGGCAACCTACCGAAGGTTGCTAAAATCGTCAGGGCTGCTCCTGCTGCTCCTGCTGCTCGGGGTCGCCTCTTGTCGCTAGCGTACCTACATACATCCAATATCCCGGCTTACACATGATCAATACGTCTTTCAAGTTGTACATAGTAACTGGGTTATTTATTTATGTACTTTTATACCTCGTACAAGATAAATATCCATTACATAAATAGTAAATATCATAGGTATTTAGGTACAGTACATTAATTACACCTATGTACGATGTAGGTTATGTACCGATGTAAGGTAGAGGGTTCTTCGCGGCTCCGGAGCTTGTTACATGAACAGAGGAGGGAACGCTAAAGATATCGTACATAATAATACACAACATTCGGTTGAAGTAAAAGCAGGGCCCAGGTAACACCGCAACGGGTACGTGTATGTACCTCCACTGTGCAGTCTCCCATGTTCTTCAAATCTTATGTATGTATGTTCCTTTTCTTTGAACTATGTTACCAGGCCATCCATGTTAGTACATACTGATATGAACATCAATTGAACATTCAAAGTTCGCATTTGCAGTACAAGTACTGTACATTGATACATATTTAACTATACATGTATGTAATGAGGTACCTAAGACCTATGTAATCTTGCTCAATTTTCCCTTCGAAGCTTGTGAAATTTGCCTTCTAAGCTTCTACGCTACAACCTTTTTACATCTTTTTTTTCCCTATTTTTTTTTCTATTTCCTATTTTCTATTTTTCTATTTTCTACCACTACCTGAACACGCGGTCTTCTTGGCCTCGACTAGAACAAGACAGCGGCAGTCTATTTGACTACCCCGAACACCGACATTAACTGAACATGTATCTTTTCTCTTCTTTATAGTTGTCTTAAATTTCTCTAATATTCAAAGTCCCTTTTTGGGTCTTGGCGTTGACCTTTGTCTAAAGCGCATCACCGAACGAATGAAAACTCCTCAGCCTGTTTGCCGGTCTCTTCTTACTTACGAACATAGCTTTTATATTCCTCATATTCTAGTCTTGATGATTACCTATTCCTCGTATTCATTTTTCTTCCCCCTCTACCTTCTCTTCGGCTCCGCAGCGGCGCAGAACAGCCTGGCCCTTCTCACCTCTAATTCTTTTCCCACTAAGAATCGTTGACGTTTATGTGTTACCTCAGACAGGCAAACAAATGATCGCTTCCCGGCTACTATTCTCCCGTCTCAGTATTATACTGAGATTCCAGGCCTGTTTGCTGGCTGACGGTCATATTCGGCCAGTCCAAAAATACCCGTTGCGGTTCTAGGCTACTCGATGCATTAGAGTGAGACTACTTGTGTGGAGCAGCATCGGTCCTTGGACAAGCTGAAAATCTCAACGTGGAATAGCTTGACGAGTATTGGCGGCCATTTCCACTGCGGCTCTTCGAGCTGATGAGGCCACCGAGCCAGTCCTACTTGTTGGAGTCCTGGATGTGTCAGCTATGAATCACGGCCCAGAGGATTACGGATTGTGAAGAATTTAACATTCGTTGTTGCCAGGAGCTCACGGCACGAGTGAACTTCTAGGTGAACGATACCCGGCGCAGCTGAAGATGGCGGGTATGATTCTGCCAAAGGGCATTGTGTTCAATAGAAACACTATTTACGAGGAGATAGCAAAGTACGAAATTGTTCCACTAGAGCAGATACTTGCGGCTTGCCATGGTCAAGATAGTTCCTAACCACGCCCTAATATGATTAATACTAATCGAACCACAGTTTTTTCCACGACGTCACGGGAACTTGTTGATCCAACTGCAAGGCGACTCGAGAACTTTTGGACTCGCGTTTTAGGTGGTAATCGTCGTTATCTTCCAGGAACAGTCATTGCGCGACTGTTCAAAAACATATCTGAAGAAAAGAGCTTCGTCAAGCTACGAGGACCATCGAATCGATATGAGCCGGTAAGTTCTGCGGTATAAAATCCCTATTTGTTCTAATTAAAAGTTCCTAGCCGTCGCCTGACTCGAAAACCGAATCATTCACCAAGATCCACACTGTTCCTGAGACATCTGGGATAGGGCCATCTGAATCGAGGTCAAAGAACAAAGCGAAAGCTACGAAAAGTACGCCGTTATCGGCGAAACAGCCACATCCCATCTTGAAGAAACCTAGGGGGCCTTCAAGTTCTGGACCAAGACCTACAGCTCGATTCGTCTCGCCACCGGCATCTGATGGCGAGGCTAACGATGACAAAGATAGTGAACCCGCATCTTCTGGGAGCACAGCAGTGAACCATAGTGGCGATTCAAAGGGTTCAACTAGCTCAACAGCTAAAGAAGATAGAAAGAAAGCATCTAACCATACGCCAAAAAAGAAAACAACTGGATTTTTAGCATCTACCGCTTCTCGACGCAGACCGGCTATGCCCCGGCGTATTAGCTCACAGTCTTCTACTGCAGCTACTGGAGTAGATGCCGAGTCTAGGGACGGGGGTTCTTCACTCGGATCGAGGCGTTTGGGATCACAAGACTCGATTTCAACACTCCCAGACAAAACCAGCAAGAGGACACCATCGACAACGAGAGAAAACGATGAGCAGCTGAGTGCGAAGGCAGCAGGAAAGCGGCCAGCTACGCACACGCCTGAGAACTCTAACGAACCGAAGCCGAGGAGTTCGCAAACAAGTGGCTCTAGTAACCTACCGGTAGTAACCCGAGAGGAGTCTACCAAAGCGAATGAGCCAGGTCCTATAATACATGGTACGGATAAAGCCGCCACAGGCAATACCAACCGTACGAGGACAAGTCGAACAAGGATGGCTCATAGGCAAAGCGATACTCAGGAACGGCCACGCCCGGATATCTCTCCATTGATGACTCGATCAAGATCAGATATTGGCTCTTTACGACGCAGCTCGCAGGACTTAGTCGGCGGCCTACCTCCGCCCCAAAGTTTAATATCTTCGAGCACAACAACTGTCTCGAACACGATAGCTCAGGGGACCATCATCGAATTCGACGAGAACCCGATAGCTGCCGAAGCGGTGATGAACGCAATGCAAGAGCACGAAGAAGACACCGAGACTAGCTCTCGAAGGTCCGGAAGTTCGATCGTTGACACGCGTTTTACTCCTACCCAACCAAGTCCAACGCCGACGGTACCGCTCGGCCGATCCAAGAGTCAGCTTACACTGCTTCTTGAGCGCCAACCCGACAAAAAGGGACGTCGGTGATGACTTAATTACCATACAAGTCCAGCGTTGCGCATTCCGCAACCACGATTACCTGTCACACAATCACTTGACGACATGTTTATGACAAGACTTGAAGACTTGTCAAAACACCAATGTATTTATACTAGAAGCTCCTTGCTATAAAGAATTCCTGTGGCACATAAAATAGGGAGGGGAGGGGAGGGGATGAGATCGAGGACTACAGAAGCATTGGCATTTACATACATACAATGCATTGCATCGGCGTTATATGTCACCCAAATCAGCGTTAATGGAGCGTTTTACTTTCGAACATGCACAATAATTTGGGTTCTGGTATGGAAAGTGTACATGTCGCCGAAATTTATGTTCATTTCAAGTCATAAAGGTCGCTCGGTTGAGCAGACGGGTCATTGACATGCGAGTTTTAAGATCGAACGCATATGGCGTTACCACTTTACTGTTACCACTGCTGTTACCGAACCTTGCTGGAGGATTTAAAGGTACATAGGCAGTTTAGCTAGGTGTAACGCCGATGTCTGATAGGATTATGTACGAACAAATCGGAAATGCGTGGAGGAAGGATCAGGACAGCCATTACTACAGTACAAGAAGTCTCACATCGTCAGCGCTTAAGATGCTGGGCAATGGCAGGTTGAGCAAGGGGAATTTCAAGAGTTGACATCTAGTCAGGTCCGGTTTTCGAAAAACCCTTGCGTGGTCCAGAACTCCTGGCTAGGAGGGGAAAAGGGGGGGTGGAGGGGGAGGAGGGGGAGAGAGGATAGGTTTACGGGTCAGGTTCTTCTGGGTCAGAAGATCAGACTAGTACCTAGATTTAGTGTTAATTATGCATTCTAACGGGTCCCGGGGTGGCAGACATGTGCGTACGTTCGTGAAAAGCGCAGCTACATACTAAAGCGGGATGCTGCCGTGAACCGAATCAGAGCACGGGAACGAATTACCATATTAAGGGGCGAGAAGGAGAAAAGAAATAAAAAAAGGGGGAGAAAAGAAAAGAAAAAGAAAAGGGAATATGACCTGATCTACCAGACCTACGCATTGTACATACATACCCTTTCTCTTTCTTATTACGGAGGCCAAGGATTGATCACATGAGCGTTGATGATTTTAAGCGGAGAGAAGTTGGGGATTTTCTTTTCTGGCATGCTTCTTACAGCATACAACATCGATTAGCTCATACATACCACAGCAGGTAGGTAATGTAACTTACACAGGAACCGCTGACAGCAATTCCACGACTTACATACGACTATTACAACCCACGATAAAAGGTTGCCTTACTGTGTACAACAAGGATATAAATGCATGCATGTACATCACTTAATCAAGTACATAATACGGTACTACATAAAATAAGAAATTCCAAAAAAAAAGGGACGTCAAGTCCTTCCAGAACCAAGCGAAGACCAAGTGAAGAAAAGGGTTAGAGAACCACCCCACGTCCGCCGCCGCCGCCACACTTCCTCCCCTTGCCCTGCGGCTATCCGAAAACATTCAGCAGACCTAAGCCCCTTGTATGTATCCTACTTTACTATTACTGGTGACCGGTAGTTAGATAAGTTTTACTTTTTTCTTTTTTCTAACTTGTCTATATTTACTACGTATAAATCCGGGCATTTCTATGTACGATCCTCTCTCTTTCTCTCTCTCACCCCCACTTCATTTCTTCCTTACCTCTCATTCCAAGGGATAGACCCTGGCCTTGCAAGGTATACTTGTGAGTACTGGTATGGGTAGGTAGGTATGTATGTATGTAAGTTCCTACTTGACGCATGCAACATGGTATACCTACTTGCACGTACATAGAGCAAGGGGGTACTTTGCACTGTTCACGAACCTACCCCATCCCAGAGCCGCGCAACGTGCTTCAGCCGCTACTGTCGTGTCGTCGTCGTCGTTGTCGTCGTCGACGGCGGCGGACGACGGAGGAACATCATATCCGCGTTTAACGTTATAAGCGGTATAGCCATGAAGATTAGCAGGTACCGGTATGCTACAATAGCGCCATCGCGGCTACGTATTACGACGCCGGGTCCGCCCATTACGAGGACCCGCGCGACGACGAGCAAGACTGCGGCGTAGACGTCTAGTATCCCTACAACGTATGTATGTATACGCACACACACACATATATATGTATATACGACGACAGCAAGTGGTGCCTACCAACCAGTGGGGTAATGAGGAGGAGGTAGGCATGTTGACAACGACCAGTACATGGTGCTTTCTATATCGCCTACTCCTATATATATCACTAACCTACATGTCCTACCGTACGACGGGATCTTCACGTGGTCAGATCAGGAGCGAGGATGCGAGCAGTACTAGAGTAGAACCCAGAGCCTACGACTACGTGTAAGTCATCACGAGATGCGCGGGTACTGCGCGCCAAGACACCCCCCTTCCTCCCCTTTTTCGAAAGTCGCTTGTTGGTAATCCCAAATTTCTACCGACCTTACCCTATGTACTATTATCAATTTATCATCCCCCTTCCCCCTCCCCCAAATCACTAACAAGAGACGGGACATCGATGTAAGCTTTGCCACGACGGAGTCCGGCACGTAGTCCGGCGAGGCGAACCTTCGTCGGTGCCTGCCGCGGGCCGCTCGGTATATGTTTATGCGCGCGCCGTTCGTGCGCCTGTGCGGCGAGGGTTCCTTTTTTTTTGGGTTTTTTTTTTTCTTTCTTTTCGTCTCTTCTTTTTCTTCTTACACTATACGGAGGAACGGGTAGACGGCGGAATCCATCCTATCGCCATCCCATATACATACCAGGTACCTACATGAGGCAACTTACAAGTCTATGTGCCACGAAAAGGTGAGTAAGATGTACCAACTAGGGTAAGATCGGTCGATTGTTTAGCCTATGTATGTATGTATGTATGTATGAATGTAGGTAGCGACGGCTTTTAGTTTTCTTGAAATAGAAGGACAGTGTTTTTTTTGGGGGGGAATAGGGGGTTGGACCGGTGACGTGAATGTCGAAAGAAACGGAGAAGCGATAAATTTTAAAAGGTAAGTAAAATACTAGATTTTTTATAATAATAATAATAATGATAATGGTAATAAAAGAGCACGGGATCGTCATTCCCGCGGCGGGGCCGGTGGTGGTGGTGGTGGTGGTGGCGGCGGCGGGATTGGCTCGAGAAACGCCTTTCTGTCGCTCTACTTTAGGTACGTTGTACACCCAATTCCCATCGTAACGAACCGGTCTACTTTGAAAAATCTCGAATATATGGTGTACCTATCTAGGTAGGCTATTGATCTACACTAACAACAAGTAAGGTTAGGATGGCCCGTATGTATGTACGTACGTGTGTAGATCCTCCAAGCTAAATCGCGACGCCACGAAAGAAAAAAAAAAAAAAAGGGCCCCAACGAAGACGGGAAAAAAAAATCCTATGTATCTACCTCTTTGGCGCTACATTACACGACCTACGATCCCATCCGTCTTATTATCGAATACCAAGAAAAGATAAACACGGAGTTAAAAAAGAAAAACATATTTCTAATCTCAGGGGCAAGAAAACTCCCCATATAAGTCCATGCTACCACGTTATTCGTCAGTATGCGGCTTACATGTGTCTTAAGAGATAAATTCGTTAGACCTAAGACGGTAATAGCACGTCTACCTATTACTACGGCATGTACCTCCACCACGGACGGATTCCTTACTACATGTGCGGATATACCTAGGCTAGGTATGCTTATTCATTTAGTAACAGCCGGGTATAGGTGTCAGTAATCTCCATCCCAGAGGGATCGCCGTCCCGGACACGTACGAGGTAGGTACGCTACTCGGATTTCCGACGGCGAACAAAAAAAAAACCAAAAAACTAACAACGTACTTACCTCCCTCCTACCTTGGATGACCCGGACAATCACCTGGTCAGCTTACGGTTGTCGTTACCGCTACACGAGAGAAGCCTACGTTAGATTGGGGGGGAGTACGTACGTGTGGCACTATATTACATACATGCCTACCTACTCTACTCATGCGCGATGTTGACATAGGAGAGAAAGAGAGAAAGAGAGAGATCCGGGGTATACTTTATGTAAGATCCGCTAGATAGATGATATGATATGTGATATTTGCGAGAATTACCGATGGGATGGTGTTAACCCAAGATATAATGCATCTCTCCTCATGTATCTCAGGTAGGTATATATATGTTACCTTACCTAAGTAAGGTACCCTACCTACCGCCCATATACAACGTAGAACATATACCTCCAGCCAGTATTGATACAAGGTACCTACAGGAGATAAAATAGCCACACCCAGCCCCTAATGCACTTAACGTACTGGTAAGACCCCGTCCATCGCTGCGGGAGGGGCCGCATTAACCCTGCGTCACTCCGGCTCGTGTAACGGCCGGATTGGGTAAATGCCTGATATAGCTTAAGTTAGTACGAAGTGTATATACCTAAATACAAATATAAATAAATATGATATGAGAGAAATTTTTACTCTATTTACCTAGAGATATATTCACCTACGTACCTCCCTTAGTCCCTTATATGATCAACATCGCAAAGTACCTACCTGCTTAGGTTACATACGACATCGAAGGCACCGGTATTATCCCTCAGCCATCTTCAACCAATACATCTACGTACGACCAACAACAATAACAGCGTGAAAATTCGAATCCATAAAGCCCCCCCTGAGCAAGAAAGAAAGAAAAAAAAAACAGGGAGGGAACGACAAATGAGCCCAATACCTAACCTACTAAACAGCGCCCAAATGCCCAGAACGTAGGACCCTCCTCGTGAGAAGCTGGCTAGCTGACCCGTCCGAGAATGCCCCGGGACAACCCAAGCAACATCCATATCATTGGGGGGGGGGTGAAAAGAAAACGGGACGAGGCAAGAGGCGTAGGCGTCCGGCGAGGCCGTGTCTGGGAAACGGCTACGCACATAACGCGTCCTATTACGATGCGTCGTACCCGTCATGGTAGACGGAGGTACCGACTAGTCATACTTGCCAAAATTTTCCCTGCAAACAGATTCGTCCGCGTAATACCCAAGGAATTGAGTACCTACTTATCTCCCAAGTCCTGGACAGGATCTCGGGGGCTTTGGGCTTAGGCGGCGTAGGTGATGGGGTCGTGGAGTCAGAAGAAAAAAAAAGGGGGGGGCGAGGAAGGAAGAAAACAAGGAGAAAACAGATTACTGAAGGAGCAAACGTCCTGTAAGCTAGAATCCATGACAGACGTGTACTATTGGCGGTCACAATACATAAACGCGTAAAATCATGAAATTTATGATTCCTATAGCCATCTCGTAAGGCTCATTGGCTATCTTCAGACCTTATCCGTCGCAATACAAGGACAGATTCCGACGAATAGAATCCTGCTATACCATGAGTATGTGGTCATTGGGCGACTCCCCTTTATACAGGGGCGAAGGGAGAGAGGCGGTCAAGCTATTCAAGTTTCCCTCACCGCTCATGGAAGTTCTTATCTTTCCATAGGTAAGGAATTAGGTAGGCAGACCATGATTCACATACAGGTATCTAGCACCCTTGCCTTGGAGTAGCAGGCCCGGAGGCGAGATATGAAGTAGGTAGGTAGGTATCTGCATACGAGATTTGTCGGGTGCGATGGTTACATCCGGAAGACCCCAAATCTGGTATCACCAGACTGGACCTCGTTCCTACCCGACAGTGCGGCTCTCAGGCCCAACCCTAGGTAGCGCCGTGTGTGTTGTGGCGGGATGATACCGTCATCCTATGCAGTACCCCGTGTTAGCAAGTAAAGCAAAGAGGCTAGCTAGCAAGCGACGATGAGATAGATAGGACTGATGAATGTCGATTCTCAGTGACTCACCCATAGCCTAGCAGAAGAATACACGGCATCGCTCTCGCACTCGATCCGTTCCTTCAGTTCCGGATCTGGATTTTGTCCCACGGCTTCCATGACGGCAGTGAGCTGTTCTGCGCCCATGACACCGACCCGCGCGTTGGGCCACATCCACAAGAACCGCGGGCCGTATGCGCGCCCACACATGCCGTAGTTGCCAGCACCGTAGCTGCTGCCTATAACGACCGTGAACTTGGGTACGTCGGCGCACGCGACCGCCGTAACCATCTTAGCCCCGTGCTTCGCGATGCCGTCGCGCTCGGCCTGCGTACCGACCATAAACCCGCTGATATTCTGTAGGAATACGAGCGGGATACCGCGCTGCGCGCACAGCTCGATGAAATGCGCGCCCTTCTGCGCCGATGTTCCGAGCAGAATCCCGTTGTTGGCCACGATTCCCACGCGGTATCCGTAAATGTTCGCGAACCCTGTTACTAGCGTGTTACCGTAGTCGCTTTTGAATTCGGAGAAGTGCGAGCCGTCTACTATGCGAGCGATAACCTCGTGGATGGGCAAAGGCTTGCGCAGGTTCGTCGACGCTATGCCGAGGAGTTCAGAAGCCGGATATAGGGGTTCCGAATAGCTCGACGGAGGTGGAGAAGCCTTGTGCGGCCAATTCAGGTTGCTTACACACCTCCTTGCGAGAACTATGCTATGAGCATCGTCTACGGCCAGGTAATCCGACACCCCCGACACGCTCGTATGCATGGCACCGCCACCGAGCTCTTCAGCTGATACCTCTTCGCCTGTAGCGGCCTTTAGCAGGGGTGGGCCGGCTAGAAAGATATGTCCTTGTCCCTCTACGATGATGTTCTCGTCGCTCATCGCAGGGACATAGGCCCCGCCAGCCGTACATAGACCCAGGACTACAGAGATCTGGGGAATTCCTTGAGCGCTCATCCTCGCCTGGTTATAGAAGATGCGGCCAAAGTGCCCCTGATCCGGGAAGACGTCTGACTGATGAGGTAGGTTTGCACCGCCGGAGTCTACTAAGTATACGCACCTATCTTGCGGTCAGAATAGGCCTTACTCGTGGGATACTACTTGTTGTAGCTTGACTTACGGTAACTTATTCTCCTGAGCTACGGCCTGGGCTCTCAAATGCTTCTTTACTGTAATGGGAAAGTAAGTGCCCCCTTTAACCGTGCTATCATTTGCTACGATCACACAGGTAACGCCCTCAACGACCCCAATACCAGTAATGATCCCTCCCGCAGGTACGTCCGCCTCGGGGTAGAGCTCATGACCTGCTAATGGCGAGAGCTCCAAGAACGTAGTTCCGGGATCTATCAGTGCAGTTATACGATCTCGAGGGAGCATCTTGTTCCTTTCAACATGCCTCTTCCTCGCTTTCTGTGATCCGCCCTTCTGCGCTGCAAGCGTCAACTTTTCTATCCGGGCCATAGCCTTGTCCATGAGTTGCTTATTCTCATTGAACTCATCCGACGTCGAGTCTATGTTGCTCCGTAAGATGGATATGGCATTAGATTGATAGGGAGCCGTGTAAGTCGCCATCGTTCTGGAAGGCAGACGGACGTGATAAGATCGAGGACATCGTGCATGTTGCCGGGCCAATTGGCGTGAACAACGTAACAGGCTTCTCGGACATCTTGACATGCACATCTTAGATTTGAATACTGATAAAAATAGGGTATATATAATTTTTGCTCTTTGCTACATGCTGATAAAAATAGGCCGTTGTTTAAATAAGTAGCGACTTGGAAACTTGAAGTTCGGGACGTTTGGGAATGTTGAAAAGGAAAAAAAAGATAAAATAGAAATAAAATAGAAATAAAGTTGAAGGCAGCTGACGTCGGGGAAGTGAACCAAGTGGATGCCGATAATAACCGTTGTACCGAGGCAGACCGCTTCCATCTAATACATCATGTGTGGTATTTGTAGGTATTATACGGATTACATACCAAGACTCACATTATTGATTGACTTGATGGTACTTTCCATATCTTTTTTCTTTTAGCCCAGAAGTTACTTTCGAATAAATAAATAAATTAAATTAGTTGAGTCCCTTTTTTTCTTCTTATTATCTTTTTATAATCTACATCCACAATCCCCGATTCTATTTATCTAAGTAGCATCATGGCAACTATCAAGGCATTTAAAGCATTAACTCGCCCGGCACGCCATTCGCTCTCATCTACCGTCATAAAGTCCCTCCCTAGGACGCTCTCGCTGCAGGTCCGCCAATACGCCTCGTCGAAGCACCCGCATGGCTTCGTACCGCCAACGACCGCGGACCTGGAGGAGTTGCGCGAACGCGTGCAGGAATTTGCCCGGCGAGAGATCACAGAGAAGGTGGCCGCGCGGGCGGACAAAGCCAACGCCTTCCCCGATCAGATGTGGACTAAGCTGGGCGAGGCCGGGTTCCTTGGAATGACGGCGGACGAAGATGTCGGTGGGCTGGCCTTGGGGTATCAGGCGCACTGTGTTGTCATGGAGGAGATCTCCCGCGCCAGCGCCAGCGTCGGTCTCAGCTACGCCGCTCACTCCCAGCTCTGCGTGAACCAGCTGCAGCTCAACGGTTCCCCCGAGCAGAAGCAGAGGTATCTCCCCGGCCTGATCGCCGGCACCAGCGTCGGTGCTCTCGCCATGTCCGAGTCCGGCGCCGGCAGTGACGTCGTTAGCATGCGTACCGCCGCTCGCAGGGTCGACGGCGGCTTCTTGATTTCTGGCACTAAGATGTGGATCACAAACGGGCCGGACGCCGACGTCGTCATCGTGTACGCGAAGACAGAGCCGGACGCGGGGTCAAAAGGCATCACGGCCTTTATAGTACGGACTGACACCAAAGGTTTTAGCTGCGCGCGGAAGCTAGACAAGATGGGCATGCGAGGCAGCCATACGGGGGAGCTCGTTCTCGACGGCGTGTTCGTGGCGGACGAGGATGTGCTGGGCCGTGTCAACGGCGGCGTGCGCGTGCTGATGGAAGGGCTGGACCTGGAGCGGCTGGTGCTCAGCGCGGGGCCCCTCGGCATCATGCAAGCCGCCCTCGACGTCGCGCTGCCATTCACCCACCAGCGGAAGCAGTTCGGCGCTCCTATCGCCCACAACCAGTTCGTCCAGGGAAAGCTGGCCGACATGTACACCAAGCTGCAGGCCTCCCGCGCCTACACCTACGCTACCGCCAAAGCCGTTGATGAAACCGGAGTGATCCGCACCCAGGACTGCGCCGGCGCCATCCTGTACGCGGCGGAACGCGCGACGGAGTGTTCGTTGGATTGCATCCAACTACTCGGCGGCATGGGCTATGTAGAAGAGATGCCGGCGTCGAGATTATTGAGGGAGTGAGTCCCCCCCCCCCCCTTTTCTCCTCCTCTTCTTTTCACACAGGCAATTGTTCGTCTTCGGTTCCATGCTTCTGCTAATCTTCTTCTTAGCGCAAAATTATACGAGATAGGCGCGGGAACTTCAGAGATCCGCCGCATGGTTATCGGGAGGGCATTTAACAAGGAGTACGCTCATCTAGCGGCATGAATGGAATTCCGTACGAGCGATACGATGCATTGGCGGTGGCGTTTTGGGTATATAGGGGCATTGTATGTATATATTACGAATATTACTTAGCCGCCTTCTTTCTTTTATACTTGAATAAGATAAGATGGTTGATTTAGGTACCTCTTACATCCTTACTCTTAGTAGGAGGCTATTCTCTCTTCAGAGATATAAAGCCGGTCCTGAGTTATCGAGAAGTAATATAATACCTAAATCTCTTACTTGACTCAGCTGTTTTGTCTTGACGTCTCCCGGGTAGGTACCTCCTATTTACTTGCTTATGAGTCGAAGAGTTATAGCAGGTAGATACTTACTTTTAGCTACCTATATCTTGCTTAGAATCGTGAAGGATATGATAGTATTAGACTTAGGTACCTGGGCTTAGGTACGGGCGTCTAAAATGGGCCAGGACATATTCTGAAGTAGACCTGTTTTCCGGCGCTTGTGAACATCATGTAAAACACTTCTCCAGACGGGGATTATATACCTACCTTCCTTCAAAAGTAATATAAACCACCTAGATGAAAGGGGCTACGAGGAGCGGAGGGACTTAGCTTATGTCCTCTCTTGTGAGGTAACTATCTAGGTAGATGAATATGAAAAGGGGGAAGGTTACCAGGGGTTTCAAGAAGAGTTCAGGCGTTGGCTAAGAGGTAGTCATCTACTTCTAACTCATACAAGAAGGCATATAGCGAGCTACCTACTACTACTTATATTTCTCGTTGATATAGTTAAACGACTATAAACTACGCCACTTACAGCAACGCAAGATAGGGAAAAGTTAGGTAGCTTATAATACAAGAGTTGGACATACCGTAGACAGGAGACTAAGCCGCATGGTGTTTTAAGTTACTAGAAGCATGCGGTAACTGCTTTGACCTAGAATATTACCACGTTCAATATCTCGTATTACCTACCACATGTAAGTGAAGGAGAGGATGTGCTGCAAGAGAGGCTATGCCGAATGAATATCGCTGTAATTGAACCAGACTTGTGTCGTGGGAAGAAGGTTTTGCGGATACATACCTTTCGCTCAAGCTTGAGGTTCTATGTCTTGATTCTCCTCGGATACTCATGTCCTCACATGAAAGGTCTCGAGTAGGCTATAACCAGCTTTGCGGCATTGAGGCTATGATAAACAGCCTGCACATGTGTACCTTGTATTCGTAATTTTCTGCTGAAGGCGGCACATGATATGACTTAACTTCGCACGGTTGAAGCGTGTCGATGCTGAGCAAGCCCATTATTATGGTGAGATAGTGAAGGTCAAGCAACCAAAAGTAGTCGTTATAGGCAAAGATGTGAGAACCTGTTGCATATACCTGTTAGGTATAGCCTGAAGGTATCCTAACACAGACCGTACGTACGACTTATCTCTCGGCCACATGGTTTCTTCCGAGAGAACCTTGCCAACAGGTGTTCGAGCAGCTTATATTAGCGCCCTGAACTCGGTATCTATTCCAATGTCTCATATTAGGAGGTATGTTAGATAAGGATGCTCGAAAACGAACCAGTTATGTTGGCTGTCGACAGCAACAGATTCCCAACTAGTAGTTGTTGGTGATATCGTATAAGTCGGAAATCGGAAGTCGGCATTTGCCTAGGCGGGAAAATGGGATCGATTATTGTTCCCTCATAAGAGGTAAGCTATTGAAATGACTGATCGAAAAATGAGAGTATGTTTGACAAATACGTATTATCTGTATCTCATGCGAATCTTTTTGCATGTTTCGATGATCAATATTTGTAAGGATGAGGTTTTTTTTTTTTGACTAAATAAATGCAGCTGGCGCAATGCAAGGGTCATATGTCATGTCATATTAAATACTTCCGTACTTGGGTTTATGTAATCATGTGATCTTATCTACCTAGGTATTGTAACTTAGTTATAGTTTAAGTTTATGTTATGTTATGTCATGTAATGTTATGTAATGGTGTTAATTTTAATTCTTCATCTTTTACTTTTCAAGTTGCTCGTTTAAACATTTAGAATTCTAACATTTCCATATTTTCCTCTCACACCTCCTCCTCAAGTCTCTTACCGTCTCTTAGCTCTACACCATTACCAGAGTGACCATCTGACCTCCTAACTAAAAGTCATATAACTCCCGATATCCCGTAATATCCCTCTACTCAATCTATCCTTTCCCGTATAGGCACATATACATACTACATGCATATCAATCTCCTATCCGAGAAAGAAAATGAACAAGAAAAAAAAAAGGTCTCACTTTCGAGAGAAGTTCCAAGTTCAAAATATTATCTGTCACTTACATTACCCTTAGTCCATGTCTGGTGCACTGCCCATCTCGGATACTTACCGTAGATCGTTACCCTCTGTTACGACGCCGCAGACTTTAGTCAAGGCATCAAGGCTATCAAGCTCGGAATGTCCTGCCGACTGACAAACTACAAACTACCGTACGACCCTGCATAGTCCAGGCCCGACCTCTGCGCGTTGTTCTTTGGTTTGCTCAACCATCCCTACGTGCAAGGGATCCTACCCTGCAGACGTGCCCAGGAAGGATTGGGTACCTTCAGCCGCCCGCCGCCCAGGTTCAGGTTCAGGTTCTTTTTGCCTGTACGCCAGACCGCCACTAGGAACGACTCCTTCTTCCCAGTATCTAAGTTGAGGGTAGTAGACCGTCTACGATGACGGCAGCAACGTCACTGTCGCGGGGATCTCGTGCTAGCGCTGCCTGGCGATTCGGAGAACGCCCTTCCTATCTCCTCTGCTATGCCAATTTTGTGCTGCGCACCGTGGCGAGCACCGACGTAATCGGTCAGGACCAGCGCGGCTCGGGCAGCTTAACCCAGACGGGGGGTGGATGCGATCGTCAGTTTGCCTAGCGCTTGTTTGCATCAGCAGAAGATAATGCAGCAATGGGGAAAACCCAAAACGCCTCCGTCAGTTTCTAGGGTCCCTCCCGTTCACCGGCTCTTAGCCTGCTGTGACACGCTGGACGGTAAATTCATTCTAGCCATTCCTGGACCGGTGTGGTTGTTTCTAGAGCTGATCCGTACTTGTCATCAAGAACCTACGACCACGACACTACGATAGGTCATATGTCGCTCATGGGATGAGGTTCAAGAGCCTAGTGTGTGTGTGTGTTTTACTTGGGTTTATTTTATATCTCTTTACTTTTAGTTTTACTAATACCCCAGATAGATAACGGACCTGGGTCCGGTAGGAAAACTATTGGATACGCGCGTCCGCTTGGACGTATGTATTCCCAGGATTGTATCTAGACCTTTCCTGTCGACTCACGATCAGAAGATGCTGACATCGTGATAAAGTGTACACAATATTTCCGCTTTCATCTCCCCAGATACCGAAACTAGAACTTTCTGTCGCCTACTGCGGGTAGGTAGTGCAGATCCTCGGGATCGGGGCACGGAGCAAACCCCTCCAAACAAGTGGTGAACTACAGCCTTATAAAAGGCGAGGGTGAGCCAACCACTAGGATGTAACTCTATGGTGCTGTCTGGATGCAGTTAGACAAGCATCCGTTGCGATCGCAGCGGTCCCTGACGTTGCAATTCCGTGGCAAGGGCGAGCGATGAATGAAATCGCCCGGAGGAGAGATAAAGCGTGAAGGAACCCAAAGAGGAGGGATGGCCATGATTATGTTCCCTATGGTAGCGCATGCAGGCCATTCGACATCGTTCCCCAGATGACGAGATCCTGACGAGATGATAAGTGGATACTAGTAGACGGGGCGGCTTAATATAAACAAGCCCTTGAGCTGCCATGAGCAGTTGAAAACTATTCCCGTGCCTAATGGAATCATAACCCGCCTTGCACAACAGTGAATTAGAGAGGTATAGGGAAATCCTTACATTCCCATGATACCGTTGATCCCGTCCGTGGTCCTCGTGCCGTAGCAGTCCCCAATGGTCGACGTTTCAGCAACATTGTCATGCTCGCCTTTGTACGACCTGAGCGTGTCGAGAGGAGACGACAGATCATCCCATGGGTCAGCCGGCGTCGAATAGGGTCCGTGATTTTCTTATCTGCCCGGCCGGTCAAGCAAGTTGAGGGGGCATGTTCCAGGAGCACAGACGCGTTTCTTCTCACCTCTGCATCTCGGGCGTCTCAACGATGGGGATGGGGATTGGGATTGAGATTGGGATTAGGATTGGGATTGGGATTGGGATCGGGATGAGGGGGAGGGGGGAGAGGGAGGGGGAGGGAAGGAGGAAAACGCGGGTTGAGGGACGCACACGTTCTAGCACTGGTTCCACGCAGGTTACTATTTCCCTTACGTACCTGGGTCGTGAGGGTGGTGGGTAAAGGGGCGACGAACGCCCAAGGAGCACGTTGAGTCAGCCGCTAATGGCACGTCTGGTCCCTCCCGAAAGCCCTCTCGACTCGTTATGCAGGAAGCATGTATGACGTTGATGGCATGGATCCCGCTCGGCATAGGATATGGTCTTCGAGATTAGGTTGGTCGGCGTCAGCTTGGAGGCTTCGACCTGGGCGAATGAGGTTTTGGGCTCATTCCAACTCCTTGGTTACGGACGCTCCGGATACACAGGATTCAACCGGTAGATTTCCCTGCTCTAGATCTAAAAGCATGTTTTGGTTGGCCCCACGGGGAATAGCAGGTGATGTATCTGATTTTCTTGACCGAACTTGCAGATCAAAATGATAGGAGACACGAGCTAAGTGTCCCGATCGAGTACACGCCGTGGATCTAGAGGTCCTCTAACGACGATACGCAAGTAATTATTTTTTTTTCTTTTCGTTCCCGATAGATCTGACGCGCGAACTATGTCAACCACGATCAGGTACCTTTGGGATCGGGCGTATTTGTGTTTGCCTTGGTACCAGGATAGAGAGCACTTCGTGAGTGAATAAATGAGAAGATGACCGCCCCCATCAGACTACCATTGTCAAAAGATTCTCTAGTAAATCCTGGCATCTAAGGTTACCCCTAACCCTATTAAAAGGCCTTTCTATAGAAAGACAAGCTACCGATCTCGGAAATTCAAAATGGCCTATGGATCTCAGGAAAAACTTGGCCGACCTGTGACTAAGAAGCATGGCACGACCCGGGTGTCTAAGACTGAGTCTAAGGCGGCCACCAAGATCGTGAGAAATTTCAGGGAACTGACGAAACGGGAAGTCTGGTCTAAGGACGACCCAGACCACAGCGTCGATTGGGCCGATGATAAGGTATGGGACAAGATCAGGAGGGAAGGCCAGTATTACCGAGCCGACGAGATTATGGTCAGCTGCGGAACGGTGACGATCGATCAAGAAGACTCCACGCCCACAGTTTTGGTGGTCTACAACAAGAACATCGGGATATACCAATTGCCCAAAGGACGTAAGAATTTCGAAGAAGGATACCTCGATGCGGCCCTGCGCGAGACGATCGAGGAGACCGGAGTCGCCGTCAGACCACTGCGGCTCAGATTCGGGTCCAGATCGACGCCACCGAGATTAACCCCGGCTCAGGCCCTGGCCCAGACCCAAAATCAAGACAGAGAAACCAGATACGGCCTCGAAGACAAGATCACAGGCATCACCGAAGGACTCAGTAATGAGAGCATCGGTGTTAGCGAATGGTATGTCGTTTGGTGTTTTTTTTTCCCGCACCTTATCTAATTGTTTTCGTATCCGCTGCGGTCCTCATCCGACTAACTGTGCTTGTTGGTAGTATGTTGTCAACACTCCATTCCCAGTTTTCCATATCTTCTTTATGCCTTAAACTAGTACTACGATCTTTCATTATCTAAAGCAGACTACCAATACGCAACAGATCCTGATCCTGCTACTGGAGCCTGGAGGCATATCTACGTATGTGTTCTTGAATCAATCTTCTCCCTATTTTTTGTCTGTCTCGAGATTGATGGCGTGATGATCGACCTATATGAGGTACTATTGTATCCGAGGCCTACAAAGGACCATCAGACATGTTTCTTGAGACAGTAGTTACTGATTCTGTTTGTTGAAGTGGTATGCGGCCAAGCCGCTGGGTGACACCAAGCGAGACGAGAATCGGATGACGGAAGAAGAGGATCGAATGAAGTTTTCGACTTTCTGGTTTTCCGAGAAGGACGCGATCTCTAAGCTAAAGCTAGAAGATGAGAAATTTAGTGAGTAAACTTCGGCGTCATCTCTTTCTTCTACTTCTTATCAGGGAATATGCTATCCTTTGTCCTCCTAGTCGATCTTGTAGATCCCACGGCCCAAGACTTTCCAACTTTGAAGCCGATAGCTTATGCTCCTTGATATAGTGGTTCAAATCACGTTTGCGTACCTTCGTAACATGTCAGAAAGCGACTGGGCGAGCAACCGGGACCAAGAAGGACGGGAAAATAAAGAAGAGCAAAGAAGAACAAATAACGAGATCGACCAAGAGTGAGCGGAATAGAATTAGAGATAGATGAATTAGGAGGATGAATATGATCACCGTGGCCTTGGTTAAATCTGATGAACTGATGAAAGATAGATTTTTATTTTTTGAAATTGGTCAAAATTAGCATAACAATAGTAAGGGGGAGGATTATATTACCATATCATGATTTGACTCCCGGTGATCTTATTCCGTATATACGCTCAGGTGAACTTATTGTATTATTGATGGGATTAAATATTTATCAATATTAGAAGAAGGAGAAAAAGAAGAAGCAATAAGTTTGAATATGTAAAGGTTTAAAATAATATAAAATAAAATAAAATAGTTGAAAACTTTGAACTAAATGCTGATATCAACTGCTTATTACGTACCACAACCCCGAGAAAAGGGGGCCGTCAGCCCTATATTTCCTTTACCGTACCGTCAACACTGTAGGGGTTCCGAATAAGACGGTTAATTATGCGCTAAGACGGTTTGGGAACTGAGAGGTCCCGAAAGGGGAATGTTCTAGTCTGTAAGCGATCAGCCGCTTCCGATTGGTGGGTGATATTGACATCACGAAACTACTATGTACATACCTACATATCATCTGGAAAGCTTACCCCGCACTTTCTAGCATCATCGTGAGAACAATCGAAGCTACCCCTCACGATACTCAGGTACTTGTATCCTAGGATGGAATATTCGAGTATTGACAACCAATATTGGAAACAGCGTATCGTATCTCGGGTAGGTGAGAGTGTTGTACTCTATGTATATACGTGGGTATCATTGACATACATACCTTGTATATCTATATTTTGAGTTTGGTATAGACTTTGATGCTTACAAATAAACGACTAAGTCAAATCTAGCTTTGGTTAAGAATAATAATTACCTTAGTTAATTGAAAATGAAATATTAGAACTTAATCGTGAAATATCTTCAACTTTCCAGCTATTCATCACATGTCCCTCTCCAAACACCTTCCTGGATCTCGAAGGGTTACTGCCGTCACATTGGGCCTCGTATCTGCACAAACACCAATTGCTACCTCTCAGATTCAGACTCAATCTCATCTCTCATCTTCACTCTCCAATTCTAATTCCAATTATAGCTCTTTACTTATACAATCCAGAGATTTCTCTTCGCCGTCAACTCGGAATCAAAACTTGATCAATCAACTACTAACAACCCCCAAACACACTTGCAAGATGTCGACTATGCCAGCTCAGCACGGCCACTCTAAGGCCTGTTGCAACATCCCACCTGTAGTCTCTAAGGGCTATAACGAGAAAGGTTCCTACGAGGAACTAGGAGGATTCAAGTCGTGTAAGTAGAGCGCAGCCACTTTCAAGACCACGGAAATAGAGGACCTCGCTCTCAACCCTTCTTCAACTTCACAACCGGCTAAAATAAAAAAACTTCAAAAAAAAACCGCGTTTAAAGACGTCACCGGCCCTTCAGACGCGACTAAGGGCATCATCACTATCTTCGACATCTTCGGTTATTTCCCGCAGACGCTGCAGGGCGCCGACATCCTCGCCACCGCGGACCACTCGCAACAGTACCGGGTCTTCATCCCGGACTGGTTCGCCGGCGAGCCCTGCCCCATCGAGTGGTTCCCCCCCAACACCGAGGAGAAGCAGAAGAACCTCGGCGCATTCTTCCAGAAGAACTCCCCGCCCAGCGTCGCCGCCAAGGTCCCCGGCTACTTCGAGGCCGTCCAGGCCAAGTATCCCGAGATCAAGAGCTGGGCCATTATCGGGGTAAGGTCCCTTTTTTTTCTTCTTCTTTCTTCTTCCTTTTTCTTTCTTCTTCTCAATCCATATACACTACGCCACCGTCTACGTCTACGCAAACCCACGCCAAATATAGGACCAACCCCTCTCAACTAACAATCTCCGCGTCGCCAGTTCTGCTGGGGCGGCAAGGTGGTTTCCCTCGTGACCTCGAGCCCAGGCACGGCCTTCAAGGCGGGCGTGGAGTGCCACCCCGCCATGGTCGACCCGTCGGACGCGTCGAGCATCAAGGTGCCCCTCGCCATGCTCGCGTCCAAGGACGAGGACGTCGAGGACGTGCGCAAGTTCGAGCAGAACCTCGCCGGCCCCAAGCACGTCGAGATCTTCGCCGACCAGATCCACGGCTGGATGGCCGCGCGCTCCGACCTCGAGGACGACCGCGTCAAGGCCGAGTACGTCCGCGGCTACGAGACCGTGCTCAAGTTCTTGTCCGAGCACGTCTGAGGGAGAAGGGCGGCTTAGTGTGAAGTAAGGTCGGGCGGGAAGTACGTGACTCTATTTTTTACGTCGGCCGATCGTGAGGGATCTGGACTTTGTATCTAGGCAACGACGTAGCTCCAGTCGGGAGTCAAGAATACAAAAAAAAAGGTCTAAAGCCAGTTAAAACCCTACTATTCTCTTTTTTAATACCACACAGTAGCTCTCCATTTACATATACGTCTACGTCGTAGTCATTCATACTAGAGAAGTAGGTTAAAAAAAAACCAAGTACTTAGGTCCTACTACCAGGTACTCGATAGGTATTAACCGCAGCATGAATCTTTTCGCGTCAAATCACATTTGTATTATCCCCCTGCGGGAGAGAGCTAGGTACGAGATTAAGTAAGTAGCGGGTTTATGAAGAGTATCATAAGCGAGCTTGTATCGTCAATCGTCACGCCGTCGTCAAGCAATACACATAGACCTCTTCCTCCTCCCTTTTTTTATAAAATACCGTATCCCCCTTGACTGGACCGGACGCCCGAGAGGAAAAAAAAAACAGTGAAAGGCTGCAGTACGCACGCAGATGAATCCCTCCCCTTTTAGATGCCTTGAAAAGAAAAAAGAAAAGCAAAGAACGGGATAGTTTTGTCGGTCACGCCGTTCTTACGCCGAAACGTCCTTCTGCTCTTCCTGGCTCTCGACCGGATGTTCCTTGTCGGCCTTGCTCTCTGCGTCTTCTAGCTTCTTTTCCGATCCGTCGGTCTGGTCGGTTTCCGCGGCGGCTCCCTGTTCGTTCTTGTCCTGGGTAGTAGTCGCCGCCGACACCTCGACGTTCTCACGTCCTTCGCCTTCGCTCGCGTCTGTGGTCGTCTCTGCCTTTTCGTCTACAGCTTGGGTAGGCGTCTGCGGTTCTGAGACGGGTATCTTCTTGATCACAGGCGGGGCGGGAGCTTCTTCGTCGGGTAGCTTTTCGAATTTAACGACGGCCCATTCGACACCGAGCGTTTCTTTCCACTTGCTGGATTCGCGACTCTTAGTCGGAATCGCGTTGCCGTAGCGGTCGCGGCGCTGCCACTTCTGCTGCTGCATGCGCACGAGCTCCGCCGAATGCGGAGCTAGTAGGTTGACACGGGCGACCTTGTACCAGCCCTGGAAAATGAAGCCTCTGCTACCTCCTTTACCATAGGTAAAGCTCTCTTCGAAAACAGCAACAGGGGCGGAAGAAGCCGGTGCATAGTCGATGGGAGTGACAGGAGGGAAGAGTTGTTGCTGCTGCTGCTGCTGTTGAAGAGAGAAACGCCTTCGCTTACTTTCCTCTTCAATCTTCTGTTGCTCTTCGAGCGGAAGGTTGCGGACATCGGAAAACTTCATGCGGTTGCTAGAAGTAGAATCCGCATGTGTCTCGGCGGCGGGTGCTTTATCAGTCTTGCTAGCAACATCAAGGGAGACAGCAGGCTCAGCCTTCTCTGCGTCGGCGATAGATAAGGAATGAACTGAAACCGTGACTTGATCGACTTCGCCCTGCTGTGCAGTAGACGGAGACACTTCCTTATCAGCTACGACATCAATCTTGTCGTCAGGGACCTTAGCATCTTCGCCCTCAATTGGCTGAGGTTGCCATTCTCCGTGCTCTGCCTTCTTCGCATGGTATTCGGGAAGGAGGTTTAATCTGGACTTTGCGAAGACGATCTTATCACTAGACCATCGCGGATTGGCGCCGTTGAATAGTAACAAATAACGGAGCTGATCCGGACTCGCCTTTGAGTCATGGAAGGTAAATGATTTCTGAGCTGAATCATGTACCTCATTCTCTTGCTCCCAGAAATAATTCTTGACTTCGTTTTCGTGAAAGATACGATCTTCGTCGATCTGCTCTTGTCGTTGATTGTTGTTACGGTTTTGAAAGAAATTGTCGTAGTTGCCCCTGCCTCTACCACCGCCGCCGCCGTCACCTCTGCCACCACGACCATAGCCTCTACCACGACCATCGCTACCACCACGACCATCACTACCACCACGACCATCGCTACCACCACGACCATCGCTACCACCATGACCGTTACCTCTGCCACCGTGACCATTGCCTCTACCACCATCACTACCACCACGAGCGTTACCACGGCCGTGGCCGCGAGATCCACGACTTCCACGACCTCCATGACCTCCATGACCGCCGCGACCTCCACGTCCACGTCCACGGCTACCGCGACTCCAAGACTCTCCGCGAGAATCTTGTGGATCAGGTGCGCTCCCATTCGCCTCCACGCGACGAAAGGGAGGGACGTAATTTTCACGCGCAGACATTATAATTGAATCTTGGATACGACGCGCAATGGAAGTTTGGAAAAGCGATGAATCGGTTGAAGAAAAAAAATTAAAGAAAAGGAAAGAAAAAATGGGGGAGATTTTTTTTTGTTATTTATCAATGTATATTTTATTTTAGGCACCCGTACCTATGTATTGTTATATATTGGAAGGTATGCCTCAGGTCCTGCCTACTTCCACAACATCCAGGTTGAGCTGGAGGTCAGAATGTTGAAGGAACGATGAATATTGTGAGTACAATGTGGGAAGGTGCACCACATAATACATGTACATGTACCTACCTATGATGATCAAGTATTAATGTATGCACGTATATCCATGTCTACGGAGTACATATGAATGTACGTTGAATTGGTGCGACACGAACGGGCTGAGTTACCTTGAATACCAAGAATACAAACATGAATGTATATCGTACATTCAATGTTATATCACTTATTGACGTCTACCTCATACATATATCGCATACCTCGTTGTTCAAGTCTCTTAGACTGCATATTACATTGACAGGTACCATTGCTACATATGAGCTACTTTATATTAAAGAATACATGCACTTGTCCTACTAGATTAGATACGTGGCAGTCCACATATATCTATCTACGGTATTAAGTACAGAAAAGAGAATAAAGACATAATAATAATAACTTACCTGCACTTTATCAACTCAAGTCTTAAGATGTGCTAAATCTAGATATGGATACATATATAGAATATGCACTTAATTGTTTATTATAAGTATTTAGGTAGGTTATGAACCAGCTGTATATAATTTCCAGGGTTACACTGTAATTGTTAGGGTTATTTCGATAATAGATTACTATCTTTGGATCAAAGGACTTTATAAGTGGTATGCTTTAGTAATATTAATTTACGTGCAATTACCTACACATTTAGTCTATTCTATATAAACTTCAACTAACTATAACTGCCTCACTTATTGTTAAGTTTAGTTGTCGCAGTTAACTAAATATCCATATTATGTCACAGGTGCATATAGGGGTAGGTACTAGGTCTTAGCTAGATTCAGTTTAGTAACCAGTACGAGATACCCAGGTACTTGGTATCACTTATGCACTTACCCCGAAAGTCGAATCTATAAAATCAATTCATGAAAATAAAAATTACAAAAAACAAATATAAAAAATGATACCTCCTCCTATAAATAATCATGGCACCTTGAGAAGAAGAGTCATACAATAACTTCTATATAATAGACAACCTCCTCATCCCATAAAAATACGAGGTTTAAACCGGTGTTATACGGCATACGCGCCGTTTGCGGTTCATCATGTCTGCTCAGCATGATGGAAACACGATCTTTATGACCGAACAAGAAGCCGAGCGCATTCAGACCACCGTCAAGGCAAGGCTGAAGAGATGTTCTGAACTTGTCGGTCATGGGCGTGAGCCGAGAGATGATCCCCAAGCTACCATCAGGCAGGCAACTGGTGCGTCTCTCATGGCTGATATGGGTGCACCAGATGCTGACCTGGTTCAGACCAAAGGTCGTGGTGGTGCCATCCCGGCTCTTGCTGTAGGGCAGCCATACCCTCCGTGTACCGTCTCCGCCAAACACTTACAGCCTATGAGATTCGCCGATCTCCAAGTAGAGATGCATCATCGTGGCCGCCGTCTCACTGTTAAGCGTGCAAGCCCGGTAGTCATACTTACCGCTAGGTCTTGGGCTATGGTATACGATGAAGGAGGGGAAGAGATAGAGCGTCTAGAGGTGTGCTTGCACAAGTCGAGACACGGCAAAGACGTACTAGATTCGGCGTCCCTTTTCATCATCAAGGAACCTTACTTTACCGTCACAGAGCAGGGTGAGGCTACTATTCGGGTTGACCATCCATCAGACTTGATTGTCTGTCAAGACGGGACCACGGACAGCTTTCTGACCCCGGCCGGTGAGTTAAAAGATCATGGGGACGCGACAGCAGCAGATAAAACCGCGAGGAATCGTAAAGATGAAGGAAATGCCGCCTTGGAAAAGCAGGATCTACCCCTAGCTTATGCGAAGTATACCGAGGGCCTAAAAGTCGCCAGACAAGATGTTGTATCTAAAACTAGCCCCGACTTGACGCGAGATCTTTTTCGGAACCGAGCTCATGTCAACCTCCTTTTGAACCAACTAGATGAAGCGAAGAGCGATGCGAAAGCATCCCTTAGTGGCGGAGAGGATCAGCGATCTAGAGACCTGGACAGCAAGGCTTATTTCCGTGCCGGATGCGCAGCATATAACCTTGGCGAATACCAAGAAGCAAAGGGGTTCTTCGAGGAGCAAAAAAGGCTTGCGCCGGACAACAAAACCGCGACCGCTTATCTACGAAATATCGAGGTGCGTCTCCGCGAGCAAGAGACCGGCACATACAACTTCAAGAAGATCAAGGCCGGTCTATCGAAGTCCCGCCCCCGTGTCGACGCCGCGAGTTTCCTCGGTAACACCAAGGTCGGAGAGAGCCCGGGACGAGGGCGCGGCTTATTCGCCACCCGCGACATACCAGCCGGCGAGATGGTCATGTGCGAGAAATCCTTCTGTGTGGTTTGGGGCCACGAAAGCGAAGCCCTCACGGCCATGACATACGACGTGCGAGACGACAGAATCAGGGTGTCGCCTGTTGGTCTGAGCAAGGCGACGGTACAAAAGCTTCTCAACAACCCTTCCCAGATCGAAAAGGTAATGGGCCTGTACGGCGACTACCAAGGCGACGGCGATACCATATCGAACACCGAAGACGGCCCCGTCGTCGACACTTTCCGCGTCCACGACATCGTGTCGCGCAACGGCTTCGGCCCAGGCGGCCAGTACGGCGAGGAGGGCGCGAGCAACGCGAGCACGGGCGTCTGGGTCCGGGCCGCGTACATGAACCACTCGTGCATCGCCAACGTCAAGAAGGAGTACGTCGGCGACCTGATGGTGCTCCGCGCGGCGCGCGCCGTCGCCGCCGGCGACGAGCTGGTCCACAGCTACGACGAGTCGGGCGACCACGACGCGCGGCGGGCCGCGCTGGCGCACACGTGGGGCTTCGCGTGCGCGTGCGCGCTGTGCGCCGCCGAGGAGGCCGACGACCCCGCCCGCCGCCGCAGGCGCCGGGACCTGGCCGGCGAGGCGGACGCGTTCGTCGCGGCGGAGCCCTGGGCCGGCCCGAAGCGGCTCGCCGTCTCGCGCGCCAGGCGGCTCGCGCGGGACATCGAGGCCACGTACGACGGGGAGGCGTACGAGGGCCTGCCCCGCCTGGCGGCGCAGAGGATCCGGGAGTGGCTCGCTCTGGCGGGCCAGCGGCAGTAGCGTCCCTCGAGCGATACGGATTATAGAGTGGGTTGCTACTCTTTATACAGTGGCGGCGGCGGCGGCTTCTTCGGGTAGGGAGGGAAACTGAGATGCTGTCTCGGGGGCTGGTGGCTACCTTATACATATGCCATATATTGAGATACCGAGAATAGCTAAGGTAGGTAGGTAGATTAGAAGCGGTTCAGACGTCCGTTCCGTTTTATATGATATGATATACTATATCTGCTCCTCGCCCGTCCTGAGAGGTAGTTAGAAGCCAAGGTTCGTCGTATCTTTAGGAGTGATGGTTATCTTGTCAGTAATAACATGATGGGCTCCTATCATTAGGTACCTACTATCGGTTAGGTACCTACTAAGGCATGGAAATGAAACGCGAGAAGGTTTCTAGGTATTTAGAAAGTAACTCGCGTTGCTCTTCCATGTTCAGTCAAGTACGAAGGGAGGGGGGGGTAACCGTCACGATCGGCCTAGTCGAGATACTACTAGCTAGCCACCATTTCCAAATCCGTACTATCGCCCTCACGACTACGACGATGAGTACGGCCTTAGATACCTAGCATACAAATATATCTCTCTACCTAGACTTAGATCGCATAATACTATATACATCCTTGCTCTAGGTATATACCGATATTAAATCCCCCCTTTCTCGAGCATGTCATCCGCCTAGCACACTCCCCCTCCTCCTCCTCCCTCCCCGTGCCGCTGACGAGGAGCACGACGCTGCCGAGCTGCCGCCTCAGATCCTCCTTCTCGACATCGTGCGTGTCTCGACCTCGCCCCAGCGCCTCGTCTGCCAATCGACCTCGATACTGCCAGCCGCGCCGCCTCCTCGACGCCGAACCTCTTCTTTCCATTCCCCCCCCCCTTCATCCCCTTCCTCCCTTCCCTCCTCCCGATGAACCCTCGCTCCACTCGACCAGCAGCCGCACGGCGCCCAGCAGGCCCTTCCCGGCCAGGACCCCGCGCTCGAGCCCGGCGAGCTCCCAGGGGCTGAGCCCCGCGATCCAGCCGTGCACGATCTGCCGCGTGGGCTCCGGGTGCGCGCGCGGCGCGACGATCTCCCCGTCGAGCACCGGCGCGATGCTGACGCCCGGCCACACCCTCGTAGTCAAGAACCCGACGACCTCCTCCGCCGCACGCCTCTGCGTCTCCCTAAGGCTCGGCCCCGCGCCTCCGCCCCCGGCCTCGGCCTCGGCCTCCGGCGCCCAGCAGAGGAGCGAGTCCGTGTCCAGGTACCGCATGAGCATACCCGCGATCTCCATGCGCACGCTCTCGCCGCCGCCGCCGCCGCCGCCGCTCTTCTCGTCGTCGTCGGCGATGTCCAGCGCCCTGCACGCGAGGCTCGTCAGCGGGATCAGGTGCTGCCGCGCGGCCTGTTGCGCCGACACCAGGCCGTCCCACTCGACGGCCAGCGCGGCCGCGAGCAGGGGCTTGCTGAGCGGCACGCGCAGCACGTCCTTCGCCGCGTTCGGCCGGCGCAGCGGCCGCGCGTCCAGGTGCACCTCCCACGCGCCCTCCACCTCGCGCACGTGCACGTCCTTCCAGAAGCGCTTGCGCGGCAGCGCCGCCCCTGCCGTGTCCTGAGATTTCTTCCTCGAGGAAGCGGAGGGGTTTTGTGCTTGTTGTTGTTGTTGTTGTTGTTGTTGTTGTTGCTGGTGCTGTTGGCGCGCGGCTTGCGCTTTCTCTAAGAGCTCTGCTTGCTTTTGACGTCGTTCTAGTCGTGCGCTGGCGCTGTCTACGGCGGGGACGGGGGGTTCGGGCGGAGGACCTGTCCCGTGGATGGGCGAGACGGTCGCTTGGGCGGTGGTGGTAGTGTGGATTTGTCGCGGGCGGGTAACTAGGTGTGTGTTATACTGGGTTTGTGAGCGGAGTGCTCTCTGCATTGGTATCCGTATTGGTGGCTTCATCTTTGATGTGATGTATGCTCTAGTTGTAAGATATCGGTACAGAAGGGAGAAAAAAGTGCAGAAGAAGAAAAAAAAAAAGAGAGTTGAAGTTGAACTTAATCGGAAGAAAGTGTAACGTAATCCGGAGAGCGCCTTAATAATAATAAATTTACGCATATCTTGTTATCGATAAATGCCATATTAAACATTCTCATTATAGCAATTGTAATAGTATTTAGCCAATCATACTCCATAGGTACATGTACGTTCAACGTCACTGTGGCCGATGATGTAATGAGTATTTGATAGTTAACTCGCCTTCATTTATCGAACTCTTTACACAGTAATTATCAAGCAAAATATTCTAATCATTAGTTATAGGTTTTATGTTTACAATTTCACAAATATTAGTATATATGATAAAACAGTACCTCGCTAACAAGCTTAACTCCCCCATGATTTGCTTTTCAGTTGATATAATTTTTATTTACTCCCCCCGTAACCGAGCCCACTGACGCACGACACACAGCAAGAGACCAACAAAGCGGATAAACAGAGCGCTGCTCACGTTCGGAGCTAAGCAATAGGTCGACGCAACAATGAGGCAGGTACCTAGTAGGTAAGTTAAGCAGACAAACGGGATAATATATATACAAGTATATGTTTAGTCTTAGATAGAGTTGCCCCGTGATAATCTTTCGCTTTTTTCTTCTTTTTACCCTCCCCCTTTTCTTCCTCTCTCTTCGCCCACTTAAAAGTCCTTCGTACATACTCCAGGTGTTAATGGTATATTATTGACACCTCGCCAAAGGCCAATCCGAATCCGGTTCCTGGATTAGAAGATGCCATTATAAATAGATTTCCACCCCCTTTCCTGTAAAAAGAAACCTCCAAGCTTAGTCCAGAAAGTAGGGTAAATACATAGGAACGTCGTTACAATAAAGACTGTCAATACGGGGGTCTGGTCAGGTTTCCCATCGTGTTCTGCTTCGACTTGCTGTCAATGCCCTTCAGCATCGCTTGCAGGTCCAGGCTCGCAGCACCTGCGCTTGCAAAATGATCCGAGAGGACGCTATCACCCCCTCGGCTTCTAACATTCCTCTGCGGAGTCTTATTGGCGTAGTCTTGGCTCGAAACTTTGGCGAGCCGTTCGAGGCCGATCTCGGGCGGAGGAGATCTTCCCGCCAACGACGGCGGTAGCGGGGGCACTGGTGGTACCTCCTCGTCTTCATTATCACCTTCTGTAGGATGAGATGTGAGAGGTCCTCCCGAGTCCCCGGACGCTTTTCGCTCACGAGACTTGGACCTCGATCGCGCTGAGACTGCATCATAGGTATCAATACCGTCGGCCTGATTAGGGTTGAACGAAAGTTCTGATGGGGACATATCGTAGCTTGCCATACTTTCACTGCTGTCACCGTCCTCTCGTAGCGTCTGGAACGTTGCCGGCCTGGCTGGTTCTCCAGACAGCACCGACTTTAGTTGATCCACCGAGGCAACGAAGCCCCGGCTAGAAGCGCTCTTCCCCGAGCCGTGGCTTTGTACGCTCGAGTTCCGCAGAGCGGCAATGTGGCTAGCATGCGACGCGGGTCGCAGGTTATTTTGACGAGCATAAGCCGTCTCCGGTCTGCCCGGCGTATGACCGTTAGCCGGGGGCCCGTTGACAGTAAGATGATTTGGTTTAGTCGTAGTTGTTCCGGTCTTAGAGCCGCTGAGAGAAGCGGATTTGCTCTCTGCTTGGAGTGCCAGGACCGCGGCCTCCCGGTTCCACTCTACCATCAATTCTTCCTTAAATTTGCTAGGCAGTTCGTGTTCGTCGCTAGCCGGGAGGATCGCACTCAGAGTTGAGCTTACGATTGCATGCGAGAATGTGCGGCCGGGAGACGTCGTGGGACTGGCGGGTGGGGAGATTGCCCTCTCCTTGTAGTTCGCGCATATGCACTCTACCATGGCGATGCGGTCATCGAACGGTAGTAGCGCTTCTGATTCTAACTCGTGCGTGGGCGCTTTTAGCTGCGACTGAACCGTACCCGGCGTTCCCAACACTTCTAATGCTGGCGCTGGAACTTGCACGTGCTCAATCCAGAAATTCTTGCTTCTCCTCCGAACGATCTCGTTATGAATCGCGCGGCCAACGGGCGACGCTTCGAAATTGAAATACTCGCTCAAGGCCCAGAAATAGCCGTGGCAAAGACATCCGAGGTAAAACTTGGCTGCCGGCGTCTCTGCTTCCAAAATATCCTCCTGAAGTCTGAAAATCACCGGAACACCGTATCTAGCGGCGTTAACTCCGAGTTTGTCGACTAACTTGGTCAACAGGAGATGCAGCAGAGCGATATCCGCTTCATACTCGATAAACTGCAAAGCGTTGTCGTAGACGGCAAGATGGAGGAGTTTGAGAAAGTGTGACCGCACAATTCGGACAGGTTTCTCCCTAGTCGAAGCACTCGAGACTGCTCGACGAGCCATGACTGCCGGCGGATTCTCTTTATTAGCCCCTCGCGACGGCTTCTGGGCCATATCATCACGCGCCTCTAAATCAGACAGAGAGGTCTCTCGGTCAAGCCATGTAGTTAGGGCGTCGACGTAGGCCTTGCGGACCTGTCCATCCGGATCACGCAGAAGCCAATGCGTGCCCTCCCACACCTGAATGGGAACCCTATTTCTTGTCAGATTGACGTTGCCGCTGATCTTCGTCTTTGGATTAGCTACAAGAAGAATAGACTTGACAGCTCGAAGAGCGGTGGTTTTGGCCAAGTCTAACGCAAAAAATCCGTCCAGCTGAGACTGATCATCCGATATATTCCCTATAGAGGCTTCAGGTAAAGTATCGGTCTTTTCGGGTGCTGGCGATGAGTTTATCGTACTCGGGTGAGGTTTGAGCCTCAGAAGAATAGCAGAAATCATGTCGGAGATTTGGTCCGCATAGTAGACGTGAGTAGCTAGGTGACCGATAGACTGCTGAATCCGGGTCAGGAGCTCCCTATGAGACGCCGGTATGTGCTGAGATAGATCAACGACCGAAGGAGTTTTTTCGTCTCCTGATGCTGTCACAGAGCCGCCACTTCCCCTTGAACTCCCCGAGTACTTCAAAACGCGCTTCATATGCTGTATTAATCCCAAAAGAACATCCATAACGCTCAATCCGATCAAGTTAATGTCAGAACTCAATAACGACCCGATAACAGCAGTAAGCACGATTTGTTCGCTCACGTTCTCGTCCGTAGGTGGCGCCCGTAGCAGAGCATCCGTAGTGGTGATCATGATGACATAGCGGTCTTGTACCGGAGCCCATCGTGTAGCAAGTTCGAAGATCTTGATTGCCCAGCCGTGGTCACGTCCCGTCTTGTCTTGAGTTTGCATCATCACCATTTCCTTTTCTTGGGCCCTTTCCTTGATAAACCGTAGCAACGCCGTCGTTGCCCCGTTTATCTGCGCCCTGTTGGGTATAACGAAGATCTGTTTCAAGCACTGCATAGCCACTACACCGATATCTTCTTCAGCGAGCTTGTCAATGTCGACCGATGTACCTGAGATCGCTATAGGATTCGCATCGCCTGCGGTATCTGCAGTTTTTATCGTAGATACGCTGGTTCTGCGTCTCAACAAAGCATTTGAATCAACCTTCTCTTCTACCTGAACACGTTGTAGCAAGACGTTAAGAACCTCTTCGTCATCGGTCCATAGATTCTCGAGAATCATAGGCACTATAACATCGAGTTGGCGCCCAGCAATAGATGAGAGCGCGTCGGACTCGGCGACGCTTTTGATGGCTTCCAGGCCCGCATTTCTCCATCTCAAGGCGACAGGCTTGCTGGGAGTGACACCGTCGGCGTGTTTCTTCGTAGAGGCGAACGTAGCATAAGCACGGACGACGTGCTCGTATTGGTGAAGGTAAGCTTGGTCGGCAAAAAGCGAAGAAACGTCATGATGTTCGCAAAAGATCCGAAAGGTAGGCAGCGATGCCTCAACCATAGTGATATCATTAGACCGGAGAACGAGGTCGAGAATCTTGAGGACATTTTGTGCGAAAAGGGGTAGATCTTTCGGTGCTTTCTCGATCAGAGCAGCTAATATCTGCAAAGTGACTTGAACATTTCTAGATAAACAGTGGTCAGCCCTCAAGTCAATTTATAGAGCGAATATTATTCGTATTATCCCGTAGCAGAAATAGTAGACATACCCAATCCGGATCCTCCAGACATCGCTAGCAGTCTTCTTCTCCAAAAATTGGCCAACCTTTTGAATTTTAGATCGTCGCGAGGTAGCATAGAATAGAAGATAACTCAGTTCACTCGAATTCGGCTTGACATCGACGGCACCTTTCGCGGTGTGAGGATAACATTTGAGAACCAAGACTTGATGTTTCGGACGACATTTCTGCTGTATGGCATTCATCACGCACGAAGATGCGCAGATAGCCTGGCTACCTATTTAAGGGGGAAGGGGGACGAGGATAAGATGCCGGGCGCCGAATAGATGGGAAAGATGAAAGGTGAAAGAAAAAGAGAGAATAAATTTTAGCTTGTCATGGGAAAGGGAATGGTGTAGGCGTAGTGTATTGTAATTTGATTAGCAATTTGTGTATGGTATATACCTATTCGCAGCATGTATGAAGTATTATTGGCGTTTACTTGACCAAGTTTAAGTTGAAGATGTCAAATTGTCAAATTGTGAAGATGTCAAGTTGTCAAGTTGAAGTTGTTAGGACTCAAGAATGTCAGAAGGTGGCTTCGTGTCGTTTCTCGGCCAAAGGAAAGAAATTACCGTAGTAATAATAATAATGTGATAATGTAATAAATTTTGGGCCAGGACTCAGCCTAGTGAAATTACAACGTAACTACCTATACCCGACGTAAGCCTTGTATACCTTGTACTGTACCTTGTACTATAATATGTATTGCTACGTGCCTCTGTACGCGTACCCGTTTGGGTGGGTCTAGGACCTACAAGTACCAGACACTTTTCTTCATTGTAATTTAAAGGCTTAAAAAGGTCCAACCGCAGCAGTGAATTTTATTGAATCAACCTGGAAAAAACCCTATAGTTACCTGGAAGTACTCAATATATACATAGTATTTTCTAGGTATAACTACTACCTACCTAGGTAGTATATCTAGAAGAGAAGAGGAAATAATAGAAAAAAAAAGAAAAAAAAAGAGAGAAAGGAATGTGATCGAGGAAATACCTCCAAATGCATGCAAACATGGTACACCTCTATATAGGTACCAAGTACATAAGAAAAAGTCTAGACGTCTTCTTGCCGTTTCGTCATCCAAGCCAATTAGAGCCTATTACCAGTTTACAGGCTACGTCATCAGGTACTACAGTACCTATACGTGTATAAGAGCATCTTGCGAAATGGGCGACGATTTTATCGTGTATAATAAGAAATTTTGCCGATAGGATTCCTTAACGATTATAGATCTGCTGACGAAGTCATAGGAGCCGGTATCGCGAAACACAATATAATATCTGCCGCTACTAAGCTTCGATGTTCTTTAACAACGCTACATGATACAGGTAAATACCTACCTCCTACCAACTACCTCACTTATAAAGTCTAGAAGAACGCCTCAACAAAGATACTAGTAAAATGCACTCGGAGGAGCCGTGGTTGTACCTCGGATCTCCGAGTAAAGAGGTATAGATTCTCATTGCATACCTCTCCATCTTACTACCTACCTAAGGTAGTCAACACTTACACAACATATCTCCAAGTTGTATCGCGTGTCATTTCTCCCCGAATTCAGGCACCATGTGAATGCGGGAACCACTCTTCTTTAAATAGTTATTCAGGCAATGCAGTGATCGTCTATAACATACCTACTCCGTACCTACCTACTCACCCTAAGGATTCAGTCGAGTATAAGAAAGCGGATAGCCTCCACTTACATACTTGGTACCATATCTGCATTGCCACCCAACCACGAATAACCAATCAAGAATGCGTTGCCATACCTTGGTATGCCTTGGTGTATACACTGCCTATCTAGTACAGGCTAGGTAGCTTCAGCTGTCATTCCATACTCTTGTTCGGATCTATCCTCGAATGCCAAGATTAAAGGGACATACCTATCCAATCTGCAGTTATAACTTATGGTAGGGTTACACTGACTAGCTACAGCTGATGAGGGGTCTCTTCGGTGTTCAGGTATGACTACCTTTTTTTTTTTAGGTATTTAAGCAGAGACGATGCCCAGGTGACTAATTGTATTAAATTATGTATGTTTCTTTCATGCTACCACATCAGTATAAATAGGAAGTCAGTTCTCGCAACAGTTGCAGATTTCAGAAGATCATGATGGAGATGCACTTCAAGCAGGGTATATCTACCATCAGTTATATTTCAAAAGAAGTTTTCCAAATGGTCATGCGTTCAACAATACCTAGGGAGGCGTGCCCAGATGCTTCTCCATCTTATTATTCCTTTATTAAGCTTTGCGCATTAAGCCCGAGGTCGGTATTAATGATGTTATTATCACGGAATGTTTGTGTATATCTATCAGTAACTCTTATATTTGGTTAATATATGAATGGTACATCGTACATAATATAAGTCCTTAAAATTAACCTGGGCACAAGAAATCGCCCTTGCTTTCTAAATTCTTGAATATTTTACGTGCATATACGTACAAACATGATTATAATAATATTTATATAGGTTCCTTTCAATATAGGTATACCTAACATACCTCTAGGTGCTATCAATGTTTTCCAATGTACGTCGAAGCAACCAACTTAACATATATTCACTTTGATAGACGCATACCTGCATATATCCTTAAATTCACATATCAGATGAACTAAGAACATACGAGATCAAGCGCCTATCCTAACATTCATTAGGTAAGATAAGGAAACGTCCACGTCTGGTTGTACCTGCTGTCTTGAGGCAAGCTTCGGACCTGGCAGCCCTGGGCCAGAAACAATCAAGCTCCCGTCCGCCTATATTACTTGCATGACAGGGTCTTCCTTGTACAGATTACCGGAACCTTTCACATAGATGGTACATACCGGTATCTTTATTAATGATTTATACACCTAACATACTACCTGTAAATAATACATGTATATTGAATTATTAGTCCTTAGGTAACTTAATTTGAAATAGTATTTGCTTTTGACCATTGACGTAACTGATGAGTGCTTCTTAATTCGTACAAAATAATCTGTAGTTCCTGCTACTCGGTATACATTTACATAGCACAAGGTACAGTAAGAAACACTACATAAACACTACATAAACACTGCATCGAGTACCTATCAAAAGCTGATAAAGCTAAATAGGAGACCGAGCCTAAAATTGGCCGATAAGCCGGGAACTCGCAAGTGTCGCTAGCAACTAATCAGTCTAATCTCTTTATTCACCTTCCTTATCAACAAGAACAACTTTGAATACCTACTTCGGCATTCATTCAGGGACATTTTGGTCATGGTCTAATCTCTGATCAGTTTCAAGCTTATCATATTAATAGCGAATAAACGAATAAACGTTCTAGTTTCGGGGATTTAGCTTAGTATAGGCTTGTTTTAGTTCAAAATCTGGCGCCATTTCTCGCTTCTGTACCCCACGAGCCATTGACTGGAAGCTACGGCCTACAAGATGCAAGTCCATCTATAATGTAATCTAATGTACATACAATGATACATGCATTTACGCATGCGAGAGATAACTTAGACCAGATACACACATACATTATGTAGGTATGTCTTCTTACATTTTACGTACTCTGTACATTTTATCTCAAAGTACTTACATAATTGCATGTAAACGGGAAAGAGATATCTACAGATTAGGAACCTAACCTTTAAGGTTATCATTATCTTTCGTTGTACGGAGTACATACTTGTTTCTTATTATTATAAACATGGCTTGCATCCGACGTTACGCAACGTCGCCCTTTTCTTTTCTTTTCTTTTTTTTTCAGCTCTGGTCAAGGTAATACCAGTAAGGTATTACTGATAAAGTAACATATCTTGTCTATTTCTTCTAAGATTTCTCGTCTTCGATTGTTAATCATCCACCTGGATTATATTGAGAGGATACAAATACACTGGAAATCTGTGATCAACATACCCGTGACCACGGCTCATCTTACTCGTCTTCACTAAACACAAGTTCAGTCCAAGAGAGAACCATCGTTTCGCCAATATACGAATACTTTTAATTACCTGTCTAGTAGGTCTCGGATACGCGATGGCAGCTGATAAAGGACAGCGGCAGGAGTCGCATCCTCCTGCCGTGACGACTGTGTTTACCGAGGGCGATATGCCCGATCATATCGCAGAAATGTCCGACGACGAAGCAGCGCTCGCTGCCCTTGGTTATAAACAAGAGTTCAAACGTGAATTCTCGGCCTGGACGACCTTTGCCGTAAGCTTCGCCGTCATGGGACTGCTGCCCAGTATTGCGACCACAATGTGGTACGGACTCGGTTACGGTAAGCATAATCATGGTCACAAAAAAAGACGTATAAGCCATATAGGTTATATAATTCTGACAACATTATACAGCTGGACCGGCGGCGAATACCTGGGGCTGGCTATTGTCTGTCGTCTTCATCCTATGTGTAAGCGATCAACTGAGTCTATCATATGCTATATTCGTTTATGCTTATCCTCATCTTTTATATAGGTTGCTGCTTCGATGGCCGAATTAGCAAGCAGTATGCCAACTTCCGGTGGTCTCTATTATGCGGCAGCAGTGCTGGCCGGTCCCAAGTATGGCCCTCTCGCGGCTTGGATAACCGGCTGGAGCAATTGGTTCGTCCAGGTTACCGGAGCTCCTAGTGTTGATTATGGATGTGGTGAGTTATCAAACATGTGCTGCGTATCTGGGTCCTATGAACTATTCTCTAACCTACCCCCAAGCCGCCATGATCCTCGCTGCGGCTTCGATAGTGAACCCTAACTACGTGCCGACGAACTACCAGACCTTTCTCTTGACTGTTCTCATCATGTTAACACATGCCTGCATCAGCAGCATGCCAACACTATGGATCGCGAATTTTAATTCCGTGGGGACAACTATCAACTTCCTCTGCCTACTGATCACCATCATAATCATCCCCTCTGCTGCTATGAGCGTTCCAAAGTTCAATTCGAACGAATTCGCCTGGGGAATCCAAAATGGTACTGACTGGCCAGACGGCGTCGCCGTACTTATGTCGTTCCTTTCCATCATCTGGACCATGTCCGGGTATGACGCCAGCTTCCACCTTTCCGAGGAGTGTTCCAATGCCTCCGTCGCCACACCGAGGTCCATCATCATGACCGCGGGATCAGGTTCCGTGCTCGGGTTTGTGCTAAACACTCTCATCGCATATACGGTCAAGGATGTCCCGGCAATCATTGGTAGTGATCTGGTAAGAGCTGCTAATAAATCTTTATATAGATGACTATGTGATTATATTGCTTACATTATATTTCCCAGAACCAACCGTTTGCTGCGTACTTAGTTCAAGTTCTACCACAAAACGTGGCCTTGGCTGTCCTCGCAATGACGATCGTATGCTCGTATTCGATGGGCCAAGGGTGTATGGTGGCCGCGTCGCGAGTGTGCTTCGCGTACGCACGAGACGACTGCTTCGGGATAATAAGCCGGCCGTTGAAACGAGTGAACCGATATACGCTCACACCAGTGAATGCGGTGTGGTTCAATACAACGATCGGAATCCTGCTGATGCTGCTGATCTTCGGTGGCGCCGCCATCGATGCCATCTTCAGCATCGGTGCCATCGGCGCCTACGTTGCTTTCACGACGCCCATCTTCCTCAAGATCGTCTTCGTCGGCAACCGCTTCCGCCGCGGCCCTTGGCACCTCGGCGCCTTCAGCCTACCCTCCGGCATCGCTGCATGTTGCTTCGTCCTCGTCATGTTGCCTATCTTATGTTTCCCTAGCGTGCGCGGCAGCAATCTAACACCTAACGAGATGAATTGGACTTCGCTTGTATATGTGAGTTTCGCCATTTCCCTACATCACTAGAACGATGCGTGAAATGAGTGCATGGGAAAGAGAGTAGGCGAGAAAATGACGAAGTACTAATTCTCATTTACGTAGGGGGCACCTATGTTATTTGTTCTTCTATGGTTCTTCATCGATGCCCACAAGTGGTTCAAGGGACCCAAAATCAACATCGAGGTATGTCCTAAACTTTCCCCCTTGCTCTTCAACATCATCTCCCCATACACATGCAATGCATATCATTATCAGCAAATAATCTAACGATGGAATCTCCACTAGCATCATATGCTCCATCAAGATCTGCCCCGTATGGAAGGTGTGGAGACATCCAGTGGCAGGGACTCGGATGTGGAACGAGGTTCGATGACTAAGGTGCCATCGGCCTAGTTTGCAGACGTAGTTTTACGAAATAACGACGCTTTTATGGTACAAACTGCGTTAAGAGACGTTACGAGGAATGAGTGAGAAGTAAATAGATAGGTTGTAGATATGCTACAGATCCATGTGAATTATCGAGTCCCTTGAGGGTTTTGTCCCCAAGTGTTAAAAAAGGGGGGCGGGTAGTGTTCTGCATTTGTACTCATAACGCGTTCTCAGATCACATGTGTTACTTGGTACGCCGAGAGCTGATATTTCACCCTCTTGCGTTTCGATGCTGCGCGATGAAATGGACGTGTATTGTGGCTTGTAATGTTTTCTGTACGCATAATTCGAGCAACTTAATCCGGGCTATCCGCTTTCTAACTCCGATTTCATGTTCGATGGATGTGATACCTATCATCCCTCCCCGTCAGATACTAGACTATATCTCCTTAAAGTCTGCACCCGTAGAACTCGTCCGTACCTCCTAGTATATACTAATCCCACACGCACGAATATTCTACTAAAAGAAGATAAACAAAATACCCCCTTCCTCGTCGTGGCCCTAGCTCTCTCCCACATCGCCCCTAGACGTCTAGGCTCTGGCGCTAATAGATAGATACTGGTATTTTTCGTACCATGTACCTACAGATATCGACGAGTACCTACGTAGGAGGATTAGGTACAGGTAAAGACGCTTCTCCGAAAGGGAGTTAGTTCCGCTGGCGGTAATCAAGTTGAACCGTAGGTAGGTAGGTAGGTAGGTGCCTTATCGCCCTTTAGATCGTCCGTGACTTGGATAAGTGAGCTCATGCTCGCTTGCGTATACCGAAAAGGGGGTCGGCACGGCGTTAGTCTGGAGAGAGGTTCGTAGGGGGGGCTAGAGAGGTAGGGTAGGTAGGTAGGTAGCGCGCGTTATCGTCTCCCCCTCCTCCTCCTCGGCTCTTGTGGGCGTTTTAGTAGGTAAAGGGGGTGTCTTTTCCTTATGGAGGGAGTAAGATAGGTAGGTAGGTATCTCTGAGCGTCCCTTTCCTTTACTAGGTACCTACCTACCTACCTTTACGGAGGGACAATTCTCTAGAGGCTTCCGGGTATAAGGGTACCTAAGATACGAGGAAACGCAAAAGCGGACAGGGAAATATAAGTTAAATAGGCGTTTGCGCTTTTGCAGTTATATTCATGTCGTATCGTATTATCTGGCTGTCATCTTCAACCCAGCCCCTTACTCTCCGTGAAAGAGGCTACTGGCTGGGCCCACGGATTGGTCGATACAGCGTCGTGGATTTTTCCGAAGTTGCGATCATCATCTATATCCAAACCTCTGTTCAATTTCTATATCGTGATGCGAAACGTGGCAATGGAAATACTGCGCTGTATCTACCAACCGCCTACCAAAGAACCTTTGTATAATTACCCCCGTAGATATAGATATACATACCTTCACTATGAATATTAGGTACGCATTTACTTCCCCGTCTCCCGGCTAAGCAATTAAGAGCGCGTGCAGTATATGCCAGACCTTAGAATTAATCAAGTTATCCTAGCACTACAGCCATTCGATTCCAAGTTCATGACCAAACCCTGTCCTATCTTCCATGTTCTAGTCGGAGTTTTGGCCCAGGGGGTACGTAGGGTAGGTGAATAGCTGATACCGCCCTTCATAACCAGCAGTCATGTCTCGTCTTCGGATATGCCGCTCCCGATATTACCTATCTAGCAAAGCGCTGGGCCGTCCTAATATAGGACTTAGGGGCATCAGACCCAGCTCGCCAAGCGCAAGTCAAGCGCCCCCGAGCAGCCCCGCGACGTCGTCGACGCGCGTGCAGCCCCCGAGGAAGCGTCGCGCGGCCTCCCTGTCGCGGCCGTCGTCGCCCTGCACGACCATCCTGACGACGTCGCCGTCGTCGCTCACGACGAGGCGGCCCGACCGCCCGTCCGCCCACTCGACGCGGATCTGCTTCGCCTGGGCGTCGGCGGCGCTGACGTCGGTGATGGGCACGCCCGCGTCCCGAGCTTTGGCCTTGCCCTTCTTGCCCTCCAGGCCCGCGGCGCTCCTCAGGTCCCCGATGACGGCGGCCCGGTTGTGGTAGCGGACGAGCTCCCGCCGCAGCGTCCGCGCGAAGCGGGACAGGTCCTGCCTCCTCGGCACGTCCTCCTCGGCGTCGTCGTTGTTCCCGCCAGCGGCCCTGGCTGCAGGCGGAGGCGGGGGTAAGTATCGCGCCGCGAGGCCGGAGAGCGGGATGCACTGGGGCACGGTGTGTCGGTGGACGCGTACGTGGCGGGAGCTAGGGTAGGGCCGGTTCAGCATGACGTAGTAGGGGCGGAGGAAGCGGGACTTGGACATGACCTCGAACCGGAGCCCGAGGACGTTGCCGCCGTCGACGGCGTGGGGGTCTGGGTCGCGGATCTTGAAGGCTGTCACGCCGGCGCATGCTCGGTAGAGGCATTGCTGCCTGTGGGCGTCGTGCTCCTCGGCTCTCGCCAGGAGCTCGTCTATCCTGGACTTGTCGTCGGGTTGTTTACGGCCCGCGTTCCTCGTCGCCGCCTCGGCTCGCAGTAGCTGACGCGTCGAGTCGGATGTTATTAGAGTCGCCGTCTGTAGCTTGAGTTCTTGTTTCAAGGATTCCACTGGGAAGGGAGGAGGGTTAGGTGTTAATGCAGGTTGACGAGGAGACGGATCTGGGGGGGGGGGGTGGTGCGGGATGTTTACCTTGAGCTTGTAGATCTTCAATCTCGTTGTCTAAGTTTTCCTCGGCGGATAATTCCAGAGACATGGCCTCACTGGTCGCCATGATTAAGGTGAGGGTACATATGTAGGTGTAGGTTTATATACCTCCTTCAACATATGTGGTTATGAGAGCGATTCCATGGCGACGCGACAACGCGTGTAAAGGATGAAAAAGATGTACAAAGTACGAAGCAAATGATGAACGCATGGTACATATGGATGTACATTAGGTATTATTATCGATAGTCAATAGCGGAGAAATCTAGATCTGCACTACATGGTACATAGTATGTGGGGCACTACCGCATTGTGGTTTCAACTTCAGCTGTTACATAATTATGGTAAAAGATGTTTCTCATTACATCTCCACCAATTAAATTAAATTAAACATGGTTTATTTATTTTCCGATAGTGTGTATACGATCTATAATACAATTTCTCTATGCTACTTTGATAGAAAACCTCGTAAAAGCCTCAGTTATAAGGTAATTATAATTAGTATAATGTATTGTGCCGCGCCAACGGTGTGGCCTCCAGTATAATAAATAAGTCAGACATCATTTACAATTTATACACAGTCAAAAAATGCAGAAAATGTTGTACGTAACTAGAACTCAATATGTACATGTGCATGCAGGGACACGCTAGTGTATGAGGTACCTTAGCTAAGAGGGATCTATTTTTACCAATACCTACCACCCGGTACCTACACTATGGCCATGTTCGTCGCTACTTTAATTTCTGCTACTTCTCTTTCTTTTTTTTTTCCTTCTGCACGCCCCGAGACGGCAGTAGCAGTCATTATTCAGCCACGATGGATCGAAGACGTGCCTTCCTTTTTCTATGATATAAGGAGTATCAAAAGATGTCCAACATCTAATGTCATGAATCATTCGTTAACTACATAACATAAAAAGAATACATATTATTTTAGGGTCCACTTTGCCCCGTTCAAGCGCGATCTTCAAAAGGCCACGGTTGCTATTTACATTTATATTAACATTTACATCCTGCATCTTGCATTTTACATTTACATTTTGCATTTACATTTTGTAGTTCTACACTTTTTATTCACTTATACCTTTTTTTCTTGTTCCTTCCTTTTTATTATATTGACACATTCATCTACAAGAAAAGCTTCAAATTATATGATTAATATACTTGTGAGAATTCAGTGACACGAACGTCCTCTATATCTCTTCTCTCCCTTTTTCCCTCTCTCGACACTTGACGACAACAGAAAATAAAAATAAAAATAACCGCCGCCAAAGCTCGAATGGGTGTCGAAACGCGACGGTCGAAATCCCTAAAAGGAGACAAACTGTCAGTCTCGACAACTGGCCGTGCAAATGGTCACTCGAACGGCAATATGAATAATAATATCGAATTACGGCGGAAACCCGCTGCGTCGCAAGAGTCTGATCAAGTCACGGCAAATCTCATGGCTCGAGAGTCCTTCTCCCTCGATGACGATGTTGCGAAGACACCAACTGTGAATAATCATGGATTCTGGGAACTCCCTTTACAAGATCAGAGGAATTTCATGCTGTTGGTCTTGTTATACTTCTTACAGGGCGTGCCCATGGGACTTGCTGGTGGATCGGTGCCGTTCCTGCTCAAGGAACACCTCTCTTTTGGGGAGATTGGGATATTTAGCTTGGCCTCATATCCATATTCTTTAAAACTATTCTGGAGTCCTATAGTGGATGCGGTCTGGAGTCCTAGATTAGGAAGGCGGAAGAGTTGGATTCTTCCGATCCAGCTCATATCCGGCTTCAGCATGTTATATATGGGGTCAATGATGGAGAATTTAATGGCCACAACGGGTAAAACAGGCGGTCCCAGCGTTTGGGCCTTCACCGGATGGTGGTTCTTCCTCGTCTTGATGTGCGCCACCCAGGACATCGCCGTCGACGGTTGGGCTCTCACCCTGCTCACCCCTGGAAATGTCTCCTATGCTTCAACGGCGCAGACGGTAGGCTTAACGGCCGGCCATTTCCTATCTTATACCGTATTCTTGGCCTTCAATTCCAGCGATTTCGCCAATCGTTACTTTCGTTCCACGCCCTCGGACGAGGGTCTCCTGAGTCTGGGGGGTTACTTGACGTTCTGGGGTTGGGCTTACATTGCCATCACCATCGGTCTTGCGCTTCTTAAAAAAGAGGAGAGGACGAAGAACGAGGACGGTATCTGGGATGTTTACAAGATCATGTGGGATGTTCTCAAGTTGCGCAATATTCAGACTATCATCATCGTCCATCTCATCTGCAAGATCGGATTCCAGGCTAACGACGGGGTCACGAACCTCAAATTGTTAGAAAAGGGCTTTGGCAAAGAAAATCTGGCGCTGACGGTGCTTGTCGACTTTCCCTTCGAAATCTCTCTAGGTTACTATGCCGGCAAGTGGTCTCAGGAATATACGCCCATGCGTCTTTGGTGCTGGGGTTTCATTGGTCGTCTGGCCGCCGCTATTTTCGCTCAAGTTACCGTCGCCATCTTCCCTGCCGGCGGTGTCGAGCCTTGGTACTTTTTTCTCGTCATTGCTGAACATCTGTTTTCCACTTTTACTTCAACCATCATGTTCGTGGCAGTCTCCGCGTTCCACGCCCGAGTCGCCGACCCGGTCATCGGTGGGACTTATATGACATTACTCGCGACGTAAGTTTGATGCGATATGCAACAGCAACGACTGCACCTAGCTAACAATGATGATAGGGTTTCTAACCTTGGCGGTACGTTTCCCAAGTATTTCGTCTTGCGCTTAGTAGACGCCTTTACACAGGCCACATGTCATCCTTCTTCGGAAAAGCTCGACAGCTCGATGTTGAAGGGACCTCTCGTGACGGAGAGTTTTTCCTGCGCCCTCCAAGCCGAGAAGGAAAGGTGCGAACACGGCGGCGGCACGTGCGAGATCCTTCACGACGGATTTTACGTTGTGAACGTCCTCTGCGTCGTCGTGGGAGTAGTAACCTTCCTCATGTATATCAGAAAGAAGGTTATGATATTACAAGGCCTGCCATTAAGGGCCTGGAGGCTGGCAGGAAATAACAAGTGATAAAAGACAGTATGGTATATATACAGTATATGTATGATATAGATGGAAGATCAAAATGCGAGCAACATGCTTTGATAACCTTTGGTTTTTTAATTTGGCCTTGGGCGTAGACGAGCTATTTGAATTCCTCCAAATAGGCAGGCATCTTGGTTTCATTGGTTATTCAGGCCAATGTCGTGATAGTTCTGAGAAGTGACGCCATCGAAGTACAGGACCCTTAACAGGTGGAAGTTCTATGAATAGGTAGGGATATTCCTCAAATCGGTTGCAAAGTAGTCTTTGATTGGCTCTTCGGGTGAGTTACCCTGATTGACTATGTCTACTAGTCTACCTTCACCATCGACCGCGATGATGGAAGACATGAACATCCTTATTACATCAGTTGCTACACATCTTAAAAAGTAAGAAGCAGGAGGTAGGCATTGCCCCCATCCACAGACCTAAGTGTAGATGCTACGCTGTTCAGAGACATGACAGCTCCTTAAGTCGCTTTGTCGTCTTGAGACCTCTTTGTCTACGCCCTTGGTACTTACCTTGCTGATAATGCCAACATCTTTAGACTGTAAGCCTCTCCTAAGGAGATAATGGGGTTGTATAGGGACGGCCTACAAGGACAATACGATGCCGGCACGCGTTTAAATACCTACCTAATAGACCCCTATTTCTAAATATGTGAGCTCTCCTATCGAAATCGAAAGCGAAAAGTTTTTGCTCTTTCTTTTTTTTGGGAGAGAAATCACTGGTACTTAGCTTAGCTTACTCCTGTTACCGCGAGAGAGAAAGAAAGGGTATATCTGTTACTTATCCCTCCCCCCCCGGAAAGCAACGATGAGCGAGTCAGACGGACTGATGAGCGCCACGTGCAAGAACTGCGGGCGGGCCATCGGGGCGCAGTTCAACGAGAGCTCGGACGTGATCCTGACGTACCTGATGAACCGGTCGAACGGGAACATCGAGTGCGTGGACTGCCAGCTGAGCACGGACGAGGGCGCGTCGCGGGTGGTGAACGCGGCGCGGTTCAGCATCCCGGGGTGCACGCCCAAGGCGCTGATCCGGGAGCTGCTCGCGATGCTGCACGCGGCGGGGCGGCTGGGGACGTGCGCGGGCGGGCTGACGCCGCTGTGGGACTCGCTCGTGGAGATGGTGTACGTGAACCGCGAGCTGCTGTACCTGCCCGACATCGCGGACCAGGTCGGGGCGCTGGCGGGCCGCGCGTGCCGCGTGCAGTTCCTGCGCTTCCTCGCCGTCCGCGCCTACGACATCCGCACCGCCGAGCTCGACGCCGCCGCCGGCACCGACGACCCCGAGACCGACGACCCGGCCCGGCGCCGCGGCGCCCTCGAGCGCTCCGTCGAGAAGAAGGTCGCCGCCCAGCTCGCCCGCGTCAGGCGCGCCATCGACGTCCTCCGGCTCTACATCCTCCTCGACATGCGCCTGCACGCCGCGCGCTTCGAGGCCGTCATGGTGCTCCTCGGGCCCTTGGCCGCCGGTATCCCGCACCGTTCGTCTAGCAGTGACGATGACGACGACGATGATGATGACGACGATGACGACGACGACGACGATGATGATGATGATGATGGCCATGACGAATAATAATACCGTATAAAAGAACTCCTTATTTTACGTCCCTACGGAAGATGGCTAAAAGTTCAGGTACTGATTCTTTCGATTTATCCGTTTTATATTAATGATGAAGAATAGATAAACGAGATCGAGGTAATGGAAAGTGTATGCATGCTGAAGGACTCGGGATTATTCTTGTAAATACCTACCTAACCTACTCCTGTCATACCGAACCGCAAGTTGATGTTGTTGAATGTAATACCTGTTTTCCATACTGGGGCTAAAATAGAGTAGAAGTTGTGCCCAAGAGAAGCTCGACATTATCCAGTAAGCGACAAGAACTAACCTAGCCCGACAACGATGCGTTTATAGGGATTAGACTTAAACCTGTACCATAAAACTTCACGAGATCGAGGAAGCATAGCACTACCAGCTAGTAAATCATCTACTTGATACCGTAGTATATTACACGTCGACTCAACATCTACGTACGTAGCTTTTTACGTATGGCCATCATATACCAAGAAAAGAAAAGTAAAAGGGGGTAAAAATGACCCATGTTCAACCAAAGACATCAGTACGATTGTAAAACGCCGTCCATGATATAACGACAGAAGAGGGGGGCCAAAAAAAAAGAGAAAAGAAAAAGAAACCATCCATCACGCGCCCCTTAGCTTCGACTCGTTCCTCTCCGCCGCCGACCCGATGTGTCTCGAGTGTAGCGCCTCGACGGCGGGTATGATGAGGCTCTCGATCTCCACCTCGGGCTCGCCCTCCGGCAGCGTGGTCGGGTCCAGGGGCTCGTTCTCGCGGGCACCGAGCTCCTCGGCGGCGGCGGCGGCGGTGGCGGCGTCGGCGGACGTCCTCTTGCGCCGGCTGATCGGGACGCGGATCCACTCGTCCGCGCGGCCGGGCGCGACGAAGACGACCTCCCACTTGCGCGTCGACAGCAGGTTGCCGATGACGAGGTGGTGCTGGTACCGCTCGAGCGAGTACTTGGCCTTGTGCACGAGGATGGACGGGTCCGTCTCGAGCTTGAAGGAGACGATCATGCCCTCGGGCGCCCAGCCGTCGACCAGGTTCTTGAGGAACTTGGGCACGGGGTCGAGGTCGACGATGAGGCGCTTGCTCCGGGGCACGGCGGGCGAGGAGTCGAAGTTGTCGAAGGCCTCCTCGTCCTGCTGCGACGAGCCCCGGGGCTCCTTCGTCAGGGTCGTCGGCCCTTGCTTCTTCAGCATGTCCGTCGCGTCCGTGCTCTGGATCTTGTGCTCCGACATGCGCTCGGCCGGCACGAAGAAATCGCTGACGGCGGCGGCGAGGTACAGCAGGCCGTTGGGTCCCAAGGGCCGCATCAGCTGCGCCACACCACGGAGCTCGTGCAGGTAGTCGGTGATGGTGACGAACGGCAGCATCAGCAGGAGGTTCTGTCGTTTGGCAGCATTGTACTTGCGCAGCACACGCAGCATCTTATCCTGGTGTGCCGGGTTCGCCACGACGCTGCCGTCCGGGTTCTCGTGCAGAAAGTCTAGGAAGCAGTCGGTAGAATGACTGTAGTGCCGGCTGTACGGCAGGAGGCTGAATTGCCTGTGTAAGAAGATGACGGCGTATCCAGATTCGAGGAAATACTCGGCAGACGTAGCACCTCGGGTGCCGGCGCTAAAGTTATCAATAAAGCGCACCGTTTGCTTTTCCAGCGGCACGGTAGTCCCGCCTGAGGTGACGAGGACGACGCGCCTGTTTGCTGCCGCATGTTGGGTTATGAAGGACTTGGCGGCGGCGATATGCTGCGGAAGTGACTTGGGAGGCGGGTTAGAGCTGAAGTAGGCATTTTCAACCACTTGGTGTGAGGAAGTAGATGTAGCGGTAGTATTGCTCGACATGGTGTCTCGGCTTATGGTAGAAGATATAGACGGAGATCTAGATTTAGAAGAAAAACGAGCTTCTGTAAGATTAAATGTGAGGCTCAGAGCAGGTGATGAGTCTGATCTGATTTCTTCTTTGTCCTGACGATCTGAGCTCAATATCTGTGACGCCATCGTGTTAGCAAGCGTCGAGAGGTTTATAGAATAATAAGCCAATAGAAGGATGTGTCTTCCTCGTGGCTATGTAAGTCTGTCTATATATGGAGGATTGTATGTATAGACAGATTAGATACGTAAGATCTAAGTACCTCTTATGAGAAGTAGAATGAGATCTTAATAGTGAGGTAAATATTAATATATAATATGAATATTGATAGTAATAGGGAAGCACATATCGCTCAATATGATGCCGGATGAGGGCTGACTGGCTGACTGGCTGATAGTAATCATCGGCACTCCGGAGCTTGAATGGAACCTCGGGCCCCGGCTCCTATTAAGTCAGCCGTGCGGAGGACCAAGCATCCCGGCTTCTTTGAACTCTGAACGAACCTCAAAAGGGATTGAAATTAATGCATTTTTGGTGATTTCTCTTTATAACCAACCGAACCCAAGCTGAAGCCCCATGAAGCATAAGAATATACTAAATATAATCTAATATAATAAATATAATAAAATAAAATAAAATAATAAAATAAATAGATAAACTTACCATACAGTAATGACCACGCAACTGAGATAAAATTCGGTCGGTAGTAAAATTGCCGCAAGATCGGTTGAGGGTTTTTGGCGGGATGAAGCTTTTGATTGATTGTGATTGATTGAATCTTTTTGATCTTGTAAGTAAAGACACCTGCTTCGGAGATATGCAATATACCTAGGTTATGTATGTATGTGTATGTTGGATGTATCCTAAGTTCTACACCTCGGTCAGTTGCTCCACAGTATCCACTACCTACATAAGTACCCTATCTACTCATAAGTAAGTACCTACCATATTATAGACGGGTACCTGCTCTATATCCAACTTGTAAGAGAAGTATACAAACCTAAAGGAAACATGATCACAAATAACTCTGCTTGCTTTATACCGGTGTTCAATCCCATTTTATTTACTTAAATATATATATATATATATATATATATATATATGAGATATAAATAATATTCTATATCATGTAACCATTCAATGTACTCCGTATGTAGTATAAGTATAGATAAGATGTACCTAGGTACTTGATCAATTGATATCTGATACATGCATGCGGATTACAGTACATAGTAAGCTCCAACCCCCGACAAGCATTTCGGCTTGCCCAAACACACACCAACCCTTTTTTCCTTCTCCTTCGCCGCTGACGTGAATTCTGTGGGGTTGTGGATCGGATGAAGGGATCAGCGCTGTTAAGGTTCAGGCCCAGGGGAGAGGAACGGCTTGCAACGGGGAGCCTGCGCAGGGTCCCCCTGCAGCCCTTTTCGATAGGGTAGGTACTTTATTAGTACCATGTACGTTACTTATGTACTTCGTAGTAGTAGATTATATTTTCAGTTTGTCGTCGTTATACTCCGTAATACCTAAGAATAAGACCATGATTACTTAAACTTAGAAGAGAATCCATTAGAAGTATATGGCGTAGTTACTGGATAATTATTTCAAAGTTCTGAGAAAAAAGTCGCGTCACGCTTACTTGTAACCACGTCATATTATTGTGTCATGGAGAATCGAAGCCGGAATTAACAATTCTAGTCTTTCCCGTACATCGTGCCCTTTAAATATTATCGTGCTTTATTATTATTAGTAGATAGGTACTTGACTAGAAGGTACCTATAATGTAGGCTATGGTTCACACCGACCATATTTCTTATTCCCTTCCTCCCCCCTGAACCAAGTTGTATCATGGTACACCAACATCGAGATACCCGTAGACACATACGCGATGTCCCTCCCTAGTATAAAAGAACCCGATGCTCAAGGGTCGTCGCCAACGTACCAACCGCATACCGACGTTACCAACGTACATGACCTTTAATTTAACCAATTTCTTTAGTAACCTCATCATTGAACTTTTCCGGTCCCCTCTATTTCCCATAGTTCGAAACCCTATTCCGAACGCCATTCCCATACTCATTAGGTCCGTTGGGGTATCCCAGTCTTGCCGACGCCGTCTAGGCGTGGCTATACTGTGGAATGCTTATGTGGGCGCACACACCTACCGCCCATTCTCTAAAAATTAGCCCAAGGCGACCACCCTACGCAGGCGACCTTCGCCGAGTACATCGCGACGATGGAGATGATCTGGGTGAGCCCGGTAAATACGATGAGGCCCCAATAGTTACCACCGGCCGTCTTGACGATGGAGCCGGCGACAGGAAGGCTCAGCAGGACGGCCACAGAAACGACCGTGTAGCATGTAGCGTAGTATCGGCCGTAGTGTTGCGTGTGGCATAGCTTCCCTACGCAGACCGGGGTGATGCTGATATTATTACCAGTCGAAAACCCGAACATGATGGCAAATATGACAAGTCCGGCGGTCGTGTGGCCGAATGGTAACCACACAACGTAACATGCAAATATTGTGACACAGAGAGATATCATATTGGTGTTGAAAGCACCAATCTTATCCGCCCACCAACCCGGCAGGGCGCGCCCGACCACGGACGCCGCATTGAGAATGGGCAAGATCTGGAAGGCGAACGTTTCATTGATCCCGTTCGCGAGCGCGTAGCTCGAGATATAGGCGAGCGGGATAAAAAGCCCGAACTCGAGGAAAAATACGCCGATGGTGAGGAGCAGGAACGGCTTCTCCTTCATGATACGAAAGTCTGGGTGCGGGCTCGCGTTCTTGGTCGCCGGCAGCCGCTTCTTAACTAGCAAACTCGCAAAAGCAAGCAGGAAAAGGCAGATGAACCCTAAGATGCGGATCGCCCATCCCCATCCCACCTTATCGAACAGGCTCTGCATGATCAGGGGGAAGACTACGCCGCCTATTCCGCCGCCCGTGCTTGCAAGCCCGGAGGCGAAGCCGCGGCGTTCACGGAAGAAATGGCCTACGGCTGTCAGGCACGGAGTGAACAGCAGAGATGTTGCTATTCCATTGAGGATGCCCCAACTGAGCATAAAATGCCAATATTCTGAGAGTAGGTTAGCACGCCTCGTAAGGCCCGGGAATAGAGAGGGAGTAGCATACCTGTACAGATGCTTAATAACATGACGCTCGCGACAAGAAGAATACCGCCCGGTGCAATCAGCCACTCAGGTCCGTACCTGTCAAAAAGAGGACCGATATAAACGCCGCAGACGAAGCACAATGCCGTATACAAAGAAAAGATCCATCCTATGGTGCCCTCGTCATAATTGGACAGCTGATGCGTTGCAATGTATGTCTGGAGCGTTGCAATGCTATTCATCGGTCCCATAGAGGCAAGAAGGCCACACCACGATCCAAAGACGACCAGCCACGCCCGAAAGCCGCCTTCTGGATATGCCTCATCCCCAAGAAGCGTCTCTAGGCCGGTACTAGCGGCATTGGATTTATCGGAGGCGACTCCGTACTCCTGCGCAGACAAGTCCGGCTTCTGGGCTGTGTCGAAGTAGTCTTGGCCTTTTTCGAGATAAGCCAGATCCGGAGTCTCTGCGATAGGGGAAGGCTGGGGAAGCCTGTCAGCATTTTCCGTCTCCATTGCTTCAAACTCTATGCCTTATGAGCAGAGGTTGAGCAGAGGTTGGCTGTACTAAGTGCTACTGAGAATCGGTCGACAAGCACGATGTCTAGACACTTCTTCGAGCTATTTAAAGGCAACAGAAAGGTACCTAATTTATCCAAGCTCAGTATGTCTGCACATCCAACATCCATGATAATCTGGATCCACATTAGCGTTCGATATCGACCGAAGCCCGGGAACATCAAGGTTACCATCCGTCCTCGGAGCCAACAGACCGCACTTTTCCAGACCCCGCTACAACCCACATGGGCCACTCGTCGAGCAGCAAGGTGTGGAAGGCGTGATATCGCTCACTTTTGTTGCATAACGATTACGTCTCGGAAATTCGTACCATGTTACCCAAGAGGCCACTCACCTCCACAACGCCTCGCATCACCCACGATCTAGCTAGCTCGGAGCAATACCCAATGCCCCAGACTTGGGTATCGGCAGTCGACAGACCCTCTCCTTGGCGAACTGGTTTATCTCCTCACCGAGATTCGTCTCGCTGCCGTAAGCGCCAGGAACGGAGGAACGCGCCGTCCCTCTAAGAGCCGGGGGGGGAGAGGGAAAAGACTAGGATTGCACTTAGGTGGTCACCATCTTCATGCACGTTATAAGTAAGAATGGCGTTTGACGAAAATAATCCGCGACTTCGACTAATAGGAACCGATCCGGCGCCAAGGGGTACCCGCGTAAGTAAGTTGAATAGTTAAAATATTAAATTTCGATAGTCTCAATCTTGTTCATCTTCCACTTCTTCAACAGAGACCTTTTGGGGTCCCGTCGTCGTAGATTCTGACACGTCACCTGCGTCTGGCGTGGAGTTGAGATATCCTTCTTTCTCCAAGCGGTCCGCTTCCTCAGGCTCCATCAACCCACCTCGACCTTTGACTTTTTCCATCTTCATTCGAACAGCTGTAGGCATGAACGCGCTGGCAGCCTCTTTTCGCAGGTCGCGTACAACCGGCTTTGCTTCATATACCGTCTTCGACTCCTGGGGTGCTGATGGTGATGGTTGTCTGTCTCGACTACCTCCTAGCGGCGTGTCGTTCGCATTCCGCGCCGCTCTGCGTTTAGCGTACCACTCATCTAAGATCTCCTTTGGGATAGGCGGTGGCGTGTCTCTCGGCATAGGTATGCACTTGACGTCGTCTGGGACGTCATTGTCGCTACTTGAAGCATCATCGAAACCTCTCCTCCTCTTGCCAAGAACGTTATCACGTCCCTGACCCTCATGTCTAGGACCACTGCCACGACCAAAAGAGGGTGCCTTATCGCCTAACGCCTCTCTAGCCTTAAGAACTCCTTTTAAGTCCTTTTCTAGTCCTTCCAAGACAGACTCTTCATGTTTCGTGAGCTTTCCACCACTGGACGTGATCTGCTTTAGGTCGTCGATCTGTTTCTGCAATCGTTCGGGGTTTCGTTTGGCGAACTTTTCATTTCGGCGAGCAACAGCTTCTGCCTTGCCTATAGGTGAGTTGTCAATAAGGGGATTTTTTTTTGAATATTTAATGCTTTCATGTCCAATAATTAATTGAATCTATTAAAAATTGTTACCTTTCTTAAGAGCTTTGGCCTTTTCGGCTTTACGTTGAGCCTGTACTGGATTAAAATTTCTTTCCTTCGGCATGGTTATTGAATGATGGGAATGGTTTGAATTTTGAGAGTAAAGGGAGAAAAGGGAGAAAAGGAGAAAAGGAAAAAAAGGAAGAAATTGATTGTGGTTAAGATAGAAATCACGTTGCACGTTAAACGTCGCTTTTAGAAAATGATCGCAGATGTACTATGTATGTAAGGGTTAAAAGAGTCGGAAACAGGGAAGGAGGTAGGGTACATACACGTGTAGTTGTGAAATATGGATTCTTGCAGCGGCTTTTTTAGCCTTGTCTCAAGCTTCCATTGCATCATGTCAATGTTACACTGGTAATTTGAATGGTATAGGTACTTCTTATTGTTTTTATGATTTATGATTCGTAGGGGAGGGTTGCATAAATCTGTGATGATAAGGTGATAAATAATGTACTTCACGCAAGAACCCGGGGGTGGTTCCGCAAGGGCGGGAACGTACAACGTACTCTTACCTGTGTACACCTAGGTACCTACCCATTTGGTATTACCTAAACACATAGTGTACAGGTACCTATGTACGTAAGTGTATAACATGAACTTATCACCTAAAAATGCAGGGGTATTATGTAAGGCATGTTTCGAATACTTGCAGTATTAGGTATCGATGTACCTATTGTCTCATTCATAGCGGCTGCCGGGGTGACAGTGTTGACTTTACGTCGTACTTACAAATTGTACCTGAGAATAAAGTGATAGTAAAGAATTCGAGACCCCGCCATCTTTTTCCCATTGCAGCCCAAATCGCGACTTATCCCACCTTTTCATTCTTCCCACTGGGCATGTAATAAATAAAAAAAATATTAAAAGAAAATATTAGAAAAAAAGAAAAGAAAAACAAGCATCTTTTGGTTGCTAGTGATCAACCATCGTGCATGAAGTTTAGATCTCTTCTTTTCTTTGCATCTTGCATCTCACATCCTTCCTCTCTTCCTTCCTCTCTCTCTCTCTGTCTCTCTGTCTCTCTATCTCTCTCTGCCTCTCTCTCTCTCTCTCTGGATCAACTATCCCACATCCCGCATCCCGCACCACTCATCGTTCATCTTTCATCACATATCACACATCACCATCATACATCCATACATCCATACATCCATACCCTTAATACTTCATCCATTGGTTCAAGACAACTTCAACTTCGACGCTACCCCTCGCGTCTTTACCAATATTGGTATTGATCCAACCAAAAAACCCGCCCCCCCAAGCCCCTCCTTCGTCATTCTCTTACCAGTCTAGTCTAGTTCTTGTAAATCCCGACCGCAATCGTCATCTTTTTTTTTTCTATTGATATTATCGTGGTAATGGCAAGCTTCATATCAACCATGTTTCCTTCTCAAAGCCCCAGAGACGCGATGCCGTCTCCGTCCACTTCGGACCATCCTGGCACGCCGATCAAGAACAGTTTTATCACTCCGATCGCAACGCCTCAAGGTAGTCCAAGTAAGAAGACGCTACCTCCCGGAGCTAATGAGCTCTCTACTACCTTTGAGCATGCCCTCAAGCTCAACCCCGTCTCTCTCGACAGCCCTGCAGTTAGACTAGGAAGACCGCAAAGTAGCACCCCTCTGTCGCCTACGAAGAGCAACATACAACCTGCTGACGATGGACACTTTGCCAATTCCACCATTAATGTCGATAGCAGCATCATCCATAAGACGGGAGAGTCTCCCGGAACCCCGCTGAAGAAACAGGGACAGGAGAACACACCACCGTCTAGGATCCCCGTGCGAGACTCCGTCTACCAGCATAATCAAGCCGCTCTGTCGCGTCAAGAGCTTTACCAAGCTAGAGATACTGGACCGTTGACACCTACGACCAAGAGATTTAACACCGCTCGTGGTCTCACTCCTGAAGAGATGGAGATTCTTAAGAAGCCAAACGTCCGTCGTTTGGTCAACGTTACACAGTTGTGTAAGAGCATATCTCTCCGATCCGACGATGACTAGGTACTTTGCTAATTACCAGAAGACTTCCTAGATTACTACTTCGACCTACTCACTTATGTTGGCGCCAGACAGACGCGGCTGAACACCTTCAAGGCTGAAGTGCCAGAACCGCCGGAGACCGACGAAGAAGAGTATAATCAGATGTGGCAGATGTATACCGGAAGAGAACGAGCGGCTCTTCGCAAGCGCCGGATCCGTCTTCGGCACGGCGACTTCCAGATTCTTACCCAGGTCGGTCAGGGAGGTTATGGACAGGTATTTTTAGCCCAGAAGAAGGATACGAAAGAAGTTTGCGCCCTGAAGGTCATGAGCAAGAAGTTGCTCTTCAAGTTGGACGAGGTCAGACATGTCCTGACTGAGAGAGATATCCTGACCACTGCCAACAGCGAGTGGCTCGTCCGCCTCCTATACTCATTCCAGGACGACAAGAATATTTACCTTGCCATGGAATACGTACCAGGTGGTGATTTCCGAACGCTTCTCAACAACACGGGCGTCTTGTCCAACCGCCACGCTCGCTTCTATATCGCGGAGATGTTTTGCTCGGTGGACGCGCTGCACAAGCTAGGATACATCCACCGAGACCTAAAGCCCGAGAACTTCCTCATAGACTCCACGGGGCACGTCAAGCTGACCGACTTCGGCTTGGCGGCGGGCAACGTCGCATCTTCGAAGATCAACTCGATGCGTATCAGACTCGAGAAAGCGTCAGAGACAGACGTGCCATTTGGTAAGGCCATGGACAAGCGGACCGTGGCGGAACGTCGAGAGGGTTACCAGACCATGCGCGAAAAGGACATGAATTACGCGAAGTCCATAGTAGGCTCGCCGGATTACATGGCGCCGGAAGTGCTGCGTGGCGAGGAATACGATTTTACGGTTGACTATTGGAGCTTGGGGTGCATGTTGTTCGAGGCCCTGACCGGGTTCCCTCCCTTCGCGGGCTCTACCGCCGATGAGACGTGGCATAATCTAAAGCATTGGAAGGAGGTTCTCAAGAGACCGGTCTGGGAGGACCCAACCTATTTCTTAAGCAACCGTACCTGGAACTTCATCACGACGTGAGTTTCACCAGAGCATCGATACGAGGGCGGAACTGTGAACTGACAAGGTCTAAGGTGCATCAACTCGAGATCTAGGCGATTTTCTAACATCAAAGACATTCTCGACCACCATTACTTTGCAGAAGTAGATTGGAAGACGCTGAGAGAGTCCAGGGCCCCCTTCGTCCCCGAGCTGGATTCGGAGACGGATGCAGGGTATTTCGACGATTTCACCAACGAGGCCGACATGGCCAAGTACAAGGAAGTCCACGATAAACAACAGGCTCTCGAAAGCATGGCCGATCGAGAAGAGCGGATGAGCAAGGGCCTGTTCGTTGGATTTACCTTCCGCCATAGGAAGCCTACCACGGAGGACGGCAGCCCGCGAAAGCGGATCCAGACTGACGAGACGTTTGGTACAATGCTCTAGGGTAGACGTCCGCTGTCTAAATTCAAGAGGCGGTGAGTTGCTCTATTATATGGTAGCGCAACGATTTTGTCGACTACAACGAATATCGGCCCCAAAGCGGGACGATGGACATGAAGACGATTGTCAACCAAATAACATCGTCTATAATATCTTTTCTTCTTATTCTTTTTTTCTTTCCCTTTTGGTCAAGGGAGGATTCAAGTACTGGCTATTGAATCCAGGAGGGCGTTTTTGGGTCTCGTGCATATGGATCACATCAGGAGTTTTCGAGGAAGTATGAAGGAGGGCATACGCGTCTAGTACTGGTCTTCTTTGCTCGGGAGGTAAGCAACGGAGTCAGACGTCAAGTTAGCTGGGAGTAGGGTCAGTCGTGTACAACAGTGTGGCAATAAGACAATTTTTCTGTAACATCATCGGACGAGAGATCTGCAGCATCGTTGCAAGGTCGAAGCCTCTTTGTAGACGAGCACATGTCTCTACGTGGCTATTGTGAAGACGAAAATGGCCCTGCTCATTACTTGGTGCATATCAGTCTTCTTTGATGTGCATAGTCTTAGGCTTCGCAACGTAATGTGAGTTCGATCCCACAGCATTTATGTATATCGTAATTCCACATCAGTCAAGCTGTAAAAACAAGGACTATTTATGTCATCACACGATAACTAAAGTTCAATCTTGTCTCCTTAGGGATGTGATGATATTGAAAAACTCCCGAAACGAACCACGGATGCGAGAGCCCGAGGGAAAGGTAGGTAAGGAGGTAAGAAAGAAAGAAGAGATAAAATAACCTGATAATCGCTCGCGTACTTGTACATTCGGGACCGTAGGAGTAGCACACTTCCATTTCGAGGACTGTCATATCACCAACAACGCCGCTGATTGGCCGTCGAGCCTTCAACAAGCTTTTCCGGACGTCCCCAACACCTAAATCCGCACAAATAGGCTTCCGTCTACGAGGCACAACCTAGCCTCGCACACGTCGCTGACGAAGCTCGAGCGCTGAGCCACGTACTTCTCTTCTTGGATGATGTTATAGGTGCTATTTGCTATGTATTATAGAAGTTATCGTTTACAGAGGGAATTAAACGCGGGTATTTTCGCGAGTAATAGCAGGTACATACGTTTTGCCTGTACGTACGTGGTATTCGTCCCTCTTAGTTAAAAATATCACTATTGCATGCCAAGAGAGCTCCTTCGACGTATGTATGTTCATAGACTAGGTGATATCGGAGCGAGCTGTAGCGGATAGTCCAGCTGATGCGACTTACAACGTACCCATAGCATGCCATGGGAATGGCACGGCATGGCATATTCGGGGCCGACGATCCCGTCCACGACTATCCCCCTCATCGGGAGATCGTCGTCCATGTGCTCTCTCCATCTTTTGTCGAGGCGATGAGCAACTGCGTGGACGCGCGGCTTCAGCGTCGATTCATGCACGCGGTCTCTACAAACATCCGGGCAAGCGGGCGGCCAAGCCTTAGAGAGAGAGAGAAAGAAAAAAAAGGGCTTCCAGAAGCCTGCTAAGTCTACACTTTACATCCTACAGCTCTCCATTCTCGTCCTGACCTCAGCCCGAATCATCCTAACCTTATTCACCCCCCCCCTTTCCGCCAATCCTCTAATCCCGACCCCAAATGCAATGACCGAGCCAATATGTATGCAAGACGTCTTAGTTCCTTGACCTAGCAACTAGCAAGTAGCAAGTAGAAACTGGGAAGTGGCAGATCACGCGCGCCCCCCGCCCCTCTCCCTTCTTAAGAAGAAGGGGAGGGAAAAGAGAGAGAGAGAGAGCTGCTGAGCAACGGTACCTAGACAAAGACAAAGACGAAGGGGAGGGGGGGTGTAGAACGAAGCTCGAATGATGACGAAAGGGCTTCGCAGGTCCTTTTTCTATTTGGAACACACATTCCCTAGACACGCATATACACGCATCTTCGATTACGCGACGTCTGCTTCTGACACAAGCTCTTGACTCGCCTCGCCTCGCCTCGCCTCAAACCGTCCGGTCTTTCTTCCAGCCAAGCCGACGCCAAGCTGCTGAGGGAAGCATATAAAGTATAGCTATCCTCTTTTGCTTTTCACATACTTTCTTTTCTTTTTTTTTGTTTCTCCTCCCCTTCGTTTTTTTCTCTTGGCCTGGCCTTCTTTCTTTTTTTAATACTCGTATTCTCATATACTCTCCTATCTCTCCACGTGCGCTGAAAAGAAAAAAAAACGAAGGAAGGAAGGAAAACGTGGGATATCGATATATACCTACCCCTATCTTTTTGCTTTTTCCCAAGTCACGGGGGCGAAATATACCTATACATACCTATATATCTACGCCGTATAAGTCTTATACATCATACCTAGCCTACTCGCCCGACACGATACCATGAAGGCACACACGATCGCCGCCGTCCTGGCGCCCCTAGCCGTGTCCGCGCAGTGGTGGCAAGGCGCGCCGACTTGCGCCGTGAGTTTGTTTCCTTTCTTCCCCTCATATACATCCACCACCACTTCTCTCCCTCCCTCCGAAAAAGCTAAAAAAAAGAGAGAGAGAGAGAGAGAGAGAAAAAAGGAAAAAACTAACGAAACCAGCAATCCTGCCTCTCCTCCGCCTGGGCAAGCCCCACCGGCACCGTATCGAGCGGCTGGCCAGCGCAGTCCGAGTACTGCGCCGCCTCCGGCCCAGCGAGCAGCGTGGGCGCGTGCGTCAGCAGCGCGTGCGCGTCGGCGTCGTCCTCGACGGCGTACGCGTCGTACAGCTCGCTCTCGAGCTCGCTCTGCTCGCGCTACGCCGAGTGCACGTCGGCCGGGTCCACGGGCGTGCGCACCGTCACCTACTCCGCCGGGCCCGTGACCTGGGCCGTGCCCGGCGGCTGGGGCAGCAAGGCCTGGCCGCCCTTCGACCCGGCCGACAATAACGACACGGACTCCGACCCGGCCCAGTCGTATTATCGGCAGTACTGGAGCGAGTGGGCGTCGGCGGAGTCGGCGTCGCGCACGTGGACGGGCGGCGTGGCGACGGTGACCGGGTGCGCCTTCGACGGCTCCCCGTGGTACGTCGGGCCTGGGTGTGGCTGGAACGGGCTGGGCGGGTTCGACGGCTGGGTCGGCTGGGGGGCCGGGTGGAGCTGGGGCAGCACGGCGACGCGGACGGTGACGTACACGACGACCGACTCCGCGGGCGCCACGACCACGGCCACGGGCTCGCGGCCGTCGCGCTCGCCGTCAGCGGGACCCTCACGACGTCGACGACGCTGGGCACGCCCACGGCTACGGCGGGCGCGGAGAGCGGCGCCGGCGCGCTCGTGCCGCCCGGGCGCGTCGTCGGCGTCGTCGGCGTGGAGGGCTCGGCTGTCACGGGGATGATGGGCCTTGCCCTCGGGGCTATCTTGGTCGTCGCCGGTATGCTGTGATGGGCCGCGTACGTTCTACATGTCTGCCCAGTACCACTGCAGCAGCCTAGAACCTAGGTACCAGGTAGCGAGGCTTGCCGCACGGTTGGCCCACGAGTGGGCTCTTCTTTCCTTCTCTCCCTTGTACATATATCCTACATGGGGTTCGGAAAACTACGAGGGGAGAGAGGAAGGGGGGACGAGGATACGACGGCGTAACTTGGGGTTTGGTTTTGTTTTCTCCTTTGCGCTCTTGGATTACGTTTGGAAGTAGGGGGTTAGGTGATGCTTTTCTCTTTGGAAAGAGAAGGAGAACCAGGACAGTGGATGGATGGGGAAAATGGTAGTTGGTAGTTGGCGTAGAGGAGTTCGGTTCCCTCCCTTTCTTTTTTTTTCTACTCTTTAAATCACGGAAACGGGAACAGTAGGTAGGGATAATGTAGTCACGAATTCACATTTGAGAGAGGGGGAAATATTAATGGATATCTACTCTGCATGATCAAATACCTCTTCATCTGAGAACGAATTCAACGTAGACCTTGACCATCGTCTCCCTCCCTCCCTCCCTACTTTTCCATCATTACTCCAGGCCTCCGGTAAGAAGAGAAGAATTAGCCCGTACCGCACCACACCACACCACACCACATTACATTATTATTACATTGCATTACTTCTTATGCGGCTTCTCTTCCTCCTCGCCCTGTTCCTCGTCCGAAGGAAACAAGATGCTCGTGCTAACCGTGCCAATCGTGCTCGCCGACACAGGCGTCTTCAGCGGGTGCTCGTCTTTCTTCTCCTCGTCCTCGTCCTTCTCATCCCCGCTCTCGCCCTCGCGAGACGCCTCCTCGACCGTGTATATCGAGTTTCTCTGCCCCGACGGGCCAGCAGCAGAAGCGGAAGCGGAAGCGGCAGCGGGTGCGGACGCAGACGCAATCGACGTCAGCGCCGGCGCCGTGGTAACTCTTCCCGCCGCCATCCCAGCAGTAGCAGCACTAGGTCGCACCGACTTTCGGTTTTTTCCACGCGGCGTCACCGGTCCCTGGGTGCTCGCGTTCGCGCTCGCCGCAGTTGCAGTCGCAGTTGTAGTCGCCACGCGCAGCGGCTGTGGGCTTCTTCTAGGCGACACGGCCGCCTGCGCAGCCTGCGCCGCGGCGGAGGAAGAAAAGCGCGCGCGGTTCGGGGTGGTAGGCGACGCGGGAAGCGGGCGCGGCGCGCGCGGGGGCGGGGTAGGGGGCAGCGGCACAGAAGGCGGACCGCTGGCCGGGGGCTGGAACGGGGCAGACAGCTTGCGGCGGTGCCAGGCGCGCTCGCCGAGGCCGTGGCTGGAGCGGGCGGCTGGGGAGGGGCTGGGCGGCATGCTGTTTCGGTTATAGTTGTTGTTGTTGTTATTGTTGTTATTGTTTCCTAAGTTGAAGTCGAAGAGCGCGGCGGAGGCGGCGCTGGGGATGGACAGGGGCTGCGGGACGAGGGAGGAGGAGGATGGTAGGGGGCCGTCGGGGAAGGGCATGGCGATGGACCCGCGCCACTGCACGCCGGAGCTCGTCGCGGACGGTGGCGTCGTGGGAGACTGTAGGGCGACGGGGTTAGCGGGGCCCGCGCGGACTTCTTCCATCAGTGCTCGGTAGAGGCTGTCCTGGGTGAAGGATGGCGAGAAGGCGGTTGCGCGCGGGTGGAGACCGGACGAGTGGAAACGTCTACCGGCTTCGAGGGCTGGCGTCGTGGGCACGGGGGTGATGTTTTCATCATCTGCTGCGGCGGCGTCGGTGTTTGTATTTGTATCATTGCCTCCTCCCTCTCCTCGTTCTTGTACTTGGACGTGTTCTTGTACTTGCACGCGTTCCTGACCCTGCTTACTGGCACGTCTATCGGAAACAGGTTGCTGATCATGCGCCGTGGTGTTGATCGCGCTCAGGGCTGAGCGACGCTGCTGCTCAATTTGCTGGCTTAGATGGCTTTCGAGAAGGATGTTCATGTGCGCTTCCTGCTGCTGCTGTCGTTTCTTCTGCTGCCTTCGCTTGTAGGCTCGGAACGACAGGATGATGACCGCGGTCAAGATAATAGTGCCAGACAGACTGCCGGTTATCGCGGCGATGGCGGATGATGTAGCCGGTGATGAAGGGGGGTCAGATGAATCCGGCGACGGGTCCATGGATTGCGGTGTCGGCGGCATCTTCGACACTTGTGTCGTTCCTCTTGATGTTCTAGTAATATCTGACGTCTCAATTCGACTGGAATGTGACGCGTCCGTAGCTCCAACGATTGTACTTTCAGTAATAATTGATAAAAATGGCGATGACTCCGTACGCGAATTTGTTTCTCCTTCAGGTGTTGCAGTGGGATTATACGATATTATTGTCGTGATCGTGATCGTTTTATGTACGATAGGATCTCCTTGCACCCCTATTTCTGAGGTATATCCTCCCATCCACACATCATCACTTCGCGATTTGGAAGGGAGTCCGCACCATGTCAGAACATGAAGGAGGAACTTTTTCGAAATGGAAATGGAAGAAATTGAAAAAAACATAGTAGTGGGTGCTGGTACTGGGCTCGTAACACTCGAGCAATGTCTGATAAACCATTATCATAATAGCAAGAGCATGGTTAAGGAAGCAGCAGTACCTTCTGCTAGCTCCCTCGAGTCCAAGTTCATCTCCATAATGTCCTCTAGCCCGGGAACAAAGAGTGAATCGCCTCTCGGAGCCTGCACATGACAAAGAGCTGTGGCTCGCATGCGGCTTTGGTACTCCCATCTCGAGCAACCGGGGAAGCCATTCTTGAGTCTGCGAACTCAGCCTCACGGCTATAAAAAAGTCACGATCGTCGTTTAGGAGTGTCAGGGCTTGAACCGCACTCGACTAAGCAACTCTCGAGGCTGGTTGTTTAGGGACGGTAATACTGAGAAGGGTACGTCAACAGCAACAACAAGAACAAAGACGGATATCTGGGTACAAGCAGCTTTATAAGATTGGCCTAGCCCAGGCTCAGGAGGCACATACATATTTATGTGTCCATATTGACGTTTCCTAAGATAAGGAAGCCATTGCGTGATAGGCGAGATAAGAACGGGATCGACAAGAGGAAGAGATTTCTCCTGGGCGGCAAGCCTGCCGCTTGGAGATGCTGTAGATATCTCTCTCTATCTGGATCCACATACCTGGATCTACATTGCCATAGATTAGGGGATATAGTTATATACAGATATAGTATAAAATACGCACTCTTGCATGTGTAGATTAGGTGCCTACCTGGTATGTAAGTACGCCCCAAATTATATTCAATGCCTATCAAGGGAGGAGATAGGTCCATTCACGATAGCTCTCTCGTCAGCCTTACCTAGCACGCTTTCAGGTGGAGCGGACGACGGAAAACGTTGATAGCGTAATTCGTCCCTATTTCGACATCATCCTGACTCGAGCTTTTCGGCTTATTAGGTAACAGAACGCTAAGAGCAAGTAGCTCTCGTGACGAATTTCCTAAATCATATATAAAAACCCCATGGTCTAATTTCATCTACTTCTGTCTGAACGTCAATTACTCCTGATAATCTACGCACAGTAGTGGTCTCTACGTAATAACGACAAGACCAGGCCGAAGAGATAAAAGCTCATACAAACCCCTGCTCACCTGACGCATTAGAACGCCACAGAGATAGGCAAGTATGCCTCCCCTTTACGCTGCTCGAGAAGAGGCCATTTCGTCTACCGTCTATATCTTTAGACGGTCCCCGGCTCGTCTGGACCGACAACTCGTTTTCAATCCATCGAGCTTGCTCATGTACACACTTTCGCAACCATTGCCGTGGTTGATAAGGGAACGTCGTATACGCGAGGAGGGGGGAAGGGAGCTCACCGTCGTGTTATTTTTAGCTCCTCGATGATTGGCCAATGGTTATGAGTTTGAATTCGTCGACGCGGGGTCTTGGACTTTTTGTCAAGGGATCAGTTGGCCGCGGTAACGCTTGAAGGGGAAAGGAGAGCAGAAGAAAAAAAAAAGCGACAAATCGAACATGACATCCCGCTTGGAGCCGTTCGACGACGTTTGTCTGACGAGGAGCAGGAGATGATGGGTAGCACAGCATCGTTCACGACACACGGAGATCGCTCATTGAACAGCAGATGACCCCTTCACAATCAACCGGCGAACTTTCCGCCCTTGCCCCAACTCGATTTCTTGCCGTAACTCGACTCGATTCGACTCTATGTGTATGGGTATGTACGTATCTGTCTTGAGATCCTCGTCTCTGCAACCCTCGCGCCCCCCGCGCGTGGAGAAACCAGCTGACGACCTTACCCGCGTTTCTTCTCCTTCGAAGGAGAGACAAGACCAAAAAAAAAGGGAAAAAGCCCCCCCACGCCCAGTCATCTCGTTTATTGGACGACCCCGGTCCAGCTGTCGGCGGCTAGAATGGGAAACCGAGTCCGGCCGCACGAGGACGAGGGTGAAACCGAAAAGCGAAGAAAAGAAAAGCAGGCAAACCCAGGAGAAGTCGTAAAAAATAATATGGAATAGAATGCAGAATGCTTGCTCACGTGGTTTTTTTCCTCCCCTTCCCTGTTCCTGCACACGCCTCCAGAATCCATATGCCTACCTCTTATTTTGGTAAAATACCGCAAAACGCTTATTCTGCTTGCAAGTTGCAATTCGGTACCTACCAAGCCTGATTCGTTTTAGATCGTGCATTCATGATCTCCCCCCCTTGCCCCCTTTAGGAACTCGCCTCTTGGTTCATCACTCTACATACCTCGTCCTACTATAATCTCAGGTTTGCTATGAAAGTGTGAGGTGAGGTCGCGGGTATGAGAGACGTCTCTCATAATCTTACGATTATTCTAAGTCTAGAGTACGAGACATTGAATTCGAGAACATAGAAAATCGAGTCTAGAGCTGGTGAGACTGGCGGCGGATTTAGTACGACCGAGATCATCGGCCCTTGGAGCCTGACTAGTATATAGTTCGGTGCCGGATTCTGGCAAGTGTTAGCGTGCAATTGTTGGTAGTTTGTCACGAGAGCGGCGAAATATATTAACAGTAACATGTATAAATGAGGGTATGTAGGAAGTATGTATGCGGAATACCGGTATTAAGAGGGTAGGTATTCATCAGAACTCACGAGATTCGGCCTCTTTTCGACTGTACTATCCCCTACGCCTACCATGTATCATGCGGTTGAGAAGTCAAGCGGCTCGGTGAGACTCGTGGTCTCTAGTCTTTAGTCTCTAATAGTAAAAGTAACCAATGAACAATCAGGAATGGAATAGAGCTGACAACCTAGTGCCGCGTACAGTATACAGGAATTGTCTAGGTGGCTTATACTATAATTACTGCCATCATGTTTGTCGTCTTTCTTGGATGGCATCCTATTTAATAGTCTACGATGATGACCTATTCTAGCATGACGACCGAGACTGCGAGTCTTTCGCCTCTTTCAATTTTTTTTCACCTTCGCGCAAACTACCGAACCTACATGATAGCTCGTATTAGAAAACGGACCGGTGGGATTAGCTTGGATTACCTGGGACGCGTTATAGATTATGAATGACGTTCCCTTAAGACGCGGACATGAGTCCGTCGCTGGCAATTGAGGCTATTTTGGACCTTCGACCCACTCCACCGGGTTTTCAGGGTCTCCGACAGGTTCGGACGCGTAGAAATTGGAAAAGGCTGGAACAAGTTAGGGAATATAGGTAGAATATAGGTATAGGATAATATCAGCCTCCAGGACTACTTTCTCCATGAGGCACTCCGTAAAATAGAGCTATGATGAATCTGGTGATGCCGCATGCAATGCGACAAGCAACAGGCACATACATATTGGAACGTATTGGGATACGTGCGCATGATAGGTAGTTATATGCTACCTGCCTTGCGCAGTATAAATGCTTCCCGACCGAAAAGGGAAATATATGAGAAGGGGTAAGCTTCGAAACTTCTGTTGCAGCGGGCGATTCTGCACGATTCTAGATGCGGTCAAGCTGGCCGTCGAATGGGAGAAATTGATCGGACTCCAAGGATATTATAAAATGTACGCAAGGGCTATGCCGATAGGTTCTGAGGTGCTGAGTGCTCTATGGCCGAGGCACCGTCTTGTCGTTCTAGGCAGGTAAGTTAAGTATCATAAGGAGTATATGTAATGAATGTATAATGTATTTGCCATGGCGATGAGTTGACATGTGATAGAGTTGTAAGTCAGTTTATACACAGTACATCGACATGTTTTAGTGCAGAGATTCTAGAAAGGGAGAAGTGTTGTAGCGTAGCAGCAGCTAAGATATTTTTTTTTTAAAAAAAGAAAAAAAAAAAAAAAAGAACTACCACCACCCTCTAATAAAGGAGGCGTATGCGCGTGAATGGATTCGAATTTGAATTTGAATTCGGATTTCCATTAATACTCATACTATACCTCTCACAGTACCCAAGGACCTCATTAGGACTTGCAAATGATATATTCTGTAGTAACAAGCCTGCTTGTCACACGAATAAGGACAAGGATCGGCGTCTTCTGCTTTTCAGCGCTGAAATGTTCAAACGCGGTCTGGAGACGGTGACTGGCTGACAAGTGGTTGATGAGGTACAAAGTAGAGCTACTAGAGCATCATGTCGGCAAGTTACCAGGCTTTGCCAAGCCAGCCTCTTCTTCAGGTGATGGCGATGGGTTGAACCTCGATTCTCGAGTAATGCAGCTAGCGAACAAGCGAGGGGTCCCGGCCTATTACCACGCGAATAAAAAGCAACCTCTGGAACCACTGGACCTTGGCGACCCTTATGCTAACGGTTTAGTCATACGTAGAAGGAAGAAGTACTCGTCATCCCACATAGTACGGAGTACCAAGGTAGGTAGATCTTTCGGACGGCAGGAGACGCCGGGGAACCGGAGCTATGCCCTTTCTCAAGCTTCTCAAATTTCTCCTTCTCAAGGGGAGTAGAAAAAAAGATGAGAGAAGAGGGGAGTAGAAAAAAAAGATGAGAAAAGAGGATGAGGGATGCTCGAGTATGAGGATCAAGGACCAAGGATCGTATGAAAATATCATAAGGTTGACGATTTCTTTCTTCTGTTGTTGTCAAGGTATAACTATGCCTATTTTTTTATTCTTGTATTCATAATATAGTATAGTATAGTTACCTGGGTATTCATATTCAATTCGACTCCCATTGGCGCGCGGCGGGGATGGTCAATATTCAAGTTGGCCAGGGAGAGAGTTGTAAGTGAGAGAAATAGGAAGAGGGAAAACCAACAGACGAATGGAAATTCTCTGCGACCGTATGAGAGGGTTAGGCGCATGAAACCCAGGGAAATCCAGGAACTAAAAACAATTCAATACATTACTGCGACAGTAACAACCAAAAAGGACGGTAGATTTGGATTTCCATGGCTCTGTAGGGCCAGGAGCTCATCATCTTCAGATGGTCCATGATGATCCATTTAAGGTATGTATGTGTGAAGTAGTGAAGTATGTAGTAAAGTAGTAAAGTAGTGGATAAGATCCGTAGAAGATGGGCCAGAAAAAGGCTTTAGTGGATATGGAATGGTCCGTGTGTTTAAAACCCTTGTCATTCTTCCTTTTTTTGCGACATCCACCATCTTGTACCTACCAGGGTTCGTACAAAAGTGTGGGGGTTCGTCCGTCTGGTCTGCAAGTGTGCATGTGTGTACGTAGGAAGTACATATATACATGAGACCTGCTGCTGTCTACAACCCTTGTCACCTCTCATCCTTGGTTTTTTTTTCCTTTGCTTTTTCTTTTTTCAGCATGGTACCCTTGACCTTTAGGTATGGTGGGTGCATTTATGTAGGTTATGTATGTACTTATGTACCTACTTAGAAGTGGTGGAGATGGAAAGAGGTACATAAGAGATGATGAAGATTAATGTACAAGAAAAGTACTGTACATTGTAAAGAATATTGAACGTCGCGCGTGGCGGTGGTACCGTCTACTTCGACGGTACAGAAACATCATCTCTCTTGATACGTTGTGAACCCTTTCCCACACATCTGTATGTAAGAACTGTAGGTAGGGTTACAAAGGCCTGTGAATGGTCTGCTTTCTCAGCACATCACTCTTCGACATCGGAACTTGGTTGACCCCGTCCTGCATCGTGAGCTTGTTCCTTTTTCCTAACTTCCGATCCGACGACACGGAGGGCCGTAGCGGCCGTAGATATTTTCTTAACTCTTCTCTTTTATTTTCTATTTTCTTTCTTTTATTCCCCCTTTCTCCTTACTATTCTCCCCTTTCTATTTCACTCATCTACTACATACTTATACATCAACATAGGATTCCTTACCGGCCTGATACTTGCCCTGCTTCTTACTTGATTCGGACCACCTTTCAAGTTTCAAGTATTATCAAGAGGCAAAGCGGAGGAATCATTACTAACCTCATGTCATGTCCCCGTCCATAAAGGGGCGAACTATCAGCGAAGGAACCCCCACCTCGGTGAAATTCTCGTTCTATAAACCGGGGGGCGAATTATCTCTTCTTTCTCCAAGGACACCGTACGTGTATATACACGTATACGTACAGAACCAAACGATACAATACCATGCAATGCAATACAAATAGTACAAAACAACTCATGATGATTAGGTATCAAAAGTGTTGAACTGAGAATCTCAATTTAAGACGTCTCGAACCGTCCATGTTCAAGTAATGTATGTAACTCAAAGAGACCCGCCAACTAAAGTAAACAAAAAATATATATAGGTATACACATAGACACACACATTACATATTTCATACCCGCAGTAGGAATAGGAATCTTGAGGCCCTGCTTTTGGGCATCTTCAAGGTCGGTGACACAACCTCATGCATACTTCTTTGCCATCGAATGGGAAAACGATGTGGCTTTCTAACCCTTTCCCCCCCTCCTATAGCTACTCGAGTACTAATGGACAAGGTCTGCACCGTTCAAAGGATGACAATACGCTTTTAGAAATGATCTTGACATTGCGGCTTCGGAGGTTAAAAGTTGTATAGGTGTGTGTATTGTTCATGTTGCCCACCCGCTCAGTACCTATATAAGAGGTAGTTTTATGTATCCTGTGGATGTATCCTATACGGACAAGTACGGGATACTATAGAATGAACAAAGAAAGAAGAGTACTTACCCTATTCCTTCCTTCCGACCATACATACCCATACACTTCAAGTGCTCTACATGCTATACATACATGTATACATACATGTACGCTTCGTATAGAGAGGTACGTATACCGTGTAGGAGGTGTTCTTCTTACCGGATTTTTCCGAGACCCATCAAGAATTCTTACAGAGTAAGCATAGCGTCGATACTAGTGCACGCTGAGGGTCCGAGTGGATTCTACTTTTACCTACGTTAGCAGGTTAAGTACATGTTAGTACAGTACAGTAGGTACATACTTGTACAATTGCGCTACTAAGTGGAAGCTCCAGTTCGGGTCTGTGCTAAAAGAAGGTCGCTCCTCTCCCGTCGCTCCACAATTTTCAGTGCTAGCTTGGCGGTACCTACCTGGTATTGCGACACATAGAACAGGGTCCCACCGATGCTAGCGAGGGACTACCCTTGACTTTATCTCGTCGTATGTACATAGTAGCGCTATAACGGCCATGCAGCTTGAAGTCACCGCAGAACCCTTGACTGAACTATTTTTCCATCCTTGGACGTTGACGTACCTGGCGTTCGAATAACCTCCTGGTAACCGACTGTATGTACCATAGTACGCTAAATAAACCACATACTACAGTATGTAACAGGTAGCCGATCTATAACTTGATCTTTAGTACATACGTAATTTTAGTAAGAGGTAGTGATGCGCATATAGGGAGCTCCATCATGAAGGTCGGACGACGTTACCTGATATAAGATAATAATGATAATAATAGTGAGATATATCAATACCTCAAGTAGTCTTCTCTTCCTTCTAATGTTGTTCTAATGTTGTTGTGCTGTGCCATATGTAGGTACTTTTATATATATATACTATATAAAAAAAAAAAAAAAAAAAAAAAGGCACTAACATGTCATTGGTGAAGCTGCAGTTGGACGGCCTCGAGGGGCGTTGTTGCAGCTGCTATTAGAGCAAGCCTGCGAAGGACCGGAAGGAAGTTCATGGTAACACTTACATAACACCGGATCGCAGACGCTAGTCGCTGTACGGATTTTTTTAAACTGAAAAGAGGTACGGATACAGGTATGTAGGTAGGTATATATGTGGGGATGTACTTGCGTTTTTACATAGGGTAGTCCTTCCATGTCCATTGTCGTACGAGTCCCTCGGCCTATGTACATACATACAGATGGATCCTGGTTACTCTTTTCCTAAATTTGCCTGTCTGGTCTTTCCCTCCCGATCTCATTACTCGTGTCATCAGTCGATGGACAACGTCTTTCAACTTCCTACACTTACGTACGTGCAGGTACATAATTAGACCAAACTGGCTTTAATGTTCAATGTTAGTTTTGGGATACCATACCTTCTACATGTATCTGGTATGCATATAGGTACGATACAACGTAAAACTACAGAATTGGAACTTCACAAAACCAGGTAACATGTAAGTTACTTAATACCGTACATACTTACCTACTGTATACATGTGTAATTGCATGCAAAGCCTACCTACATTTACATCTATATACATCCTGTTCGAGTATTAATGTGTATACCTAAGAGGACGGATTTGGGTAGGTACTTCCATATAAAAGTATGAGAGTATATGATACCCATGTAAACACATCTGCTGGTACCCTATGAAATCAGTTTTGGTGCTAACTCTGTCGCATAATCCGTTCATTTTGAACATGGACTAAAAATTCGGGAATATTTTTATATGTACCCAGGTACTTTAGTAAATCTCTATACAACAAATAAAAAAAACATCTTCAATTACAACTATAATAATAATTATATCTACAACTACAACTATAACTATAATTACAGACATCCAAGGTGGACATGTCCCACGTTCAGGCACCACCATGTAAAGAACCGACAAGAAGCGTTATGAGGTTCTTCAAGGTCGAAAAGCTGAAGGCGTACCTACATACACGCGCGGTACGAACAGACATATCCATACAAAATACATAGGTAGAATACAAAATACAATACAAATCAAATACAATATCTACTTACATTCGATGTAATTACCTTACATCCAGATTCCACACATTACATTACTGCGTAGAGCGACATCGCCAAGTCCTCTCCCCCCACTGGTCGAGATCCTCTCTACCTCTTTAATTTCGGCGCAGATCCACTCCTTGCACCTCTCACTTCGCACCTCGCACTTCGCACCTTGCACCTCGCACCTCGCACCTCACACCTCGCAGGTCTCGCCTCGGTTGCGTAGGACTGGAGCTTTTTGGGACCTTGTGTGTGGAGGTACTATGTACGCAAGTAGCTCAAGGGAATTCTCAATTGTCGCCGCGGGATTGGTCTAAGAGTCCAGCCATCAAGAATCGTCAATCCAAGCCGACCTAGCACGTACAAAGCCAAAGCCAAAGCCGCAGAGAGAACCCAACGTGGATCGCCGAGTTCTCCATGTATGCTAGCCCCGGGATCTTTCCAAGCCCGGCCTAGTTCTACTAAGTAGAAGCGACAAAAACCCAGGCCCCAGGCCCCAGGTCTCCCCCCCCCCCTACACATCGCCTTCTTCTTCTTCTTCTTCTTGCCCCCCCCTTCGTTCAAGGAATTACCAGCATCTGCTTTTGCTCTTGCTTCTGCTTCTGCTTCTGCATTTGCATCTGCATCCACATCCATTACAAAGTCTGAGGGTGCACCCACACCCATGTCACCAAGGCAAAGCCGAACCAGACTGCCTGATGAAGTGACCATCCGATCCACTCAACCCGCCCTGTGGAATTATAGAGGGTAATGCGACAGTGAACTTTGCCCGAGCTACCTGCTCCAGAATAATATTATTATTGTCGTCGTTGCTTGTCTGTGTTGCTCGTTGTTATTGCTGTTCCTCTCTTTTCCCTCTCTCTTTCTTCCCCCTCCTCCCACCCAACCTCGACCAAGAGGTGTCATACACCATACCTACTACATACCTCCGATATTTTTCTAATGCACGATAACGAACGAGCTAGGAAGGAATAGAAGAAGGGAATTTTTTTTCTAAAAATAAAAATAAACAAAAAAAAGATTTTTATTTTTTATTTTTACTCTTATTTTTTTTTTTAAATTGCGCGCTCAACTTACAATATTAGCACGGGCTGCTACTACCTCCAGGTTTAAGCTTTAAATTTGGCGACTTGTTCGCTGTTCCCTCAGGGCGCTTACCTCTGGGAAACAAACTTCGGGATAGCATTCGGCTTGCGAAGGAACTTGGGCTGACAGCCCAAACCTTGGAACGTGGGGAAACTGGGAAGGGCGATCCGTAATACATACGAAATAACTTCTCCAACAGCTTTCTCGTGCAGAAGGAGGGGAGACAAAAAAAAAAGAAAGGAAAGAAGCCTCGATTTTAGGTTTCTTGCTTTTTTTTTCCCTTTTCCCCCCTTCTTTTCTTCTTTTCTCCCTTTTTTTCTATAAGTCATTATTTTATGATATGGCTACTGGTACCCCGTCGCCAATAGCGACTTCAAGTCCTTCGACAGCAATGAATCCTACAACTACAGAACACGATTTTCGCTTCCCGCGAAGGCCATTCGAGTCCGTTACCGAATCAGCACAATTATTTAAAAGGAATCCCGACGAGAATAGTCCAGGGGACTTGCGCATACATGAGCTCAACCTCGATTTTACAAAACCAGATAATCCAGGTCTATTCGATTTTCTACGACCCTCGATTTTTCCTAATTCACAAAATGATATATCGGGGAATTGCGAGAGTTTGGAGCAGATGCAGCAGAATGATCCGCTTGCCACGCAAATCTGGAAGTTCTTTCGCAATACGAAGCAGAACTTACCAAGTCAGGAGCGCATGGAAAACTTGACCTGGCGTATGATGCACTTTGGTCTTAGGAGAAGGAAGCAGGAGGAAGATGCTCGGTATGTTGTTGGTTATAGTAATGTGCGGGCGCATCGCGACTCTAACTATTATCATAGCCGTAACGCTATGCGCGAGTCCGGTCACTCCGCAACAAACAGTATCAATGCTCCTAGTGGCATTGCGCAACTTCGCAAGACTTCGGACCAACATATGGTACACTCAGATCCTATGAACCTGGACGATTTCATATTTCCCGAAAACGTCGCCACCCCGGCCGGTTTGACTGGGACGCCTTCGCCTGACGCAATCAAGCTGGAGGGCGAGAAGCTCGCTCCTCATACTACCGCCGCCGCCATCCCTATCAAATCGCGCAAACCGTCTTCGCAACATTTTGTTCCCCAATCGGTCCCCGTTCCTGCTCATCAGAGAAGTCAAGACGAATTTGCCTACATTAATCGGCATCACCGAAAGACTAGCATTGACGACAGACGAGGGGTGAGTAAAGTTAACATGTCTTTGTTTGCTGCGTTAAATCCTTCCTTTTTTTTTTTTTTAGTTTGCTACGCGATGCTTGAGGGGCAAATATGTGTCTAAGGTGCTAATGACAATGATGTGCTAGACTCGGAACCTGAAGCGCCCTGCTAACTTCTCTCCTCATCTCTCTGCCCTCACTAGCAACAATTATGTTGCGAACGAGCTGGATGCGGACTCTGATCTCCACGAATATTCTTTAGATAACTCCCATGGCAATGGGAATGGAAACGGGAACGGGAATGCTAACATGTCTCACCACCCCGGCGTTCCTTATCCTCTTGACACGTTTCCGATGGAGCACGATCCGATTATCACCTCCGCCGGCCCTTTCCAGCAAGGTTTTTCATTCTCTCCCTCAACGTCACCCATGGTACCCCACGGCCCCTTTTCAAATTTCTATAACCATCACAGCGTAAATTCGAGCTCGGTGAATGGCGCAGACTACTATTCCCCTCCAGGCTCTGCGTACCAATCAGCCGTCTCTACACCGCACCCCTTAGCCGAAAACGAGAACATGTTCTTCAGCCCGATGGATGTGCGTCATCATCAACGAGCACCAAGCTTCCGTCCGGGCCCGGCCTCCATGAGGGGCCAAGTAAGCCAGCAGTTTATGCACCAACCTAACGGGAACTCGATGTTTCCGCCGGCCACCACCGGTCCTGACTCGTCTACCTCCTTTACCCAAACTCTCAACTATGGTCATGTCGATCCGAGTCAAGTTTTTCAACCCGAGCACCCAGTTCGCTCCCCTGGTGTGGGCATGATGCAGGAGAATATGTTCACTTTCGGCGCTGATTCTGACAACGAGGACGAAGATGGCGGCGCGTTTGCTGACCGTAATATGGGGGGGATGCATCAATCGTTTTCCCCGGAGAACGAATCAGGGATGGATATGGGAAACCAAAGTTCCTTAGGATGGGATGCTTCCCTGCCCGGTCAGTTCAGTACGCAAGCAGCGCGTTACCCCGGGGGGCCGCCGCGTAAGCAGGTCACGATTGGAGGTACGACGACGGATTACCTAGAATCTGGCGCCTGGGAAGGCCAGGACAACTTACCGCGATCCCAGTCATTTCGGGCGACTGGCGACCGGCGCCAGAAGATTCCTCGCACAGCTTCAACACCAAACAACATCAATGGCCGCGGCAACCCGTTCGACAAACTCGCTCAATCGAATCCGAACTCTCCACCAGGGGACATGTCAGGCAACATTTCGGGCTTCTCTTCTGTAGCACCTAGTAGACCTGCTTCCCCGCCCGGTTCCAAGCATGGCTCCACGGGCAATCTGCAAGCTGCCGCAGGAAACCAGGGGGACGGGAATGTACCTACTACCTGCACTAATTGTTTTACGCAGACTACGCCGCTATGGCGTCGAAACCCGGAAGGTCAGCCTTTGTGTAATGCTTGTGGATTGTTTTTAAAGCTTCATGGGGTCGTGAGACCCTTGAGTCTCAAGACCGATGTTATCAAGAAGCGTAATCGAGGGTCGGGCGCGAGTCTTCCGGTTAGTGGGACAAGCACGAGGTCCAAGAAAAACGTGGGCGGTGCGTCGAGTACCCCTTCCGGGCCTGCCTCGCGCAAAAACTCAACGCTAGCTATACCTGCAACGAGTAGCACGCCACAAGTAACTACGCCGCCCTCCACAACGAATAGAGCCGGCAGTGTCAATGAGGGCGAAAGTCCTGCGAGCGGAAATGGTGGCGGTTCTGGTGCCAACACGGCAGGTAGCACGCCGACGAGCTATGCAGGGTCTGCTTCGGGTGCGGTGGGCGGCAAAGGTGTCGTACCGATCGCGGCAGCTCCACCAAAGAACGCGCCAGGACCAGGTGCTGCGTCGCTTCCGCGGAGTATGGGCAGCAGCGGTTCTTCTAAGCGCCAGCGTCGCAGCAGTAAGAGCGCCGGAACCAATGATTCATCTACCGTCATGGATGTTGATAGTCCAGAGAACTCTACTGGATCGAACGAAGCAGCCCGCTCTATCGGTTCCTCGAGCGGGTTTACTGGCATGTCTAGCACGGGAAATCTAGGCCTTGCCAACAGTTTCGGCATGACGCAAAGACCGATGATGGGACACGGCATGGTTGGAATGCCCGGCGGCCCTAATGGCGTGATGAATTCCGGTTCTGGAAACGGTCCGCAAGAGTGGGAGTGGCTCACGATGAGTCTCTAAACTTTCCCTCAAAGGGTTACACACTGTTGTACTGGATAGAAAATGCGGCGTAATTTTCCATCTTGTCGACGCATTATCTTAAACGGGCTTCGTCGAATTCGATATTATCGTAACCTTCCTTGCTTCATACAAACCCCATCGAACCTAAAGCGTAGCCAGATCTTGTTTGCTATATCCAACGACTCGGCTAGACACGCCGCGACATGGAAGACGAATACTCACGACATCGTACATACAGCGGCGTCGAGTCAACTAGCTTATTTTTAATGTCGAGCGTTTGGTCACTCTTTTCTACGCGTACCCTTTGCTCAAAACGACTCACGGCGTTCTCTTGTAATTTCTTTACAATCGGGTCCCAGATTGCTTGTAAATCTTCACAATGATTTGCATACCGGAAGATTAGGTCGGGCTTCTTCAACTGTTTTGCATGAACGGACGGATCCGCGATGTTCATAGAATGGAATGCAGCTGGAAACATTTATGTGTTATTTCTACGCCACAAATTCGTCGAGAAGAGCTTTTCGCTGTTTTTGGATTGCTCGGCTCTCTCTGCCTGCAGCATCATACGTAGATGCTTGGGGCACTGACCTACTGACTGAGTATGCGACATGAGACTACCCGCGAGACTAAACATAGACGAAGCCATATTGAGGGACGCGCCGTGGCAATTTACACCAGTATGATGATATTTTTTGGATGGGATATTTGCTTTGCAAGGACAACGACTTGGTCGAGCATGCGATGAATTATGTGTTATCTGATTTCTTTGCCTTTGCGGCCGGAACTTTGGGTGGGGATCTGTAAATTCAGGATTGATACCAATTGTCGTTATTTAGAGTCGCGCAGTCCATCTGCGGACCTGCGGAGCTAAAGGGATGATGAGGGCTATCAGGCCAGGCTTTATCGAGACGTTACGTGTACGAACTAGGTACGCGAACAGGGAAGCGAAAGGCGTACATCGCAGAGGAGTTTTATCATCATTCTTCGGTTTTTTTTTTCTTTTACTGCCTCTGCTTTGTCTTCGTGAGGATCTATAAGAGAAGAATAAGGAGAAGAAGAAGAAGGGGAGACAAGAACATTCCGAAACGCACGCGCATACCATACTACCACCTACATGATGTCCCATAAAGCAGAGAGAGAGAGAGAGATTTTTATGTTCTTGTTTCCAGATAACTACTCGTAGATGATTATTGAACTACTTCTACTTGATATTGGCCTTTTTCCATAGATGGATAGCCGCGTATCGTACCGTGAACTTATTCGGTACAGGCGAAGTCCTGAGGGGGATGTAATGCCTTCTACTTAAACAAGGAGGTCCCAGGCACCTACCTACCTACCTAGTGTAAGGTGCCGCACGATTCTCCTAGACCTGTCCGTCCGTCTACCTCTTTTCCACAGGTAGGATAGATAGCAAGGAGGCAGATCAATCCTCTCCGACAGCTTGTATTCCGTACCATACGAGGACAGGTCGATAGCGGTCCATTGTAGTACGACCTTCCTCCTTCTTATTCTTCTTCTTCTTCTCTCTTTCTCTCTCTCTCTCTCTTTTCCTCTAGCTCCGACTACGTCTCATCGTCGATCCGTCGTATATATCTGCTATCTGTTGTCTTTGCCGGTTTTCCGGGCGCCGAGGGGAAGGGGGGGAAGGGGGGGACAAAGGAAGAGAGGGTATATTGATGATGCTCGGGTCTTGAGATAGCTCGGATCCGGGGTGGGTTAGGTGTGTATGTATGTGTGTAGGTAGGTAGGTAGGTATGTATGTAGGTAGGTAGGTAGGTAGGTAAGTAACTTATCCCCACCGTCCTCGCTCCTCGCTCCTCGGATCTTCGCGTCGAGCGCTGGACGGGATGTGGAGGGCGAGGGGTTATGCCTTTTCTTTCTTTGTTTCTTTCTTCTTTTGCTTAGCTAGGTACCCCTGAGGTTCTTTTCTTTGTTGATTGTTGATTGTTGAGGTATGCTGGGGGTTACGAGGTAAGTGAGTAAGTGAGTACGTGTTGCTACTGTAGGTAGTATGGCCGGGACCGAGATATTACGTGTTTTTTTTTTTACTTAAGTACCTGGTATGTGTTTTGTCTGTGTCGGGTTGGCGTATTGGCTCGTTCGCCGGAGAGGGAAGGGGGTTGGGAGGTAGATACGGGTGGTAGTGTTTTGTTGTTGTGGTTACCTCTGCTGGAGATGGGGGATAGGGGATAGGGGATAGTAGGAACTAGCTACCCAAGTACGAAGTCCGAGATTAGGTATGTTATCGTCACTGCTGCTTCTTTTGTTGGGTTCCTTCTGGCGAATACATCCTCACCGATTGTGCCCAGTTGTGGCTGTAAGAGGTAGATACGTAGGTGCTTTCTTTACATTCCATGCAGCGTGGAATATATCGGTTCGGATGAGGTACATCTCGATCTAGACAGGATACTTGCCTACCTAGATATAAGAGTATACGGCCGCTATAGACAATATGTTCCCCCGAGCCTCTACGGAAAACCCAAGTCAGGCTTTAAGGGAGACTGAAATGGACTCCAAGCAAAGCGTTTCCAACGGTTAAGCCGTACATGCTCCAGATCTGGTACTAGCTTCTATACATTTCAGCAGAACAACGATACGCCAAAGCCATTATCTCATAAGAACCCAGACTCAAGTCAAGAGCATGAGAGGCAGAAGCTCAGTATAAACATCACAGCTGCCCCAGGGTCTCCCTCGCTCACCCATCATATAACAAATTCACATTTATTTCTCCTTTACCACTAACTTCTATCAGAAACTTACCTCCTACCAGATTAGGTAACTATAATATTATTATCCAATCGTCACAGAAGAGGCGAAACAAGTCGTAAGAAGCATGGCGTAGGAAAGATTGGTAGAAAGCTTCTAGTATGCCAATTGCCATGAGATGAAATAACAAAGTAAAAAACGAATAGTAGAGGGGACATGAAATCACTTCAGGTCCCCTAGAATACCCCGTATAACCTCCTCGCCCCGAGCTTCGACCCAGAACGACTCGAGTCCGGGAAAAGTCCGAGTATGAGGATATCAAGCAGTAGGTATTATATGTTGTACAAGTTTGAACTGCCTACGTATTACTTTATTAGAAGCCTGTTTGTAATCTGTGTAAATATGAATGTAGAGCAACTATCTCTATAATGATAGTTTAGAATGGTCGTATAGGTTGCCACGATGCTTGGGATTCAAGTCAGGGATACTGCGATATACTTCGTGTAAGCAGTGCTCTACAATAGTAGGTATTCTACGAGAGCGTACATTATGAATAATCATCGCAAACACATGAGATTTACAGAGAATAGCATTGACCTCTGCTAAAACCCCTATTTCCTGGCAACAACTGCCAAAGTACAAACGAGGGGCCTGAATATTATAATCAAGCCAGAACGATGATGCCATGAGACTCCCGAACGAAAGATGCAAGTTCGCACGCGTTTGTGACCACCATCTCGTCCCCGATCCAGTTCCGATTATGATAGAGCAGTATTTTCCTGTCGGTCGTATACCATAGAGGTGGACGCTCAGAGTTAGACAGCGACAATAGTCTACTCGTCCATCGCCTTCCAAACACTCCCGCAGACGGCCTCGGCTGCTCTCAAGAGAGGGAGCGTAAGGTCACGCTTAATTGCCGGGGTTGGGGTTCATCTATTGTGTGTGTTAGTAGAATGCCGAGAGGATTTGATAATAGACAGGAGAACGAGAAAAGACATACCTTTCTCTTGCCGCCGGTCAGAGTAACGTTAACGAATCGGCGAGTGTACGTGAGCCTCTTCTTGGCGCGACCCTTAGGAGTCTTGGGCTTCTCTTGTTTCTCGACCTATTTTATCTTGTTAGTCTCACTTCCTGCCTGTATCGTTGCATATTTGATGAAGTTCGAGGATAAGCGCGATGTTGATGGAAAGAAAGTGTAAGATCGAGATGGCGGATGATAGTAGTCGATAGAGATGATGCGGTCGTTTGATTAGATTCGACTGGGAGGTATCCATCGAGGCGAGTAGGATATTGTAGTTGAGTGTATCGCACAAGTCGTCGGATATTGCAATCATCGGTCGCAATTAAAGAATAATTATCGATTGATTTGATTTGGATTATATGGACGGTGGTTTATCGCGACGATGGAATAAAATAGACGAATAGAATAATCGAAAATGGTGGAATGAACTAACCTTGGGGGCCTGAGATCGGACCTTGCCTGCGCAATCTGTCAATAATGTGTCCTTTTTTTTGGATTATCGTGATGAAGATGAAATGGTGGCAAAAAGAAGAGGGAAAAAACATACCAGCACGGGCGAGAGATCCGTGAACCTTTCCCATTTTGTTTGAGTTGTGCGATTTGTAATTTGCAAATTATAATTTGCGATTTGTTATCTACGATGTAGACGATGTCGGTGTAGAGAAGTTGATGTAGGGAAGTTGATGTTTCTTGATGAAAAAAGTTGAATGGACGAAATTTGGGAGAGAAATAAATTTATGTTAAAAGGAAGAAATCCAAAGGCTTGGCACTTTCTTTTAGATTGTTTGGATGATGAAAATGGGAAAGTGGGAAGGTGGGAAGGTGGGAAAAAGGAGGAAAGGAATAAGAGTCACACCGATGAGGTCCATGCTTTCGTCAAAGTTTCCACAAAAGGTTAACTAAACCCTGATCATGTGATACTTGCTTAGCTAAATATATATACCTAGGTACCTTAGGTATGTAAGTACTTGAACGCTACATCTGTGTACATGCATACCTAAGTACCTACGTACGTACAGGAGTAGGTGCCTCATAGTACAGGCCCATATGGCCCCACATGGCGCATGTGCCACCTGATACATCATTCATGTTAGAGCCCATTTAGCTTTATGGCTCATGCACGCTTCAGACCGGTGACCGGCCTCGTCCTTCCATGTTTCCTCCTTCAATAAAATTATATCCAACATAAGGTTTACATATGAAGTAGGTACAGTACCTCTCACATGCTTCCTGGAAGTATCAAACATATGTTAGTTGGTATAATTACCAATAACATTACCTATTAGTTAGAAGGTAATTCTCATTTTGGCAGACCGCTAGACGCCATTGGACAAAACGGGGATGGGCATTTAACGAGGAGCTTCCGGTTTTTATTAGTAACTTCTTCAAATTGAAACCCTTCAACTTTTATCTCTTCTTTTTTCTTTTCTTTTCTATCTCATAATAACATAACATTCATTCATTCATTGATTCATTCTCAATCCTGACTTCTCATCATTTCATCATCGACGGTGTCATTCTACTCACCTTCACAAATATCCGTCATCATGAGGTTCCTCTGCAGCTTACCATTCCTCTCCCTAGCTGCATGTTCCTGCTTAGCGGAACATACCCCGGAGCCGGAGTACATCTTCAGCAATCCTTCCGCTTCGGAATCAAATTATCGGATTCCTACCTCATATGAATCTGCTGTACTCGGTAGACGTATCTTAGCCCTCACTCCGCTCGGTACTCTTGCCACCGTCTTTCCGGACTCCTCCCGCGGCTACCGCCAACCAGATGGCCTCCATGGCATGCCTCTCGGGCTCATGGAGTATGTTGCCGATTGCGAGGATGAGGGCAATCCTACCTTCTTAGCTATGAAGATCGGCACTACCTTCAGGAACGTCCAAGCTGGCTCCAATATCAGCCTAGCCCAGGAGTGGACACCGCCGTACCCACCCGACAAGCGTATCAAATCCACCTCTCTCGTCGACTGGTTGTTCGGACGCAAAGAGGACTCCAAGGATAGGGTCCCCTACAGCGCGGTAAATCTCCCGCGGTATAGTCTTCTAGGCTATATTGAGAAGGTTGACCCGGCGTCCGCTCAGGCGCTTTCCTCGTGCTTCGTAGACACGCATCCCGACGCGAAGTACTGGCTGCCCGGAAACGAGATTCACGAGTCTGAATTCGTGAGGCTGGTCGTTACGCAGATCTATTGGATCGGCGGCTTCGGCGACAGGGCTTACATCGGCTGGATCCCCGTCGACGAGTGGAAGAATGTCACCAAGAAAGAATGGGAGAGCGTCAGACTACCGGGTGAGAAGAAGGGCTGGGACGAGTGGAGCATGCCGGATCTCTAAGCCCTCGATGACTAGATGTTAGGATGTCTTGGACACTATCAACACGATACTGCTCCCGTGTTTGTCGTTTGCTTTTCCCTTTTTTCGTTACGAAGGATTAATACGAGAAACGGTCTCGATCTTTTAATGATGTATCACATACTAATAGGAATGCGGGGATATTCATACGCATAACAAATTAACGCAGTTCTCTTACGAATCAAGCAGTTTAATAGATATCTATCTATCTCTATCTGTCTGTATGCTGAGCAGCTAGTGCTATATTGTAGGAATACTTTGCATGTGCACTAATCGTTATCCAATACTGCTATCCTAGTAATCCTACTTATCATCTAATAGTCAATAACTTGAAGTTAAGTTGTATAACTACATTTATAGAGATGTATGTAGGTATATACTTGCTTACACCCTTACCTGTACTTCCTACCTACATACTAGGTGAGGCAAATATATCCTTCATGTTACCTTGGTAGGTACCAGTATAGGTCGAAATTCGATATCGTAGATCTTATTGGGTGCTGACGTAACATTGGCCTTCTTTTAACGGACCTACCCGTTACCGTAGACCGTCCGAGCTGCGGGGCCGCGGATCGACGTTGCAGACTGCAGTTCCTTCACTTCCGTCCGAACTAAAGCCCTTCAATCCCGGGGTATTCCATAGTCAACGGGCCGAGAGTCTAAATTCTGGACAAACATCGTTTAAACTCTTAATTTCTTGATCTTTTTTCTTTTCTTAACATTTAAATATATTTTCTTTTTTCGGGAGTACGTACCGAGGCATAGTTGAAGATAATATCATAATATACCTAAGATAATATAATCATCATGACCAACGACCCAAGCCAGCCAACCGAGGTGCTACCTCCGCTACCCCTACCGGACGGCGTTGAGTCAAGCTATGTCGACTGCACGGCGTCGTGCGGCCTGAACTGGCACGTACTCCACGCCGGCGAGCGCGGGAAGCCGCTCGTGCTCTTCTGCCACGGGTACCCGGAGCTCGCCTTCTCCTGGCGCGAGGTGCTCCCGGCGGTGGCGAGGGCAGGCACGGGCTACTACTGCGTGGCCATGGACCAGCGCGGATACGGACGGACGGGAGGCTGGCCGCGGCACCAGCCCTACGACGCCGTCGACCTGCGCGACTTCGCCCTCACCAACCTCGTCCGCGACCTCGTCTGCCTCGTCTACGGCCTCGGCTACCGCGCCGCCCACGCCGTCGTCGGCCACGACTTTGGCGCCGTCGCCTCCGCCATGGCCGCCCTCATGCGCCCCGACATCTTCCGCGCCACCGTGCAGATGAGCCATCCGCACCACCGCCCCGCAGAGCCGCCGTCGCCGCCGCCGGGGGCGTCTAGGCACGAGGAAGAGGAAGAGGAGAAGTCGGACATCCACGCCGACCTCGCCGCCCTCGACCCCCCGCGCAAGCACTACAAGTGGTACAACTCGAGCCCGGGCGCGGCCGCGGAGTGGGAGAACCCGGGACAAGGCCTCGAGGCCTTCCTGCGCGGGTACTTCCACCTGAAGTCGGGCGACTGGGCGGGCAACCGCGGGGCGCGGGCGCTGGAGCGCTGGGGCGCGCGGGAGCTGGCGGACGCGCTGCCGGAGTACTACATCATGCGGGCGTCGCGCGGGATGCCGGAGACGGTGGCGGCGGGGATGGCGGGGGAGCGGGACGCAGCGGCGACGGCGACGGAACGCTGGCTCCCGCCCTCAGCCCTGGCCGTGTACCGCGACGAGTGGGCGCGCACGGGCTTCCAGGGCGCGCTGAACTGGTACCGCGCGCAGACGGCGTCTGCGCCCCCCGCCGTCGCGCGCGACCTGCTGCTCTTCGCCGGCCGCAGGATCGAGGTCCCGTGCGTCTTCATCAGCGGCGAGCGGGACTGGGGGAACTACCAGCAGCCCGGCGCCTTGGAGGGGTACGGGGACCCGGGGACGGTCGAGGAGGGGTGTTATAGGGGCGCCAGGCTCGTGGAGGGCGCGGGCCACTGGGTTCAGCAGGAGAGGCCGGAGGCTGTGGTCGAAGAGATCCTGGCGTTCTTTGAGACGTTGTGAGAGGGCGTACTGTGAAGAGGCAAATTAACGATATTTGCTTATGTTTGTTGTTTTTGATTATTGTTTTCTTGCTTGGAGGGGTACTTGTTTTATAATAATGGAGTTGGATTTCGTATTATTCACACAGTTGTGAAGATTATTCCAGGTGTTGGTGAAGGTATTCAACAGAAGTAGGAAGGATAGGAATATAAATATATGCGTCGGTTTATTTATATTACACATAGGCAAGCTATGGATGATGAGGACATGACAAGTGAAAAATAGAAAGGGAAAAAGGAAGTGATTGATCGGTACAGGAAGTGAGCAGGACAAAAAGAAATAAGAGGCAAAAAAAAAAAAAAAAAAAAAAGTAAATCACCGCACCCCGGACTCGAACCGGGAATCTTCGGCTTCGCTCCACATCTACATGTAGCAGAGTAGGAGGCCGACGAGTTAACCATTTCTCTAGTACGGCTGCGTGTTGCTTACCACTCGACCACGTAGGCCACTGTTGATTTGGTGTACTTAATTCTGGTATATAAGGCATAAAAGGCATAGCGACAGGTAGGTAATAGGTACGTATCCTACCAGTACTAGCAGTACCTGTACCTTACTTACCCTTACTTACTACCTCAGTACATAGGTACTTTTATGATAGGTGTACGCATGACAAGGCAGAGACGAGATATTATATGTCACTTTTACAGGTACCTTACAAAAGGATACGCCTGAAACTACAGGCTGTCACGTTGCTATGCCTTTTCTATTTGAAGCCCATAACTGTCTGTCTATCCTTTATACAAGGTAAGTGTGTCTGCATACACCCACATACAATCCCTCGGGTACCTACATCTACCCGCGTAAGCCACTCTACCATAGCTGAAGGAGATTTAATGGGAGCCTCTTGATGTACTGAATCTTGAATTCCTAGCTGCCCTTCTGTATATTTATCTGATTTTACATATTCTTCACATATAGGTACATATTATATAGAGCAAACTGGACTCGGGAGCATTTGTCTTTTTTCATTCTATTTCTTCTTCCTTTCTTTATATATAGAGGTAGATAGGTATATATATCTCATACCCTTACATATGGCCGAACTCACCGTACTATAACACAACCTGCCTGAATAGCACCCAGCATGAATGTTTACGACTGTGTTGTTGCACTGTTAAGGTCGCGTCAAATGTTAAGCTTTAAAGTGTAAACATTTACATCCTGTTGTCACAAATATTTGTTTCAACAGGAGCTAAAAAATAAATATAACTATACGTAATGTTTCATTCGTTCTCGATATATACATATCTTCAGGACTGCCTCGTTTCTAAGGCATGAAGCTCTGTTTGTACTTCGCTGATAATATTTCTGTCTCGAATTCATCAGATTCCCTGCTTTTATTAACAATCGTGGATAAAGACGATGATATTCTAACGAACGCCAAGACAAGGGTAAAGTTTGTGTTCGATAACAATAATGTGAACGTGGGAGGCTGTCAGGTATATAATTTCGGGACTAGATTAAACATCCCATGTCTGGTAAGCATACATATTTACACTCATATAGGTATAACAAAAGTATATTAATACCATGTTAGGTTTTCCTTTGACATTTTGCAGCTCTTTGAAATGGTAGAAGCTTGTGATAATTTGTCAACATGTTAAAGTGCCCCTTATCACGAGGTATACAAGATAGCCCAGTCATGGCATATTCTACTATATCTTCACGGTCAAGTTTATTGTTTTACTAAATTATACGACAATATTTTCTGTCGATGCGATTGCTTACCATAGAGGTAAACTAGTCTCTAGAAGATATATCGGTTTGATATTATCGCTAAACCTACCTAAAATAAACTACAGCTCGAAAAAGAATGCTTGGAAGACAGCTCTAAGAACGACCGCGTTCGTGATATGCTTACCGCGAATATATAATCTTTTAATAGCATGGTCTCATTTTTTGACTGGATTGTTTGATCAGGTAGGTACCTAGGTACCTACATGATGTAGCTGATAGCCTCTGTCATGCCATGTTAGGTTGGTAGATGATTTTAGCATGTCCCTATCTTTCGACTTAGCGGGAGGTATTTAGAGACAGCTTTGCTCCTGTTTAATGAATGGTTGATTTGATGGCGTCAAGTACTCGAGAAATCACAATCTCCTCTGAAACAGAAATGGCCATACAATAATAACATGGAAAGGAGATATGATAATACATGAGCTCGCTATGAAAGCGTCCAAGAGGTAAAGATACAAGAAGTAGAGACATTCTTTCAACACAGCTATGCTGTATACGTTCTACTACCCTCTACTTGATCCTACGTAGCCTTTTTACAAATGGACTCATTTTACTCTCTGGGTCACTTGAGCGTACTCTTAGGTTGCAAAGAACCTGTACGCTCCTTTCAGACAATGTGGGCTTGTTCCCGTTCCTTAACATCCTGTATGTACATCCGCTTTCCAAGCAGTTCGAACGTATTCCTATCTCCCTAGATAAGCCGCACCCGAATCTAGACGGCCAGAACTTGCTGCAGCTTGACTATGGCTAGTATGGTACCGCGCGTAGTTTCTTTTAAGGCACCTTCGACTTATGCCTAAAATTCGAGGTGAAAACCTGCAATTCCTTTAAGCGTAATCAGGCCATGAGCATAGGAGCCTGGGTGCGCTCACTGTTGTTTCATCAACACGAAAAAAAAACACCAAGTTCTTCTCGCTCTTTTTTTTAACATCATCCGTCATTTGGCAACGCAACTTGGTTTACAACAAGGTATCCTGCCTTCAACTTCATCTTTCTAGCTTGCTCGACTAACAACAAAGGATTTACCTCATTCGAAAGCAGGCATGGCAGCCCAAGGCGGCTCCAATGCGCTCGCGGTAAGCTGATTATCTCTATCTTCATCCAGTCGCGTACGAATCCTACATACTAATCACGCTCCGACACAGGTGGCCCCCAACAACGGGACACCGGCCATCGTGAGTCTCCCATCACACCAGGACATTTCACTAGCGATCTACAAGGGCAAAGTACGCGCGATATTACTAGGACCTGTACTCGAGAAGGCGGCCTACGGCTTGTCGCCGTGGGCCACGGGCGACGACGCCATAATGGCGAATATACCTCTACAGAACATCACTCTGTCGACTGTCACTCTATTCCCGACGTTACGCAACAAGCGTATCTTTATTAGAGCTTTTAAACATATGTACACCAGAAAAGTCGAGGCCTTGGAGGCCTACTACACCGCGTCCGTGATGATTATCCATCATCCCGTCGGCCAAACCCTCTTCCATACTCTTAATAGTCACCCCTTCAATAGAGAGATCTATCATGGCTCGAGTTTAGTATCGCTCTGCCTCTCGGCCAACCCCTGCGATCCTCGCCTGGATATGCACCCGGCGACGGGCGCGCGCCTGTTGCTAGCGCGCGAGCGACCGGGGAACACTGTGACTTACTTCGAGCCCGCGCGCGGCCACGCCGTGGCCTCGCCCAACCGCGGCGACCTCGTGATGTGGGAGGGCGAGGAGGCCTTGGTCGCCCTCTTCCAGTGGTTCTCCATGCTCGCGCAGGTAGAGTCCGACTCTGGCGCAGAGGACAGCGACGCGCAGACCGAGTCCAACTCCGACACAGAGCATAGCAGCGAGCCGTCTAGTTCTACAGGCAATGTCGTACACTACGTGTACGCTAGACGCAACTTTCCGGCTGAGCATCAGGGTCACCGACGAGTCTAATACCGGAAGCGGCACTAAGTTGTCCCATTGAGCGACGACTTGGACGGTAGGGTGGCCGGCCTTGTGAGTGTGTGTCGTATGTGTCTCCTCCCCTTCTTCCTCCTCCAAGTCGATGTTTTCTAAAAACAAAACAAAAAAAGAACACTACTAACCGAACTTGTAGGGTTTTTTTGCAACGGATAAATGTGGTTTAACTATTGGTAGGAATCGTGTCTTTGCGACCAGTCTGCTCTTTTATTACGTCTATCATCAGCTTGCTTGTACTCGCGGAGGGCGCGAGCACGGATCGTATCTGCGGCTCAGTTGTACGGTAGTCTTGTTTTTAAAACCCTGAGATAGTCAGGTGCAGCATTACATCTGGTAATTGCTGTCTAAGAAAAGATCTTTATTAACGTCTTCTCTTATTTATAGCACCGTGAAGGCATAGGTCAAATGCTGTCACCCTTTCTCCTCTTCGTATACGCCGTTAATACCTTTAAGATACTCTCGACGTGGGTAGTCTACACTACTCCTAGCAAGAAATCCACCAGAATCGGCATCGTAAGAAACCAAACCCCAAGCTTCGCAGCATATACCTCTGGTGCCTACCTAGATAATTCTCATAAAATTACCACATCTAAGATAACGAGCACCTATTAAAACACCAATTTTCTGTCTTAGACACTCATCCGTCGTAGGCTATTCCAGTACGCCTTAGAACAGGGGAAGCCCAGCTTCCAAGCCGTCCAATCACATCGTGACTATACTACCAACACTTGCCTAATGCAGTAGGTCTCGTTCCGTACTATAATCTTTTTCCTCTGTAGGGCTGAGAGATCTTGGCGTTCGACAAATATTTTAAGTCGGCTAACTAACTACCTAATTTATTGTTTATTACCTACTGTACCTAGTCGGTGAAAATAAGAGGATAGGATGATAGGCGGATAATAGAGCATCGGGTTTAATTCTACGGTCGGCTCGGAGTAGCAGCACTATTCCTTATTACGCGTCGCATCCAGAGATCGTATAAGATACACGATTTGCCATAGGAGATAGATGACCAGGTACACCTATTACTCTTTCAGGTTCGGAAAATCTTAGCAACGAGAATTTGTCATGGTTCATCGTGCCGAGACATATTTCGTATATTTTTATCAAATTCCCTAGTAGCAGGAGAGAGATGTACACATTACCTGCATTACGCATAATATATATCTCTTAAGTACAATGTCCTTATTTGTACACGTCCAATCTTCGTGACCGGCGTCTAGATACATAAATACTAACAGGACACACTCTAATCTTACGATTCTTTCTTTGCAAGCTTTGGCTTCTTCGTCGAACCAGGCGGCGACTTGAGCCCGGCGAACACAAGCAACGTAACGCCCAAGATACCCAGTGCACCGGCGCCATAAGCAACCTCTCTGCCGGCCCACCAATACACGCTCGTGAAGAGGATGGGCCCGAGACCTCGCCCCAGCTGACCCCAGCTCCGGAGGATGCCTAGCTTGCCGCCTCGCTCGTCTTCGTTAGCTTCAAAACTACTTAGCGTATTGAGTCCGCTAACGACCGTGGCGGACGTAGTAGCTAGACATGTGGCGGCGACGTATAGCGAGCCGACGGTGCTGATGCGTCCGAGTAATACGAATGCGAGCAAGCACGCGCTTACGCCGATCCTCACGGTTAGGAGAGGCGGCAGTCGACGTGTGACGCCGCCCTGGAGGATGGAGGCGATCAAGCCAACGTAGCCAAGTAATCGTCCGTTCTGAGCCGAGCTGTATTGGAAAAGATCGTACGTCATGAACGGGAGGGAGAACTCCATTCCGGAGAAGAAGAGCAGGAAAGCGAAGTGCACCAAGTTCAACAGAAAATGAGAGTTTGTACGCGTCACAGCGGCTGGCTTCGTAGCTTTCTTCGAGGCCTCGCTCCCCACCTTGTTCGGCAGCGTTTCCGGTAAGGCGAGGTACAAGTAAATCGTCTCGACGACGATCAGAGACAGAGACACGCCGGCGGCCGTTGCGAAGGGGTTTGCAGCTACCGTCGCGATAGAGCTTAAGTATGCGCCGAGGGCTGGACCGAAAGTAAAGGCGACAGAAAAGCAGGCGCCTATGAGAGCCATCGTCGAGCCGCGACTACTCTCGTCCGAGATGTCGGTCGCTATGGCGGTAGCCAGCTGGACGTTACCCTCCGATAACCCACCAACGATGCGCGAGGCAAGGAAGGTCCTAAAATCTACGGCCATCACCCAAAGGAGGACAGAGAGGATATTGCCAGCCATGCTAGCGAGAAGCGCAGCTCTTCTGCCATGACTGTCGGATAGACGTCCGATCACAGGGGACGCGATAGCTTGAAGCAGAGAGAATAGGCTGCCTAAGGCACCGCCAAGAAGAACTATATCATATCTCGAATCGATGGGTTTTGCAAAAGCGGACTTATAGGCATTTAGACCGCCGAGGATTCGGGCAAGCAGCGTCGTATGCGATTCCGAACTGGCCTCACTATTCCGATAGAACTCGAGGAGGTTGGGGAAGAGGGGAAGTATGAAGGTAAAGGAGATCTATGAACATATCTAGTTAGTTCATATGCTTTATGATTTGTCTATACAGTTACAGTAGTGCCTTATGGCCCATTCCAACCCAAGATCCAAGCCTAAGACCCAAGCTTGTAAAAAGGAGACATATGATTGACATACCAAGTCTAAGAGTAATGATACGAAGATGACCTTTAGTACCCTCTTTCGAGTACTAGGTTCAACGACAGCCATTATGAAAGTTGCAGCAGTATGAAGCCTAGCTTAAATTTATTCAGACGGACCAGCCGATAAAATAATGTAGAGTTGAGAAAGGTGAGTGAAAAAAAAGATGAGGTAAAGAAACTGTTTCTAAAGAATTACGAAAGTGTTTCGTGAAACGACGAGTAGAAACAAATCAGATGCAGGGGTTTACGTACATCTAAGTTTCAGGTACTTGGATACTTAGGTCATGCTACGTATCCTCCCGCAGTCGACAGGGATAGGGTCGTATGTATGTATGTACATCAATACGCCCTCGTCCCATATAAGGGCCGGCGTTCCGCAGCCTGTGCTTGATCGCGAGTACGAAGATGTATCCACAGTAAACGCATTACCTAATGTACCTAGTACAAGTGCTTACCCGTAATACACAGTAATTCAAAAATAGTTCCAATTTTGTAATTTTCTCTTTCACAAAAACTTCACACACACACAAAAAAAAGCCCCTCAGCATCTTCACCTTTGCTTTGACTGTTAAAAGCATTTTGTGTAATGATCTATGTAATGATCTACGTATTCCACAAAGTGCGAGACAACCGTTGCAAAGGGAACCCCTCTAGAAATAGCTTCTATCATTCATGGATCTTTATGTCAAGAGAACTCAGATGACATATCCGCGTCAGCAAGAAACCATGGCTCCAGCATTGACCGATGCGCTACGATGCGATGTGTGTTGATTCCTATGAAGCTTCGCTCACCGTCCTTTCAGTTCGGGTTCGAAAATGAATGGCCCTTTCAACAAACCATAGTCAGGATGAAACTCGCCTTCTGTTCGAGAACTAGGTAACCTACAAAATATGTTGAAAACTCTCGATATAGCAGTCCTGGATAACATACCGTGCGTGGTAAGACGAGAGGACAGTGGTGCTGGTCGATATTAAGATAATACCTGTCCCCGCCGACTCGGAGAACCTCCCGGACATGGACCTGCTGCGACTTAGAAGTTCAATAACTCTGGAGTGGCAGTGGATCCAGCTCCGTTCGAGAATCATTAACATGTAAAGAAGTGCAGCGATTTCTCGGAAGTGTTTGTGGACCAGCACTCCGTTATGAGATGTTTGCATCTTCGTCCGATCCGGGCGACTCGGCTCTTATATTCGATTGCTGCTTGTGGCTATTTCGACCGCAACCAAGGACAACCTCATCTGTCGTCTTGTGTCTTGTTTGCTACCTACGCGAATCCATAATTTCTCACGTTCTTATGTTTCTCCCGTTGTATACCACAAGGCCTAGACCAACATGTCGGTGTCTGAACGAATTTCGGTCATGTCCAACTTCCATTTACATGACGTGTGGTCTCGTAGGATTTTCGATCGACTCTATAATGGTCCGCGTGATCCGTATGGGGAGGACGAGAGGCTGGAGTCCGATAGGAATGTCAGATAGACGGCAACAAACAAGACAACGAAGGAGGCAGTATATCTTTAGCTCACAAAAATATCCATACGCCAGCAGCTTACTCCGAATGTCTTACGACCAAGACACGTCTTGGCTGGAATCCGTACCGCATCGTACTGAACATCGTAAAAGCAACCGCCATGTGGCATTTCATACGAAAGCACTGGATCCAACTCTGCCGAGGCTACACGTCAAAAGATGCCACTACAATGCCACTATACCTGAGAAACTACTGTGGATGTTACGAATAGGCTATCATGGTCACCCGAAAGTCCGTCGTATACTCGTCGTCTCCGTGCCCTGGTACTCGTTAACAGGACAAACAAAAACCGTACCAATCAATCAGTAATTAACGCGAATACTAAACCTCAAGTAAGGGCTAATGCCTGATCTGCACCGATGGAAACCACTTGCGGTCATCCACGATATTCCTTACCCCAGCCATGCGCCCCGTAGATGCTTGGTAAACGGTCATTTTTGAGATCGGATAGAGCAACTAAACGTGGAGAGTCGGATTTGTCCCCTCCTAGATCTCACCAGCCCAAGAGGATGAACAGATCTCGGCCTAGAACAAGGAGGGTGAGATACAATCTAAACACCAGTATTTTATGGCATATGGTGTATATACCGAGAACCTTAAGACGGCGTACCTAATGTCTAGGTAGGTAATTCCGTTTGATACATGTAAGTTCCTACTCTTCGAAATCACGGATACATACCGTACACAGGTGTCAGTATACAGTATACAGCATTAAGATGTTAACGGTATTTCCCGAAAGTCAACATTCTAACATCCTATCTAGGCAGGATTCTAGAAACAAAAAGCTCTGGCAAGCTGCAAGCCACAGATGAACCTCGTTTATCCATCTGCCGTTAGCGTTCCTATAAACGCACGGGACCTCAACCGCGGCGCACCTGGGCAGGGGGGCTGGAGGCTGGGCGTGCCATTCACTGCTATAAATGGCATCCGATTTGAACCATTCGAATCGGCCGAACCAGTCACGGCTCGAGGGCCCCGGTAGAAATATCAAGCCACAGCCCCAAATCTACTAAATACGAGTGAGATCGACGCTCATGACTCTCCACATAACCGCCAAGAACACAGCAAACACGAGGATTCGAAGGTCGCCGATGTTGCACTGTACCGTATCGTCCGTTTTTTCATCGGTTGCATTCGCATCTTTCTTTATGCGCTAATTCGATTGCTGGGTTCCGTATACTGGGCACGTATGTCTGTGTCTACGTTGGGTAAAACTGCCTGTACTAGAGCGGCGCGCAGAGTATGCTCTCACCTCACTTTATCATCATCATCATCTATCTTCAAAGGGCTTGAACAAGGACATGGGCATGGATGAGCCTTGCCGAATCGACTGTCGTAGGTTCCACCGAGTTGCAGAATGTCACCACGTATGATAGCTTTCACGATCATACGTAACGTACCCTACGTCGGCTACGCTGCACATTCGCCCATGGCCGGTGCTGCCATATACGAGGAGGTCATTAAAACACAACCAAGTTAGGTAGGTATATGGAGTAAACAAAAGACATGTGTATATAAGGACGGTGTCTCTCCGTCTTTCCAGTCTTCTCTTCACTACTACTATCATCATCAGCATCTGCATCAGTATCTACAACTCTAGTTTTTAATACTCTAATAACTTCACTCTCGCTTTCGCTCACCCCGCACTTCAGAAGCTTCTCGTTAATCTTCCCAACTTCACAAACCTCACCAACAAAATGCAGTTCTCTAAGCTCGCTCAACTCCTCTCCTTCGTCGCCGCCTCGTCGGCCGCCACAGGTACGCATCTCCTCGCCCCCTACACATAAGGGGCATGAATACACAGAAATTGAGAAGGAGAGAAAGCTAACCATCCACAACAGTCTCCTACGACACTGGCTACGACGACGCCTCGCGCTCGCTCACGGCCGTGTCCTGCTCGGACGGTGTGAACGGGCTGATCACGCGGTACGGCTGGCAGACGCAGGGCGACATCCCGAGCACCTACATTGGCGCCGCGGACGCGATCGCCGGCTGGAACTCGCCTTCGTGCGGCACCTGCTGGCAACTGACCTACAACGGCAAGACCATCAACGTCCTCGCCATCGACCACGCTGCCAGCGGCTTCAACATCGCCCTCGACGCCATGAACGCCCTCACCAACGGCCAGGCCGTCGCCCTCGGCCGCGTCGACGCTACCTCCACCCAGGTCGACATCAGCGCCTGTGGCATCTAAGCTACCGATTATCCCTTTTACCGGGACACATCTCGGTAGTAGCGATGACCACAACACACACCAAAAAAGCAATCTTTCTCAACGGGTACTGGGGACGGGAAATTCGGCGGCAAACGGCAAACGGCAAACGGGGGGGTTGTAGGGGTTGAAAGGGAATTTAGGGGATAAGGGGGAAAGGAGGGGAGGGGAAAGGGGAGAGGAGAATGGGTGTCTTTACTTTCTGCATTCCACACATCACCTAACCTTCGGTTCCCCTTCTTCGACGCATCTGACATTACCAATTACCCCCTATATATACCCACCACCTTACCAACCTACCTAATGTTTCATTCCTTCATCGACGGCATACATGCGACTTACAACAGCGACATTCTCATCAGACACACTTACAAGGTACACACATACAATCAGCATTGGGTCGGCGCGGGTTTTATATTTATATAACTATAACTACCATATTTTTATTTAAGAAAATATCATTTCGTATTGAACTTTGATTACCTCTTTCCCTAGCCTGCCTCTTAACTAAGTACGGTACCTGTAACTAACCGAGCAAACAAGCATTTTCTGCGAGCCATTTCAGCACAAGAAATCTTAGACAATTCAAATCTTACTTCTACAATATCTGATACCTGCTAGTGTCTGTCTGTCTGTCTGTCTAGATGTACATACTTACCTTACCTAGTGTAGACCGTGAGTAGGGTACCTAGGTATTCATCATCAGCAAGTAGCCTTACATAAACTATATATATACCTATATATATACCTCCTTGGAATGTAAAAAACGTAAATACAAGAGAACGGCGGGGTCAGGGTCAGGGTCGGGGTCGGGGTTAGAGAAGGGCAATGTTCATACTCGTTCTCCTTGAGTTAGGCTAGGTAGGTACCTACGTAGTAGCAACCTACCTACCTACCTACCTATTTACCTTTTTAGAAAACAGTAAAGGAGGTAAAGTAAATACCTAACCTGACTACCTACCTACCCCTACCTACCCCTAGGGTATTATTGGCAGATCTGAAGTTGACGGTAGGCACCTAGGTAGGTAAGGTAGGTAGGTAGGTAGGTAGGTAGGGGCATTGTATGAGAAGTAGTATGTATAACCTGTAGTCAGTCCTATAGCGTACGTGCTTCTATTCTAATAAAATACCTTATCCCCTTCGTAAAAAAAACCCCGTCTTCATTCGTTTTACGTGATGACCACTGATATCTTAGGCAGGACTGACATGCGAGATCCTACATACTCGGTACATAGGCAAGCGGCAGTCACTTATAAGCGATAGGTAGGTAAATAGGAGATCAAGGCACAGGCAGAAGAACAACCTAGACCAAGACAAACAATTCAAGAAACGCGACAACGTGGAGTGAGACGGACGTACGGTATTAACTGTAGCAGCTATCTAATCTCGCGCCAAACGCGACCCTGCCGATCGCCCTCATACAGTGTGAGACCTCCCCAGAAACGACGTCAATCGTTGCAGTACTATTAGGTCACTGCTTTGCTTTGTTTTCCTTGCTCTTCGTGAGCGAGCGAGCGAATCATCCCCTCTCCAAGTCCGGCTATGCAAGGGTACAAAGGAAACGTGAGGTTAAAATAGGAAAAGGGGCGGGGGTTTATTAGCAATCTTCTGTCGTATAATCTCTCGAGACCATTCGCATATCTGATCTCTCAAGCGAGCATATGTTATGGCTTCATTATGTGGTATGTTATAGAAGTATGAGAAGGATAAAAAGGGCATGGGGGTATCAATCTAGACATCGCGACAGCATAAAAAGGCAAATGGTATAAAAAGCATATATAACGACAACTTGCTCAGATGCCTTGCTGGTTTCGGTGACGAGCAAAAGGTGCCGTCTGAATAAAAGTAAGAAAGGTCTGGAAATAGCTTGGTTAGACTCAAGTTCCCGGTCCTTAGATCCCCCCCTATGCTCAATCATCAAAGAATGAGGCATCGTCAAAATCTTCCACACGCGCGTCCGAATCGTATGCGCCGGTCCGCATCATGGGAGGGGTAACAGGTTGACGACGATCTTGAGGAGGCGGTGTACTCGTCCTAGGCATCTTCTCGGCTTGTTGAGTGGTAGTCATTGGTGGTCCTTGAGATCTATTGGCAAATTGCTCAGCGGTAAACCGGCGACCGGTATTACCAAATGCAGTAGGTTGCGCCTGACTCTGCTGCACCAGCGGCGTATTTCTAATCCCGGAGGCTGGTGGCGTCATGAGGCCAGATAGATAACTGCTTTGAGACGTAGCAGCATTTGTCTTCGAAGGGGTTGAGTTCCTAGCCGACGCCGGAGACGACGATAAAACGCTAGAAAGGCTATTGAGTGTCGGCTGGTTCGATTTTCGCCAATTGCCCCAAGCGGCAGCGAGAGGTCCAACCGCTTGTGCAACCCGAGGTGTAGCGGCCCCTCGAATGGTAGCGGCGATGTTTGGTAAGTTGATGGCCGAGCCGCCATTCATGGCACGTTCCCGTTCTTGTTCCTCCATCTGAAGGTTCGCTTTCAGGCGAATGGCCGCATCCTTTACAACTTCCTTGTCTATGCGCTCTGCAGACAGCGCGTTGATAATATCTTGGAGGTCTCCATGTCTAACGGCCAGCAGTTCACGTAACCATGTGATCTCGTCGTCACGCTTAGAAATCTTAGAGGCGGAGTCAGGGTCAAGCTTAGCAACAGTCTGCTCAAGCTCTTCGATCCGCTGTTCGCGAGCTTGTAATTGTTCTTGCAGGACCATGATAGATTCGCGCAGAGCTTGCGGGGAAACCTTCTCAGGAAGCTGCATAGCTTCTGCGAGTTGCTTCGTCTGTGCAACGGGGCCCGGAGCACTGATCGTCTTCGAGACTTGAGCTGCCTGAGCTGCTGCCCTGGCAGCTTCTTGCGCAACTTGTACTTTGTCTTCCAGATGAGCGATACGGTCTTGTAGATGTTCGGTCTTAGAAGCTGATAGGCTGAGTCGCTCTAAAAGGTTCTGCTCCGTGCGCTGCGCGTCCTCAGCAGCATTGTTGATCTGTCGTTCGTATCGAGCCTCTAGGTCTTCCACTTCGTTTTGGTGTTTTCGGGTTAATTCGTTTAGTTCAATGAGCCTCTTAGATTCCGCTTCCTCGAGCTCTGTCTGTTTAGACGTGTGCGCCTCTTCGAGCATCATCTCATGGTGGGCTTTCGCGGTATCAGCGTCCATCCTGACCTGATCAAGCTGGGCTCTTAGTTTGTTAATATCCTCTTCTAGTTCTTCGCGCACGACGTTAACTTGATTATTAGCAGCTTCTAGCTCAGCCTGCAAAGACGTCTGTGTCCGTTGGACTTCGGCAGCTGCCGCCTCTCTCGCTTCTTTGATTTCCCTTTGGTAACGGAGGGCATTTTGCTGGAGGCCGTGGTTCTCGTTTCTGAGCTCGGAGAGCAACGCTTCGAGCCGCTTGCATTCGCTTACAGCTCTTAGCGCCGTGCGCTCTCCATTCTCTAACCTTTCGATCTCGGTTTCAAGACGTTCGCGAGTCCGCGCTTCGGCCTGGAGCCTGGCGTCCAGTACTTCTTGTCGTGCACGAAGAGCTTGCTCTTTCTTGGTGCGTCGCGAGTTCTCCTCGGTAATTTCGCGTGCAGCGTGGGCCATGTCATCCTGGAGGGAAATAAATTTAGCTCGCCAATTATCACGGATCTTCTCGTTTTCTTCGAGCTGAACGCCAAGCGTATCAATTAGTTTGTGTAAGTGCTTGTTTTCGTTGACGGCATCAAGTAGGTCGTCCGTTTGTCGGTGAGATGTCTCCCTTGCGTGTTCGGCCTCGGAACGCCAGTGCCGAGCTTCTTGCCTAGCATCGCGAAGCTCAACCTCCGCGATATTGAGACGATTCTTGAGTTCTACTTGAGCCTGTTCAGCACTCGTATGGGCCGCTTCAAGGAGAGCAAGACGCATCGAGGTTTTGCCTGACGACTGCTCTATCGCCTTTATCTTCTGCTCACGCTCATCAAGGACAGCACGCAAGCGATCCTCCTCCTCAGAAGAGATACGAAGAAGCCGCTGTATTTCCGAGGTTCTATCTTCGGCTTCCCTACGTTCGGATAACTCGTGTTCAGCTTTGTTTTCCGCCAGCTTAAGTCGATCTTCGAGATCGTGTACTCTTTGATCGAAAATGCTACGGTTCATAATCTCAACCTCCACTTTGGTTTCCGCTTGCTCTAATTGTCGTCGAAGTTCGGCGGCACGATCTTCAGCGGCGCGTCTGATGGTAGTCTCGTTCTCGCCCCTCGCCTCTTCGGCTCGGAGTCGTTCTTCAAGCTCCAGAGCTCTCAATCGTTCTTTTTCAGCCCTGTCCTCCTCGGCACGTAGTCGTTCTTCGAGTCCAAATATCCTTGACTGCATCTCTGAAAGTTGAACACTATCTTGAGCATTGTCCTTCATTATTGGTTGAGAGGTCGGTGGCATACGACGTTCAACTGCCTCGTCAATGATACTTCGTAGATCATCGCCACGGAAGTCTAATCGTAAAGACTGGGTGAGCTCCTCTTTCATCTGCTCCAAAGCCATGATAACAGAGAGATCGTCTTTGCCGGGGCTCTGGTTAACGGATTCAAACTGGGCAGGCTGGAGCGCACGCATACTCTGCTGCTGATTGAAAGCATCCAGAACAGCGTTCCGAATTTGGTCCAACTTTTTATCACGTCTTGGACTCATTGACCGACGGACAGGAGTTTCATCATCTTCATCATCCGCGTCACTTTCCTGGATTTCAGCAGAAACGCTACGTCTGTCACGTCGACTAGACGGTGTTCTACGAGCCATACTACCCAAGACCTGCTGGATCGTACCCAGGGCCCTTTCAAGGGGATCCAGCTTGGAGGCTAGGAGACTGCCAACAAGGTCATTGACATGTCCATCGAAATATTGAACACGCTGCTCCAATTTATCCTGCTCGTTCGCGCTATAGACATCGTCCCAATCACTCTCGGGAAGACTCTCTCCCGCGTTGAGTCGATGCACTGGACCATCGAATGATGGCGAGACGGTACTTTGGGGCGGGTCGACAAAGGGATCATCCAGTTCGGTTGAGGGTATCGGAGCTGGAACCTGCTTCGGCAAAGTGAGGTACTGTCGGGGACTCGGGGTGGGCGCATCGCTTCGAAGTAGCCCCTTAGACGGTAAGTCTATGGGTACAGAGCTTTCGACTTCATTGACTTGAACTTTCTGTACGGGACTTGATCCATGCCATTCTGGAGATTCTCTAGTTCTGTTAACACCCATTGTAGGGTCGTTTTCGTTGAGATGCTGCATAACGGCGTCAATTTCTTCGAAGGTGGGCTCGTGATCAGAGTTATCCCTGGGCTCCACACTGGAAGCCGACGGAGGGCTAACAGAGAGATGCTCGTTGCTACGTGACTCCGACACCTTACTAGCCTGCTCGATGACGTCCTCTTCGAAACCCGAGGATCTATCAGATACCGGAGATGGCGTGGAGGCGAATCGAGAAGCAGACAAGCCAGCGGGCTTTGGTGGCGGCGATGGAGTAGATGCAAACCTTGACGCGTTCAAGCCCCTTGGAGCGGCCGGTGGCGATGCAAATCGAGAGGAACTAAGACCCTTTGAGGGAGCATCTACACGTTCTGCAGACGATTCTCGTTGTATCTTGACTGGCTTATTCTCCGGCTCGGTAGCAGGTACAAAATCAGGACCAGGAGTTGGTGAGCCCGCGCGATCATCCAATTCGTCTCCTGGTTCGACCATCTGTGATGGCGGAGCCACGATGGCAGGTTCAGACGGTAGTGCTGTCGGCGGGCTTATAGGATCAAGTGCAAAACCGCCAGGTACAAATGGCTTAGCCGTGGCGGAGAGGCTTTTCTTGTGCTGCTTCTGGAACGAAGGCTCGCCATCTCCAAAGGGTCTAGCATTGTTGAACTCTTGAATCTCTGTCTGGTTGTTAAATTCGAAAGGCTTCCAGTTAGCCTTGTCCTGGTCAGGGGAGGTCAGCGATGGGCTAGTAGTCGTCTTAGTGTCATTTGACTCGGACTGCAATTTTCCGTCTGTAGATACCGAGAGCGTGGTGGACGCAAATGTCGTATCGGCCACGTGCGCGTTGTCGTCTTCAGTTGTAGGCCGAGAGGGCAATTCCTCGTATCCGAGGGTAGTCTCCTTTCCTGGGGTTATCGACTCTAAAGCACTTGAGGATTGCGCTTCAGGTGCCAATTCCAGTTCTGGTGCAGGCGCGGCAAATAAGGGGACTTCGTCTCCATCGCCGGTGCTCTCCCTAAACTTCTTCTTCGTCGGATTAGTATTCGCTGCCTGGCCGTCTTGGTATCCAGTATTGGTGGGGGCAGGCGTCGAAGAACGTCGACTCGATGGCCTCATTATAGGAATAGCCATCGACTTCTTCGTAGTCTTGAAATGCCCAGACCCAGAGAGACTCAGGTCAATGTTCCCAAATATGCTACTCGTGCGGTTTTCGGTGCTTTCGTTACCAGAGGCACCCGCACTTGTCACTGAGGATGTGAAAGACTTCAGTGGTTGGAAAGTGGGAGCATCAGGATTGAACTTGGGCCCAGATGCGGAAAAGTTAAATTCAGTCTTGCGAGGAGAAAACTCAGGTGCAGACGCGTTAATCTTGAGCTTGGATGATGATGTTGAGGGAACACTGAAATGGCTTGAAGTAGTAGATCGAGGGTTCGGCGTGAAGGACGGCGCTTGGAATGAAGTCGGCTGAAAGCTGGTCGTCTGGGTATTGGTCTTGTTTGTGCTGCCGAAAACGAACTGGCCAGGAGTGAAACTACTCGTAGGATTAAATTTAAACTCAGCTGCACCGGCATTCAACTTAGAAAGTGACGGCTTGCTCGCATGGTTTGTGTGACGGGACGAGGCTTTACTATCAGCAATTGCCCCAGAGTCCACCCAAAGGTTACCTGTAGTCGAGAATGAATGTTGATGCAGCTGGTTTACCATATCAAAGGCTTGGATGGGAGTACCCAAGTTGCTTGGGTTCGTCTCAATTTCATACGAATTGCTGCCATTTTGCAAATCGAGGTTGGCTGGCCGATGCTTCTGAAAGCTCCCCTCGTCAGTGCTGTCTCGAGTCTCATCCTCGAGGTACGCTGTTTGAGAAAGCGAATGGCCACGACTATGCGGTTGTGGGTGATGAAGCTTCGGTCCTTCGTCGGAGTCGGTCCCGAAATTACCAAAGTGTACAGAGGGGCCTCTGGTATGCGAGGCCGAAGCCGGATCAACCTCCTCTAGAGGAGGGTCTATTTTCTCATACTCGTTATGAGGGCTGTAGTCTTCATGTTCAAGCTGAGAACGGAACTGTTCCTCTAAATGGTATTCAGCATCATCGATCTCCTTCTGAAGACTTGCGCTAGCGTTATGGCATATAAATTTGCTAGGTTCGGGCGTTTTCGATGGGCTCTTATCTTCATAGGGGTTGCTTTGAGTCTCCTCTTCAACTTCTCGTAATTCTTGTAGCCGGGGGGATGCCCTCGCCGAGTCTTGTCTGTGTAGATATTGGTGAGGAAGAATCGGATACTGTAGTGACTGGTGCCTTTGGTGCACACCACTACCAACCGGAGAATTAATACTATCACGCTGGAAAGGCGAGTTCGGCGAGACCACAGAGTTCAGGTTAAGAACAGAGGGCGAGCCGCTGCGGCCCAGTTGTTGCTGCAACATCATTTGCGGAGACCAGGCGTGAGGTGAGGTTTGTCCCGAGAAATGGAAGGGGAGCTCATGCGGCGACACTGAAATCGAAGCGCGGGGATTGAACTTTCCGTGCAACGGCGGTCCATTGAAAGACGCCGGCGAGGCCGTTGACGGAACTCCAGGACTCTGCGTCGACGATCCGGGGCCGGATAGAAAAGAGGGCTGGAAGGCAAAAGGATGCTGCCCATTGCTAGCAGCTGAAGACGCCGGCATAGGGGGCGAGAAGGGTAACGATGGGTACTGGTTCGAGCCTTGTCGGCTCATGTTCGACGCGACTGGAGAGATGGAGGATGGAGGAGCGGGCTCGTCACCGCCGAATGATACACCAAGCGCCCTAAGCTTAGCCTCATTTAGCTCGTTGACATAATTTTTCCATGCTAAAATGATGTTAGCAAACAGGTACCATAGAAGTCTGGGTTCCAGTCAAACATACCATTCAAATCTGGAAGTGTCACTTGATAAGTGCGGAGAGAACGCTCACTAGCGATGTCTTCCGAATTAGGCCATTCATTGCGGCTCTGAGAATGGTTCTCTAGAGGGCCTAGAGGAGAGTATAGCCCCTCTAAATCAAAACCGCGAACATTGTAGCCTAGCTCTTCCCAAGAGTGTAACATTGCCTTTTCATCCGCAGCATTTAAGGGCATTGGCGCCTTACCACGCGTGCCTCGTTCTTCATCCCAAGGCAAGCAAACCAAGATATTTTTTCCTTTCCACGGCACCTTCTTCTTGGGCCGAGGCGTACGTCCTACAACGGGCTTAATCGCCTTCACTGGAGTACCAGGTGCTTCAGAAGATGGAACAGGAAATGAGCCATTCCAACTCGGTTGGTCACTTTTCGGAGTGTCTGTCCTGAAAGCCATGTCTGAAGCAGACTCTATAGTGCGTATACTAGCAGTATCTTGGCTGCCTCTTTCTACGTCGAGCGCGTCCATGTTTGTGATTCCGCTAGCGACGCGTCGATTGAGAACGGCTTGTTTTAGTGTCTCGTTACTCGAGCGTTTCCTCGGATGGCGCCGAGACGCCAGGCTAGAAGCTCGAAACGGATGGAGGGTAGCGCGTGGGGTTCTAGGGTCAGATTCTTCAAACCAGCTCGCCTCGTCACCCGAGACAGGATCTCCCAGAGCAGAGTGCTCACTATCGTCAGTTCCGTCACTAAGCCAATGGCGGTGTTCAGAGATGAGATCGTCAGTAGTGTGTTGGCGGATCCAACCTTCTGTGATGCCACGAAGAGGTCGCCGGGCACGGTTCGCAAGAACAGCAGCACTACCGGAGAGCGAAGATGAAGGACGTTCCAACTCGATTGCTGCAACTAACGGGGCAGGACGAAGAAAGGGTGTATTAATTTCGAGTTGATGCAAGGGAAATTCTTCCGAGGTCTCGCTACTAGAACTCAGTCGGCGAAGATGATCGCTGTCGGCGTCAGGGTAAGGGGAGCCCCAGCTAGTGGTAAGGTATGGTCTATCGCCTTCACTCCCACGATTAGACGGTGGCGTCCGAAGGTATTCGGAAGCTCGTGCCGGTAGTTTCGGCGAAGGAAGGGGTGGAAGTACCGGAGATGAATCACCGTCGTCGTCAACAGTTGACGCACTCGAGACGGAAGAGGATCTCGCTGAGTGAAGAGGAGAAAGTAAGGGTCCAGTGCCGTCCTGTGCAGAGGCACGAGGAGGGGTCGACGACTTTGAAGAATACGTCTTTAGGGGAACTAGCCAAAGTGCAATTAGGCCATTAGCTTAGTTGATTCATCATAAACCAAGTAAGATAGGAAAGGTATAGGGATAAAGAAGGGGAAGTTAGATGAAGGGACGAGACATAACATACCACGACGAGATCCGCGCAGACGAGACACGGGGTCGCCTGCTGCTAGATCTCGAGTCTACTACTCTCGAAATTATTATACACTGGCCTTAGCTGTCCGGCAATCATAAAGAAACAGCTGTGGGCCAAGTAAGGGGTAAAAAGTTGCGGTAATGGACAGCGCGGGTGGTTTGTCGCGACGCGTTCCGATCGAATTTAAAAAAAAAAAAAAAAAAAAAGTCGTAATTAAAGAAGGAAAAAAAAAGAGGGTTCATTTGACGAATGGAACTCGGTAAGAGGAAGAGAAGGGAAGAAGAAGAGAAAAAAAAAAAGGAGTGAAATAGAGGGAAAAAGAATTAAAAGAATGATAAAATTACGCAACTCTCCATTGACTTTCGTCAACTTATTTGCCTGTCGTTATCCTCCGTGAATCCAATAATGAGCGATCTTGTATGAGATGGATTCGAGGGTAGAAGGAATAACGAGATGGAGAGCTTCGGACCTTAGAAGACAGGTGTAAGTGCAAGTGTAAGTGCAAGTGCAAGTACAAGTGCAAAGCTTTTTTTTTTTGGTGGTGCCCCTTTGGTTGCGAGGGAAAGCCCAAGTTGATCAAGAGAAAAAAAAAAAATGTCTAGGGTTGCCTGGTTATGGAAATTATGGAAATTGCTAATAGGATCTAACTCTAGCGTACATAATATTCTACAGGGTAGGTACGATGAGGTACAAAATGAGACGAGATGAAAAATACATGTGTCGGCCCGCAGTTCGCGTGGTGTTTAGTATGATATGGCACGTGCGTTAAGTAACTTTAAACGGTCACTATCGCATAGCGCTTCCCCTCGTCGATAATTAAATGGACCTTTAACCTGCCCTGGAAAAAATGATCCACAACTGCCACTCTGGCCACTCTTAAGTGCTGCATCGCACTTCCTAATTAGGCATTGTCCATTGTTGAACGCACTATCTTCATCCAGTCGTATAGCATATAGCACATCAGATGTACATAACTCTAGGTACCTAGGTAAATACATATTTCATACATGTACTTACCGCAATGAAGAATTCATGCTCGAAGCTTTTTTTTTTCTTCTCTTTTAATTCCTTTTTTTCTTTTAGAATTCTCCCATTTTGACAACACATCTTTTGAAACCACTACACAACAAACCTACATTATTGTTAAAGGCAGGATTACACCTAGAATCAACCTATGATATCACAGGCATTTTCTGTATAGTACCCAGGTGCCCAATACCTATACATATGTGTGGTGTATGTAGAAAACATCACCTACATCATCCCTATATTGCTAATGCAGTATAAGCCTACACGTATGTCCTTACAGCTCATTCGTCCCAATCAGATCCCTGAGTCCCAACATTTCCAGGAACGTGTGCAGGTATCTATAGAACTATGTATATCAGCCTATCCAAGAACCGTTTGCTTTAGAAAGCCTCCATCCGAGCGGAACCGAGAATTGGATGACAAGCCACGAAAGCTATCGTCAGTGGTTCGGTAGTCTTTTATACATTACATCGATCAACCTGACATACAACTGGCAGTCTAGCACATACTAGTCGATGGACACTAACAGAAAAGCTCCATACTAACGCTCAATGGCATGAACGATGACAGGTAAGCGAATCGTCTATGTATCTCATGGCACAGGTCCGATGAATCTGTATGTACATACATTGATCCCACAAAGCAACATGTATGTATGACATGTACACATTCAAGTCTCTGGATTTTTATAATTGGGTTTAGAAACTCCAGTTATCATGCCTATAATTAGAGGTATCTAGATACATAACACCAACACACCTACAGGTTGTAATTCGATATTTATAACATAGAATTTACCATAAAAGGAGTTAGGAGAAGAAACTGCTATAGATTCGGAGCAACCCAGACAGAAATGAGAATACCAGGCAAGTCTTGAAATCAAGGGATATATGATCTTGAAGTTTCATTCTTAATAACCATTAACAGCTGAGTGCTCAAGAGGTAGCTTTCATCTTGATCAATTTCAGATGCACTCTTTGTATACCACTTATCTCGAATGTCCTTTACTTCTCACAAAGTCTGAGACGCGTAAGAGAATACCACATTATAATTAATTTGTTATGTTGCATTATTATTATGACTGTGCCAAAGCAGGCAAGGACATTCGCTACATTGACTTGACAACCTGCATTTTTTCAGCCTGCAGAGGATATTTGTTCTGCATGTAGCAATGAAATGGGAATAGCAAAGATTAACCAACCATCAATGTATCAACCTCATAAACACAATCTAGCACCAGATTTATATAGCCACTCAATTCTTGGAGTATGCGATGTAATGCTGATGAACTAAGCGCGCATTGGAATCACCAAGTCTGTTTATATTTGGTATCGTCGCTTCAAATTGGTATGCTGAAAGGCTCATGCTCTTGCATTTCATACCTATAAAGGGGTTTGAAGGTAGGTAACAACCAACGTCATACGGAGGTATTTGGCTGGTAACGGTTCAAGCTGAATGTTAAGGACCTCGCACTAAGGAGATGGAAATGGCCCTGGAAATGGCCATGGAAATGTATAGGGTAGATGCTAACATTGAGCAGCAGCATGTTTAACATTAGGGTGGTCAACTGCTCGGAATCTACGAATTGACAGCCTTGCACTCAACCAAACATGCGTCACGAGATTTAGAAAAGGGTGGTTGATGGCAAACGAGGATTGGGCACGATCATACCTTAAGTACCATAAAACGGCGGAGACAATGACGGGCCATACATGTACTCGAAATAAAAAGGTGGCCGTCGAGCCCTAAGACAAGACTGTCTCAAAATAGTACTTTAAGTGCCTATTGTCCGTCTCTTCTTGCCAACTAGACGCAATGGGTGGTTGGCGAGGTGCTGGATTGTAAAACAGGCCCGGATTCCAGGCCGAGGCTTCGTGGCCGAAGCACTGGTCGGGTGAGCACCAGTGCGTCGTATTCTGCGTCGGTCCGGCCAAAAGATCTCGATTTTGAAAATAAGAATTTTATAAGACCAGGTAACGGTAAGCGTCCGATCTCCCTCTTCTTCGGGGGCTGCGCATTCCAAAACGACTCTGTAATAGGGATGGTCTATGATCAGGTGGGGGATAAGAGGGAAGTCTCAGGATCTGTAAAAGTTCACTACCTAAATAAGAGAACAAATACAAGATGATACACTTCAGATGGGTGTAAGTAATATATCAATATATAGAGTATAAGAGCATCGTCTCAACTACATAATCAGATATAATGCCGCGGCAACGGGCGATAACCCGATTCTATTCGTTGTAGATGAATGGTGACACTGAAGAGTAATAAATGGAGCAAAAGAATAATGATAAATAATAATTGTGGGCTAGTGTTTCGAAACAGCAGCGTGTCGTCACGAATAGAATCAAGTCTTTCAAGAAGGTTTGGAATCATTCGTCATAAGGGATTCAGGGTACGCGGTGTCTCATGCAAAGTCGATTGTGAGACCGAACTTTGACCGTTAAATCGCTACAAGCCTTTAGACCCTTTATTATTATTATTCTTTTTTATTTCTTATTTCTTATTTTTTATAAACTGCCTTTTTAGTCTGATAATTTATAGGTATGACAGCATGCAACGTTGTTTTTAATTCTTTTTACTCCATCTTGGATCGACGGTTATTGTTACTTGTCTATTCATTAATACCAGTACTTCTCTTCTCTCTTCCTGATTTTAAGTCAGTCAGGTCAGTGCTTATTGTGGCTGTGCGGTTATCGGCTTCGAAATCGGACAAGTCCTAGCGTCAATCTACATAGTAAACAGTATATTACATAGTATACATATGAAGAGGTACCTAGATTTCCGAGATTACCTAGGTATTAGGTACATTATGTACCTAATGTCTCCTGTAATGTTAGACATTAGACCCTGATAATCGCTTTTTATGGACTAACAACACTACGAAATATGTACGAATACTCATGTACATCATGTGCAAGCCTTAGATGCATTTACTATAAGTAGAAGAGTAGGTATTTATTGATATCAGCATTGAAGGAACCAAACTACATACTATATAAGAATAGAAGAAGCGCTAAGGTAGATTTAACTCAATTACATCGTACCAACGTTTTTTTCGATCATCTTTCCAAGTACATTGAACGGATTTACGGTACATAGGATAAAAGGTGAAAACTTATAATCTTGGCAAAAGAATACTTATACAAAGAGTTGAGAAGCTCTATTTTTAGTAGGTCTTGTAAAGTAATCAGGGAGCGAGGACTCCTTTATGTAAGTACCTACTTAGGTGGTAGATACTTGCGCGTCAAGTAAATTGCCTCATTACTTAATGTACTACATACCTCCTACCCTTCCAGGCCTAATTTTGTATCTGAGGCCTACAAGTACATAGATTCGGCACATGCATGATTATATTACACAGGGTTATCTTGTACATTAGGTACATATATGTACATAAGTCCCTGGAGGAAAAATAAACAAATAAAAGATAAGAACATAAATATGTACCTATGCTGTAATACCTCCTCTACTCATGCATATATATGTAAAAGTGTTCTATAAATGTATTCTGAATCTTTCAAGTCAAAAGGTTGTCCAACATGTCGTGATACCCAGGTACAGTACAGTTCTGTCACGATACCAAGATTAGTCCAATGAATTCAAGGTTCAATGTTGGCTAAGGAACAGGCCCTTCTGCGGGTACAAGACCCAGTACAGGGCAAGTCCCATAAATACACCCCACTTGCCCCCTTACCTTTGTTGGGCTGTGATTGGACCTTTAAAGAAATTTTATGCGCGAGCCCTCACTTTTACGCAGCTTTGTGCAAATACGAACTTACCTAAATGTAACCATACCCGTGGATCTTCCTTTAGGTGCCGTACCGTAGTAAACTCTTTTTTCTTCCCCTTCTAATACAGGATCCAGACTTTTCGTCAGATTCTTCACATCCTACTTCGGTCATTCGTTTCTTTCCCTCAAAAATATCCTATCGTATCCCTTTTCTAATTTCCCATCATATTTCTTTCTTTTATTCTTTTTTTTTCATCGGGTGTTCGATTCGAACAAGTTCACCTATCCCAAAATATCCCCTATACCTCATCAAATCATCTACAGACTACATTCACCACCACATCTAGGTACTCATAACTGTACGCTCTGTCACTCGTTCGCCCCTTATTTATTTATTTTTTACCCGCGACGCCTCACGCAATAAACTTCGTCGCATACGTAGCCGACGAGGCGAGTGACAAGAACGTATCAGTCTGACAGATACAAGACATCAGATTGGTGATAGTCTATATATCCCGTGATTAGTTGTCACCTGTCATTGGCAATCACCTCATCTAAGCCTTTAAAAACACGGGAGGGTCGGACAGTTCCAATTTTATCCCTAGAACCCAACCGTCATCATTATCATCATCCTCAATCGCCATGTATTCTGGACGACTAGTCCAACTGCTGGTAGCAGCGCTCTCCGTGACCGCAGTCACTGGAGTAGCTTGGCTTGATCCTGAAAACTCGGGTTCGGGTCGATATGAAGTAAAGAGACAGGACGATATTATCTCAATTGAGACCAGCAGCCCTACCGATTCTACAGCCGCCGATCCAACCTCGAGTAGCGCAGATGATACGGCATCGGCGACTCCTACATCAGATTCGTCAACGTCCAGTACTAGCTCGACGAGCGAGCCTACCACGAGTTCGGATTCCTCAACAAGTACCGACTCGGCCCCGACGACTTCAACCGACACGACCCCTACTACTACTACTAGTCAAGGCACGACTGCGTCTCCTACATCGGTTCCTACGACTCCAACTGCGACGAACTCTCCTACGAGCGTGTCCAGCAGCAGCAGCAGTAGTAGTGATAGTGGCAGCGGAGGCACCGGAACGACCAGTGCAGGCACTACAGAAAGCCCTGCTACGACAGCAGCGCCTACTACTTCAACTTTTGTGACCGTGATCACCACGACGGATGCGGCAGGACAAACTCATGTCAGCTCATCCTCCAGTACTATCGTATCAACTCCCACTGCCGCGGCTTCTACCAGCCACAGCGGCTCAGGCATTCCGACCGGAACTAGGAATATTGTCGTCGGTGTCTGTGTCGGTGTTGGCGGCGCGATCGTCCTCGGAGTTGCGGGTGTGCTCATCTGGAGACTCCGGAGCCGAAGAAGAAGCCAGGAAGAGAACGAGGAGCTGGTCAGCTACGGCGACGGATTCGGCGGCCCTGGCACTGCGGAGAAGACGGAACCTAGCGGTGCCAATACCGGTCGTAGCCCGTTCCAGAGCACGCTCGAGAGCTATCACGCACCAACGCAGACGAATGCCGCTTCCAACTTCTAAGCATAGGCCCGTATATAGGGTACCTACCTATATGTGCTTTTAGCATTGATCCCATCTCCTAGCGATTACACGGCATTGCTTTTGCCCCGCCGGCGTCGGAGTTGAAGGTATTCGCATGGCATCATTATTACGTGCCTCGATTTTCATAGGCCAACGTGTTGAGGAATAGAAATTCTGCGTTCCCAAATTTACGATACGTGCTAGGAGAGAAGAAAAAAGAAATGGTAAGGAAAGGGGGGGGAGGGAGGAACTAGCCGATGAAGGCTGAGCACGAGCATCGGATTCGAGTAACGGACGGACTCGACTTGACCTGGCCGGGGACGAAAGCAGGAGGCTTCTTTTTCATGCTATCCATACCCGTGGCCGAAGTCTTACGTAGCCAAGAGTGTAAAGGAGAGTGATCTTTGTATACAGCTTCATAATACCAGCTTCTTTCGATTCTGCTAAATGAAAAAAAAACTACATAACCTTATATTCTTGTAACATACATACCTCTTACGTTATATATGTATCCAATTAGACGTACATTCTTCTACCTCGTGCATATCTCGTAGCCTGCCCTACTTGGCAAGCACGAATTCTCGCAACCTGAACGCATATACGCCTGTATACGTGCGTAAATGGGAGTATAGAGATACCTCATATCAAGTACCATCCAAAGTCTCCCCGATCCAAAGCGCGGCGGGAGTCGGTTCCAACCTTATCGTATTAATCAATAGATGCCTGTACCTCCCTACCTACCTACCTACATGTAATGCATCATGTACCTACATACATCAATCAAGTTAAGTATTACATCGCATACATGTGTACCCGGCAAGCCATTGACTTTTCTGTTTCCTGCACGGGCTGCCGAGATGTTGGGGGTAGCTGAAAGTCTAATATATTGGGTTCTGTAGGTGGGTGTACCCTTATAAGTAGGTACCTACTATACCTACATACCTTAGAGGTATATATAAAGAGGATGTATGAGGTTTATATTAATAGAATACGCCCGATTTGCCTCGTACGGTTAGGTAGAGAGGTTTGAGAAGTAGGTGGATGGATGGATGGATGGATGGATGGATGGACGGGAGATACCATATTTTTTATATTGCTATAGACGAGATCTAATCTGGAACGGTGCATAGGAGATAGGAGTGTGGGAGATTGATACTCCGATCTGATCGGATACCTGGAGACCATTATGTAGGTACATACCTCTTCCGTGTAAATGATATCCGTACATACATAATATTAGAGGTAAGGATATGGTATGTAAGTAAGAGAATCACAAGTTACGATTTATCGGTAGGAGCGATGGTATGGCATGGTATGGTATTGGTATACATATTCAGTCGCGATCGTCTCAGGACCGTTTCAGCGCCGGCTCCGCGCAGCTGTCGCCGCCTTCCCTCGCCAATCAGCGACCCGCGGCTCGTCCTCGTCGCCGACCCCCGCGTTTCATTGTTCGCCTGTGTCGATGTTGAGTTTATACGTGCATACATACACACATACATACATGGTTATAGCCTAGTAGAGATCAGTAGTTAATAAGTGCGGTCGTTCCTGGGGCTTCTGGTCGTGGGAATGGAAGGAAGCGCTTGCTCTTCGTCTTTGTAATTAACTGTATAACTATTCATTTTTTGTTTTGCTTTTTTCTTCCTTACGAAACTTCCCTCCAATAAATATATAAATATTCTAATTTCAAGAAATAATATGTTCATGTCCTCATGAGGTGATTTCTGCCTAGGTACTCTATCATACAAGTACATAATATACTACCATCCCCAAGCAGAACTAATATAGACGACGAACGAGACGAAGCCATGAGATGCCGAGGTCCCGCTGCCATCATCGCTTCTCTACTGGCCGTGTTCGTCGCCGGAGCCGTGGCCGACGATCTGGCGCAAGGGGTTCGGCGAGAGCTCAAGCTGGGCTTATACGTGCGGCAGTCGTCCTTGACCGACTTCCAGGTCCGTACTCCTACGCCATGGAATAGCATAGAAATACTATCGCGAGATGTGTCGACTAACTTGTTCCGTAACAGCGGTTTACGAGTGCGCCCCTAGGAGGACAGGCCGCGGCGCAAGTATGTTTCTTTCTCCTCTTTATTCTTCATTCTTTTTCGCAGTTGTATAATACGGGTACCTCCAAGGAAGGACGGCGAGCGCATATATATAACTGTGGGCCGACGAGGTCGCAGAGGAAGTATACCGCCAGCTAACGGGAGGAAACGCGATAGATAGTGCAGAACAACGGCAGCGACAGCGAGCAGAATCCGTTCAAGATCGTCGGCGGCACGCGATCGGACGGCGACACGTTCGTACGTCCGTCCATTTTCTTTCTCCCCCATCTCTTCTTCCCTCTCTCTCTCTCCAGCCTCGTGAAGTACCCCTCCCCGCCTCCTCGTAGACGACGCTCATCCATGATAACCACTGACGGGGAAAAAAAAAAAGTCTAGCTTCGAGGACGCCGCCACGCGAGTATGCGTCGACCAGAAGAACGACTGCGCCAACCTCGCTAATAGCGGCGATGACTCCTTCGACGTCTCTGACTGCGACAAGCAGAATAGTAAGCCCACCCGATCTTTCTTCGTGCCCACTTCGAGGTGTACTTGGTGCAGACCCAGTCGACAAGTAGGCGTCGTGTACCGTTTGAGAGGAATGCTAAAGTGTCCCCTTCACTTAGGCGAATGCGACGCGGCCAACACGCCCACCGAACAAGATAGCGACTTCCTCTACTTTTGCGACGACTAAAAAAAAGGAGAAGCGAGTAGGATGATTACGCATTAGAGGTTTATTCGAAACTATCATGTGGCACGAAGGACTCAACTAGAAGTTCGTAGTTGGGATCATGCTTGATACCCACAAACTTGCGCGGGTGCCTAAAAAACAAGAGTCAATCCCTCCATATAAGAACCTAGCCTACGATATAGATAGAGCTGGACCATCGGCTCGCCGATAAACGTCCCGCGTCGTGCTCCGCGGACTACTACACATCTACGACATACGACGATGGGGGGGGGGGCGGAGAGAAGTTTGGCTGGTAGATGTCTGAGTTAGAATTATAGCGAGGGCCGACGATCTTTGGTAGCGATACGCGGCATATTATTGCCCATGGTAGCCAACAACACAGCCCGAAGAAAAGATGTAAAAATGACAAATTACAATAACAATAAAACAAGGGGGCAGGGAGCCTCCGAGTTCGAACATCATGCAACTTCAAGAGTGAAACCCCCCGTCCCTCCCTCCTTACGCCGTCCCCAGGATGAATCTCAGAAAAAAGGAGCGACGTAGGAACGAAGTAGACATGTCCATGTAAAAAAAGAAGATGATGAAAACAGCCCTGAAAATGCCATCACATGAAACAAGTCCTCACATAAATAACAACACCGATAGAAACTCATAAAGCGTTATCACATTTGTTCTGTTAAAAAAAAAAAAAAGAGAGAACCGAGTATACATAGGGGAGCCTACTATACCGGCCTTAATAAAACAGCTAGCCGCGTACGCCCTTAGAAAAAAAAAAAACCAAAAGAGGAGAGGAAAAAAAAAACCCCTCGTTCGTATGACTTTCTTTCCTGTATCGAACGCCTTAACTTTCTCTGTAACCAGTTCATGCCGTGCCAGATTCAACACTTGGTGATATGTTGAATGATGAATGATGAATGACGATGCTGCTGCGCGCGATGCCGAAACGTTATTACCTCCAACCACCTAAGACCGTAGTAGGATTTTTTTTCGTTCTCATCCCCTAATGCAACAAAGGAAAAAAAAAAAAAAACCAGACAGATAAAAAGACAAGAAAAGATAAGACGACACGATGTGTCGGGGAGGAGCGCGTGGTGCTGCGCGGTACATCGTGGGTCTCGTGGGGTTTCATTCGTCAAACTGGAAATACGGTGAGGGCGTCGTTCTCGGCCTGCTCACGTTCGACTCATGAGTTTCCGGCGCGGAAGGAACGGGCTGGGCATATCGTCCTTCTCCGGGTCCCAGACGGCGGGCTCGGCGAACCGTTCCCTAGAATTACGCTTGGGGCTAGCAAGCGTACCCTCGACCGGCCTACCGCCGGCTCTAGCTTGCTGCAGCTCGACAAGGGTACGGCCCTTGATGTTATTCTTCGCCGCCACCTTGGTCAGCGACTGATCTTGATCTTTCTTCAGAGACGGTGCTCGCTGTAGGCCGTTCTCCATCGGCTGACCACCAAGATTGGCCGCCGAGGGGATCTTGCTCAGTCGTCGACCGTTGCTAGGCTGAGCACGTACCTGAGACTCCTGGCTAGAGGCAGACGGGTTGGACTTGTTCGAGCCTAGGGAAGTCTGACTCCTAAGGCGGTTGGCGGGGGCCGTCTTCGCCGCCGTCAAGATCGGTCGCTGGGGACCAAACGGGTTCTTGGTCGATCGTGGAGGGCGGCTCGGCGATGGGATGGCAGGTATACCATCGTCCTCCGAATCGGACGGGTCCATTTCGACCTCGACGTACTCATCTTCGTTTTCCGGGTCGAATATGTTATGTTTGTTAGCCATAAGGACCTTCGTACCGTTATTACGTCGGGGCGACAAAGAGAGCGACGCGATGGCCATCGGCGACGGCGATGCCATATCGACGTCCATTGCCGATGGCGTTCCCGGAACACGCTCGAACATAGTCTGAGCCCGGCAAAATGCCATACGTGAACTACGCTTAAGAGGTGCTTCATCGGGCGAGTTAATCGAGGAGTACTCAGTGATATCCGTAGTGGACGGAAACTCACTGTCCGTACTAGCACCCATAGATCGTGGGTAGTCGGACTTCGACGAAGACGTGAACTCATGGGTCTCGACAGCCCCGAATGAGACGCTCTTCTTCTGTAGTTCCTCTTGAACTCGCGCTTCCACCTCTGCTTCGAAACGTCGTTGAAGCTGCTCGATCTCTTCGTTGACGAGACGGTCAATTTCCAATCGTGCCTTAACCTCCCATTCTCGTCGCAGCTGTGAGTCGACCTCCTGTTTGTAGTAAGCCTTTTCGGCTTCTATTCCAGCCAGCTTCTCTTCGACCTGTTTCAACTTAGCACTGAGCAGAGTGTTTCGTGCTTCTATGTGCTTCTTGAACTCAACAGCCTCCCGCTCCTTGCGCATTAATCGTACAACAGGCAAGTTAAGCAATGTTGCCGTATCAGGGCGCAGATCGGGATTGACTTTGAGACAGTCTTTGATAATGCCCATTAATTCGGCGGAGTAGCATCGGGGAAGGGCCGGGACTTTTCCCTCCTTGATCTTCTGGATTAGCTGAAAGTGAGATTTCGCGTTGAACGGCGGTTCCCGCGCGCAGAGCTCGTATATTATACAGCCCAGCGACCAGATATCAGATTTGAGAGTGTACCTCTCAGCAGCGCAAATCTCAGGAGACATATAGAAAGGGGTGCCAACATAGGTTGACGCGAAATCATGAGACTGGATCATTTTGGATAAGCCAAAGTCTCCTAACTTGACCGAGTTATCTTCGCCGAGAAAGACTGATGTAGGTTAGCACATGTCTCTGCTAATAAATACATTTACCAATGTCTTCGGGGGTTATATCCGGTTGACGTACTATTTTCGGGCTTTAGATCTCGGTGAAGGATTGTAATGGCACCGTGCGGCACCTTTATCTTTCCCCCTGTGTTCGAGATCTGGAGCACATTTTTCCCGACGGCGGGAGGGTCTACACCATAGTGGCACCTGTAGAGAGCAGTAACAGTCTGCGAAAAGACCTCCCACACGAACTGCTCTTCGGCGTACTCCTTGCGCTCGACAAGGCCTCGGATGACTCGGCCAAGATCGCCATTACCGCAATATTCCATGTATAGATGTAGGTCTTGAGACTGCTTAAGATGTTCTCGATGATAGTAACCCACAATGTTGGGATGGCGGAGCATAGATAGGATCTGGAACTCGGAATGTAATTGCTCGCGTTCCTTTTGCGACATCTTCAGGTAGCTGATCTCTTTTCGGCAGAGAATCATGCCATCGGTCTTTCGTCTAACCTTGCGAATGACACCGAAGGAGCCATGACCTGCGTTCGCCGAAGTTAAAAAGTTAGCGGAGGATAATTATTATGAGGTTAAGTAAAGTATATATAGGATTAGAGGTAAGGGGGTGTGTGTAAGAAGAGGCGACAGGGCGTTAATTAGTGTTTAAGCCTATCATGAACTGACCGATCTTTTCCAAGACGTCATACTGATCACTGATTGATTCCGGCATTGTGAACAGAAATACAGAGTGATTCTCTTTTCTTTAAAAAGTAAACGGGAGAAGGGAAGGAAGAAAAAAAGAGAAATAAAAGAATGGTAAAGGGTTCGACAGCTATGCCATAGACAAGAACAGCTGTAGGGTAAGCGAAATTGAAGAGTAGAATAATTAAGAAGGGACTCCGTTAGAGCTACTCGATGATGCGCAGCTTAGGGTTGTTTGTTTTGTGTGCTGAACAAGTTTTCGCGTGGATATTTTCGTTCTAGAAAATCTGCAAGAGGAAAAGAAAAAAAAATAAAAAAAGAATAGGATTGATTCTTTTCCTTGTCCACGCGCGGTGTAAGGTTTACGGCTCGAAGGTCGGTAAGTACCATAGCATGTACCGAAGAAGTATGCGGTAGGTATTATTGTAGGTATATTGTGCAGGAGACCCTGATCTTGGGGCCCATGATTTATTCAACTGTGCCTCAAGTTTAAAGTTTGGTCAACAAACCGCCGTGGCCACGGCAACTGCCTAGCTTTTGGTGGGGCGACCGTTTTTGAGTGGACAACATTAGTCATACTGACATGGATAATATTCTTATCGATTGTAGGATCTCATTCCGTACTGCCGCTAAATCCCATCTTTATGGTTTGATACCTAGGTACATCTATAACGTTTTGCAGGTTACAATGTACATTTAAGGAACGTACCCCTGTACCTAGGTACAATCCGACATTGATTGAACATTCAATGTTGATTGAATCTACATACATGCATACCGCTGAATACATTAGGTAATGTTAAAGGGTACATGTATTACCTAAAGTACAAACATTTAATCGCATTCAAACACAAGCATTTGCTACTATTCATCACTCATCACTCATCACTCATCATTCTTTTCATTCTTCACACTTCATTTATAATATCTACCATCTCCCTTCTACGTATCATCGTTGCTATGTAAAGGTTAGGTACCTCATCTAACACATAGGTAAAGGGTAACTACTTTTACCTCGCTCATCATTATTCTTAGTCGTTGCTATCAGAAGTTACTGTTCTTTAGCGGTATCCCCAGCTACTCTTCACCGTTTACAGCGAAGATAAAAGATACAATGGTCCTTCAAAAGCACGAACTAGAAGCTCGACTGGAGGATGATCTTGAGCTAGTTAGGAGTGGTACGCTTCGTGAAGAGAACCCTCTCGACCTGAGTGAGGAGTTCGATGAGTTGATGGAAGCTTGCCGACGAGGCGATCTGAAGAGAGTCCAAGAGTTGATAACCGCCGGCGTCAAGATAAATGGTAAAGATAGATTTGACTACACTCCGCTCATCGTTGTGAGTAGAACTTGTCTACCTGTTTGTTGCGTCCGGAAACACTCGGGAGACTAATTACCTACCGTCTAGGCAAGTCTCTGTGGGCATTATGAGTTAGTTAAACTCTTACGTATGTATATGATGAAGTCTGATTCTTAAAAACAAGTCTGTGCATATATTTCTCATCGCCAGATAGATACTGATACTGAGATCTAATCGCTGTAGTTGAGTATGGTGCTAAGGCAGAGCGAGATACCTTTCAGGGAGAGCGATGCATCTACAATGCTCTAAATAACAAAATACGGACTCTGTTGCTAGAATACGATTACTCTAAATCCACCGACCCTCTACAACCGTGGGCTGCTCACATTAGCGCATTACTGTCCAAAGACATGTCAAGATTCTCAGACATAACGCTGACGGCAGCCTCGAAATCTTTCAAGCTTCATAAGTTCCTTCTTTCGGCTAGGTCGCCCTACTTCCTCAGGAAACTGGCGGAAGCGCCGGGGATGGAGACGTGGAAGTTGCCTCAATCTCTCTCAGTCGAGTCTTTTCAGATTATCATACGATATTTATATCTAAGCGAAATTCCAAGAGATCTTATAGATTCTCAGAGCACGAAGACCGAGGAAGAGGTTCTAACTGAAGTTGATAAGATCAGCAAACAGTTAGAAATCGATTCGCTATGGGAAGTGATTTTATCCGGCAGCAGTCGACGCTTGGCACGACAGCGGCATCAGGATGAGGTTAATCGAGCTCATCGTCAGATTGACGATTTTTTTCGAAGAAAAGTCCTTGGAAACAGGGTGATTGTGGATACTCGGAAGGTTCAAGAAGTCAAGTGGCCAAACGACAACTCCATATTTGCAGACTGTCTGCTGCGAGCTGACGAAGATGGAGACGAAGAGCAAGACTCAGTTAACCAAGAAAGACCAAATGGGATTCCCATCGGTCCTGGTGCCGAGCCGAGAAAAGAGGATAGTCCTAAAAGGACGAAAAAATCCGTATTGTACCCTGTGCATAAAGCAATGCTCATTCGATCTCCATACTTCTCTACAATGTTTACTGGTCCGTTCCGCGAGGCTCAACCATCAGAACACCTCCATGTCATCACCGTTGATTGCTCACCAGACGTCCTCGAAATTATCCTAACGTTTCTCTATACTGAGAAATTCGAATGCCCGCTCGAGCTCGGCTTAGATCTACTCTATGTGTCTGATATGTTGTTTCTAACACAGCTAAAGAACAAGGCCGCAGTTGTCATCAGCACTCTAGGAAGCGGGAATAACAACGTCCTAGTTGACCGGACTCATACTCACGAAGGCGACGAGGCTACGGAAGTCGAGGTAGAGCCCATAAACGTATATGACGTTATACGCGCAGCTTGGGATTTGAAAGTCCAACGACTGGAAGAATTTGCTGCTCGGTACCTAGCAAATCGCCTAGAATATTACATCGACGAGGAGGAGTTTGTTGATTTAATTAAGGAGAGCGCCTCGCGGCTCAAGACTAGAGAACAGACAGATACGATAGAGCTGCTAGATGATATTCGGTACTACTTGTCGGAGCGTTTCAGGATGCGATTCGAGGATTCCGGGTTAGACGACATGATGGACGAAAATGGCGAAACCAGCGCGACGGCAGCGGATATTTCGACATCGCAGGAGAGAACTACGGGTACGGGAGATGAGGTCGCGAACACCGCACTTGAAGTAGACGATATCGACACCGTATCCGCAAAGACTAATGTGTCAGAAACCCTCCCTGCGGCTAATGGTGTAGTCAGGACTCTTGACGGTGAACTGGTCGAAGACGAATTTTCTTCCGACGCCAAAAATTACAAGATCCTGCTAAGAAAGATCAATGTAATGCTAGAGAAGCTTAAGCTAGATGCGTAGGGAACCAGTTTTAGATGAATAGGTAGTCATTTGGGGATACGTACTAGGTTACCGAGAGCGCCCCTCGGCTGGATACTATTGATTAATATGCGATTATCTCTGAAGGTTGTCTTTTGGCCTCTTCTCATCTACGTGTTACTTTATGTTATGATGTAAAGGAAAACGCCTGTCATAGCAGATATAAGTGGACTACTACATGTGCTACTCTGCCTTGGGGGGCACCTCCTATTACACCATCCTGCTGTGTATTCTCTCGTCTTGGCGATATCTTTCTCAGAGCTACGTATGCCCTCCCTCCGGGCTCAGGTATACGGATACATCACGGCTACGAGGTAGTCACATTTTCATTTCTGCCAGGTAATAGCGTACACAACTGCTATGGCGGACTTTAGCTTCATCGACACTCGACAACTACTTGCTGATTTACGAGGTAGTTAGACGTATACTTGTTTTTTTCCCTGTTCTAAAGGAGGTAGAGCCCGAAAGAGCTTACCGACCGCTACGGCAGTCGTCTGATACCGACGTATTCGTGATACCTTGGGCCTGCTACCGACCTATCTGTGATCTCAGTCGACGTGTGATGCATGTATAAACGGACCGCATTGTCTCGGATACTGCAACGATAAGATGCCAACATGTGAATGTCCTGCACATTATTCGAGTATTCGAGTTGGCAGAAGGTGTCGTGCGTGGTTTGGCAACCGCCGGTCCATCATGAGGTTCCACGATGCGGTCCTCAAGTCCACGAAAGGGACTCTTATCATTCCGTACCTAAGGAGCGTTTCTGTCACAAGCGGCTGTCAGTTAGGCTATTAGTCTCTAAACGGAAGCTATCTTGGTTTGTAGCAGAGTAACTAATCATGATCTTCTTCGGAGAGCAAGTTTGACAGGTATGCTCGTTTGTTCCTATCGGGAAAATGTGATGTAGAGGAGTCAAACAGATGAAAGTCCCGTAGGAAAAATAGTTCATGTTACCAAGAGTTTATTGAAGTTATTACTCTGATCAGAAAAAAAGAGGCAGAGAAAATAAGTCGGATGAGCACATGACGACCGAGAGGATACGTCTGACGCCCCTAACTTTCGCCGGGAGCTAACCAAGAGCATGGTAATAACTAGCAGAATCAGGATAAATTACTCTCTATCGCTCACGCTCCATCCAAGCCTTCTGGGCTTATTTCATCGTCTCAGGGTTTCAACAATAACTGGCTGAGAACCGAGTGGCTGCGGAGGAATGGATCTTAGATATCCCCTTAGCGTACCGGATCACCTCGAACCGTTCCAATAGTTCACACGTTCACTCGCCCAATCTCACTCATGGGTTTCATCAGAAGACATCATAATCCTCCTGTCTGAGGTCATAGATTGCGCTGGTCGTGGACACGTCATCTCGAGATGCCGTCATGTTTTCTGAGCGCGTTCCCTCCGCCGATATGCTTCATCTATCCTCACTAACGGGTTTGTAATCTGCGCGACGACCTTGCAGCGCCGTCTCTCTTCAAGCTATCTGCCATGGTCGTAGCAGACCGTCGCTTGGACGATTAGTATTCAACATAGCCATGCTGAGGTCCATGGCTACTGTGCAACTACTTGTTCCATCCAGAGACCTTCTCGCTAGTTGACGATAAGGGAGGCTATATAATCTACCTCTATTCCCCCTAAAGGAGACAAGCGCTCGGGCAGATGGCACTGGATATAGGGGGGATATAGCGAAGCCAGAGCCCTCCGGAGTTAACCCATGATACAAGCTACGGACCTCAACTCTGCATATCTAGTAGTAGTAGTGGTGGTGGTGGTAGTAGTAGTAGCATACCTTCCAGCAGAAAATAAGAAAAATATAAAAGGGTTGGCCGGGCATACACACGAGGACATCCGCCGAGGGAATAGGGTATATCAAGACGGCATATTGCCAACGAGCGCCCGCTAGTAATATACGAGCGTCACGTCTATGGTGACAGGATCGACGCCCGTTCACACGTAAGTCCAGGCCTACCACCTGTCCAAGCCAACGACGATCGGTCGCGCAGCGAAGAACATCTGCCGTGATACGAACCCGACTTTGTCCTGACCTACGGAACTCCCCCACTGGCTGGACTACGGCAGAGGGATCGACACGCGAAATGGACTCCCTACCTAGCCTATGGTTCGAAGAGATTACAGTGAGAAATGAGAGGTAAAAAAAAAAAATGTAGTCCGTAGAACGAACTGATGAACCTCCCCCCCCTTTTTCCTATTTAATCCTCGAGAAACTCGGGCAAAGCACGTAGGGATAGGATCGACGTCCCGGGTGTAGGGGACGACGCATAGGGAGGCTGCATCCGGTGAGAGGGATTTGCTTACGGGCCAACGAGGAGCCGATTTATGTATGATATGTAGGAAGAGAGAGAGAGAGAGAGAACAAGAGAGAAAGACAGAGGAAGATGGAAGGAGAGAGAAGAAGGAGACGAGAATTAGTGTTTGAGATAGCTTCCCCGAGCCGCCTCGCCTCGCCTACCAGCCCGAGTCGCCACTATCTCAGATTTCCTTGAAGCTATCCCGTGCCTCCCGTTGCCAGCGCGAGAGTCTCTCCTGCGCCTCTGCCCCCCAGAGCCCCCCAGAGCCCCCCGGTCGGGTCAATATAGGATGTGATTGTGTGCAGAATTGTGGCGGGAAAAGGGGGGGGGGGGACATAGGGTCTACATCCGTTCGCCTCACTTACCTAGTTAGTCAAGTGATGCGTGGAGGGTAGATACCGTCAATATATCGTGTGGCGACGGAGTACCTACGCAGGCCCACGATTATGTGTATGTATGTGTACTGGTGGCTTTTGTGTGTATATGTGTGTGTGTGTGTGTATGTTCGAAACTATAGCGGAAGCGCCTAAAGCTGAAGCAACACGCGCGCGTAAGGAGTAACAACAGTACCTTGGGCGTCAGCATGGACGATCAAAAGTAGGCCCAGGTGGAGACGTCTAACACACGTGAAGTCGGATATGAAAGAAAAACAAGAAGAAGAAGAAAAAAAAGGGCTTGCCCAAAGCGAGATTAGAAAGAGAAAAAAAAAAGAATTCGCCACGAGGGACAGGTCCGGCGATCAGTCATAAATACCACTCTCTCCTCTTATACCCTGGAAGCCACCGAATGGGTGTCGCTTAGTGGTGGAAGCCAAGGAAAAGCAAGACTACATATATTATTCAAGATACCTTTTATTTTCTTTTTCTTCTTCTTCTCCTTCTTCTGCGGTTCGGCGAGAGTATAGCGTACAGGTATATGAAACATCGTGGAAGCCTAGGGGATGTTGATCCGAGGATGGGCTTTTGCTAGGGCAGCTAGATGATCCTGTCAGCCACGTGAATAAGAGTGCTTCGACGTTGGGTTTTCCCTATCGCTGGGAGGCGTCATGCACGTTCCGGCGAGGATCAAGAAAGAAAGAGAAAAAAGGAAAAAGAAGAAGAAGAAAACAAAAAGACTACGCTTTGTATCGATACACCGTGGACGGAGATTGATGTGTAGTCTCATGGAAGAACTAGTTATTATTTGCTTATTCCCAGCACGAATCAGATAATTCCTAACTTGTGGCCGCGCATGACTCTGGGGAAGAGGCTGAGTCATATAAATCAGGCCATGATAAAAAAGGACAAGGGGAACTTCGCAATGATGCTAGGATGGTAGGTAGGTAGGTAGGTAGGTAGGTAGGGGAGGGAGGGGAGGATTAGTATAGGTAGTATAGTATATGAGGTACGTAGCACGTAGGAAGCATAGTAGCAATGGGATGACGCTCAGCTCGCCCAACCAACCCCTTGACGCGGGAGCCTGCAGCTGTGCCTCGGTATGTAGGTCATGTATAGGTTAATCTCGGGTACCCAGGAAGCTTGACGGAGCACGTCACCTCTTTGGGGTTATAACTGTTACTTCGGGTCATCTATGCTGCCACTCCAGCCAATCCCGAGCTCGCACATCGTATAAGTCGAGCCTACCAGGGTTACCATATCGAAAGCTGACAGCTCCCACCGGATGGAACCGAGGTGGAAGGGGGTAGTCCATGATCGACATTAGGTACGTTGATAGCTGCCGTGTGGGCGACATGCGCATATAGATTATTATATTATACATCTACGTTCATAGCAGAGAGGTATGTATGCCTGGGAATAAGATGATGCAGTTATGACCGTGCTTGTAATTAGATCAACTTATTTCTTGCTACTATCGTAGTAGGGGAATTATATAATGCTTCAAAAAGACTCATATACGTACGGTACTCATAGTAAGGAATTTCACATAATTTAGGTACCCAGGTAGTCTTACCCCCAAATAAGGAGAGCTTCGAAGATTCGAAAATCAAGTGACCGAGGGATCTCGTTGATCTACTCGGATGATCTACGACGGCTTGGGTACGCAGGCGCCTCTGCATAGATTGATCTCCCCTCCCCCCCAACTGGCAGATACGGCTTGCTGAGTTAGACCTTAATAATGAGAAGGGATTGGCGAGGAGTATTTTCGGTAGTAATAACGTTCTCCAATGCATGCGGCACGAAGGGTTACCTTATTGACGCCAACTGCGAGTAATGTTCACTTGGCTCGAATACCTTTTCCAAGGCCAGATTCGTAGGAATTCCGTTCATCCCGGATCCTTGCCTCTGCAGTCCCAGCCCAACGGCTTGGGTGGAATCGAGGATCTATGGGTGTAACCATCTGGCTCTCAAACAATTTAATAAGGTTGCTTAGGGGTAGGTACGGATGATAGGGGAAGGCGAAGAGAGAAGCAGTGCTCGCCTATACTACGTATCATAGCGTAGCAGACATGTTGTGACAAGTGACCTGTCTCTTTTTCTCTGCCACTGAGGAGTCCCGTCAACGGCCGACTCCGAAGAGTTATCTTCCTGTGCATGTGAGTTCATGTGATCCGGTCGATGTGTTACCAAGAAGCAACGCCCGGTGTAAACAACGTACTACGATACACACGTATGATATTTCTACGGCTTTATAGAGCCATCTACTAAACCGAAAGCTCGTATGCCTCCTCGATCAAAAAGACGACATCAAGGTATTTTTTTTGCAGAGCGAGGGCCGAGCTAGCTTATCATTTATATATTACGTATACTTTGAACAGGCACAAGGGTGAGATGATATAATAGAACCTCCCTCGTTCTATTATTAAACCGCTATGCAGTTGTTGTCAGCTCCGGGGGGGCTACATTAGCTTGAGTGAGGCATCTCCGGTGAGATGATATCGGTCTGTCGATTCCGCGCTGCCAGCTCATAAAGGAGGGATGTTAACTATCTCGTACCTCACATTTCTGCATCTTTTCGGCCCAGTGCCGGACCGGACGCCTTCTGGTGAGATTGGTGGGCCCTTTTGCTTGCAAATACGGTCTACATGGCGTTTTCGCTTCGGTTACAGCCGCACATCGTGCTGGCTTCGACGCAGTCCGTTACGTAGCTGAACATCTGTAGGTATTGGTGACAGAAGGGGGGTATATAGTGGCTGGTATAGGTTGCAGGATAACTCGAGAGAATATCGCTTAAGGTGCAACTGTTTCGCCGTAGAGCTCGTGCTTGCAACGTTGTCCTAGCTCTTTTTGTACGAGATGCCCCTATCTTACGTAGTAGTTTCAAAGGGTGGCGATGTGTTGTCCTGACTGCAACCCCCCTAGTAGGTCTAACAGACAGCAGCGTGTGCTACTTCGAAGATACTGAGGATTTCGATGGTGTCTACGATGAATGTAATGCTGAGGAGCAAGTCTAGAATTTAGGACGCCCGTACAGTAAAGCTACAGGATATAGTAATATATCTCGTGAGTTAAATAGCGAGACAATATTTATAGAATGAGATAACCCGGTACTGATTTAGGTCATCTTGAAACTCCTTCGTACTGACATGTCTCCTTTTTCCTGGAAACAGAGACCACATGCGGCTATCCTTTCGAGACCATCACTGGCAAGGCTGCATGATAGAGGCCATCAAACAATAACAGCATCCTGCATCTTCATCACGTCTAATATACTATGCATGACATACATTGTACATATCAATACGGCACCTAGAGACGATCTAGGCCACAAGATATGCCGTAGAGACAGCCACATCAGGCCATAACGCTGGATCAGAATCGACTGGCAGTCACCAGGAGATTGCTAGCACACAGCAGAACGCGGAGAGCGCTCTTGCTTTTTCAACAGCCCGTATTCCGTTATTTTTGTAGGAGGCCTATCAGAATCATCATGAACCGAAATAAGAAACTATCATATGCAATGACATAGTGGATCGTCCGTCATTCTTACCGAAACCCGTACGTGCAACGACGATAAGCCAAGCTTGCATATCCTGTATGTGTGGGATTGATGACTGCCTCGTTGCCGATGCAAAGCATGCTTGGATGATCACGGCACTGGGGAGGTCTCGAGTAAGAGAGAGAGAGAGAGAGAGAGCAGTAGATGGTTGCTGGCCTATCCAAAGGTCACGAGCCACTACTGAATGATTTAGGCAGTCGTGTAGTCCTACCTAACTGGTAGATAGACTGATGCTGTACTGCACGTACATATAGGATAGATGTAGTGATATGTTGGTAGACAGGAATACCACATGTTAGCGTATCCGATGTTGTCGTGATTGGAGGAGTATGGTTTACCTAGCATCCATCACGCCTGGTCCAACACCTATAGTCGACTATTAACTAGGTATCGACTATCGAGTCTGGAGTAGTAGGTATCCCATCCCAATGGTTCATACATCACTATCGTGTCTAGTACCACGGAGAACTAGTTGAAATATCTGATATGTTAGACCACGTCGGGCACCCGTTCAGGATTCATTCCCGCGATTGCCGTTGGGCGTCGTTGGGCGGGGTGCTATGCTACTGTAATATATCACATAGATATCATCATGTTCGAGAAGGGCAAAGCAAATTAGTGACCGCGCCTCAAGAGCTAGGCTGCTTATAGGGTTTACAATTCGTCGCCTAACCGCCAAAGCTCTTTCATTGTTATCAACGGGATATGACTATAGATATGTAGTGAACTTCTCTGATTAAGTATCTTTGCTTCGTCCTATAGAGAATTAAGCAGACGAATAGTTACATCTTTTGTGAGATAGGTATTCTAAAGAACGGATAGAGGGAAATAAAATTGCCAACAGCATACCAAAATACTGTTAGATAAAATTTCTCATCTCTCCTAACCTCGTGAGTTACGCATGTTGATATCCTGATCTGGAAAGCTTCTCAACCCTGTAAGACCGAAAGGACAAAACAATGCATCATTGGAAAGAATTAATGGGAAAGAATCCCATGGCTCGGGACCAATAACCCATGCTTAGATCGTCGATCCCCTTACTCCATCCTGAACGAATTCGGTTATTACGTCCGATAGATTTTACTGTATTGGATTCTGGAAGAATTGCCAGTAGTGGTAGATAGTGCTCGGGCGAGTGCAACGTGATGACATAGCGTAAGAGAAATTAAATACCGTTACCTACTTCATGATGTGCAACTTGTATATATTCCGGGGGAGGATTTAACTCCCCAAAAGAGAAAATCCTAACCGTAACGGCGAAGATTGGTAGGGCTGACCGGAAATCCGGCTAACCAGGGGTTCCAAGTAAACCTACCCCTTCTTTTTATATTAATATGAGGTAGTTCATATAATTTTGTGACGCGTTTACTACGTACAGGTAGTATGAAGGGTGAATACCGTAGGATAATACCTATCTTGGCTGTTGTTATTCGGGTTAGTCGGGATAGGAGGTTTTCTTGACTTTGAGGAAGTCAGGTCAAGGGTCTTGTTTAGTATTTTTAGTACTTCTTAGTGTCATGACGACTTCTCTCGAACAAAAAAGGGGTCGATCATATACATAATAAAATCAGGATATTCATCCGTTGGTAACTGCACTGATTTACTGATTTACAGTAGGTAATGTCGCTATGTAAAAGGACTGACGAATATTCGGTAAGGTCACAAATAAGCGAGGAAGAGCAATACCTATAATATCGTAATATCGTTGTTATCGAAAACAATGACATCGGTTCGAGGAAAAGTGACCCGAAAAAAACGTGACTGTTCATCAAAAAAGCTTGGGATTAGGGGTCGAGATCGACAAATAGGTGGCAGCGTGGGTCTAAGCCGCGGACGGGGAGTAGCTTTGCGGGAGCCGGGTGACTGTAAGATCAGCATGCTGCCTTAGCGTTTCATCGCTTAGAGGAAAATCCCCAGGTATTTCTATGTCAGATGAGGGTGGGGTGAGGTATATTAATTAGGAGAAAAAGAAAAGAGGAGGAAGAAGAAGAAATAATGAGAATTAAGAAAAGAATATAGAAAAATAAGAACTAACAACCTGAGTAAATAAATGATAAGTAAATAACTATTTTTGGTGCATGCATGTTGATTATTTCATTATACCGTAGTATAAAAAGTACCTGTATGAGGTATGTAAGTCGTTTCGCGGGGAGGAACGTACCTTTACTTACAACTTTACCACTCACTATCTTAGTATACTGTCTATCAACATATCCTATTACTTAAGGTTGTATCTACCTTATTCTCTATATTATGAACAGGGTTTAAGCTAAGAGCCTCCGAAGTAGCTCCGTCTCTTCATGACTATTTCGAGTTAGTCAGAAAAAGAGAATGATCTCTCTAGTAAGTAGGAATATATTTTATATATCAAGATCATTTTGCCTTAGCGTAACGTTCTTCAAGCCTCACGAAACATTTACTAGATCTAGCCAAAGCTGATCTGCGGCAGGCAAGTACAAGGGCATCATGGAGGCGACATGGCGTGTGTTGTACAAGACTGACCAGAAAATGTGCGGAATATATGGTTGATATAGATCCGGGATATGTGGGATACACATATGTCTATACGTGAAGAAGTAGAAGAAGAAGAAATTAGTTAATATGATAACAAAGTCAATATAATGTCAATATAAAATCAACATATGACTTCAGAGTTACTATAATTATTAAATTCTAGAAACTCAACCCAGTTACTAATTAACTAATTAAATCTATGTCATCGGCGACGTTATAGTATAGTAATACCTGGTACCTAATGTATCTCATGCACCCCTTTTTCTCTATGGAGTACTCCCACGTGTACTTGGGGAAAATCAGTGATATTTATTGATAGAAATGCCGCTTAAGGCGAACCGGAAACAGAAAATTGGTGTTTTTTTAGGTTTCAATAAGCATTAGGTTTAATTCATCTGACCAACATATCATGCTGGGTGGACATAGGGTAAGGTAGGGTTAGATCTAAACATGTCATAGGCGGCAAGGATATATTAGGGTATGAATAATACTACGTACTGTGAATAACGGGGAAAGAAGTTACTGCCTACATGTAAGAATATTGACGGAGTAGGTACATACTATGTAAGTACGGAGTACAGGACGCATGTACATGTGTATCTAGGTACATTAGGTACACCGGCAGTACCTATAAGAGAGGCAGTCACATGGGACCTAATATGTTCTGGCGCTGTTCTGGCGTTCCTCTAAAGCGCCATTATGCAAGCCCCAAAACTCAGTTTCTGAGCTAAGGGTCAGTCAGTATGTATGTATATATCTATTCGTAGAGCCCCACTACTAAGGTATTAGTCTAAAAAGCAAAGCCACTGTACGGCCACATTGACGGGTTCGCGTGGTTTCTACGAATAACTTTGGAGATTTCTCCATCGTTTAAACCTGTCTTTTTTTTTTTTTTTTTTTTTTCTTTTTCAACTTCTTCATACTTGAGAAAGGAAAATAATAAAGAAATAAAAAATAAAGTAAATAAAAGAGATGCTCCAGATATTGATATTATACATTAATACAGCATAATCTTCGAACCCCCTGGTTGACTTGTCAAGCGCCTTGTCAAGCGCCTCGATGGCGTTATAAAGACTTACATCCAAGTATCCCGTTCGACCGCTCGTACTTTGGACGCCCCCAATCTTGATCTCTTGATCTTAGATTTACAATACTATTCGTATCAGACGAAGCAAAGTGTTAAATGCGACTAAATCCGTACGGATGTCTCATTATAATCTATTTAGTGTCCAAGACAGCGGGATTCTGCGGTAAACTTGCTTCATCGCCGATAGTGTGTAATGTAATTCGGATCTTGTTTGTTCCTTTGACGCACTTCTATCTTCTTCTTCCTCACGGACCCCGGATGTTGTCTCGTTATTTCTTCTTGTCTCTTATTGCCATGCAGTGTATTGTCTCAGTTCGATGAGACAAGGGGTCAGAAAAGAATCCTAATCCCGAACGGGTGTAGACCGTCGATCATAGATCACGTCTAGGTCTGATAGGACCCCAAAGGACATGACCGAAAGAAAATAGTCATAATAGTCATAATAATCATACACTATGGACAATACGATGATAATCCCCAGACAAGATAAATCCCTGCCTGGCCACAGACCATCTTGCCTAAGCGAAGCAGATTCTTAGCTCCAAGTCGACAATCATATGAGATTAAATATTCGCCCGGATCTTCTAGCTATTGAAAATGATATATTAACTAGTTCGCCCACGATATCACCATGTGTTCGTACTACTTCAAGTGCAGATTATACCTAGTGACAGACGGTAACACGAACGTCCGTGGTAATTCGTTGGCTGTTGTGCTACCTATTCTTGCTCGAGCCGAACTTCTATAGCAAATGTCAAGATACGTAACCTATATGAAGGGTTATGAAGTAGGTATGATAGATCATAGCATAACTTTTGTTTAATGAAGCTATCTCTTACAGTCAAGGATCTTGATTTTCTTATGGGACTAAATCACAGACCTGTTTCATACACTAGCTCTGTGAAGCTTCCTGTGCGATGTCCATTGCTTCGGATATTCCCAGTCCCATAGCCTCTGCGTTCGCATGATCTAGGTAGTAAGGCTCATCTCTGCACCTTACTTACATCTCTAATATCCTATGACGAGTCACTACCTAGGGAAATACGAGCGGTTACGTACCTCCTTCCCCTGCTCTATTCACTAACAAAATCATGTAGATTTTCTTAGGGTACCTACTATGTATATACTGTAACCGATCCATTGTATCGGTATTGGTTGACGTAGATGAGAATAACGATCACCTTCATCCTCCACAAGCTATCTCCGAGGTCCTCACGAGCATGAGAGGACCGCCTCAAGGTTTCCCGATAACTACACTTTTCATCCGGTGTAAGAAAATGAGGATAAGCGAATAAAAAGTGAACAAACGATTAAGCAAGCATCGATAGACAAGCATGTGTTATGGATATAAACTTGTTAAAGCACGGCAACTCGTCTACCGAAAGAGCCCCTTGTTGCAGAGCTGTTGATCTGCTCCAGCCGCAACTCCTGAATAGGCCGGGCCTGATACCACCTCGCATATAGATCTTACAATCTGCATCATGGGCCGAACAGATCAAAACATCTGAAGGGGGGGGGATTCGGTCACTGACAGATGCACGAAGATGTACGAAGATGTAGATTAGTATTACGTTTGGTGTAAGGAGGAGCGGCATAAGATCAACTTGACAATCCGGTCACAGCATCAAAGCTCGGCAGGGCTTAAAAGAGATGGCGTTGACTCGAAGTTCGAGGCACTAAGCTCGAGTCGATTATCGTCTCAAGTCCTAAGTCCCTTACTCCACATAAACTAAACCGGTTCTCTTCCAAGGTTGTCCGAACTGTACCAAGACAGGGGTCACAGGCCAACTATCCGGACGGCAGTATATCCCTAAGGGGTAATGGTGACCCGGCTATGCCATGCACCCAGCAATACCCAGCCATACCTAGCAATAACTATTCACCATACATTCACCATACATTTCAACGAGGATGTTAGGTCTTGGCTAGCCAAGATTTTTGGAGGAGGAGGAAGAAGTAGAAGTAGAAGGGATGAGCTTAAACGGGCCACCGGGGATGCTCAGAGTGCAGAAGACCACGCACACGGACGTCTATTACATAGCATACCCTTGCTGGTGCATGGTAGTGACCAGTAGCTGTTTGGTCTCGAGCGATCCCACGAGAATCCCAACGGAGCCGTTCTCCTACTGCGTAATAGTAACAGTACCTCCATCCTTCGATCTCACCCAGATATATACAGGTACATGTCTACATACCTACATACCTCCTACATCTCTACCTCATACCTCATACCTCATACTTCATACCTCCTACACCCTACAATACGCCTCTCCCCATCAACACGTACTGTACGTACTATTACCCTTGCATCAGCCCATGCTTGGGGAATTTGGGACCACTAAAAAGAGGCGGGAGAGCATAAGCTCTTCCCAGAGTCCCATCGCCGCACATGGACTCCAATATTATACATCAAAGCTCATCCATTAATAGGGGGCGCTATAAGTACTGGCGGATGATGCAGGAGTACTTTCGATACCGGCGATCTACGGTTGATTTTCTACCCAGGTCTGCCGTGACCCACACCAAATTTTGTGACAGTTGTTCTCCAGGGATTCAATGTATGGATTGGCGCTTGATCGTCGTTTATATTATACCTCCCGGGAAGATCTGATAGATACATCGTCAACCCTCGTCGTTCGCCCACCGTCGACCGCCTATGTATACTTAAGAGTATCCACACTCCCCGTACCTATTTTTTACATATTCGTCCTACCTCCCCGAATCGTTTAATCGCCTCTTTTATGTCGAAAGGGCCTACGAGTAATATCACTGTCGAACAGAATCTCCGAAGCTACTAATACTTACGCATATATACCTATATACGACTATCGTCGAATAAAATAGTCTAGTCATAATATTAACCGCCTAAACCCTCTCGTGCTATACCTTTTTATCAGCATATCTATATATATATATACATATAATTCGTATAATACATACATACATACATACAAATATAATGGCTACAGCCATGTACGCAAATCAGCCTGGCGCTCACTACGGATACCCGCAACCGCCGCCCTCGCCTCCGATGGACGAGACGTCAAAATGCTCCTTGCCTTCGATCTCCAACCTGCTGGTAATGGCGGACGCTGGCTCACCGACGACGGAGCAATCTCAGTCTCAGCAAGGTATAGATGGACAAATTTCTCCTAGTAAAAGCGACTTCGTACTGAACCGCAGAGTAGCACCATCAGTGAAGATAGAGGGTCGACCGAATTCGTCTCACTGTGCGAGCAACGGCCCTTCCCGAGCCGCTCTGCCGCCAACACCCCCTATGAGCTCGGATGCGTCATTCGACGGCTACAATTCACCCCCGACGAGATCTGTTTCTGTTGCGTCGGTGTCGAATTACTATTATGAGCCGACACCGCCTCTGGAGGACGTTCACCGCCATCAGATGACAGCAAGCGCTGCACCACGTATGCCTGTCCAAGCTCCGGCATACCCCCAGCCCGCCTTTCCTGCCCCGTATATGGGGCAGACACCGGTACCCGCTTACTATCCCGCTACCCTCCCTGGAGTTCAGCCGGCGCAGCCGCAAATCTCTGGACTCTACTATCAGAGACCACTGCCGCAGGTTTGTCTAACCCCGTAGCTTAACGCATTCGAGACATACATGCTCATCCGGCCATAGACCTACTCTCCCATGCCAGTAGCGGTGTCGTTGGCGCCGACCCCGGGCACCAACCCGTGGCAACACCATCACTACATCTCGCCTTCTTCCGCGGCGTCTTTCCCGCAGTCTCAAGACCGTTACATCTGCCAGACCTGTAACAAGGCCTTCTCCAGACCGAGCTCTCTACGAATCCACAGCCACTCGCACACGGGCGAGAAACCGTTCAAGTGCCCTCACGCGGGGTGCGGGAAGGCCTTCAGCGTGCGGAGCAACATGAAGAGACACGAGCGGGGGTGTCACGGCAACGGCAATCCCTCTCACCACCGGTGATTCCTAGATACCTCGTATCGGTGAAATAACAGAGACAAATTCGACGCTGTTATTATTTATTTGCTGAGAGGGGGGTTTTTTTTTTCAAATTCCCTGACAGGACCAATTCATTTATTATTATTATTGTTTTCCTCACGAGTCCCCGCGCCGGCTATCCTACAGGGGGAGGTTTGGGAGGGATAAAAAAAGGGCCGACGATGTTCTATGGTCATGAAGGGATGGATGCATTTTGATACCCATCTGCGGGTTACGTTACGATCTCGACGGCCGCCACTCCGTTTCTCAAAACAAAAAAAATTCAAGGCGCCTTTTTGGTTTCTTCGCTATTATTAGTCTCTTTTTTTTTCGTCTCGTTCCGAGCAATGTTCGTCCGACCCGACCATCTGAGCCAGGAAGAGAGGGGAAAGGGCGTACGTTTCAGGCCCGGCCATTTTCTTTAGAAGGAGGCGGTCTGTCTATTTTTTTTCTTCTGCTTACTGGGATGGGAGGGAGGGGAAATATCGTTGGACAAGGTTTACAGTTGCATTTTCAACTGCGCGAGGTAGGATGTGCGAGTGTTCATCGACGAGGCGCATCGGGATTACCGATTTCTTCCTTTTTTTTTTTTTTTTTTATTATCAAGGCATTTACACCGGCGTTTAACAAACCATACTAGGGAGGGCCTTCTGTGGGAACGTTCGAAAAACAAAACAACAAACACAAGAGCAATCTTACTCTCGTTTTCATGGTATTCCCATGGTGTCTCTGTTTTCTATACTTATTTTCCCCGGGTATCTATATCTAGTCCTAATGTATAGAACAAGGACTACGAAGAAAAGGGAGGTGGTTGGGGGAGGGGGAGCGAGAAACTGTACCAATAGGCTCTCATGTGGCCGAGTCATCACAGATCTCGAAGAGGGAGAGATGTAAACGAGATAGCTTCTGTATATCAGAAGAAAATGAATATGGACGAATGAACAAAAAATTTGGCTCAGTTACAAGCCGGAAGAATGAGGGTCTAGATGAGTGACTGAATTTACAATGTAGCCCTCTACGTTGCTATGGGATATTAGGTGACCCGTAGTTCTGGCTTCGACGCGCATAAGATTTTGCTGGCAGACGTGGCTCACATTTACGCGGTTCACGTCAGAATTTCCTGTCTTCCTATCTCTTTGGCAGGGGGAAGAAACACAAGCATGCGAGTAACCTTGTTTCGATGTCGAGGCGAATATAGCCCCCCTGCGTGGAAGAGAAAGGGGGGGAAATAGTTTACAGCAGGTTTGCTCTAAGACCCAGAACTTCGTCTAGAGATTTACGCAGGGGTTTATCCCCTAAAAAACTGGAGAGTCGAGAAGCAAGCTTTTTTTATTATTATTATTATTATTACAGTAATTCGGGAGGGAATATCCCATTATCTCAAGGGATCAAAGCGCTCCCGTGGGAGGGATGTTTGCAAAACTGCAGGCGGGCTGTGATGTAGATCCGGCACCTTGAATGAAAGGAAATCCTAGTCTATAAGATGGAAATTCTAGCTCCCAACGCTCAGGCAGTTTGATTTTCTGCATATTTACCTACTACTACTAAGTCTATACTACATAGGGACTTGGGTCACGATGATTTTCATCACGATTCACCACTAAGATTATAGGGCCGAAACGGTCCTGTTATTAATATATTAACGTGCTTATTTCCTCGCGGGGTCGAGATGTTTTAGAACGTAGTATTATCCGTAACGACTTCATCTAGCATCTCGCTACTCTCTAGTGTCGACATCATCTAAGTATGTAGGTGTGTACCTACATGAGCTACGCAAGGAGTAACAGGTAGCAAAGGAACGTTTCTGTACAAGTAGATAATACGCTACATACTGCCCGCATAGCAGTTCACGAGCCTCCTGCCTCTCTTGGCGCTACGACACCATCACGTTGCGCTAAAGTTACCTGCGATACCCGCGTGCTGTTACGGCTATGTGACCCAACCGGGGCGGAAGGCAAGAGCACTGTAACCTCCTAACCCGGAATATGTGACGGCGAGATTACCGCAAGGGGATACCCCAATTTGCCTCGTAGCCGTAACTAGTAGTTCCATCACGGGTTCGGAGGGGGGAGCGGGGAAGAAAAGAGAAGGGAATACGACCCAACAGCCGTCACAATTTTCTAGCTAAACCTACCTGAAGACGTCTTATTGCATAGTAATGCGGCGCTACGGGGCTAGGGGGGACTAAGGAGACTAAAGGGGGGGAGGCTAGGCGAGCTGGGTAATACGTAGGTAGGTGCCCATTTCATGATAGCGTCTCGTAGATCATCGGCCTAGCCCTGGTCAGTCGCGTGGTAGATGGAGTCGAGATACGGCTTGGCACTTGAGGCTTCTTGTGGGGACCGTTGTAATAAAGAAGAAGAAAAAGAAGAAGAAGAAGAAGGATATGATACGATGTAAGTTACTAGTACATTTAGAACCATCTATCGTTCGGGTCCCTTCGAGGGCTGGCCCGAATGGGCGGAAACCAGTTGATGATCTCCATCAACGATGTTGTTGATTTGTACCCATACTTTTACTTCAGTCTCGTAAGGCATCGTACCTTTTAATTTACAGAGATCTTCATACCTATCAATCGCCTCATATTACATATATTACATGTTAGGTCTGTGCTACCGCATCTGCAAGTAAGATGGCAGACGCCTCATGTATATCTTTGCATTGTAACGTACTAAATACATAGAGTAGGAGGTATACGTGAGAAAAAGAAAAGGGAAAAAAAATAGAGTAAAATAAAATAAAATAAAACGGTAAGCCCCTTTTTCTTCATCGTGATATTCCGAACAAGCCTTCGGGAACTTTTGCAAAGCACATGATCTATCACAAACTTCTATCTGGAAGTACAGAACCAAATCATAGATCGACTTTCCAACCGTGGGCTAGGCTCATGTGCCCCCCCGATTCCACGAAACCGTTCCGCATCTTCCCAAAGTGTCGGGCTTCGCGGTAACGCAGCGAGCACAGTAAGCTTTGTTGATCAGATCCTACAGGTGACATCCAGAGGGGTGCGCCGCATCCTCGAAGCTGGAATCCTATTCGAGCTTATCCTCATAACCCATTAAGCCGTCGCCAATGAAGAAAAGTTCTTTTTCCTTCTCGGACATACACGCGCGCGCACACACACACACCCACGCTCCCCCCCGGCTTCCACAGATTGCCGATTGCCTCTCCTAGGCATCGGACGTATGCGTTTTCGGCTGTCCGCATCACCTGTCCACTGGAAGCCGGATTCATTGGATCTCGCGGCACTCGCCTCCATCGCCGACAAGCCAATGATATGGCCGTGGAAGCCACCAAAGATTCGAAAGGGGCAAATCTGTCCGGGGCGGGAACGCACCAGACGGCGAACATCTGCGCAAGTTGCATTATCGACTTGCACGACGTCGAGCCATCACCTGATGCTGATGTGAATAATTCGCATCTTCCTGCATAGGTACCGTAGTCTTCGTGGTCTCGTATTTTGTAGTATTCTTCTCTATCTAGGTATCTATCTATCTATGTATTATCTCGTCTGCGAGTAACTCGTCGTATTCCTACCATGTACGGAGTATCATCATGAAAAACCCAAGGATCTGACCTTCTGGTCGGCCTGTTCCCTCTAGGCTACGACCTTGGGATTTTGCAGGGTGGTAGCAGACGTGCATCCGCGGTATTACGCTGTCCTCTTTTTGGATTTAGTGTATTGCCTCGTAGTTATTCTTCTTCTTTCACGAACAAACACAAGGAAGGCCGGCTGATCTTCCATGGCATGCATTTGAATTATCCGCCTTTCCCGTCTTCTGGGAACGAGGCATGCCGTATTACCTTATGCCCATCCCAACAAGACAGCTCTCTTGTCACGCATTATCCTGACCGGGGTTCCATTGGGTCGGGTACATATTCCGCTGACACCGCCTCCTATTCTACAGTGTCTCTCGTACATTATTTCTACTAGATGTAGGAAAGTATCTCTCGACATTCTAACTGTTAAACTACCTACAAAGCAAGGTCCATTAAAAAAGCTTGTACAATACCGAGTAAGGATCTTGTTGACGACAACCAACGGGATTTTCGACCACTACTCAGGCTTTTTTTTTATAAACGAAAAAGACGATATTCCGTCCAGTCCGAAGACCCCCTTGTCTTATTTCATGTATAGACCTTCGGTGTGTAGATACTATACGTACAGATTCCATAGCACTTCGCTGTACGGATTTGCATCTTGCATATTTATGTTGGGGTCTAAAAGGAAATCTTAGAAGTGCTATGTTTAATAATAGCATGATTATATGATCTTAGCATCTAGTACTTACAGGTATATATATGATATGTATTATGACATGGCATCTATCATATCATTAATATCATTTACAACGTCCCCCCCGAAACGTCCGCCCCCGAAATCTCATCTCCAGCCTCGTTATGCGGTGTGTAGCAAATACTGCGTCAGGGACGAGAGGACGTTCATACGTGATTCGTTTACATGCTTCGAAGAAATGGAACAAAGGTGATCTCATGACTAGTGTATCAGCGATCAGAGCCGCAGCCGAATGCTAGCTAGCAAACCCAGTAAACCGATTCGGCACTCATGATCCACCGCTTCTTCTGCAAGGGGCTTTTCCACGTACTGTAGTGTGTACCTAGGGGGTAAGTATGTATGTACGGTTGGCGCCCTTTGATGTGTCCTGCATCGGGAACCACTCTCGGTTGCGATGATCGTCAAGATCCTTCGTCCCATACGGACCTTTGAATATCGCTTAAATTTACTTACACCATACCTACACAGACACACGCACTACCTCACACTTCACACTACGCAACTACACACCACACTATCTATATAAAAAGCGTAGATCTGAAATTTACAAAGCAGCCACCGCCTCGTCACGGACCACGGTCTCGACATAGACCTCATATGTACTGTACTATGTAAGTGAGAAGCCTTCCCAACGCGGATGTCTATCCGTGTTCCTGAAAGGTACCTATACTACGTGTAATATGTAGTAATCGCCATCGTGATTCGTATGCTTACCTACATGGGTACTTTTGAAATAGTATACAAGTTCATACTATGTATAGTAATGTGAAGATGATCTTATATAGATACCTGGTAGGTATGCAAGATGTGTGAATCTGTCCAGCCAAGTCCAAAGGTAATATACCTAATATAATATAACCACGGTGTCGATCCGATCTTCGATTCTATACGACGTTATAAACTATTGTTTGATTACCGTACTTTATGGCTAAACAAAGATTAATATACAACAATATCTCTTCTTCCTGCAACTTCACGTCAGACACTTAAATATTAGACAACGTTCCCACGTATTATGTAGTCAAATATACACGACTCGGTTGTTAAGATCGCCAGAGTTATAATGAATATATACCGTTGTAGTACATAGACTATACACAGTAGTATAATATAATACGACGTAAGCCTCGGCCAAGTAAAATAAATAAATAAATAATGTATATAAAAAAGGGGGGTGCGGAATTAAGGAGACATCCATAGGGTATGTTTCAATGTTCACGGTATAGGATTATTCAGCTATTGCATCAATCATACGTACTCGTACGTCCACTTGCATGCATGCGTCTAAGGTATAATAATATTTTGTACCACGTCGGCGTTTGGCTTATTTAAGCGCATAATCTCACCGCGTTCACGCAGCGCAACTGCACCGCTACCTACATGTAGGTAGGTACTGTTGTACATCTCTCTAGGAACATCGGAGGTACAACGTATATGTACCTTGTATGTGGAACCTGTAGTAAATTACATCCAGACGTCTCTTTTCAAGGTAACATACATGTACGATGGAAGTACACGTGTACATAGAGCATTAAGTTTTTAGCTTCCCCAAGGATCCCTGCGACACATCCCCCAAACGCAGCGTGGATCCCATGGTAAGGATAGCCCTGGAATACCTTATGATAAGTACCATAAGGACATTAGGAGATTCAATGCTGTACATGCGTACCTCTCTAACTTTTAATGTTCTAATATTTCGTGTTCTAGTGGGACTAGTACCTAGGTAGTGTAAATGAGGTACCTATATTATTGGACCGGCTCCTACTAAAAGAGTTCATAGCGAAACAGACGCTTGGGACTGGAAGTGGTCCCGGCTTCATCTTAATTGATTCGCCGTTTCATTTCTCGCCTTTACAAGATCCATGCACATTTATTTCTTCAACCTTTCAAGTCACACGTCACCAACAATTAAAAAAAAAAAAAAACGACACGTTGGCGCTTCTCGACGCAAAAAAAAAAAAAAAAAAAAGACGCTATTCTCGGCCGATCCTTCGTAGTAGCCGCTTATTCTCTACAGGTTAAATCCTTAAGTCTCCAGAGTCGCGAAAACATCTGTTGGTAAGACATGCACTGAGACTAGAGAGACTTACAACCAGACACTAAGAGATAAGGGCCTAGAGAGAGACAGAGACCTGAAGCATGAAGTATAAGTCATAAGGCATGAGGCAAGAGACGTGAGACGTGAGACATACAGATAGGCAGTTGACAAACTCCATGGACTCCAAAGTTCATCAACATCGATCCCTATCTTACTTCATGTGAGTTTGGGGGATTCGTTCGTCCTATTTCTGGATTCTCGGATATCTGGTTTAATATGATCCTCATGTGAACATGAATGTAAAAAAAAGAAAAAGAAAAAGAGGTCGGCGACTTATTGCAGCTTCGACGACTTGATCTTACTAGCAACAACGCCGTGGCTCGGTTATAGCTCCACTTGCTGAGTGCTAGATGCTGGATGCTGGATGCTGGACACTGGACGCTGAGCGCTGAGCGCGGCCGCACCTATGACTTTCCGGCACACCCGCCGGTTACATTAGCGTTGGACTGCGGAATAACACATCACATCAACCGATCCGCCCTTATTTAGGTAGTCTCGATCTAATCTGTCCAAATCGTACGTTTTCTGCAGACCTAGCTCGACGTTGTCGTCAGCAGTCCAGCAGCATGACCTCTATAGCGATCAGGATGGTGAAGCCACGACTATTGCGTCCAGAGTATACAGTACAGGTCTACGCTTACCGTACATAGCACGCATGAACGACGCAGCAGAGAGGACGGGGGAGAAGGGGGCAGGGAAAAGGCGGTCACTATAACCCACGAGATCTGCAACCATCTCTGTTTTAAGGTCTTGGTATCTCACAGGGGCATGGGAGAAAAGATGAGCCAAAAAAAAAAGGGGGGGTTCTCCTTCTTTTCCCCGTTCCCCCACGGTTCGGCCGCCCAGGTTCCGACGACGCATCCAGTCAGCGTCGTAGCCGATGAGACTGAGTGTTTTGCCCTTTCGTTCGGGCCTTGCCAACGTGGCTCGCGGCGCCAGCACGCCAGCCCGCGATCTGCTCCGTCACAAGACTCGTGCGTGTCGCTCCGTTCTGCAACCGTACAGCTGCTAGAAGGACCGACTCAACTATCACCGTCCGAAAACGTCCAAGGCCCAAGAGAGAAGGAATGGGCAGAGTGTGGGTAGACAAGACGTGCGGGAATCTCCGAATCTCTGGGGAACGTCGCAAAATAGGATATCCTCCCCGTCCTGGGTTTCTTCACCGGCCGATACTTACCTACTTCATCGTCCACACCCTCTGATTTGATACCATGCTACCGAGTCGGCGATGACTACGTACAGCGATCCCAGGGAATCTCATCCACGTTTCCCTGATTAGGAAATGTGGAACAAGGGGGTATCGTGGTCGATTGTTTCGTCATTCACGGCTTGGGATCTACCCGTGTTAGGGTTATCTAGACCTAGTCATCTGCATAGGTAGCGGTCTAGACGGAGGATCGTTCAGGATTTTCCCATTTCTTTGATAATATCCGCCGACGGTGAGAGAGCTCGGGATTGCCGACGCGTTTTCTAGAAAGTATTCCTATTCCTGAAGAATGTTGTGATCTTTAAGAGCACCGCAACGTATGCAAAATACGACTAACTAAAGAGCATTCAGCATCATGTTGGATATTTAGAGCTCTTGATCGAAATAAGAGGTAGGCATTCTTCCTTCTATTATCTGGTGAAGCAAGTGCTTCACCGTATTAGCTCACCTCTGTTCAAATTAGGCGAACACGATGCGACATGTTTTAAAATCCCAATCAACATCTCATGCAATACACGCATCTCGATCGTCGAATGTCGGACAAATTAGAATTCGAATAATCCGTATTATACATTATAGATGAATGTAATACAGTATGATTTTTTTCTATCTATCCCCGACGACGGTTTCAGCCCTGCTGACCTTTTCCTAGCTCAGATCAATGCAGCCCGTTGCTCTGCAAGACTTCGCTTAGCTCGCTAGCCTCGGACCGCCAACGCCGGCTAGACCGGTCTAAGGCATAGGAAAGGAAGGAGAATACCGCATTTTTCCGCAAATTTGGAGTATTGGCGTGCTCCACTTTAAACCCTTTTCAAAGATCTACTGCCAGGGTTTTTAAACGTCGCTGCTTATAAATCAGTAAACCCGAAGGTTAACCTTTATCGATAAATAATCAAAGATTATCGGATAACGTAAAATTTGAAAATTTGATAGAAAATCTGTAAGAGCCTCAACGATATGCTAACTGTGATTGGTATAACGTACTTCTAAAGGGCTTGGCTTGCATAAAAGTGGAGCACGCCAATACTCCAAATTTGCGGAAAAATGCGGTAATGAACTATCCCTCTCTTCTCCAATACGTGAAGAGGGGGACGGAAATTAGCTATTTGTCAACGGACGCTAGACTTGTCTATGCCACATATGTGGATGTCCCCCTCCCCCCTTGTTTTTTATCCTCCCTCCCTCATTCTTGTTTACTACTTACGTACCCCCTAAGGTAGGGAGGTATATATAATTACCACACGTATGGATCAAGCAAACACCCAGGTCCCGACACGCCGGGAAACCCCTGCTCCGATCCCCCAGGGACCGGCTCACACGCAAGCCGTCGCAGACGTCACGGATCGCCGGTCGTCCGCACGTACGACGCACGAAGGGCGCCTATCCTATACTCTGCTCAGGTTTTATATAACAACAACCCCTGCTTATTGTTTTGTTTTATATGTTCTTTTTTTTTCTTCCTTCCTCCCTTGTTTCCCTTATTAAAGAAAACCAGGTCGGTAAATTAAGACGGTCGGACGTGGAGAGCCTCATAGTCCGACTACTGTTATACACACGCCAGGAGACTACATCGAATCGTGCGAACAATCAACGGAGGGCGTTCTCAACGGCGCCTCTTTGAACGTGCGCATGTGCTGTTTCCCTCTGCCCAGGCGCGTTGCTTTACGAGGTTCTTGGATACCTACCTGGTAAGGCACCTACTAGGTGTAGCGCGTGCACTACCTGCCTCCCCCCTGCTTTGCTCTCGATACCCCTTACCCGTGCTCTTCAGAACGCGATAAAGTTCACGAAAACCGAAGAGCGCGCGCGCGACGTTCTTCGCGATGCGCGTTCGCTAGCTAGCTAGCTAGCTGCCCTACCTACCTAGATACCTCGCCTGGCGGGTCGCTACCACTAGGTACCTACCTACTATGTAGTTAACGGTAGCTGAGACCCCTCGTCCCATCGTGGCGAGGTAAAAGCAAGTGCCTCACGAGAGGAAGTACGCTATATCTTAGATTCGCGTCGTCTGCTACGTACGTACCTGACCTCGCTATCATGGCCAGATATCTAGTGAGAACGGGCGGTACATGCGTGGAAGAGCTGGGTGGTTTGGGTTGTTCGTGATGGTTACTGGGTACCTGGTAGGCAGCTCGCGTCACGGACCGCGCGGTGATATAGGGGACTCCCTGTTACCAGACATCGATCATCTGTCCGTCGTTATTCCCGTCGTTTCGAATTAGGTTCTATGGTAACGGAAGGTAATAAACGACGTAGTTCCCTCTACTACATGATGCGCAGTGCTATCTAGTGCCTACCTTAGAATTAGTAGTAGTGCGGGTATGAGGTAAAGCTAGGTGCTATGTGTGGGTAGGTAGGTAGGTATCGTCGTCATCGCCGGTGTTGAGTATTCGCATAGGAGACTAGGAGGTAGGTAAATGTTAAGAGCTATAGAGGACTAGCGGTAGGAATGTGTGATTGAATACCTAACATCTGTAGGTTACTATACTACGACTTAACAGATTTGAGATGAGAGTGGTAGTACGTTTACGTGCACCTATTTCCTCTCCCTTTCTGTACAAGGTAGGTTCGAATTGCAGCTTGGGTTCAAGGTACCTATTGCTATATACCTCCTACCTACCTACTCGGATACATAGGCACGGTCGTAGATAAAAGAGATCGTGCGTTCACGTCCTATCAAATCGAGATCTCTAAGTGACTCTCTCTCTCTATATATATATTCATAAAGCCTGGTGCTTAATAATTCTGCTCGTCGTTCCAGTATGTCGTCTCGTGGAAGATCCTATCTCGTAATCAGCCGTGGACTTAGACTGCCAGCCGACGAGGAAATACGTGTAGCAGTAGGAGGTTAAGTGATATATAAGGTATGCAGTAGTATGAAAGTATGTGTGAGGTAGGGTTTGTTGAGATCGCTGTATCCGTATGACTTATACATACAGATTTGGGGGTTCATCCCACCAGTGTGAAAGAGAAGGAGAGAGCAAGAACGCAAAGGAAAACGAAAACGTACTCGGGTCCCGTAGCCACCAAGTCCCAGTCGAAGGCCAGCTTGATGAACTGGCAGAGGTGGCTGGCGACCTTGATGGCGCCGACGTCCGTCGGGTGCCACTGTGGACCGATGTCGTTGTGCTGCACTGCGAGCGGGCGCAAATTAGCCAAGGACCAGACTTTGTTTTTTTATCCTTACCTCTTGCTTTTTAGAGAGAACTGGGTCGGTGTACTTACTAATCCCCTTGGTGCTGAAGTAGGTTACGAACGGGTCGGCCGGCGCATCGAGCGTCGTGGTCACGTTCGTGGTCCCGTCCCAGATCTGAGGGGCTGAGAGGTACTCGTCCGAGCTGAAGTAGGCCACGACGTCCTTTAGTTCTTGCTCGTATCCTAGGGTTTGCGCGTAGCTGTTGCCGTAGGGGTAGAAGCCCATCCATAGTTGCTAGAGGGAGAGAGGTCGAGGTTTAGTTCGATGTCATACTTGCTTACCTTATGAGGCAACTGGGAAGAAAAAGGAAAAGGGGGTTGGCACCATCACGATAATTTGTGCTTTGGGGTACTTTCCGTGCACGCCTTGTATGAGTTTCTTGTAGGCGTCGACGTATGTTGAAGTGCTCACGTTGTTCGTGGCGTTGTTGTCGTTGGTACCCAAGTTGATGATCACGATGTCGGGGGTGGTCTCTTGCTTGGCGAAGTCCCAAGGCTCAGGTTCATCTATTGGTGAAGCATCAGCAAGCTCATGTAAACGCTCACGCTATCTTGGTTTCCTGGCATTTTACCGTGACATACCTCCCCATACCGTCGATGCCCGGTAGCTTGTATCAGACGTATAGAACCACTGGTGAACCTGCCCCCGAGGATTGCCCCAGCAGTTCTGGTCAGAGACACAGATACCTGGATATGCCGTCACATAGTACTCTGTGTCCCCCAGTCCTGTCCCAACGCCGTACGCAAAGCTAGAAAGGCCTTCGTAGCTTGTATACATCTAGCGTGTCATGTTAAACCACATCATGTTAGTCCTGAAGCCTATCCCTTTAATAAAAGCTCAAGATTTTCTAGTACGCGAGTATTGTAGGATAATACTGAAAGAGGGCAAAAGAGTAGAGCTATTTCGCTTACTACGTCGAGTCAGTTACCGTGGATGAGGTTAGAAGCCATAGTATGGGTAGTATAGGTAGTTATAAGGAAAAGGGATGTTAGGCATCGAAATAAAACACATCTACACGCACCACCGGACGAGAGGCTGTCGCCGATAAACTCGATGGTTCGGTTGTAAGGGGGGATTTTGACGAGCGACTCTCCCTCAGTGACGTGAACCTGGTGTACCTGCACACCATATGCCCAGTTTGTGACACGGAGCTCGAACGTGAGCGGGCTGACCGGATATGTCTCATTTACACCGGGGGTCTCGGGGGAAACGAGCAGGTGGGTGGCCCCGGCGGTTACATTTGTGAAGGCCCAGTCCATCCCACCGATCCGATATCCGACCAGTGTCGTGTCTGTAGTCAGCTCACCGAATGTAATAGCAACGGTGTCACCCGTAAAGCCAAAGAGGAGGCCCGGAGCTCTAGATCAACCGATCCTTCATCAGGTTTTTCATGTGATGCCGTCTTCTTAGCGGGCAGAGCCGACTTACGACCACCATGAAACTTTCTTAGAGTCCCATCTTCCTTTATAAGACAGCTCCGTAGCATTGGCATTGTATGTTTGGAAGTCGTATAAGGATGGGTCTATCCTAGTATCAGGATAATCCGTATTTCTTACCTGACCGTTCTGGAGAATTGTCCCGTCGACTAAGAAACTGTATAGGCTTATTAAACATAGGATCTTTCTGAAAATCATCATCATTGGGGATGTAATATAATGGATAGTATTGTCGGTTATCTTATATCAACAAATGCACACTCAAGACTGCTCGTAAGATAGATGGAGAACGTTTGCTAACATGACGATGATATGAATGCTATAAAGGCTATGGCGTATATTTAATATTGTAATATGAGCCAGGTATGGATTAGGTGAATGAAGGAGCGTCTGTCTCTCCGGATCTGTTAAAGACCTCGGTTTCGGCAGAGAAGGTGGAAAGCGCGTGTGAAAATGACTCTCCTGACGTGAGAATAGAGAATACAGAATAGATGACGGGCGGGATAGTTTTCCCCCATGGCTTTGAGTTAGTTCAAGTTGATTAGATTTAGGAAGATTTAGGATGAGGTCAATCTAGATCTGGATAATCTTGCAGTTAACTACCAGGTCATGCTCGGTATGAATATGACGGAGATTCGACGTCCGTTTCTCGATCGAGGGATGCGAGGCGGAGCTCCTGCAATGCATTGTAGATCACGGCTTAGCACATGCGGAGAGAAGTGAACTTGCAGATGTGATGCAAACCCTGTCCATGTCGATTCTTAAGCCGTGCATGTTATAAGCGCGGATAGGCTGTGGTGAGAGAGAAGAATATTATAAGGTAGTTATGTGTTAGGGTGAGTGTAAGGTGTAAGGTGTAAGGCGTATAATGTAAGGTGTAAAAAGTAAAAAGTGAATGGTTCGACAGAAAAGTTTAGTATTAAATATGCAAATATAGAGTCATATAGTTAACATATAATATATAGTAATATGCATGTGCCTGTAATCTGTACCTGACGTAACCTACATAGTATACTCCAAGATTATTATACATCAGTCAAAAGTTTAAGCATTACATAGCAGCAGCACCTGACAGATTATGCAGCATAAGGTACCTATTATGACGTTGAATATCTACATATGTACCTCATATAGTCGACCCATCAGGTATCAACGATTGACTACAACGGTGGGTATGCCAAACGTTTATACCAGTATTATATGTAATAAGTACATGGTATAACTCCAACTCGCACCTAAAAACGTACACTCATATTTTATAACTTACACCTTATAACTTACAACTTACAACTTACAACAATTATAATAACTTCGATTAATTACCGATATACTACACTCATGTCTCACCTTACCTAATAAAGGTCGGTGTCCAGATGTCCAGCTACCACACAATGATAGCAGATATATCCAATCTTATCCGCCAAACTTGAAAGCTCGGTTCTGGTTTTGGAATTTTTGAAAATTTCACACCACCATCCAAGGAATCTAAGCGCTAAGACAACCTCTGATCGCCGTCCGATCCATGCCTTTAACCTCTCTCTTCACACAGGGGAACGTGCCATCTGTATCAGTTGGCGCGTTATGCTAATGATAAGGAATCCAGCAATTTACATAGTAGTTCAGGTACTTTGGGTGAGCCTCTATTCCCGTATTCCCGGACATGCTTACAATATCTAGGGATTATAATACCTATTTGATATATCCTACACAGGTACCTACACTTAATACACTCACTATATTAGGTATACTACTTATAACATACGTATATAATATTCGAGAATGCTAATCCGGGAAAAAAGAATTCAGATAAATTGACAGTGGCCTGTGATAGGTAAATTCACGTCCTCTCACCCTCCCTGTATCCTCCTGTACCACCCGTTTACCCCCCCGGTAATCCCCCCAAGACTATTCGGGGTCCCCCTGGCTATTTTGCCATTGGCCCCCGCTAGTTCCCCAGGATTAGCATTAGCATAATATTTTTTTTTCTCATTTTTCCTCATTTTTCTTCACTTACCACAGGTACCATTTAAACTTATCTGTTTAGATACCGGGGATCCATACGGGATTCCTTGATAGTTCTCGGTTCGTGGTAGCTCTAATTAAGAGCTCTTAATTAGGTACCTCACTAGCTCGCCAGGTCTGAGGGAGATAACGCCCATACGAGATTATCGAAGCCAAGGAGATCATCGCTACGAAATTATACGACGTGAAACTACCTACATCTTATAACGTAGTAACCGGCGATATCCTTCTTCTTGTTTTACCTAGCGTGAGAAAGAAGAAGAAAAAGTAGAAGAGAAGGGATAGAAAAGGGAAAAAAAGAAAGAGAAAAAAGAAAAAGAAGAAATCGCTGCAGCTGACCGACTATACCGCAGCTCGTCCAGCATTCCTTGTCTTATCCCGCGAAGGATTCATATTGCGCCGAGTAAAACAGCAAGGTCTCCTTGTATGGGTGTGGTGGATAGTATGACGAAGACGGAGTAGGTCGCTTGCCGGTTGTATCACCAAGTATCACCAATTTTCACAAGAAAGAAGGAGAGAAACAATAAGGAAGAGAGAAAAGGAAAGAAGAAAAAAAGAATAAAAAAAAAAGAACCTGGATATAGGGTGCCGTGCGAATTCAGCCGTCCATCTCCCCTCCATCTTTTTCTATTAACCCTGCCAGCCCTTATCCAGCTTCGAGATCATTTCCAGTGTTCTCGTCTAACCCGACTTTCTCACGAACTCCTCCCCCTTCACAAATTTCCCGGACCTCCCACCGTTCCCCGTCGTCCTATTTGCTCCCCCCTTCCCTATCGCCTATCGCCTCACCTGGTTGCCCATTGCGCTAAGCACCGACGCTGTCTCTTCACCCATCTTGAGACAATGAAGCCGCTCTTCGCGGCCGACACGACGCTTGACCAACCGGTGTCGCAACATCTTCCGTACCAGAAATATAAGTATACGACGTTGCATCCGAATCCTCCCCGCTTACCATTATCGACATCGAGCCCCCTGCCCTGCTGCCGACGCTGCACAACCCTCGACTCCTAGCCGGATTGCAGATACGTAGACGCAGACGCAGACGCAGACGCAGACGCAGCCGCGGACGCACGACCCGGGTACGCCGCCTCGTACGGCTGAGCCATGCCGTCCACGGAGCCCAATACCGTCGAGGACACGCAATTGGGCCTGACCGATGAGGAAATTAATCTCCTTCGCTATCATCAAGCTCAGGCCGGATCCTCTTCCTCGCGTGCCGCCAGCCAGGCTTCTTCCCAAGGCCGTCTCCTGCTCGATACTTCTAGTCTCGCCGCGTTGACGCGACACCTCGACCGTCTGATGCAACAGATCCAACAGCGCATCGGACACCTCAGCGAACAATGTAGCGTCGTGACTATGCAGCAGTATGACCACGCAGGCAACCTGGTGGATAATGCCGATGCTGAAATTGCGCGCTTCCAGGGTATAATGGCTCAGATCGATGAGCTAGAGCTCGACTTTGACCGCATCGCTCACATCAGAGATATCGTAAGGGATTATCGTCAGCGAGTCGAAAACCTGGAGCGCGAACTCGACAGCACGAGCTCGTCACGGCGCGAACACCGTCATTCTCACCACCACAGCCATTCGCGTCGACAAGAGGTTGGTTCCTCTAGCCGTCGGCATAGACATTAAAAAAAAAAGTTGTGATAAGGAAGAAAAAGCTACTGCTCTGTGGATCAGAGCATCGGAACGGTGTTTCTGCTAGAGAAGAAAAAGAAAGGCATCAGAAGCCTGTGGAAAATTTTTGCGTTCTTTGCCATGGAAAAAGCGTTGCTAGCGGCGAGTATCAGGTGTCAAAAAGCTATTGCATGGGTGGATAGACGCAAGGTCACACGACCGCGATGAATAGGGGCCAGAGGCGTCCAAGTCGATGTCGATTCTTAAGCGCAGGCGGGAATCATAACACTGCCTCTTCAACATGAGAGATTTGAGTTTAGGAGGCTCAGAGAAGGGGACGCTCCTTTATGGTGATCGGGTTCGATTCCGAATACGGCATCCACTCCTTACCCGTGCCATATTTTTTTTTCCCAAGACGAACGGAGCCTCGCGGCTGGACAAGAATGGGGTAGCCTCGCGGCTTACTGTTTTTTGGGGGGGTGGACCTTTACGGCGTTGGTGTTTCTTGCTATTTATCTCTCTTTTAATACCCCCTCCACGAGACGAGGCATTGCTATACTCTTCGAGGGAAAAAGGACTACTTATTTTTTTTTTTTTTTTTTTGGCTATCCTTTGTTGTATTATCTTCAGCGCGGCACTACGGAATGATACCTCTTCAGCTTGGTCGGGAATTTGATATTTAAAAGAAGAAGAAAAAAAAGTTCCAGGAGGTATATTAGGGTACTCGAAGTATCATTCTCGTCTTGGAAAAAGACGCCCTACGTGAGCGACGTGGGTTACCAAAAAAAATATTTTTAAGATTAAGAAAAAAAAAAAGGGAACGGCAGCAAGGGCCTGACATCAAAATAAATACCTGGTACCTACCTATTCTACAAGTCCAGTTCTCCTATTTTCAGGTATTTACACCTCCTTGTGACTTTGACCTTCCCATATAACGACAGAAGGACATGTCGTGAAGCTGCTCAAGGTAACGACGATGCGTGCCGGTATCTCATCAAAGTAGGGGTAAACATGGAAGCATAGATTAACCCGACCTCTTCCTAGGTATCCGTAAGACGTATACCTACCTAGGTAGGTACCTAATATACCAGTGCTTCTCGAGAGAACACCTAGCACATTAGGTAGCTGTACTGGTTACATATAACCCGGTAGACACCCTTAGGAGGAAGCCTACTCACTTAGGTACTTAGGTAGGTTAATAAGTACATTTTCACAGGTAAATAAAAGACCAGGCGCTCTCTGATAGATAGATTACAGGTAACCAGAGGGGTAGGTAAGCAAAGAGGTGTAAGGTTATCCAGGTATATATACTATCTCATATATATATATACCTCCTATAAACCTACCTCCTAGCCTACATACCTAACCAACCCATCCCCCTATCCGTCTCGAATACTACACCTACCTCTTATGTAGGTTAGGTAGGTAGTGTACCTTAGGATGTAGGTACCTCGTAGTAACACGGTAAGCTAGGTACCTACTTTTTAACCTCCCACCTTACCTCGCCTCGCCTCGTCTCGCCTCGTCTCGTCTCACTCCGGTATGAGATACCTTCATCCCAACACCTCTTTCCCTTCTTAAAGGTAACCTACCTCCATACGAACTATATACCTCATAACCTAAATATATATATATTTATATATATATATTTTTCAAAAAAAAAAAGAAAAAAAAAAGGTAATTTTAACGCTTAATACCCCAAGACCTTAACCCGTCCCCTAACCCCGTCCGGCAACTCGTCCTCGTCCACGATCCCCATGGCCACGCAGTCGCCTAGGAAGAACAAGGCGCGCTCCTGCGCGTAGGCTAGGTAGTCGAATTCGCCCTCTTCTTCTGCTCCCGGGAGAGTGTCTTGTTGCTGCTGTTGTTGTTGTTGTTCTTCAGCAGCAGCAGTAGAAGTAGAAGTGGTAGTAGCGCCGTCGAACCCCGGTATCTCGGCCTGCATGACGCCCCAGGCGACCCACTGCGCGCTGTTCACCACGCGCCACACGCGCGCCTCTTCCAGGAGCGACTCCACGCGCGCCTCCGCCTGGTCCTCCCTGCGACGCTCCTCCTCCCTCCAGCCGCCGGGCGGCGCACGCGAGTCGAGCATGAACTCGCGGATGGAGCCCGCGGCGCCGACGTTGTTGATGCTGTTGCTAGTTGCGGTGGTGGCATTGGCGCCGAGTAGTACGCCCGGAGTGCTGGGCGACAGGGTCGGGGTGGCGAGGGGGGTGAGGTTCGGGGTGGAGGCGCTGGGGTGCGGGAACTCGGGCCGGTGGTTGACGTAGGCGCGGATGAAGCGGCGCTGCTCGTCGGGCGTGGGGTAGAGCGCTGTGTTGCACGCGAACGGCGCTGCCTCGTCGTGGTAATTGTAGCACCACTCCGTGAAGTGGTTCGCGAACTCGAGCCCGCGCGTGTTCGCCGCCGAGTACTCGAAGTCGATGACTACGAGCTGCTTGTGCTCGTAGTTGGGCTGCAGCAGCGGCGACTTCTTGTCGTCCGGCCGGACGCGGAGGATGTTGCCGTATTGCGTCTGCTGCGGGTTAGCATGGTGTTTTTTTTTTTTTTTCAGTAAGACAATAATAGGAGAAGTTAGTATTTACATCGCTATGCGCGAACACGAGATGCTCCCGTATGACGCTGGAACCGCCGTAGTGGTCGTCCAGGAACTTCCGATACCTGTCCACGATTTCCTTGAACTTGGCCCACTCGACTCCGCAGACGAAGCCACGTTTTTTCCACGCGTCTGCCGGGTTCCGGACCGGGCCGGGGCCGCTGGCAAGAATTTGACGATCCAGGTACGTGACCACACGCGATACTCTGCTCAACCAGGTATCCCAATTTTTCAGAACCATGGGCCCGCCGTCTTTTTCTTTTTCCAGTAGTTCGATACCGTCGTGTAACTCTCTCATCCTCTTAGCGATCTGCTTCGACGTATCCGGGTCTCGGAGCTCGGCCGCCGTGAGAGCGACGGCGTTGAGGTACTGTTCGAAACGGCCGTTCGTAAACGTTCCTAATAAGCGAGGACCGATCTTCTTCTTCGCCAATCTCCTTAGCACGCTCAACTCGTTCTCCCTGTCGATGATCTGATCCGCCTGGGGACCGTATACTCGCAATAGCAATTTGGCCGGCGTCTTCTTACTCCCTTCTCCCTTCGTCACCACATTTTCGGGCGGCGAGACGACATAGACGGCATTCGTCAAGGCCCCGCTCAGCCGCTCGACATCGATATGCTCGCCGCTATCGAGAGGAACGCGTCTCCAGCCCTTCAATCTCAGAGTATGCGCCAACTTAATGATCTCGTTCTTGAAGACGATCCAACCTCTGCGTTCCTTTTTCTCCTTCTTGCTTAGAAGTGAATCGTCGTCATTCGTAGCAGCTGCTTTTCCACCGGAATATCCCAACGTCTTGGAGTTGTCGAGGACGGCGTCACAAGCTGGTACCTGAATATCACCGTCATGGTACTCCGTATCAGACGAAGCCGTTCGATGCATAGTGACAGATCTCCTCCGTTGAGACTTCTTTCCAGGTTTCGGGCTGTAGTGCGGCACTGCGCCAATGCCTAATGCAGCCATGCCGTCATCGATGATCTTCTGCAGCCTGTCAAAAGATACGTCACTGGACTCGGAATCCATCGAATACGTTCTATTTCTCCCAGGCTGCTGCTGCTGCTGCTGCTGCCGCCGGACATCAGGATTATCAGTACCATCTTTGGCAGGTCTCCGTTTGCTCGAATGAACTCTCCTAGATTTTCTATTTTCCTTCTTGATTCGCTCATGCCCCAGCCAATCGGAAACTTGAGCAACGAATTTATCTACATGGTGAGGGTGGTGAATATGGTGATGATGATGAGGGTGCGAGCGGTTGCTATCTTGTTGGTTATGATGGAGGGACTGGCTGCTCCCATGGCTACTTATAGGCTCCAGGCTGTTCTGGCTTAGGAGTGAAGCCCTGGACGAGCTGAAGTCCGGCATGGGTGGACGACCACTCAAGCGTCTCGCAACCCCTGCAGAGTATTGCCTCTTGGGGAGCGTATCTTCTATATTGTTCTGATCTGGCTCAGGTTCGGCTATTTGTACAGCTGAAATATAGTAAGCACGATACGGTAGAGAGTATAGAGGGGGAATTGATGCGTAGGCAAAGTATTGTAAGTGTCGTATAACTCAGTTGTGGACTCTCGTTGATGTATATACCCCTGACCTTTGTTCTTATCTATCTTGAAGTGAGAGGAATATAGGTAGACATCCTTATATCCAATTATACGTACATTTCTCGGGCCCGACGATGCAGTGAGATGTAATCTCTCTCGAGGAATTATCTGAAATCATATAGGTAGGGGAGCTGCAGATACAAGATCCAACTAGGCAACAGGGTAACGCGAGTAACTAGTTTAAGAAGTCATGTATCACACGACCAGGTGTGGCTTGGAACTAAAGGGGAAGATAGAGGAAGATAGAGGAAGATATTGAGGAGGAAGAAAAGCTGGAAGAGGTGGCTGGCTGTTCTAGAACGATTGGTGGGAGGCAAAGAGGAACGGACTAGACCAACCTTTAGCGCTGGTGGGAGTGTTTTGGGAGGACGACTTTTCAAGGTCATCTTCCTGCTTTAAAACAGACCGAAGAGGCTGGTTCTCACCGACGAGAGTCGGTGTGGGAGTTGTAGATGTGGGCATGTCGATAGATTTCGGAAAGGAAACACCATCAAGATTCAGTAGCTGTAGGTAGGATTTTTGTTCGTTCGTTTCTTTTCTGCTTTCAACAAAGACATATGTTTATATTAAGCTTGGATCATGTTACTGGGTAATGAGTATAACGACTAATGTCATTTGTGACCGAGTTGCATAGATGAAGTCAGGTCAAGACTCAATCTTGGTTGCGAGTGTATGTGACACATGTGAAGAATTGGTGTAAAGAAAAAAAAAAAAAAAGAAAAAATAAGGATTGTACGATGACCGCATGGAGCATAAAACGAGGAGCCTGATAAGAAGACAAGGATAAAAGAATAAAAGAATTAAAAAAAAAAAGATTGTGTAACTATGAATATTGTCTAATAGGGTAAGCGCATGTATTACCGCATTGCTGGGATACTGGGATGTCCTTGCAGGGATACGTTGCAGGGAATGTACGGTTGCGATAACCTTAAAATCGGCGTGGCCTGTACGTAGTATCTCTGTGCAAGATAGGCTGTAGGTAATAAGATATTATTACATGCATTACGAAGTATAACGAAGCGATGTACGGATATCTGTTTATGATATATGAAATTTAAATAATTTATCCCAGTTCTCATATATCCAATAATATCTTATAAAAGTCTTCAAATTCCAACTCAAAATTACGTAGTATGTCTTAATCCAAATCGTCACTCTTACATACAATACCTCACAGTAAGATAGGATAAAAAGAAAGCTCACCGACCCTTATCATAGGTAACCAACCACCTTTACTGTGTAAACCACTTCCAAAAAGCCAAACCCCTTATACCAAAATATACATATATATATATATGAAAGGCATCAATTCATCCTAATCTAATCCTAACAGCCATAAACGAAGAATAATTTTATGCACATTTCTTTAAAAAAAAAACCCCAACCCTAAACTTCTCCCTCCCCATACCATCCCTCCTTCTCCAAAGCCCACCTGACCGCGGCCGTGACATCGTCTCGGACAACGCGTGGCCTGAACCTCGGCTCGCCAGCCCTCTCCTCGTCCCAGACCCCCGTACGCACGAGGACAGAAACCCACTCCGTCCCGTTCGGGCTCGCGAACTCGTTCGCCCCGCGGATGTCGCTCGCCGGATTATCCCCCACCATGTAGACCCTACGTAGCGCCCCTCCTCCTCCTCCCTCTTTATCTTCCGCTCCCGGGCCCTCTCCTCCCAGCCGTAGCATCGTGGTCCGGTACGCGCCCAGCACGCGCTCGGCGTACTCGTACGTCCGCGCGTGTGGCTTCCCGATCGTCGTGCGCCGGAGCCGCGCGCGGCCGCCCGTGACCTGGTCCCAGACGCCGGCGACGGCGGCCTGGAAGGCGCCCTGACCGAGGCGCGGGAGGGGGTGTCCGGCGCTCCAGAAGAGGTCCGGGTTGGAGAAGTAGAGGGCGGGCTGGCCGTCGGCCTGCCAGCCGCCGTCCGGCAGGTCCGCGCGCCCGTTGCGCGCCGAGTACGTGCCCAGCACCCCGTCGCGCGATAGTAGTATGTCCACGATGATCTGCGTGTCGAGCGCCCAGTCGCGCGGGTCGTTGAACACCAGGATCGCGTCGATCTTCGGGTTCGGGTTCGCGCCCGGTAGCGGCTGCGCCGTTGCCGCGTACCGCTCCGCCATCAGTGGCTCGAACGGCCACACAGTCGGGTCCGCTGCGAGGATGTCTGCCGGGATGATGACGTGCCTGAACCCATACTTCTTCGCGATGGCGCGGCACTCGGCCGCGTCGGAGCCTGTGACGAGGATGTTCTTATCGCGTAGGCCGCCGCCCTCGTTTGCGGCCGAGCCGTGCACCAGCTCTTGGAAGGGCGTGTGCGACTGGATGAAGTTGTCCGTCGTGAGCTCGACGCCGAGCTTCGCGCTCAGGTCGGCCACCCGGTCTATCTCGTGCTTGCCGCCGCCGTTAGTGAGTAAGATGAAGGGGATATTATGCTCCTGTAGATACTTCAACGTCTCCGCCGCGCCCGGTATCGGCTTGGCGACGTGGAGCAGTACGCCATCGATGCTTGACTATGGTAAGCAAGTAGCTTCTTTAGAATACATATATATATGTCTGCCTTCTCTCCAAGGAATACTGATTTATTAGACTTACTCAAAGGCAAAGGCGAATGGTGGCGGCTTGGGAGACTTATGGTCAATGCTCAAGGATCGAGTAACAGATAAGCCAGGATGACGGAGACGTATAGACGACACCAGACGACTAGAGTTATAAGTGTTGATCGTCCGAACCGGAGCGGACGAGGCTGAGATCTGAAGACTTCGGGGCCGCGATCTCAGAACGCAACCTGAAGCTGCGCCTCTACGAGATGCGAGAGGGAGGAATCCCTTCATGTCGAAGAGGGAGCACACGGTTTAAACGTGAATGCAATCCTGCTTATCATGCCTCACATGGAAGACGGATTTCCGTCACAGACTCACAGTTGCCTTATTCTTTTGATGTAAACATGAAAAGTTGTTTGTTGTTTGTTGTATATTTTCCGTTTTCCATTTTCTCTTATCAATCAAATTGATGAGGTACTTATTTTAGGTACCTACCTCTTAGGTACCTCCATAAATGTATCTCATCCACAAATTTGCTTAATCTGGGTCGTACCTCCATGTACTCCGTAATTATGTCATCTTCTGCGCAACGGTCGTACACATAATACCTAGGTACCTACATGTAACCCGTAATTACATTATAGGCAGATAAATTCAATTGATGAATGTTATCCCCTTATACGATATTCATAGCACACGGCCTATAAGTTCATATATCTCCTCGTGCGCGGCATTGGGATGTCGTGATATATGTACATCGGGTAGTATACCTAGGATACCTGCCTACCTCCTAGGTAGGTATAGCTAATATGTAAGAGTAACACTAGATTGAGTAGGGGAGAGCACAAACTCGTTGCATAGAACAACGTCGAATATAGGCACTCTTGACACTCCTCTCCTGGTCCACTTCTACGACATCCCTATTTCTTCCCGCTCCCCTTCCAATCGTTTATATGATCTAATATAAGCCTCGCGCCCTGGTCAGGGCTGTGCTGGCGACCGAGAGCCTCGACAAAGTCGCCTTCGGGGTCCATGAGGTAGAAGTAGATGCTGTGGTCGACGAGGTAGTCCTGGCCAGGAGCGACCTCCTTGGGCGTGCTGAAGTAGACCCGGTACGCCTTGCAGATATCCTTGATCTGCTCGTACCCGCCCGTCAGCCCTACTAGCCGCTCGTGGAACTCGGCCAGGTACGACTTCAATGTATTTGGGTCATCCCGCGCCGGGTCGCATGTGATGAACACCGGCGTCAGCATCCCCGGCGTCTGCTCTTCCACTATGTCGATCATCCGCGCCATCTTATCCAGCTCGTCCGGGCAGATGTCCGGACAGTGCGTGAACCCGAAGTACACCTGTTCATCGTCGGGACGTTAGTCTGATCTGCCGAGCTGCAATTCAGAAGTGTAAAGTAAAAATAAGGAGAGGAAAACCCACCAGGGAATACCGTCCCTTCAGATCCTCGTTTGAGAAGGGCTTTCCATCTTGATCGATGAGCTGGAACGGGCCACCGACCTTAGGACGGCCGACGCCCTTGGTAGCCTCTGCCACGCGTTTGCGTTGCATGCGCGCCTTCTCACTCTCGAAATACCAGACAAGACCCGCGCACGTTATCACGAACAACAGGCCGGCCTTCCACGAGAACGGGCCATTCCGGTATCTGCTGCGCGCTTCTTCTACCGTCTTGACCTTGTATCGCCGTTGTTCGAGGGGCATCGCTCGTCGGTTTGCTGATAAGGTAGTGGGGGAATATCTTTGAAGTGAGAAAGCCGCGGTACGATGTCGTGAGGTGGGGGACGAAGGTATCGTGAGAAAACGGCATGACTGTAGGTTATGCGGACGACTCTGAAGGAGGGATCGCAGCAATGGCCGCGGGGCCACGGGCGACCATGATAATTTTGACATATTCGATGTCGGGTATATGCTATGTATTATTTATAAGTTTGTGCAGATGTCATTGTCGACACCGCTTGAGAATTTGAACTTGAGACTTTGACTTCGTCGCAACTTGAAATTGGAAAAATAAATTATGGAGCTTCGTGAATGGTCAGTTTGTTTAAAACCTTGCAAAATAAAACAAAAAAACCCCCGGCGGATTCCGAGAGTCTTGGCTGACGTTAGACGCCACTCGTGGCAGCTCTAGCCACCTTGGCCCAGTTTATAGCACGTACACATGTACACTTACGTAGTACCTACACACACGTATGCGTCAATGTACTGTAATAGGTATACACCTACACGGTTACAGGTACTTAGTCGCTGAAAAAAGACACCGAAAGGGCCAGAGCATACCTCACCTCACCCGACCTTTGTCTGGAATGGAGGGGAGGGAAGATCTCACTATCTTATAGACGAGAATTCACATTCCGTTGTCATCAAAAATGTAGGTACTATAAGTACAGGGGCATCTCATACATTTACCATTCCTCGAATCCTCATATCCTCACTCATCTTCTCCTCTGAATCAGAACCTCATCCATCTTCTCCGAATCAACACCTCATCCTCCCTCATCCTCCCTCATCTCCCCCTTTTCCCTCACCTGATGACAAGAAAGAAAGAAAAGACAACAAAAAGCTAAAGCAAACCCCATGTCGATCGATTATGGACAGTCGAAAGGGGATTATGGTACGAGCTGGATCCCGAAATCGTTCTCGGAGGTATCAAGTTGAAGCGAAAAAATGACCGATGCAAGTCTTTCATGTTTCTTTTTTTTTTTCTCGAAAATGCCATCAAAATGTCCGCCCTGCCAAGCCAGTACCGTTTCCGCACCCCCCCCTCTCCCCCCTTTACCCTCACAACACTGATGATTAGTGACGCCCTGCTAAAGTAGACTAAATAGTTTAGTCGTGTCTACTGCCTTCAACCTCCTTGGTACGCCGTAGAAAATGAGAAAAGACTTCGTTCATGATAGGGACGAGACGAAGAAAGAGGGGTTTCCGATGACGCCAACGAATTAGGTAGCAAGCGTCGAGAATTATGAGGGCCCCGTCCGAGCACCCGCAATGAACGTGAAAGAGAACGAACCGACGTCGTGCTCTGTCAAATGATATGTAACACAAGTTTCTATCCTTTCGCCGATGGTAGTAAGGTTTCATAAAAAGCGTTGACAATGCCGCACGGCCATATTAGTGATCTCAGGATACATCGCGGGCTGAACCCACGTGGAATGATCGGCGTCGCCTCATCCTTAAGGTCGGCTGACCTGGCTTTGGCTTGCGCTCGTTCGGCTACGCTCCTCCTCCTCTTCGAGAACGTCGCTCAGTCGTGTCGGATGGTGATGACGAGGTCCCATAGAAGAGCCCAAGTCGTCCCAGGGCGCCGAGTATCCCGCACCGCTATAGTCGGGGGCCGCCGAGTATTGCGGCTGTTGGGTGCTGGGGCCGGTCGGCTGGTATACGGTGGGTTGAGTCGCGGGCGTCTCGTACTCTTCTGCTACACCGTTAGAACCCTTTAGCTCACGGGTGTGGTATACGACAATTTCTTTTGTGGCAGTGCGGTCTTGAGTGTAGTGACCGGTGTATCCCAACTCGTTATTGGGTGCACTGTTGGTATACTGACCTTCGCTGTAGGTTCCCTCCGATCCGTAACTCGGTCGGTGCTGAACAGATGAGGGCGCTTGGAAGGAGGTGTTACCGTCGCCCGGGGCCGGTGCCGGAGCTGGCTTAACAGCAGGCGCCTGGGAGTACTGTGGTCGGCCTACAACAGGCGAGGTAGGTGACTGAGTATAATCCATAGGCTCAGGCTGGCCGTAAGAACGAGGGTCTCTCTGGCTAGGGCCGCGGCCTACACCCTGCGACATCGGGACGACTTGGACGCCGCCGACGATGGTGGGTTGGCCGAGCTGCAAGGACATGGTGCGGTCGCGCTCCTCCTGCTCTCGTCGGCCGAGCTCCTCCCAAGCACGTCTCGCCTCCTCCTTCGAAATGGTCAGTTCCTTGCGCAGCTCAGTTATCTGCTTCTGCATCTTGGACGTGCCTTGCTCATGCTCAAGGGCTTCGCGAATGGCGTCATTTCTGCTTCTACGCTCTTCTTCGAGAGCAGCCTCGAGCATGGCGGTAATCTCTTGAAATCGCTCTACCTCGGCGCGGGTCTCGAAGAACCATCGCTGAAACTTGCGTTCCGACGAAGCACGTAGACGCTGTAGCTCAACCACTGCGTGAAACAGATTAGCGCCGGCAGATGACAGGTCAGTAACTTGTCGGGACAGCTGCTGAGAGACAGGGTCGTTGTTGAACTCGTGTGCGCTCTGCTCTAGTTTGTGAATCCAGAAGCTAGTGAGGCCTTCCCAGTGAGCCGAGAGAGTTTCCCAGCGTTCAAACGCGTGAGGGAACGAGTTTCTACCTCGTCCAAGGATCGTGGAAGAATCGCTTAGTTGGGGGGGTAGCGGCTGCGGCTGGGTTCCGGAAGGACCGGCCATCGCAGGACCAGAGGACGAGGCGCCGGGAATGCCTTGCGTACCGGAAGGGACGCGGCTGTGTCGCGTGGACTGCGACGCTTGAGCCTGGGCTGTGGTGGGCACTCGAGATTGACCCGTCTGGCGGCTGCCGTTGTCTGCCATGGTGTGACCAGGCGTGGTTTGTTGTGCCTGTCTTCGGGTGGTGGTGGAATCGGCGCCGCCGGGGACGGCACCAAGTCCGAATGTGCCAGCGCCAGCAGGCGGAGGGGCTGCAGCAGCGGCAGCACGACGGTCTGCCTCTTTTCGTACGGCCTCGTCCTGTAAACGCGCCTCATTTTCGGCATATTCTCTCTGAATTCGCTCTCGCTCTTGCTCTTCGCGCAGTCGTTCACGCGCAGCCTCACGCGCAGCTCTTTCCTGCATAATTACGCGGGGACCTCTAATCCCGGAAGGGGAGCCGACGGCAGCTCGCGCGGTAGCAGGTCGCGCTTGCGGGGTGCCATTCCCGTTTGAGACCGTAGGGCCTCTTCCTCCCATGAGGTCAGCCATGGGGGTATATAGCTCGACGAGATCGTCGGTGATCTGTTTAGGACCGCGCAACGTCTGTTCTAGGGCGTACAAGATGGCACTGTGGGTTTGTTTAGAGATGCGAACGGCTGGATGCGGTTCTGGTTTATTGGGAGCCGAAGTAGATTGAGACGCCTCTTGTTGAGGCGAAGGAGGGCTATTGGAGGTTGCGTCAGAGTCGTTGCTCAAATTCCCTTGCGAAAGCTGTCGCCTAGGCTTCGGGCGTCCGCTTCGGGATTGATGCTCAGTACCGGCGAGGACGTAATGTCCTTGAGGTCCAAGGGTGACGGTTACTCGACCGATTGGTGGACGCGTCTGTTGCGCGTCTCTCTGAGGGGTTGGGGAGGCTGAGAAGCGTGGTGTTCTACGAAGTCGACGGGTGGTAGACGGGGTGGCAGTCGATCTCCGATCTGGCGTACGTGGTAGAGGGGATTGCTGATGAAGTACGCGCTGCTGGCGCTGGCGTGGGATTGAGGTAGAAAATTCGTAACGGTCGTGACGGTCGTAAGGCTCAGTCGACTTTTGTTCTGTCAACTTCGCTGTCGATCTCTCACCAGCGTGAGTTGTTAAAGCCGACAACGTGAGCAGTCACCACTATGTAGTGGTGAGACAACTCCGGGATATGTGTGATGTGTGCTAGTAGTACAACAAGATTGCTAGAGACACCGGAAGCCTTGGCTTCGATTTACGTGGTGCAAGTACAAATATGAGAGGGTTGCAAGCCTGGGCTTGGGCACATGTATACAAATGTACGTAGTTGTAAGGTATGTGATGTGTGGGCTGTGTGTGGGTGTACACAGGAGGACAGGAGGGTAGAGAGAGTGGGAGAGATGTAGGTATGATCAAGGGTTTGGGGCTGGGCTGGGGCTTCAGCCAAAGAGGTGGAGGATTTCTTCCAGTTCCCACTGAATGAATGAGATAAAGAGGGAGTCAGAAGTATGTAGGACTTTCGAGGAGGTATCTCCAGGTAAGCAGATGTAGTGATTACCGTTACCAGTAAGGTTCAGAAGGATTAGGAGTGTATGTTTTGAGAGGTGTCAGGGTGAAACTTGGTGATGATGGTGGTGGTTGAAGTTGTAAAGAAGGAGGTTGGACCAATGTTGGAAATGGAGAAGGCTGGTCAGTTGTGTTGATGGAAAGATAGAATTGACAGGATCGAGAAGAGTTGACTAGGATACTAAGTCTCGAGATATATAAGGTATCCTGTCTTTCAAAGATGTGTGACCGCGTACTGGTAGGTATAATAAATATCTTCGAACGCGACATCGCCAGGTGAATGGTGTTTTTTTTCTTCCACCCGCGCGACTCTCGCCTTTGATCAACCTGGTGCCCGATGCACCAGGGACGCCTATCATGCGAACCCAGTAACGACAGCAGCGCCCGCGCCACCTTGTCACTAAATGTGATATAATGTATGCTAGAGTATGATATTTTGAAAAAGTAATTAGAAGATAGGTGTCGGACGTATGTTCACATTTCAATCGCTCTTTGAAGAAAAAAAGAAGAAAAAAATATTAGTAACAAAAATCAGTTATCAGGAAATACCTAGGTCCAGGTACAGCTTGAGGTGTGGAGAGTTCCTCCCAAACACAACAGTAACATAGAAAAGCTAAGAAAGGTACATACCTCTTACTTACATACATACATACATACAGCACAGAGCACAGCACACAACATATACAACATATACAACATATACACAGTACAACACATACAACACATTAGGAAAGATCACTTTATTGCAAGGCCCACCTTCAGTTATTAAACATTAGTCTTAGGTCTTCCAAGTTGCATCGTTTTGTTGTCACTTCTTGTTAATGATATTAAAGGATATACGGGTGATACGGAGATTATTCTAATTTCCAATTACACGTATACATAATCACCCTACAGGTTATACACATACTACATGTTGTAAGTACATATGTATATAGCTACAACCACTGATATATTAGGTACTCTGTACCGTCTTATACATCACCAATTGATTCTTATTCTTCTTTGGTTGCCTCGAGAAAACTCAAACCAAGACTCGACAAGTGACTGATCGAGGATATCTTCGACGGGATGTGAGGTTCGAGGGTATTAGTACGATAGGAACTAACCTACTATGTAGATCTGTGCAACGTTTTATACCTAGGTAGGTAACAGCATAATCCCGTACTTTAGAAGTCCATAGAGGATTGTGAATGAAAACTTTGTATTATCAAGATGTATTAATTGAAAAATAATAGGGAAGCGTAAAGTACTTCGTACATATGTAGGTAGAAAGACTGAGAATACATCTATTAACTGAGAGAGACAGAGAGAAAAAAAAAAAAGGTATGCGTTGGCAGCTTAGTGACGAAACATTTCTTGATTAGTGTTATGCAGGCACTGAGAAAGGGATCCAGTTTAGACCCACCATCTCGAAGCTGACAGGTTCCAGAGCTGTCCCAAAAAGCTGGAAGCATACCAGCCTAACAGGGATCTTTGGGGGGGATTTGTGTAACCTGGTTAAGTAATAGTAGCAGGTACCGGTACCTAATCCTAATTTTTCATGGCTCTCCATGTCACTCGACTGGTTCCTGAATCTTTACTTTAGTACATGTATCAATGTACAGGAGTATATGTACAATTATTCGACACTTTTCTTGCGTCCAAGATGGACAAGATACAGTACATGTAGATGAGATGCAAAATAACTACACTATACCTACAGTGTATAAGTAAGTTACAGACGTAAGGAAGTTCAACGTTGCGCCGCAATCTAAATTAGTTTAAATATTCGATATAAGTTTGGTCTATGTTTAATTTGACTTGCCAAAAAGGAAAGATACTCATATTAATAACTAACTGTAGTTAATAAATAAAACTAGTAATAATAAAATGAAAGCGACCTGGGTTTAAAAAAAGAAAGAGAGAAAAAAAGAGAAATCAGCCACGATCCATGGATGATATGCTTCAACTATGCATGACTTGCATGACTTGCAGAATGCATGTTTAAGAAAAGAACTAAAAGTTGTGGAAACTGTCCTACATATATATGAGAATATCAATTATAATATAAACAAATCAACTTAATCAGTCACCCGATTTAGCTATAAATCATAGAATGGACAAAGTTGACATTCGCCCATATATATTAATCATACGGTTACCATTAACGATAATAGGAAGCAGGCACGGGATTGTATAAGCTAAACTACATAGTAGATATAAAGAACCTAGGAGCTACTACGTTAGATACCTAACCCGGGTCCCGAGTCCCGGCCTTATATATATGAGATCTAACATATCGATCCTACCTAATGCTAGGTATAGAGTCCATGCCGGCTGAGGCTCTAGCCTAACATACCGCCGACGGCCCACAGCTACATCCACTGACATGGCGAGAAACTGACTGTAAATGATTCAGCAGATGGGAATCAACTCAAAGGGTACCTACCTTTGTAGAAACCACAAACCTCATCGGTGCAAACCGGCTCCTGAACTTGCTTCTCTTACATTGACTCCTGCCATAGAGTTAGGACCGAACCGAGTCGAATAAAAGACGCGAGGTCGCGCTCGCTTTGATATTCAGGTTAGGCCATTTCCCCGGAGCGCCGTCGTGATGAATACCATTTTCTTGAATTGCACATTAGCAGCATCACTACTATAATCCCACCATTGGATTTTGCCGACATGTGTTCTCCATCTCCGCCGGCGGACTTGCGAGAGAGAATACCAGGCTCCAAGTCTCCGCCTTCAGATCCGCCTTGCGTACCTCTAAGCATAACTCGGTGCAGCAGGGAGAGAGCTTCCCGAAAACACTCCACAATTGCTAGCGGACCGGAAGCGGACGTTTGATTAAGAAGTCTCTTGATATCTCAGAGCTCACAAGAGGTATGTTTGGAGCACTCGCAGGTTCATCGAGGAGCAATAGGAGACGTACGTAGAACGCCACTAAACGGGTGTTAATATAATCTGTCCCCGCAAGCGTTAGAGGTTCGACCAAAGCCAGCTCAAGCATCCTCGATGAGGCATGTATCCTAGCATGAGACTTGCTATCTTATTTACCAGCTGTTCCTGTTCCGAATAATGAAGGCATGGATGCGCTGTCTGGGAAAATACCATGTTGGATAGAAAGTTGACCGGAAGACAGATATAGTGATCTGAACCACTTTGAAATAGGAGTACCATGCTTCCTGTTTGCGAGGGGCGGAGATCTTCTTAAATCCCTACACATCTAGACGGACTTTAGCTTAGAATGGGCGTGTACATATATCATCCTATTTACCTACCGGTACGTGATAGCCCGCGTCAGACAATTTCCTAGAGTCATCACTTTGCCCCTTCATCTTCACGTATACTCCATGAATGTTCATGCATTTACCCCTGAAGAAAGAGACCACCGTTTACCTGTTCACTAAATATACTTAACTTCCCAAGGAAACAACTATATCCTAGACCACTCGCCCGTGTTTCGATCCTAGCTTATACCACGACATTTCACCCGGCCCATATCCTCTGGGAGATATAAGGTACCTGATTCATTAGACGACACATCGCTGTATCCAAACGACCGCAATATTGCGTGATACATCGGTTAGATCAACATGATTACCTGTGTTATGAAAGTGAGACACTTATCATCACGATCATGTTATCAGGAGTCGTCCCGTATGCTTATGGATAGAACTCGAGCCGCGTGGAGACAGAAAGTTGAGGGTACGAGGTAACTTCGAAATAGAGTCTTCGCATAGTAATTACCAGACATAGGGACCATACGCGTTACATCTACCACCGGGAAGACAACGAAAATACCTCAGATGCCTCTGTCAATACCTAGATTGATGAAAACAAGAACCCTACCTTCGGAATATAGGGAACCATGATCTCACAACATAGCCACTGGACCTTTCCTATAAGATATTAGGAGGTATGTAGGCATATAAATCAGCTCTTGTCCATCATACGTCTCTCCTATCATTCTCATACACCGCAGCATATCTTCGTGTCCCATCACTGATACACTTTAGATTGGTTACTAATTTCTCTTACTAAGGGAAGTATGGCTTAGGATCCGTTCACACTGGACTTTCCAAGCAATGACCTCGAGTAGCTTATCCAACAGACATGTCCACTGGGCTTCGACACGGACAGGATCCTTACTTAGGTACGTCCTAGAACGAGGTCTATCGCTTCTAGTTCGTTAAAACATCTTCGCAGCGTTAGTTCCGTAGGATCAAAGTAATACGATCAGTGGGAAAGCTCGAAAATTCTTCATCCTCTACCCAGGTTTTTAAAGGGCGCTGGCAAGCTTCGAGCGTTCATCTTGACAGCTCCTTCGTGCCGAAGCAGTGCAAGAGACTATCGTAGCCTAATAGTTCCAGCAGACAATTAACCGTTCCATCGCAGGAGTATTAATGCGGAAGAATAGATATCATAGATATCATAGTATGTGGTCGCCTCCTGAAATGAGAGATGTAAGACAGATACCGAGTCGGGAAGAATCTTCACGCACGCCGGCCACGCTTGAATCAAGATACTTCACATCCCCACTGAATCATGATATAGTATAGTTTCCATTTCAAACCTTTTGTCGTCCCGTTCGTAGCGGAGGCGCATTTTGTGAATAGTTTCTGTGATCAGCAAGATTCAACTTTGTACCTGTGTACATTTAGAAAGAGACGAAAGATGTATTCGGCCACTTATGTAATTATGATGTGTAGGCTAAGGCTATTGTGTTTGCCCCTGCCGATCCCCTATACGCCGACGGATCCCTGCATCCCTGCATCCGATGAAGTTATGTATTTAATAAGAATGTACCTGATATTATTACACTATGTATAATAGGAGATATGCACTTAACCTAAACATTCATCTCTACATCTACTATCTTCACTTATAAAAACTATTTTCACTTATAATTCGTTTGCATCTCACATCTTTCCCTGTAAATCAATTACACAATCTCTCATCCAACCGAAGCAGAGTCCTTAGAGAGTAGCAGTACACCGTCTCGGCATCAACTGTGCACAATACTTAAAAGACAACGACAAGCTGAAGAACACATCTCTCACTCCGGATGATCTAACTCGTCTTAAGGTCAAGTGTACCGAGATTCATTTTGACAGCGGAGCACCTAAAGATGGGGGTCCTAAGGTTCTTGATATGAAGCCATTTGATGAGATGAATAATATTGCCAAAGCAAACAATCTGCCCAACCATGACGCCGTCGGTGCCTTGGGCAGCCGTAGTCCTGGAAATTGGTACGCCGCCGTATTTTTACCTCGACCAGTTCGACTCGGTCCCTCGAGAAGGCCAGTCAACTATAATAGAATCTAGCCCATGGGTAGCTTTACGGTAAGTGATCTATGGACATATTCGTGTAAGATTGCGGTAAACTAACACCTAGACAGATACTACGTAGGCATCAGAGGGCCCCCGTGAGTTTCTTAGTCTCGCACACACCTCTCTAATATGGCTTACTCATCCAACTCAAGGTCACTGTCGTGTCAGCTTCAGGAAGAAATATGAGGGTCGTTCAAGGCTACGCTGACGGCGTCATGCTACGAAATACGTCTAATATCGACGTCGATGGAGAAAAGGAGAAGAACTGGGAAGGATTGATAAAGATCGGTCGTTGGCTCCTGGGCGACCCCGTCGATAGGGTTTCTTAGTTAGATTATAATTGACCTGGGGATCGCACGTAGAATCGTTCCCAATTTGCTGGCGGCGGCGCGGAAATGTTAGAAGAGCCAACACTCTCCTTCTCCGGTAGCATATCCATACCGAGCAGAGACCCGGGGTAAGACAGGGAAGTACCCCCCCTAAGCTTGACTTTGTAAAGGCAATGCTGGCTCATGCGTATGCCGAGAAGACGCTTCCGTCTCTTACTCGAGCATGGAACAAAACGGCTTCAGGCGCTTAGAAGCAGAGAGGCTCAGGTCCCAGATGCAGAAAGGATAGAGGCCTAGGGGGGATATAGCTTCTAGCCTCTTCCAACCTAGTTCTGACAATAAGTCCTGCTCCCAAATTTTGGGGCTATTTAGCTAAGTATTACACAGAAAACAGAACTGTATAGGGAAGAACAGCACTTTTTTACGCTAGCAGGTGTGTAACTGTGATCTGATTACATATCAGGTCGGTATCACCAAGGAAAGCCGTACGGCAGTTGGACGTGGAGAGTCCCGGCATATATGAATTAGACTAGCAATGTATGTGAGAAGGCAAGTCTCTTGAAAAGAAAAAGGCCATCGAGAGATCGGGAGCAGAAACACCATAGTCGCAGTTATCTGTCCAGGCATATAAAACAACGATCTATCTTAATACCTACCACCCTTAGGTGTGCCTACCTGCTGTTAACAGAAGAACTAGTCAGGACTTACACAATCTCTAGCTCCAACTGACACAGGTACAAGATGACACGGGACGGCCCGTCCTTAGCTTCGAGTCCGTTGGTCAATCAGAAGCATTGCTTTAAGGTCTATGACAGATAACGAGCCGATAGTGTGAGAAACCAATAGCGCTCATAGGAATCGAACCTATACTCAACTATAAACCAATCATCCAGGTATGACTACTTAAACTAAAGCCACAGGTACTCGAAGCTTTATAAAGTCGGCGACGGCTTCTTTTTCTTATATGGAAGATTTTCGAGTTGTTGTTCCTTACCTAGATGAGGGAACAGTGGAGGGCTATATCCATTAAGCAGTCGTCTGGCCTGTACAAGAGAATTATCACATCAGCGGAGATGTATAACCTACTACTGACATGGTCGTGAGCGCATAAATAAGAAAGCCAGGTACCCAACGCGTCAACCTCGACTCCTGAGTGCGAATGCCTATTTTTAAATCTGACTTACATTCTTCCTACGCATCCTCCCTAGGTAACCTAGGCCGCCAGCGCGCAGCACCAAAAATCGAACACATGGCTCATACGCAACGTAATATACGACACGTCGTGCAACGAGGTTAAAACAGAGGTAACCAGCCTTTTCCGCTGTCGCTAGAACACCTCGTTCCACTCGCGTTGCTCAAGATATGATATAAATAGAGCGCTATCTGTACCTACCTTACACCTGTTATACTACAGCTTCCTAGGTAGGCATCCAACGTTCACAGGTACATCCACACGCATCATCCAGCTAGTAGATCCAGCCCCCATTCTAGCGGTCAGGCACGGGGGGTATTTTGATAGGAGGTAAGTAAGCGCAAGATATCCCGGCATACCTACCTCGCACCGACAACGAGCCAGCACGGCCACGTGCATCATCCTAGGCGACGAAAACGCATGTACGACACAGGAATGAATTAACCAGGTACTAATATACACCTACGCACCGGCAGACAGAAGGGAAGGGAAGGGGAAGAAAAGAGGTATCGAATACGCTGGTCTATTGTACACAGGTATCTTCCTAGCTGGTCTAATTACAAAATAACATTATTCTTTCTATGCTGGTATACTTGGAGGCGCTCCGTAGGAGCCTGACCCCTTCCTCTCCCTCTCCCTCCGCGAAAGCCGAAAAAAGACCCCTTTGCCCATCCTTTCCCAGGTAGATAGGTAGGTAGGTAACAGGTAAGGTAGGTAGGTAGGTAGGCGACCTTACCAACCCGCCGCGCCGTACGAAGACGCCTAGTTATCGTAGCGGTAGCAGAAGTGGCCGTGGGCGGTGTCGAGGAGGTCGCGGACGGGCAGGCCCGGACACTTGTCGCCGCAGATCTGGCCGACGTCGATGACGGTGTCGAGCGTGAGCGGGTTGCAGGTCTTGCTGTCGTCGCACCCGCTCACCGTCGTCGTCCGCTGCGTGCTGTTGCTCTCGAGCTGCCAGTTCTCGAACGCGTAGTCCACGAAGAGGTGGTGCATGAAGAACGACGGGTCGCCCGGCGACGCGATCGCGTCCGCCATCACGCCGCCTACGCCGTTGTGGCCCTGCGCGTGGAAGCTGGAGGAGCCGGCGTTAGTATGATTATGTAGTATGCACACACACATAAGGTACATATTAGGGCTATGTAGCTTGGCAGGGGAAGACCGAGTCTGTAGGTAAGAGGGATGTAACAAGAGATGATTAACTCACGTGAACTCGACGCAGCTGTGGAAGTCGGGGTACGACGTCCGTTGCATGCACGCGTCCCACGAGCTCTGGCCCGTCTGGGCCGTCATCTGCTCGCTGACGGCGCGCTGGAGGCAGTGAGGGTTGTCCGTGACCATGCCCGGGCCGAGGCTGAGCTGCATGCCAGCGAATTTCTATGTACGACTCTTGTCAGCCTGCTTTCCTCTCTGCTCTTCTTTCTTGGTTTGTTCGATACACGCAAAAAGGGGGACAAGGGAAAAGCTATATACGTACACCATTGGTGATGCAGGTGCCTTCGTCGTCGGTGGAGTTGGGGAGGTTTCCGAAGTATTCGTTGGTGAAGATGGTCGACTGGTCGAACTTGCCCGCCCACTTCTTCTCATCCCACCAGGGGAAGGCCCTGTCGAAGCCGCACTCGTCGCGCAGGACCTGCTCGAAGGCCCAGACGTAGTACCGGTGCCACAGCAGGAACCTGTGCGTCTGCTGGGTCGTGCTCTGGCTGTGGATGTTGGGCGAGTACGACTGGTGGAGGCGGACGAAGTCCTCGTACCGGTTCTTCGCTGGCGAGAAGTTGCCCGATGCCGGCTTCTTGACTAGGCATTGGATGGCGTTGACGAAGGCCTGCTTGTCCGAGGCCGAGTAGTTATCCCACTCGTAGCGCACGTTTGGGCTGGTGCATTCGCCGGTTGCAGCGGCGCTGTTGGACGTGCTATTAGACGTGCTGCTAGACGTGCTGTTGGACGCGCTGTCGGACGTGCTGTCGGACGTGCTGGCCGCGTTCATAGTCTTGGTCTCGTCCTTGTCTCCGGAAAGGGACAATATCGAGAGATCCAAGCCCGAGAGGGGCAGCTTGCCGAAGTCGTTGCCGAGCAGATCCAGCTTTGCTAGAGCATCCTCGATCGAGATGAAATGAACCGAGCCGAACTGGGACAACGGCAGACCCCGCTGAATCGCGGACGGAAATGCGGTGGCGGACGACGCCGCCGCCGATACGAGCAGAGCAGATGAGACCTTCATGATGAAATATGTTAAGAAAGGTAACGAGTGGCACACGATCAAGATCGTTAAGGGTCCAAGACTGGTATCAAGGTCCCCCACGGCGGCATACTGCTGGGCTTTATAATAATGCTCCCCAGTCGGTCGAGCGACTGCGGATCTTCACAGCTACCTTCCATAGTCCTTCACGGATTCAGCCCCTAGTCACATAGGAAATTTAGGAAATGGTGAATACCACGTACGAGTGTACATTGAAGCAAGAAGCCTGTCTGGTACGTGCATATGTCCGACGCTGTCGAACGCGGTTGTCATCCATGCAAGCTTCTATACATAGTGTACACGTCCAGACTCGAGAGCTTCTGTCAGGCAGAGGGTAATGCAAATTCCATAGCAGAATCGGTGAGTGGTCATTGGTTCGTCTGGGTCATACTACATCTTGTTCACGGCCACGAGCCAGAAGCTGACAGCACATACGGAATTGTACACTAAGACAGCACACGAGATTGAACCCATCGTCGTGGCGTACATAATAAACGGTGTCACTGACGAACATACTACAAAAAGGGCTATGAAAAGGGGGTAGTTCTGGTCCGACTTGGCGAGCTCTAGGATCGAAGTCGATGCCCACAAGCAGCACGGCATAGCCCTATTGACAACCAATTAGAAAGAGTCATTTAGGAGGCAGCAGGGGCGGGTACTTTTTAGCGGCTCCGCTGCCCGTAACTATGGCCCTGTTCATCTCATTTACTTTTTGATACGAGCGTCTTTGGGTTGCTAATTAGGAAAAGGGGGCGCATTATTCGAAGATCTATGTAGGAATTATTCAATGTGTATTATTGACGAGATAGGATAAGTTATAAACGTCAGATGGAAGTTTATGAAATACAACTCACTAAGAATTATTGTTAATGATAATGAATAATGAATTAAATAGAAAACGACCTGTAGTTTGTCCCATAGGCTGAAAGATGGAATTGTTGTATACTATGTAAGAAATAGAAGCAATTCAATGTTGCATTTAGAAGATGTTTTTGAACCGTTGAAGCTCCACATGTAAATCTTAGCTATTCGTGACCCCTGCTTATTAAGAACCATCATGGGTACCTCACTAGATACACTAGTAAGTAATATCGTACTATAATAACCACAAATGTTATATGCCGGTTCTTACTAGGTACCTGGTTTAAGCGGTTGCCTTGCACGGATATAGTTTAATATTGAAGAAGTGAGAATCCTCACCAATGCAATTGTTATTTTATTTATATTATTATCATTATTATTTGTATGTAAAAGTTTGAAGCTATAGTTCATATCCCAGGGGTTACCATGTTTAAACTGTTGACATGTAACATCGGAATACAACTTTCGTTGTTAAATATGTGGGGAGATGGTTGGTAACAATAAGTATCGATTCATAGAGTTTATTATGTAACGGTACTTTGTACTCCATATCATTCTATACTTCGTTCTTCTAGATGGACTGTTCTCCACAAGTTGTGTAACGACACAACCCCTAGTGTAATGTACAGGTAGGTAATAACATTCCGGGGATTCTAGAGAAGGAACATTGAAAGGTCGGAGTTAAAAGTTCAAGGTCACGCTTATTAGTGAAATACTCATACATGCATAGTATGTACTTACTGTGTATAATCAAATACATTTTCTTATTAGTTGCTTGAGATGATGGTAAACTTCAAAAATTCCATCGTCCGCGTTCAATCCAAAATTGTAGTATATTAGAAAAAATTACTCACAAGTTCTCGTGGCGGTGCAGTCGGGTTCTAAAACCAATTGGACTTGGAATAGGAGGCAATATTAAGGCTATTCGCATACTGCATAATGCATGCCAGTAATAAGGGCGGCTTGCCTACATACACGATACATACATATAACAAGTACGGTAGTTATATATATGGATGGACCTTGAATTAACTTCGAGACGTAATGTTGTTTAGGGGATGGTGTATAAATAAGGTTTGTCGTAGGAAAGCTTACCTCGGGATCCGTTTACCGTGTTATGTGGTGTATACCCATAACTTCTATAGTTAATTAGGGGTAAGTTACCTCCTAAGTTCTTACGTACTTTTATCCGCCTTTTTTTCACTCTTTCTCTTTTACATCAATTTGAACTTTTAATTTTCTCCCTACAAAATAAAATCATGGCTGGGACATATTCCCCTCTCTCTCTGTCTTACTTTGTCATTAACGCGCCCGACCTTGATTTCATCAGTTCAACGCGGAGTGATTATACCGAATCACGAAAAAAAAAAAAAGGAGTGTAGTGAGCCTCATTCACTACTCATTCTCCCGACGCTGTCTTGAAATAATAACCATAATAGCAAATTCAGTCCTCAGATATAGATAACCTGCAGCTAAGGCTCGATGATCATACGCATTGGCTTCCGAGGCTTGTCCTGGACTGTACTTGACCGGTATCTGTGAGGTATCTTTGAGCCCGAGACTATGGTCCATGGATCTATCAGATGCAAGAGCTGAAAGGTCGCATTAGCTGCACCTATTGGCGTCTTCCCACATTGTATCGCGGGTGGCAATCGATCAATCAAATCTGGTTCCGTGAGGCTGGCAGCATCGAATATTGTGACCATGCAGGACGCTATGTCAATCACGAGCAAGGAGCCTGCTGCAGAAATGCTGCCTTGATACGCCCTGCTTATCCTTTAAATCTCGAGGGTGTATCAATCTTTTCTCCTCGTTACCTCGACGAGTATTGAGGGAGCAAAGAAAGGGGCTTCTTTCTTTAACACAACAACGAGCTCGTTGTCGGCGAGCATTCAACCTTGGCAGGTTCGGTCGCCAAGTCTTCGCCCAGACATCTGAAAAATCCTAGATGTTCGATCTTGCGAGTATATGTATATCATATTAACCAAAGCCTGTACCTGGATAGTACCTGGGTAACTGATAACCAGTACGCTCCGAACACCAATGGGTTTCAGCCACGGTGGATGAAAATTCGCCGTAGGGGCGTAGGTGGTGCAAAGCCCCCGGGACGGTGAAAACAAGGAGGCCCTTGTCGATCTCTTCCGCTCTTTCTCCCGTCCATTCTCCCTCTAGCTACCTCCTAGCCCCCCTTCACCGTCGATTGGTTCCTAAATCCCCTGCCTTGCTGACTTGATATCGCTTGTCATATGTATGCATCATTTCCTTTCTCTTCCCTCAGCAGGCCAGGTAAACTCCTAGATGTCGCGTGAGAGATGATATCAGTTCTCTTCATTCATATCTTGTCAGTACTTACCTGTCCAGAGACGCGTCTACTCCCGTAGGTTTCAAAGCTAGGCCGTCTACCCGCTGCAAGATGCTTAATACGGCTTAAGGCATTAGTTCGTTGCCTCAATTTTTCTTTCCTGTTAGGTCTGAGACAAGATTGCGATCAGGGTTTGTAAACTGAGTGAGTGCTCGATCTTGCAAGAAAAAACACTAATATGCATATGTATGTAGGTGATGGACCCGGACTATTGGACGATCTGCAAGATCAAATGCCCCGAACGTGTCGATCTCCCGGAGCTTCAAGAGAAGAAGGGAAAAAAAGGAGAAACTAGCTCCATATTCAAATGCTACCTAGTGGTATCTACTTACTATCTACTCCTTAAATTGCAGACACTTAATATTTAGCTGAAGGGGACTATGACGTTGGTGTTTTTATGCTGTCTCGACGCTTGGCCAACCATAACACAACATACATACTTCTATATAGTAGACTGGACTATATACTACTAGCCGGGGAACAACAGCATAAGCGCGACTTAGTACCAAAAGAGGGACGGTTTCGAGATTTCGAGTCTTTTTCCCTCGATATATATATCAACAGGTATACGAGGCCGTGGCATAAGCAAAATTTAGTCCATGTTTTCGGCACCGTAGTGTTTACGCGTATGCAAAGCTGAGCTTGGACTATGCAGGCAGAGGTGAAGGGCGAACGCGTTTCCAGCCAGTCGGCGGCGTTCCCTACACATTTCTTTTCTCATTCTGATCCATCACTTTAGATGAGTTTGTTAGGTACGGAGCTCGATGGTAGGCCCGAGTTCCCTCGTGGTGGTTGGAATGGCAGTACCCGATACATTCTTCCCGTTATACGGAAAAATTCCACTCTACGGTTTATTGGTGACAACCTATTCCTCCCCATTCAAGGAGTACCAAGGAGCACTGTTTGTTCTCCCCATTATACATCGGGTGGACGGGTGTGGCGACTTTATGAATGATATCGACTTTTTCCCGTTACACTTGCTGGGCAAGGCGTAAGACGCGAGACGGAAGTCGTAAAAACGCATCAGCCAATTTACTTCTTGATCCCGCCACCAGCATGGTACGGATGTGGGACCATCATATCTGACGACCACCTCCCGACACTGTCGTTTGTTCTCCTGTACTAAATTTTTGTTGTTTTTTTTATGGCGGTGCCGAGTTGCATTCCGTCTATACTAGTCCGTGACGTAGTGTGCCATACGCTTGGAATAGCATGGACAAGATCTAAAATGCAGGACGGATCTCACACAAGCATATACAAGGTATTTGAAGCCTCCCTTGCTATTAATGCATCCTGCACAACCTTTTTCTCTTTTCCCCTCCGTCTCTCTCCCTCATATACACATTCAGACTTAGGCGCGAGTCAGGGAACCTAGTTATGTCAATCGTTGATAAATAAGGCATCCCTATCGGCCCCAGGTATATGATTGATTCACATTATAACCCTTGCCTGTGTCTTTCTCCATTGTATTACTTGTATCCTTGCCTATCCGGATCTACAAACTAGTGTTCTGTTTATTCAGCCTCTTCTGTCTTGGTGGAACACCAACTTCTTAAAAAAAAATACTCTATAAACTGTGTCCATCCGTCATAGGGACTCAGGATTTTTTTTCCGGCCCTCGATCTCGACTAGTTGATTAGATAGATCGAGATCATGGAGCTCGTCAACCATTCGTATCACGAAGACTTCATCGTCGATGAAGGAAACCATACGACAGACGTCATCGCCTCAAGACTGTTAAGGGAATCTGACTTAACGTTGGCAAATAATTTTTCTTATCCCAGACCAGAGCGTCATCTACGTCGGCATGAGTCAAGCGATAGTCGATCATCGCTGACGTCGAATGGCTCCGTGCCGGGGATGACGGACTCATCCGACTCGGAGACTTCATTCGACGAGGACAGCAGTTATAATACATCGGCGAGCGGATTATGGGATAGTTTTTGGCTGGACAGTACTGTTGCTCCTGGCGAGCCATATCCCGTGCTTCTTCGGGCTTCACAGACGCCGCATTGCCTGATCAAGGCTTGCCCGAAACAGCAATCTCATGAGACGGATGATACCATTAAGATATCAAAGCTTGAACCAGAGCCTCAAGAATTCAACTGTTTCCCGCATGACCCTCTGATCACTCAACCTGCGCCTCCGCGTCCCGCAACTAGAAATGGCTCGCCGACATATTCTATCTACCCTAAGCCGGAGCCCACCAGCATGCTACGAGTCCCGCTGCCACCGCGGACTTCCTCTCTAAACACGGTATCACTCTCACCGCCCCGGCGACAGATACTAAAACCGAGCAAGTCAACCATGAATCTCAAGTCTATCAAACCGGTTCCCAGCCTTAAAGTTCATTGTGCTGTTCCACTGCTATCCAAAGCACCTGTGCTTGTGTCTTCGCCGTTAATCGCCAAGTCAGTCCCTGTATCACCCACATATCCTCCGCCACCACTGCCATCTCGGGCTCTTCGCTCGGCGACATCAGCTTTCAACCTACGGGACCAGAAGACCGCATTGGACAAGATTCAGCACAATATTACCGTACCTCTACCACCGCTCAGACCGGCGGCGGTGGTAACGGCAAGATCATCACCCACGCCGGATCCGCCGCAGCCGCAGCTCGAGCGTTACGTCTCGGTGTTCGAGGTGGACTCAGACCACGAGTCCTGTATGGAGAGCAACAGTTTCACAAGGCGCATCGCACGCGGATTCCATAAGAAGAGCGCTAGCGAGAAGCGCGGTGGTAGCGGCAGCGACGAGCGGCGTGGGAGCGACGATTCTGTCTGCGATAAGGAGAAGCGCAAGGCCAGTAGTCCTACCCGCAAGCGTGGCGGTAGCTTGGGTCGGATACTCGGACTTCGAAATCGTTGAACGCTACGTTGCATCGTTGTTGCATATACTTGTATTCTCTCTTTTCTCTTGTGCATCTATTTTCCTTGTACGGTTAAGGGGAGGTGTTCGGTCAGTTGTCATGTACCTCTGATGTTCTGCTCTCTACAAGAACTTCTACACAAACTTTTTCTATGTTATCTTTCTTTTCTTTCCCTTGTTTTCTATCGACTAAATTTCTCGGACAATATTTACGAGAACGGCTCACGAGGCGCACAAGGAGTGACGTTGAAAATACACACAAAGGCTAGCAAAAAGGGGGGGGTGGGGAAGGGGGAGTCCTTCATCTGTACGACCGACGCATTTACAAAAGAAAAGAAAAGGAAGACGGTGTGAAACGAAATGGGGATACGATCAAAACGTCTGGAAGGTAAAATGCGAATCTGAATTACGCTACAAACATCGCCATCGCCATCATCATCTGTTTGTAGATAGACCATTACAAACTCGCTCAGGCGAGGGGGGCGCAACAACGGGGAAAAGGACCTAGCATGAGAAAGGATGAAGAGACGGAGGGGGGGTGTTGCAAGATCCCTTCCTCTGATGTATTACTAAACGTCGCTATGATGATGAACTACGATTGCGACAGCGATGAGATGAGGTATGGCAACGGTGACGACGGCGGCCATGGGGGCGTTTCCGCAACAGCATCTGTTCGATTTGATTCGGTTCAGTCCTTGTGTTTACTCGAGCTATTTCTTCTACATACGATCGACGGAGCTCCAGGTCTCTCATTGTTTGTTTATTTCTTTTTCTTTTCACGATCTTTTTATTTTTATTTTTATTTTTATTTTGACTTAGCTATGTGTACAATACCGCAACCCGTCTACCGTACCTCTGGGAGATATATGTCTGAGACATCTGAACTACCTAATTAGTTACATTAACTCTAGACATAACTATTCAACAATTATACGTACATACCTAGATTTTACTCATATTTATTTATTTACCATATAACCGACACGCTCTGTTTGAGTTATCACCGTAGTCTTATTAGATAGGTACTATTGATTCTATCATCTCGTTCTAACGATACGTAGAGGCTGAGTGTAGAGGCTCAACTATATGCATGTCAAGATCGTTAGCTTTCGCCTAGCCCACGTTATTTCTTCAGAGACTTCCACTACCTTACGGTCTATACCGTACCCAGAACCCACGAATACCTACTTACCCACTGAACTATCACTATTTACTACTTACCTCCTATAACCCATACTACTAGGTAATAGTAAACAAATGACATCGCCGCCAAGGCCAGATCTTCAATATCACCATAACCCACCCCTTTCCCGCATCGTGTCAGTTAAACCGTGGCCGAGCACACGGGTTTCACTCTCATCAGCCCTCCCCTAGACCTACGAGATTACCCCTACCTACCGTACCAGGTACCGGGGGTAAACCTAACAGCCGTAACCATAGGGGCTAGTAATGAACAACAAACACGAACTAGAAATACTCCAAAATCAAAATCAAAATCAAAATAAAAAAAAAACCTTTTGATAAGAAAAAATATCCCTTTCTTGTCTCCCCGCAAGCCTCCCCTCCTAACCCCCTCCCCCTCTGATCGACGAAAGGGGAGGGGCGCGCGCGCGCCGTTGGAACTCGTTAGCTGTCGGGCCGTTAGGTACCTAACCTATGTTTAAAAGACAAAAAAAAAACAGTCTCTCCCATCCCTTCTCCCAAGATCGAATTCTCTCTTTCCCCTCCTCCTCTCCTGCTCCCCTTTTCCCCATACTAAACTAGCCCTCTTTTACTATAGGTAAGGTAGGGTAGGGTAGGTACCCTTTCCCATTCTTGCGGGTTGGGTGGAGGTATTCAGGCACATACCTCCTGTCAACCCACCACTACCATCTGCCCTGCCTTGTTTTTGACGGGAGGAGGTCGTTGTTATCTAGGTAGGTAGGTAGGTACCTAGCCCTGGGCTACCACGTTACATCCCCCTTTCGCAAATACAAACATACCTACCACATATCTCTTGGTAAGTACGACATATCTAGACTCTAGACTCTAGCTACCTACCTACCTGCCTAGACACGAAGGGAAGGGATGGGTGTAATAGACGGTAGTAAAACTATCATGCGATAGTAACTTCGGCAAGTAAGCACTCAATCATTAGTAGGTAGGTACCCCTAACCTACCTCCATCGACTAATCCTCCCCTTTATGAAATGGAGGTAGGTACCTATGTAAAAGAGATACGTCTTGAACGAAGCGGTACTTGCCTCGGATACCTCAAGATGGTCGTTGGCTGTGGGTGTGACAAGGTACCTGGTGGTAGAAGGTACGTACAACTTCCCTCGTGTTATTACTGCATATTTTTATAAAGGGTATCTCATTAGGTACCTATCTTCCTCCTCTCTTATCTAGGTACCTGTCAAGCTGAGTACCAGGTAGGTACGGGAGAGTGAAGGTGAGCGAACCGAGGATCTGAATAAAAGATACCTATCTCTTAAGAGGTATTTCCTAGTCATTACTTCTATCTACTTAGTTGCTTGAGGGCTATATGACTGTCTACCTCTTACATGTGAGCGTCATATCTCATGTGTTAAGCAGCATAGAGGTATAGAGCATATTCGCTTGTTTCTGTGACTAGCTGAGACGCGAGGTTGATTGCAAAGGTATTATTCTACTAGGATTTCATGTGCTTAGACAACGTGAAGTCTCGTTGGGTTGACTTCTTGATCTACTGCAGAAGGATATGGCACTAGGTATTACCGTAACACCGCACATTTTATTCAGAATGTCAACACAAATAACCTCCAAAGGGCCAAAGGGCTTCGAGGGCTAAATAAAAGCCTCGCGATCAATTCGAATATCTGTAGTCGCCTATCCAATGTCTATAAAGGTATCGCTCCAATAGGTGATAATGTAACTGGAATGGAATGGAATGTAATGTGGTATCGATCTTTCTCGTAGAATCATCAAGCACTTTTAAATCTCGTCGCTCTCGTTGTAGTCTGCCGAGGCCGCTCTTTGTCGGCCACGCACCGTAGTCCATTATCCATAAAACATCATCCGTAAACACCGTCATATCCATGATCCCGTTCAAACCCACATTGTGGACATGCATTTTTGTCGACATAGCGCCGTTAAACCCGATAAATGGTGAAGAATAAGAATCAGATAATATACAAGTTCAAAATTGGTATGTAAATTGCTCAGCTTAACGGTTAAACAGCGAGCTGCTGCCATATGGCAAGGGGGTCGAGATGAGTTCGCCTCTCACTCTCCTATCGTAAGAGCGCAGCTTGTTCGGGTTAACCGTGTACTTGCTGAGGCGCTTAATGCCGAGGCGTTCATCGTTGTGTCGTCCTGCGCTAAAGTTCCATCGGCCTTGTCTATGCCAATCCTTGCCGAAATCAAGCCGCCCGGCAATGTCGTTCGGGTCTAGCATCATGGATAGGTCGAACGCGTCGTCCGTACGCAGTCGTTCATCGCAGCAGAAGCTGATAATCTCGGCTAGGCAGGTGACAGCATGGGGCAGACGGAACTGTCCCCTGTTAGGAATCAAACAGATGAGCCCAGCGATGTAGATAAATAATAGAGTAAGAATTATGGCAAACGCGGGCACGTTCGGGAACATGCGCACGATTCCTGACGGAGGGGTTAGGGCCAGAAACAGCCCGCCTGCTAAGACCGGCAGAAGAGCAAACAGCGGAGACAAAAGCGATACGAAAGCTACCCGCCAATGCTTATTCCTCGCAGCTTTGTATGCCGACTCGAAAGGAAGACACGTAGAGTAGTCTAAAAGAAGCGAAGTCGCTGCTCGCGAACCTTCAGCGCGCGCAAGCTCACCCCATGGGGTCAAGGTCCGTAGCGTGAGATCGAGAGACTGGAACATGAGGAATAGTATGAGGCCGAGAAGCGAAGGTATAAAAGAATAAAGGAAGTCAGCAGCAGAAAATGCGCCTACGGTCGGTCTGGCGCTCAGCAAAGGGAGGAAACCATTGCGTATATCCGTGCTGCGCAGGAATGAAACGATAAGTAGAGCGATGAGTAGAATTGAGGATGCCACGGCAAAGAAAATGATCTGACTGTCCCGGAAGCACCATGGAAGATAGCGTTCACGGACACCTCCTTCCGGGGCCGCTTCTTCTTGTCGTCGGTTAGCCCACCCCAGGTTATCTAGCTTCTCAGCCGTAGCATCCCCTGTAGCGGTGGAAATTCCAATGCCATACCACGATCCGTATCCCGGTTTGTCAGGCGAGAACCAAAATCCAAGCCTCTCGGCATTTCCGGTTAGCCTCTGCCGCATACCCTCCCGCGTCTCTGTCTCAAGACCTCGGTACTGCGATAACGAGTTGCTTTGTGATACGAGGAAAATAATGTCTGCCAGAGTTCGGATGGCCCAATGTCGCATCATCCCAGTTCTTCGCCGATGCCAGAACATAAACATAACGGCTAGCGATAGGAGAAACGAGACATAGAGCGCCACCAACGTCCAAGCCACGCCTTGCACTGTCGCCCAGATCCAAGTTCCGTCAACTATAACGACGGTGAAGAGACTGCTTTGTAAAGGGATGGTGAAGTTCAGAAGCCAGACATTGAGTATCGGGATCCAGATATTCCAGTTTCCCACAAGTTGCGGCCAAAGAAAGGACTTGGGATACAGTGGTAAGAAGACTGCGTCTCGCCGCTCGTCACGATCATCTGCAGCCATGGCCGAAAATGGTAACACCCAAAACGCCGCAGTAATAACACATTGCGCATACAGCAACAGTATGACTGCCAGTAGCTGCGGCAAAATCCGGAAGAGGAAATACTGCCCGCCATATATCGTACCGGAGTATGGCGTCAGACCCGTGTGTCCCATGGAATAAACAGCAGAGAACATGAGAGCTATAATCATCAGCACGCATAGCAACGCCAAAAGCAACAGAGACTGCGATCGTAGGACCCAGGGCTTCAATGTCAGAGGCGCTTCATATTTTAGGCCCCTCCGACAATTATGCAAATACATTTCAGAATCTGTATTCTGATCTGACTGTGGCTGCCAATGAGCCAGAGTGCGTGGTGAGTTATGTTTAGGCTTGGCGTCTGAAGCCTTTCTTTCTGAGACTTCACGCTCCTGGTGTTCTTTGGGAGGTGGTACGTTTTGGCGAGGATTAGCTGCGGCCTCGCTGACGGCAGCCCTACCAGTATTGCTAGAGGCTGCCGGAAACGGTCCTTCTTTTTGACGCTGCTGTCGCAGATCCCGAAGTATATCCTCAGCAGTGCGACCCGGGGGCGAAGCAACGGGACTTGGAGCCGGGAAAGCCGACCAATATTTAGGAGTGATATCACCTCTGACTATCTCCGGCGACACATGTGCAGAACGAGGTCTGTAAGGACTCGGAATGGTGGTGGGAGTGACGTGGAATGTGTGCTGATATGATTCACCACTGTCGGACGAGCGGTGGCCAGACAGACCTCGGTCATCATCGCGAGGTCGAGTGAGGGCATCTATAGCATAGCGAATGTAAGGACCATCATCAACTCCGGGAGTGACGGCACCCGCGGCCCTCACCAGATCGTCCTTGAAATCACGCGCAAACCCGGGATCACCAATAGTAGCCATGGTGGGGAATTGCGGCGGCTGGCCGAAGTGGAAGCCCGAACTTGATGCTAGCGAACGACCGGCATCGCCTGTTACTGTGAGTGGTGCACCGAAAAGTCGAGCCGGACCGTAGATCTCTGATTCAGATTCGGAGGCAAGTGACGGAGGTGTCGGGGCTGGTGGAGGGGTGCGCGCGTAAGGCGCGGCGGTTGGCTGAGAAGAGAGAGGTGAAGGATCTTGGTGAGTAGGCGGATCCGGTCCAGACTGCGGATGTGGATTTGAGTCGTGAACTACAGTAAGTTGTGAGGTGGTTGATTGTGAAGATGGAGCAGAATTATTGGATACGTTAGTTCCATATGATGGATTCAATCCTAAGGGTTAGATGTCTGTAAGTAAGAGAGGCATGACATGAAAAAGATGGGCGTTTGTAGGAGTTGTCATACTATCTGGTTGGTAGTCTAAGTTGGTATCGTGAGAGCTCATATCCGAGTCGAGTATTGTGAGGTCGTTCGTGCTAAGAAAAGGAAAAGGAAAGGAAAGAAAAAAGAATCACGATCTGAAGATTTTTTTTATTTTACCTATTCAGTTAGTAGGACGAAGTAGGACGAAGTCGAAGTAGGACGAGTAACGGGCATTGACGACTTTTCCTCGTAGAGAGATAAGTGAGGAAGAATGCATAAGAGGTGGAAAATAATAATAATCAAAATAATAATGAGATGATTTCTGGTTCTAGGTAAGAAAATATGGTTGGAGGTTGGGCTATCGACTTGCATTGCATATTCCGGCATATATTGAACATATTGAGAGGCTGGTTGCCGACATTCGTGAGGTTGGGGCCGTTGGGCAGTCCTCGGTTTTCCCAACCACCGCCGACATGATAGTTGAAACTAGTTGAAATCGACTCTTTTCCTTTTTTAAATAAAGAAGGATATATTTAGTTGCTTCTTACATGAATAATCCTCATACATTATTCCCTTCACACTCACGTACCTCTTTATAAGATATCCGACGATAGACAATAATAATGTTGATGCAAGTTGGTAAGTTTTTGTACTTGCGAAGATCGGGAATTTCGACCTCTTAGACCGTTTGATTCCTATGTACTATGTACCTGGTAATGGTGGGGGCGGGTCTGCAAACGAAGCTTGGGCCATCATGCATAATCAAGCTTAAGCTTAGAGCCTTAGTTCTCTTACGGTACATCTTACATACATCCATGGATGTGTGTGGGACTTGTAGCTTATGTAACTCGTATCATGTACTTTGTATATTACTGTTACCGCGTTTGCACGAATTGAAGTGACTTGTAATTCTTAATTCTTACAACTTACAACTTGCAACTTGCAACAACATGAAGGCTTCAGATCATATTAACAAAGTGACAAGCTACACACACGATATATTGTTAACTAACCTCTCGACTCTATTCTTGCACTCTCATTATTTTAATATATTAATTACAATCTGCATTTACAATGATGATGAAGCCAGCGAGTTTCAACTTGAAGCTTGAGCCCTCAACCACCGTCTTAATCTCAAAAATGACATCCCTTGGTAGGAATAATGAACATGAGCGGGCATTCTGTCCTCACATTACTACACTTTACTAGGATGGAAAATGGCGTTATGGTAGCTGAGTTATCTACTGTGAAAACCCAGAGTAATCTAGCTTTGGGTGGTAGGTTAATCGTCGATGCTTGATAGGAATCATAGTAGGGAAGAATCATCTGAACCCTTCACCATTAGAAGCATATACCATATAAATATACGGACTCTCCTGGTTGAACCCCAGCTCGGTATCTACGCTTACAGCTCATGGACAATAGCTAGGCGTTTTATTCCAAAATCAATATCTCAAATTGGAGGCACTCGAGACAGATTATTATATACCGTCCTCCCTTAATACAAATAGAGCTTCTCATCCGATGGCGGAAGTTGGCCGTGAAAAATCCTCGCCCTAATCTGTCTTGTTGCCTCGAAAGAGCTTCGACAAGTGAACCGAGCTTGAAATCAATCTCCCTGTTCATGAATAGGGGGAGTGAGCGCTGTGGTAGACGCTTGTCTCATGTGTTGGTATTGAGAATTAAACACTTTCTCGATATCTCATCTTTACTCCGGCACTCGGATCAATTTCATTTCGCAATATATCTCGGTATTCTTGAGCATACTATTATAAAAATGAATGCCTTCTCAAGTATGCAACATAAACGTTGCATAGCAACCCCTTCAGGGGATCGCCATTTATTGCCTTTGCGAGACCTCAAATCTTGCAGGAATGCGATGGAATGGATTGACACAAGAGGGCATGCGCCTGAGATGAGCATCCCTCTGAGGTGAGCTGAACCCCGTAGGGTATCGCCCTGAGGATGAAATTACTTGTCTCAAAAAAAGATGCGCCCTGGGGAATGGTTAGGTAGATCGACTATCCTGCCAAGCGCCGTGGTCTGGGGAAAGATTGGGACATGTTTAGTCTCCTAAATTCTCTCATGCTGGCATGACCAAGCGGACGCGTATAAAATAGGCTGTCGATCCCGTCATGACGCGATCATGTCGTCTACATAAAAGCTGGAGGCAGGGAGTCATAGTGAAGAAAATCATCTCGATACAGTCACAACCGATCAAGAAGAACCCCAACCAGATTACTCTTTCGCATCAGGCAAGATGTTGAACCTCCTCATCCTCGCAACTCTTGTCCCAGCCATGCTGGCCAAGCCTATCCAGCCCGTCGCGTAAGTTACGTTTCTCAACCTTCCCTCACTACCTAATAATGTCAAGGAGCGGGATGAGTCGGATCTGAAGATGCCGCTCGACGCTACATACATCTCGGCCCTGTTGTATCACAGCATCCCGCCGACGAATGCGGCTTCTAGTACACAATAGTCTACCTACTCACGGCTAACACTATTCATCAAAACAGTACCACGACCCAAAGACCGAGTCATTCGGTTTCCGCTTCCGCCCGGCCCTCGGCGAGCCAGATGAGCTGCAATTGCATCCAGAACTGTGCCAAGGAGGACGGTACAGCCTCTCAGACGATGTGCATAGATAAATGCGCTCAGGCGTGCGACGGTGACAACGACAGTGCCAAAAAGCAGGACCTTGTCGGCGGGCTCACGGACTCCCTCGGGCTCGGGAGTGGTCTCGGAGCTCTTGGAGGCGGCCTTGGTAGCAGACAGGCTCCTCCTCCCCCTGACTACGCACGCCTCCGTGCGAGCCAGCATAAGCCCAAGCCCGAACCTGTGCCCGTGCCTAAACCCGTACCTGTGCCCGTGCCCGTGCCTGTACAAGAAGAGCCCCAGAAGGAACACGGGCACTCGCACGACGATGGACACCATCACGCTGCCCGCACCGATGGACAGGGCTGGGGAGGCACGGCCCAGGGAGTAGGCTCGGCCCAGGGAGAAGAGCATCAAGCGCAGGACATCGGCCACCAGGAGGTATACAACCGGTGCATGGAGGAATGCGCCGACCGCAACTGCCAGCGCGACCAGGTCGGTGTCAACGTATACGACTGCGTTCATACCAGGTGCAACAGCGACTGTGACAAGTTCAAGGGAAACCAGCTCTCTTTCCGCGCCAAGAGGGACATTGGGGATGAACATTCTGATAAGAAGCATAAGAAAGGACACTTCGGGGGCGAGCACTGGACGCCTTCCAAGGGAAAGCATTCCAAGGGAAAACAACCCGAAGGCAAGCGCCCTGAGGAAAAGTACCCCGAGCCCCAGAGACAACACCACCCCAAGCGAGCCGAAGACACGAACGCCGTCCCCGCTGTGCCTGCTGTGCCTGCCGTCCCCGCTGTCCCCGCTGTCCCCGCTGTCCCCGCCGTACCAGCCGTAGCCGCCGTCCCCGCCGTCCCGGGCGCCCCTATCCAGGAACAGAAGAAGAGCGTGCCCGCGAGGACGACGAGCCACCAGCCCAGCCCGCCGAGCGTCTCGCTCGCCGCGGACGCGGACTACGAGTCCTGCATGCAGGCGTGCTCGAGCCGGAACTGCCAGCACGCCGGCGTCGGCCTCGACACGGACCAGTGCGGCTCCACCTCGTGCGAGTCCTCGTGCGCGAGCCTGCGCGCCGCCTCCTCCGCCTCCGCCGGCTCGCGCGCGGAACAGGCCCGGCCCGCCGGCCCGCCGCAGTCGCACCCGGGCCCGGACCACCCCGTCGTCGTCGACGCACCACACGCCGACGCCCAGACCAGCGCCAGCTACCAGAGCTGCGTCGACGACTGCCGCTCGCGCAACTGCCAGCACACCGCCGTCGGCCTCGACGTCTCCCAGTGCGGCCACACCTCCTGCGCGGACGCGTGCGCCGGCCGCGAGACCGGCACCGAGGCCCACCTCGGCGCCAGGGCCCCGCCAGCCGCCGCCGCCCACTCGCAAACGAGTCCGAGGGATGCCCTCTTCGCGTAGAGTCCGAGTCGGGCACCTCGAACGAGTAAAAAACAACCCCCGCTTTCTAATCTAGACCGGGATGTCGTGATATATAGGACGCGGGTTCTTTTCTTCTTCTACCAAATAGCATACCTACCTCCTATCTATCTTCCATATAAAAGCTATAAAGGAGAGGGGGGGCGGAGTGAGAGGGAGTGATGAAAGGGGATTAATGACCTGAGGGAACGGTAACGAGGAATCCGGGAAGGGGAAAAAACAGAGTGCTCCAGTTTGATACATCTTATTTACGGTACTCTTTTTTTCTCTCTCCCTTAGCTTAGTTGTAATGAGGATGGGACTGGGCGTATAATGAGTATGGGTTCATATTATGGTACTTAGTTTGTTAGGGGTATTTTTGTGTTATTACGAGAATGTGATCTATGGATGTCCTTGTTTTTAAACGAACTTCTTGATTACTTATCTCCTTGCTATTGGGCATCGTTTATCCATTTCACGATTCTCGTCATTTACCAGGTGCGTTATGTACCTAATAAGTATTTTAACACTAAAGGTACCCGAGACATCGCTCTATTTCCATGTAGAAACAGTAAGACTACGAATTAGATCCATAAACACTTAACCCACCAAAATATACGCGAGTAGAAAGGATATATACATCGACATGGGAGAAAGAGAAGTGAGCAGTTATTACCTGCCTACCTGTCTATAGGCCTATCTAACAGCTCACCCTGTAGACAGAAATCAGGCAAAGCCCCATATACAAGTCCAGATAGAATACCCAAAACCAAAGTAAAACATCCAACTACAGAATGACCAATCCCTCCCTTTCCCATAACTTCCCGCGGTTTTGCAATGCCCCCAAACGAATGACTCATAGCTGGAAGAGCAACATGGAGATGGCGAGGTGAAGTAAGAATGTGATGGGATATGTAGAATTACAAGACTATTAGGCAATGTGGTGGAATCGTAGAAAGGGAGGGGAGAGGAAGGGAAGAGGGAAAGGGGAAAGGAAGATGAAACGAAAGACAGGGGAAGAGAAGGAGGGAGTAAAATGTCAACGTGAGCAAGGATATATCCAAACATCCAACGATCCAACCAATAACCGCCAAAAGCTAGAAAGGAGAGAATTCAAAATATAAATCCAGGGCACTGCAAAACCGCCTCTACAAACACAACCACACGTACCCCCCAAAACACATCGCGTCTAGCCGGAAAACCAAGCATAGGCAAGACCTGCACCGACGGTCGCCGCTGCGACAGCAACGCAGGCGAGGGACTTCCACCCGAACCCTAATCCTCGACCCGTCTCCTCCGAAGACCGTCGTGGCTCCGCGGTGATATTGGCTGGCGGTAGCTCACGTAGGGTGTAAAACTCCCCATAAGGATTAACAGACGACGGCCACGCTGGTTCATGGAGTCGTACTGGCACGGTATGATTGGTGTATTCGGGAGGAGTAGACGGAGATTCTGCCGGAGGTGATAGATTATCTTGTCCTAGAGAATGGAAGTGCTGACGAATAGCGGCAGGATCGCGCGACCTCGGAGGAGTAGAGGCGTTCGAGTTAGATGCGGTATTCTCGAAGACGTCGTCTACATCACAGTTGCTCGCAGCAGTTCCTTCAGGCCCTGTCGTCTTAGTACCTCCCCCAGAGAACATGTTGTTGATGTGAGCAGCCATGTCGGAGACGTCCATATCCATCCAAGAAGGGAGCCCGGGTGATGGTGATAGTGTGGGCGTGCTCACTTGGGGCAAAGGGGGAGTAGACGCAGTGTCGGAAGAGCCAGTGCTAATAACCGTCTCTGTCAGTTCGCGCATTTGGCGATCATCGTCGTTGTCGATGTAGAGCTGAAGCAAAGAAGACAGCTCGCGAGATTGTGAATGACTAGATTCGCCTGAGTCAGTGGAAGAAATACTAGACATGGTAGGATAGTTCGCTTCATTCCGGTGTCTCTCTTCAGCCAAACCGCGTTGTCTCTCGCTATCGATCCACATTTCAAGGACATCCGGAGGCCAGGGACGATCCTTCACTTCAACCCAAGACGACTCTGGAGACTTGGGACCAGCAGATTTAGTCGAAGAAAACGTTGATGCAGTGTCGGCCTCCTCATAGCGAACACTGTCGGCCGTGACACTGTTCGACGAATGAACAGAAGTGGACGAGTTAACCTTCATCGCGAGAATCTCCTTGACTCGTTGTCGAAGTTGCGGAGGAGGCGAGCCAAAGGGTCTCGGATCGGCCAGTCGTCAGTCTGATAGGACACATCCTCAATTTCTCGAGACGGTGAGCTCCAATCAGACCAAGTCCAGTTATTATGGTTAACCTCGGGCTTGAACATACGCGGTGACCAGCGGACCGGTGTGTCGTTTAAATGTGGATTTTTGAAAGGAATACGAATTTCACGCAGTGGATGGGCGTTTGGTGTCGGGCTTGGTTCTGTCTCGTTCGCCACGGGAGGAAGGGTTCTTCTCTGGATCATGGGTGACTCGGTAATATATCCTTGGGGTTCTTCTTTAAGTGATGCCATGATGGCAGCTACCCGCTTGGATTTTACTGCCCAGATATCTCCGTCTTTTCGGTGTTCCTGGGGGTTAGTCTTCGATACTACCTTCTTTGGCTGGGCGGGAATCCGAACGACGCGCAGCCCGTTTTTCATCCGAGATGCTAACCAAGAAGACGAGATTAATATGAGAGATAGATTAAGTCTAATAACGTTGGTAATCAGGGGTAATGATGACCAACGGATACAAAAAAGGGTTACGGAGGAGGATATTTAATAAGGGTATGAGAAAAGGGAAAAGAAGACTTACGCGTCACTTGGTGGCCGCACCACTTCGCTGGAAGTAACATCTTGACTCTGTCGCATTCGGGACACTGAGATAGAGGACGAGGTGTAAGAGTAGCTCTTAGGCATGCTTCCCGTCTCTTGTCACGGGTACCGATAGAAGCTATAATAATTTCTAAGCGAGGAGACGGCCTAGCATTGGAGCGTGACCCCCGTCTTATTTCACGGGCACCCAACGAAGCTAGGATAGGGGAAAACATAGGAGAGGGGGTGGGAGGGGTGGGAGGGAAGGGGCCAAGGGGCGAAAAGGGAGAACGAGATGGAGAGTTTAGGGGAGTACGGATAGGAGTAGGGTTTATGGAGAATGCGGGGATACTGGTGATAGGAGGGCGAGAAACAGAGACAGAGACAGAGATGGGGATAGGAATAGGGGAAGGCGTAGAAGGAAAAGGGGGAGTGTTGTGGGACCTAGTTAGCCCACGACTGCAAGCAGCCGATGCTTTGGTAGGAGTGAAGAAAGGCATTGAGAATGATAGTATTTGAAAGAGAGTTGGACTTGCAAATATGATTTCGAAAGTTGTTGATGAGAGAGACGGATTCGAAGTTTTTGATGAGAGAGACGGATTCGAAGTTGTTGATGGGAGAGAAGGAATTAAGGTACGAACTTGGTACAGAAGACGCTTAATTTATACTTGAGATCCCTTGCTAAATGAATATTACTGATTAATATTGGTACATGAACTGTATATACACATGTAAGTACTTTCTTGGGCGGAAATTCTCTATGTAGCTTTATGGATAGCAAGTAGGAAGGAGCTCCCCTACAGCGACAAGGAGTAAATAGGGGTTTGACTGGGAGAATCAAGCCAAGTACTGATTCTGAAATATATTTTTACCTAAACCCTAGACTAGAATGGAAAGGTACTTTGGAAAGTATATAAACTAGTACATATTTGTAATTCATTTATTCAAATTTGAGGAAGCTGATTAAACATATTGTGTACAATGTACAGCTATGGACTGACTGAAGGGGTATCTTCGACGTCTTCGGGCCAGCGTTGATTCGTGACTTGGGATACAACGCGTACCCAAAACATCGTATAATGTATCTCAGTATATCCATGTGATATATAAATCCTATGTAATATATCTCATTAAGGACTGAATAGGTGTCACTCAGCCAGAACTCCATGAATTCTCATATCAGTCAACACAATTTTATACTTACGTAGGTAGTTCTAATACTACATAGTATCTTACGACCGCGAAGTTAAAGCAGAGAGTTATAACAGTTCCATGTTGTCGGCGCTTGCTTAATAGTCGGTGACCTACCGTATATTTCCTTCCTAGCCTCAAGGTGATGACTTCCCAAGTCCTAAGCTTTAGTATATACACCGTAAATTTCACGATATTAGCCGTTCCTCCTTCGAGATTTACTAGGGTAAGTCGAGTTATACACGCATAATGGGTATAACCGCCTATAACACGAGAAGGGGAGACAGATATCCATCACTCACCTACCGCCAGACAACTTTTAACCTTCCAAGACCACGGTATCCAACCTACAACTTATTGGATATAATTAGAGCCAGCTCAGCGGTAACCAAAGGAGCCAATGAAGACTTCGTCAACATGTTATCGCCCGAGAGGTAATGGAAATCACGAGTACATCGAGTTGAGATATGATACCTACCCGGTCGGCCTGTACGAAGATATAGCCTTAGCCAAAGCCGACTAGCTTGCACACATATGATCGCGTTTTAAGAATATTAAAGGAGCCAGATAGAGAGTATGGGAAAATAGAGAGCATGGGAAAGTTATCAAGTTCATATTTGCATACATCACGTATGCGACTTGGAGTTACAACGTATGGTATCATTCACCAAGAAAAGCCGTTCCCTCCCAAAACTACAAGTGCCGTCTTCCTTTCCGATGCATTACTCGACCTGATCTGAGCCATCAATAACACGCACCTCGTTCTTCTCCAGCATGCGTCTCTCAAATCTAGCCTCCGCCGCCTGACGCATGACATCCTCGGAGTTCAGCTTATCCGCCGCCGCAGTCGCCGCCTCTTTGATCAGGGTGCGAACCGCACCCATCAATAACTTATACCATCCGGTGTGTGGTTTGCATCGCTTCTTCTCGCACATCCCGCGCGTGGCCGGGTCGCCCTTCAACTCGGGATCCAGGGGGGTATCCAGCTTTCCAGCCTTAATGGTAGCCTGGCCCTCGGGCGTCTCGAGCCACTCGGCGAACTGGGAACGGACAGAGACGCTGTCGAGTCGCCAGTCGTAGCCGCAGCTTTCCTTGGTGAATTTACCCGCTTCGATTGCGAGTTGTCGCCGATGGTTAGCCCAATCTATGAGCTGCATCATCTTCTTGTACTGGACAATCTCGTTGCCGAGGGCAAGGCGTTCAGCGGCCGAGTTTTTCAGGAAAACTAGTTCCTCATCGCTGAGAACACCGGAGCGAGTGGGAAGGCCGCCGGACCAGAGACCTTGTATATTGCCTTGACACAAGTCAGTGGAGCGTTTCAAGACGGGGCGGACGATAGGCGGGCGGGGAAAGAATAAAAAATCCCAGAAGCGCGATCGCACGTCAACATACCAAATGGTTTGTCACCTAGCTTCCAGCCAGATTGTTCAGTAACCTTAGTGAGAAGACCAACAAGATCTTCCTGGGTGAGGACCTCGATCGCCTTTTCGGAAGCGGCGTCGGTAGGTAAGGTGTTGATCATAAGATCCCACCAGATATCGCAGTGTTCGCTGCAACAGAAAACGCTCCTATCCTTGGGGTTCTTGGAATATAGGCGAGCGGGGAGCTTGCAGCCGTCCAAGGAACAGGTCTTCTTGTATTTTGTGTAGTTGAGCTTGCCGTCGGTGCAGTTGGGGCAGACAAAGCGCTCTACCAGCTTCTCACCAACATCCTTATTGAGGTCAACACATTCACCATGGAACCAGTCTTCACAGACATCACAACTTATCATCCATCTGTGATCGTCTGGGCCACGACAAATGCAATACGGACCATTGTCTGTCTCATCGTCCGAGCTCGCGGCTGGGTTGCCGATCAATGAGGGGTCCTTCCTCCAGGCAGTCTTTGATTTCGATCCTCGAGTTTTTCTAGGACCTTTTTTGGCGGCAGTGCCTTTTTTCTTTGGTGCCGATCTCATCTTGACAGAATCGAGATGTGAGAGGGATGATGGCAAGGACTGTGATAATGATGGTGGCAATGGCGATGAAGATGGTGGTTGATGTTTTTCATCAGGATCCGATTTAAGTTGGACGCGATTTGTGTGATTTGATTGATTTGACTGATTTGATTGATTTGTTTGACGTCCAGTCAGTTGCTCTGGTGAATTTGTTATTTGGTTGTTTGTTGTATGGTCAATCCCATTTGCGCTTCCTTTTTCCTTTCCTTTTTCGTTTTCATTTACTTTTTCGTTTTCGTTTCCATTTTCATTTCCATTTCCATTTTCATTTTCATTAGCAAGTCTGTCGTTACCGAGCCCGTTGATAGGATATAATTTTGTACCCTCCATCTCGACGTCGTCGTTAGGCATCGCACTCCTATCCGTTCGACATTCTGCCATTTTGAAAAAAAAAATAGATAAATAAAAAAAAAAAAAAAAAAAAGAAGATGAAAATAATGATAAAAATATGATTGGTCAATTTCCTTCAACAATAAGACTAGACTGTCCTTTTCTCTTCTCTTCCCTTCCCCTTTTCACTGATACAGTACAAATAATATACGTCACTTTCTCAAGTCTTGTATAAGAGGTATCTAGGTAGGTACCTCCTTTATATTCTCATTCATTCACGACCTCACCCACGAATATTGGTGATACCGTCGAGTTTCGAGGCTAGCATTTTCCTCTCTGCAACAAACTCAATTCTTTGCTTCTAAAGTTGAAGGAGAAGAAGAAGAAGAAGAGTAAGAAGTAGGAAAAGAAGAGAAGGAATTTATGCACAGGAGATGCTTTAAGTTTCAATTTAACGATTAGTAATTGGAATTATGGTTTGAAGAATTTAAGTTCAGATGACAAAAAAAAAAGAAGATATCGCGATGCGTCGACACGACACGACACGACATAATCTCGAACAAGGGGGAAGTTACTAAAGACATGACCCACGGTACCCACCGCTATTTTGGGGGAGGTACAGTACTTCAGGTACTTATCTCATAAAGTACAGCCCCCAACTGTGACGCCTTGATTGCCGTTATCAAGAACTGATAACAATAGTTAAATAATGCCCGAGTTCACGAGGGTTATTGTCTCTGGAGATTTTTTTACTAAGGCGGAGATATCGGGTTACTTAAATAGGTAATTTTTAAAACGGAAATTTCACTTAAGTTTTACATATATATAATAAATAAAAAATATATGAATTATTAATGAAAAAATTCTTATATGTTAAATTAAATATTTTTATTTTTATAAAAAATTTATATAAAAGAATAATAATATAAAAAGTTTTTATTTCTTTTATTTCTTTTATTTCTTTTATTTCTTTTATTTCTTTTATTTCTTTTATTTCTTTTATTTCTTTTATTTCTTTTATTTCTTTTATTTCTTTTATTTCTTTTATTTCTTTTATTTCTTTTATTTCTTTTATTTCTTTTATTTCTTTTATTTCTTTTATTTCTTTTATTTTTTTTTTTTTTCTTTTTTTTTTTTTATTTCTTTTATTTCTTTTATTTCTTTTATTTCTTTTATTTCTTTTATTTCTTTTATTTCTTTTATTTCTTTTATTTCTTTTATTTCTTTTATTTCTTTTATTTCTTTTATTTCTTTTATTTCTTTTATTTCTTTTATTTCTTTTGTTTCTTTTTATTTTATTTTATTTTATTTTATTTTATTTTATTTTATTTTATTTTATTTATTTATTTTTAACACGGTTATATAAAATAAAATTAAAAATAATAAAATAAAACCTTTTTTAAATTTTTTTTATAATTATATATAATTTTATATATAATATATTATATATTTATAAATTTATATTAAATTTTATAAATTATTTTATATTTTTATATTTTTTTATAAATAAACCTGGCCGCGTAATATAATAAAAAACAACGTTAAAAAACGTATATATACATTTAAATATTTTTTAATTTTACGTCATTTTAAATTAATTATTTTTATTTTAAAATAATTTTAAATTTTTCGTATTCGGTATTAATTTAAAGTTTTTAATCGGTTTTAAATATAATTTAAATTATAACCCGATATAATTACGGATAAATAAATTATTATAAAATGTTAATACATACGTACGTAATCGTATTAAAAGGAAATAAAATAAAATAAACAAAATAATAAAAAATAAACGTTATAAAACCGTTATATTAAAATATTTTACGAGGAAATAAAATCTTTTATTATTAATATAATCGAGGGATTATACTTTATGTTAAAAATACATAAATATAAAAGTACGATAATATTTTTTTGATAATATAACCGTTATTTAACGATATAATTATTATAAAAAAGAAAAATAAATAAAAAAAAAATTTTAAAATATATAATCGGATTAAAATAATTTATACCGCATTTAAATTAACTCCTCGTTTTTATTATATTATATAACACATTTAACGTACTTATATTACGCGGTTAAGTTTACTTTTTTTTATATAAATATATTTAAATTATTTATATTTATTTATATTTATTTATATTTATTTATATTTATTTATATTTATTTATATTTTTAAATAATTTAATTTAATAATATAAATTTATATATATATATAAAATAACCATATATATAATTATATATAATTATATATAAAGTTATATATAAATTTTTTAAAAAAAAGAAATTTTTAAAAAGAAATTTTTATTTTTTTTATTATTTTTTAATATATTTAAAACTTTTTATTTTTTTATATAACCGTGTTATAAATATAAAATAATGTTAAATTAAATTAATAAAAAATATAAAAAAATATAAAATAATTTAAAAAAGTTTTATATTTTTATATAAAAAAATAAAAGTTTTTTATAAATAAAAAATTTAAAAAAAAAAATAAAAAATAAAATTAAATAAATGATTAAAAATTTAATATATAAAGTTTAATTTTAAATTTTAATATAATATAATGTTTTTATTTATTATTATTATATTATAAATGTAAAATTTTATAATAAAATTATATATAATTTTTAAAAAAAGAAATAATTTTTAAAAGTTTTTTTTTTAATTATTTTTTTATATAACCGTATTAAAAACGTATAAACCACCTCGTTATATTAATTATATTAATAAATATATTATTTTTAAAATGTTATTTTTATTAGAAAATATATATAAAAAATGTAAAAATTATATATATATTTTTTTAATTTTTTTAAAAAAGCTTTTTTTAATATTTTATTTTATTTTATTAAAAACGTGAACTCGGGTGTGTGTTCCCGGGACGGGAACCTCATGTATTCGCACAGTAAAAAGGTCTTAAAAGGTTGTATCGAGGTATTATATAATATAATAATATATGAGTATTGTTATTTTAATAGTATTTTATTTTAATAATATCTTACTCTTTATGGCGTTTTTTTGTTAATTAGTTATCTTTTTTGGTTTTTAATATGTTTATTATTTTTTTTATCGATTATAATATTTATATTAATTTAATAAATTTTAATTAAATTAAATTTATTTAATTGAATTTTTGTTATTAATTTATTAAATTAATTAAATTTTTAATTAAATTATTAATATTAGGATAATTATTATTATTATCGAATAAGTTTGTCATTTTTTTTTTTTTTGTTAATTATTAATTATAATAATTTATTAGCGGTTTAAAATATGATTTATTATATTAAGTGTTAATTTATTTTTATATCCCTTTTTTATAATAATATATTTAAAGTTATATAAACGGCTTTTAATGTAAATTTGAAAATTTCGATTATTATTTATAGTTTAATCTTATATATTATTTATTCGACCCGAGTTATTATTTTAAAATCGGCTTAATAGATATTTTTATTTATAATTTTAATCTCGAATGGATATTAATTCCGGTTTTACGTTTTTTTATTACAAAAATATTTATTAAATAAATTTGCGAAACAATTATATATTATATTATCGACTTTTTAAAATTTAAAATATTAATAAAATAATAAAATTATTTTTAAACCGGCCGTATTAATTAATTATAATAAAAGGTTTAATAATTATAAAATCTAGTTTATTTTAAATAAGATTACATTTTAAATACCATTATAAATGGAAGTTTTTTTTAATTATTAATTTAATTTTAGGTTTTTTTTCCGTATATAATATATTTTTAAATATTTTATATTAATAAAAGATTTTAAATTAAATCCGTAATCGATAATTATAAAGAAATATTTAAAAGGATATAAAGTTAACCGATATAAACATATATTATAAAATTTTTTAATAAAAATAATTAACTTTTTTAATAATAATAATAAAATAATATATAGGTATATTTTTAAATTATTAGCAGTTTAATTAATTAATTTTTTATTTGAAATTATTATAAGCGATTTTTTAAATATAAATTATTTTTATATTAGTAAATATCTTTTTAATAAATTAATTATATAATATAAAATCGAAATAATTATTAATAATATAATATTTAACTTTATTATTATTAAATTTAATAAGAAATATTATATATTTTTTAAAATTAAAATAATTTTAAATATAATAATTAACCCATTTTAATTAATATAATATATAATAATTTTATAAATATAATATATAAGTTAATTATTCGATATTGAATTTATTAATTAATTATTTCCAAGTTTTTTAAAAATATATTTAGTTATAGGAATAAATTATATATTTTTAATAAAATAATATATTTTTATATATATATTTGATATTTTTAAAAAGTAATTTTAATGGTATAATAATATTATTACGATTAAATTTATTAAGATTTTGAAATTTAATATATAAATAAAGATTTAAATTATTAATTAAAGTTATTTCGATTTGTTTTTTTTTTTTTATTTTTTCGTTAATTAAAGGTTAAAGTATTTAATTATTGCGAATTTATTTATAATTTATCTCAGCAGGGCTCATCCCAAAGTTCGAGAATTTTTTGTTTTTGTATCGTATGTACCTCTCTAGCCACAGAATTTTTTAAACTCTCTGATTGGTCCTAATCCCGATAAATCAAATTCTCAAACTTTGATCTGAGATCGTCTAGTGAAAAAACAGGGTACATGTCAGACTAATTACTAATACCTAAGTACCTAGGTACCTACCTACTATTCAACCTATTATTCATTAACCTATTCATCAACAACCTATCCAACAACCTGTTGTAAGTAATCGTCCATCTAAATATACGTATACTAATCGGTTCTAATAGCTTATATCGTACATATGCCCGTATCGCGTTGTATATCGCGTTGTGTATCGCCCGTATCGCATTGTGTATCGCCCATATCGCATTGCAAAAAAATACCGCACTACAACAATACCAATTCAATCAGCTATTACGCAATAACCACACAACTTAAGATTAATATAAAAGGTGTCGGACATAAAGCTATCAAAGGAATATCTAGTATTAAAGTTTTGGATTAATTGGTTTATTAATTATATTATCGCATTAAAAGATAATAATAATAATTATTATTTAATAGATATTTTAGGTATTTTAGGCCAATTTTGCCTGGCATAACATGGCTCTAACAAGAAGGTCACTCCATAAACAGCTATTATATACTGCAATAACATTTTTAGGAAATAAAAAATTAAACAAAACTTCTTCATCTTTATATCTAACCCCGAATAATATTTTAAAGTAATAAAAACGTATTGTTATTATATAATAAAAGAAAAAATATTTTGTTATTATTTTAAAAAATTATTAAAGACACCGTTACATTAACATACATCCCTATAAACCCCCCCCCTAAATCCAAACTACAGTTTATAAAACACCTTTTTTTGGACCCACAGCTACATACGCACGAGCCAGTTTACCTATGGCTCAATGTGGCTGTGGAAAAAAAAAGGTGTTTTATAAACCGGAAGCTGGATTCATTGAGATAATTTATAATTAAATTATAGAATTATATTTTTATTAATATAAAAAATATAAATTTGGAATTATATAAATAAGAAAATATAATAAATTATAACTTTTATTTATTTATTATAATCGATAATGAAAATATTAAATCGAAAAACTATAATTATTATTTATAATTAATCGAAAAATTCGAAAAATTATATAAATTATTTTCGGATTTTATATAAAATTAAGCCGAATATTTTATTAAATATAAAGTTAATAAAATTATAATTAATAATGTTAAAAAAAGGTATATAATATCGATTAATTTTATATATGTTATTATAATTTATTATATATGGGTAAGTTTTTTATATTTTTTTATAATATAAATAAGTTTAAATAAGAGTTTTTAATCGATTAAAATCGTTAAATATTTATTTCACTATATATTTATAACCTTTTTCTCGGAAATATCGAACGAAAGTTTAAATATATATAAATCTTTAACATTAATATAAATAAAGGCAAATTTAAGCGTTATATATATTATAAAATCGAATAATAATACTTAAATTATAAATATATAAAATATGGAAAATTTACATTAATATTATAAATATAAAATGCGAAAAAAACTCGATTTGGCTTATAATATTAACATTACGCCCGGCTTAATGGCATATATATATAAAAATATTAAAGAATCGTTTGTGATTATAAGTGTATAATAAATTAATTTTTTAATTTATTCTAAATCGAAATATCCACTTTTAATCATACATTTTCAAAATTAAAATAAATCCTTTTTAAAGATAATTAAATTTTTAAATAAACGTTATACGGAATATAATTTCGGAGGGTTTTATTTATAAGCCTCGATTATAAGTAATATTATAATAAGTTAAAATATTATTAACTTTATTAAAACCAACTACTTTTAAAATACCAAAGTTATAAATTCGAAAAAATTATAAAATAAATACGTATATTTTTTATTAATTATTAAAAAGAGGGTTATTATTAAAGCCGTTTTCGAGTAGTTATTTAATATTTATTTTAAATGGTTATTATAAAAGTTAAAATTAAAAAATTAATATATAAATTAATAATATTTACTTAATAAGAAAAATTAAATTAAAAGTTAAAAAAAAATAACCAATTAACAAAAAAACGTTATAAAAAGTAAAGTATTATTAAAATAAAATATTATTGAAATAATAATATTTTAATATATATACATTTATACATGAGGTTCCCGTCCCGGGAATATATACCCGAGTTCACGTTTTTGATAAAAAAAAAATAAAATATTAAAGAAAAACATTTGAAAAAAAATAAAAAAAATATATATAATTTTTATATTTTTTATATATGTTTTTTATAAAAAATAATATTTTAAAAATAATATATTTATTAATATAATTAATATACCGAGGTGGTTTATACGTTTTTAATATAAATTAAAGAAATAATTAAAAAAAATCTTTTAAAGATTTTTTTATTTTTAAAAATTATATATAATTTAATTATAAATATTTATGTTTATAATATAATAATATTAAATAAAAATATTATAATATATTAAAATTAAAAATGAAACTTTATAAATTAAATTATTAAATATTTTTTTAATTTTATTTTTTATATTTTTTAAAATCTTTATTTATGAAAAGTTTTTAATTTTTTTATAATTTTTATTAATTTAATTTAATACCGTTTTATATTTATATATAATTATATATAATTATATTATATTTTTATAAACCCGTGTTAATTTTATATAAATAATTTAAATTTTACTTTTATATTTAATATATATATATATTTATTATTAATTTATTTACCACGTTAAAAATATAATACCGTTATATGGAAAAATAAAAATTTAATAAAAATTAAAAAAAAACTTTTTAAAAGCTTTTTTTTAAAGTTATATATATTTTTATATAATTATATATATAATTATATTATATTTTTATAAGTTTTTATTAAAGTAATAATATTTTATATATGATTTTATAAAATATTATTAAATTAAAATATTTAAAAATATAAAGAAATAAAAATAAATGTAAAAAAATATAAAAAAATATAAAATAATTTAAATATATATAAAAAAAATATAAAAATATAAAAATATTTATAAGATTTAATACGGGTTTATAAATATATAATATAATTATATATAATTTAAAAAAAAAGCTTAAAAAAGATTTTTTTATTATTTTTAAGTTTATTTTATATAACTATATTAAAAATTAAAAATAAAATTTTAAATAAAATAAAAAAAAAATATTAAAACGATTATTATAATATAATAATTAAATGTTTATATTTATAATTAAATATAATATTAATATAATATGAAAAATATAAATAAGTTAAATTAACACGGTTATATAAAATAAAATTAATATTTTAATAAATTATAAAAATAATAAAAAAAAGAAAGAAATTTTTTAAAAATTTCTTTTTTTTAAAAAACTATATATAATTTTATACATAACCACATGTGGCTATACATGTGGCTATGCCGCATATATATAAACCCGTATTATAAATAAAATAAATAAAATAAATAAAATAAATAAAATAAATAAAATAAATAAAATAAATAAAATAAATAAAATAAATAAAATAAATAAAATAAATAAAATAAATAAAATAAATAAAATAAATAAAATAAATAAAATAAATAAAATAAATAAAATAAATAAAATAAATAAAATAAATAAAATAAATAAAATAAATAAAATAAATAAAATAAATAAAATAAATAAAATAAATAAAATAAATAAAATAAATAAAATAAATAAAATAAATAAAATAAATAAAATAAATAAAATAAATAAAAACTTTTTATTTTATGATTTCTTTTTATATAAATATTTTATAAAAATAAAAATATTAAATTTAAAATATAAAAGTTTTTTTATTAATAATTTATATATTTTTCATTTATTATATATATGTAAAATTTAAATAAAATTTCCATTTTGAAAATTCCTTATTTAAGTAACCCGATATCTCCGCCTTAGTAAAAAAATCTCTAGAGACAATAACCTTCGTAAACTCGGGCATATAATAATATATATTTAACCGCCGAAACTATTATAAATTATAAAAGATAAAGATAATAAAAGGTACATATATAATTATTAATATTATCAAATCTTTAAATAAATTCGAATAATTACTTAAAAATATTTTTATATTATTATATTTATTATTATATTTAATCCTATAAACACATAACAAAGTAATAGACTTAACAAATAACATCAGAAATCTCTCCGTTTATATTACTTAAGAATGAATGTCTCAAACGCGGTATTGTACATTCACTGAGAGGCCCCCCATTGCCATGGGGGCACAAGAACCCAAATTTTTTTTAGCCACACCTGTCTCCTTATCGTAAGATTTTGATTGGTTGATTCCAAAGCCCCCCTGCCTCAAGGCCTCTTTATCGGTATACATTGATTGATCCATCGCACAGCCCTCCCCCAAAAAGCCTCCTTTTTATTGGCTCATCATATCACCCTTGTAAGGCTCCCTGACTCTAAGCCTCCTTTAGAAGCCACGCACCAGCCACAGCCCCCCCATCACGAGGCTCCCCATCCCCGTTTCATTGGTTAACCGCAAGCCCCCCTGCTATATATCCTCTCCTACTGGCTTATACCAAAGAACCCCTACTGTAAGGCTCCCCTTCTTATTGGCCCCTCCTGACGAGGCCCCCTGCTGTAAAGCCACCTCATTATAAGGCCCTTATTGGCTCAGAGCCCGCCAACGGCCCCCTTCTCCGCGAGGCTAACCCTATTGGTCTACCGCAAGCCCCCCCTGCTGTACAGCCCCTCCTATTGGCTTATCATGAAGACCCCTTGTCTCAAAGCCCTCCAAATAAGCCACGCACTAGCCACAATTCCCTATCCCGAGGCCCCTCATTCCTGCAAGGCCCCTTTTCCTATTGGTTCCTTGTAAGGCACCCCTGCTTTAAGGCCCCTCCTATTGGCTCATTATAAAGGCCCCCCGATAAACCTCATATTGGCGCCCCTGTAAGGCCCCCTTATCTTGATGCTTTGATTGGCTCATTACAACGCCCCCGCGAGGCCTTTTACCATAAAGCCCTTATTGGCTCGTTATAAAGCCCCCCCGGCGAGGCCCCCCCGGTTGCTAATCCTCTTATTGGCTTATCGCAAAGCTTTGTTAGGCTCCCTTACTATAAGGAACCCTTATCTTGATGCTTTGATTGGCTCAATATAACGTCCCCGCGAGGCCCCCCTGCCGTAAGGCCACCCTATCGCGAGGGCCTTATTGGCTCATACCAAGGGCCCCCTGCCACAAAGCTACCTTATCGCTATGTTACCTTATCGCGAGAGCCTTATTGGTATCACCCCGGCGAGGCCTCTTAGGCTTCTTTATCTTAATGCTTTGATTGGCTCATGACAACGCCCCTGCAAGGCCCCCTGCCTCTAAGCTCCTTTACAAGCCACCTGCCGTACGACCCCTCCTCCTATTGGTTTGCCGTAAGGCCCCCCTGCTATTAGACCCCCTGCTATTGGCTCATTGTAAAACACCACTAATAAGGCCCCCCCTGCCGCGCGGTCCCCCCTCTGCAAGGCTACCTTTTTTATTAGTCCACTATTAAACCCCCCTACCGTAAGGCCCTCTTATTGGTTCATTACGACTTACTTTAAAGCCCCCCTGCCGCGAGGCCCCCCTTTATGAGGCCATCATTCTTATTGGTTTACCGCAAGGCCCCCTGCCCCGAGGCTATCTCATCGCAAGGTCCTTATTGGCTCCAATTAAAGATCCCCTGCCGTAAAGCCCCCTTATCGTAACGTCCTTATTGGCCTGCGAGGCCCCCCTGCCCCGACGCCCCTTCCTATTGGCTGATTGCAGAGCCCCCCGACGAGGCCCCCTTTATCGTAATGCTTTGATTGGGCCACAGCTAATGAGGCTTCCCAGCGATAAAGGTCTTAATATTTACCAATAAGGGCCTCACGATAAGGTGGCTATACAGGAAAACCCTTATCAAGCCACGCATTAGCCACACCTAGAAAGGGCCTGCCCCCCTGCCGGGAGGCCCCCCCCTCCGCAAGGCTAACCCTTTCATTGGTCTACTGCAAACCCCCCTGCTGTGAGGCCCGCGCTCTATAAAACCACAATTCTTATTGGTCTGCTACTAGGCCCCCCTGCCACAAAGCCCCCCTGCGTCAAGCCCCCCTGCGTAAAGCCTCCCCTCGTATTGGTTTACAGTAAGGCCCACGAGGCCCGTCCCTGCAAGGCCCCCCCTCTTATTGGTCTACCGTAAGGCCCCCTCGCCGTAAGGCCCCCCCTTTTTGCAAAGCTACCTCTCCTATTGGTTTATTATTAGGCCCCCTGCCATACGGCTCCCCCTTTACAAGGCTAACCCTCTCATTGGTTTACCGTAAAGCCCCCTTATCATGAGGCTACCTTATTATAGGGCTCTTATTGGCTCATTATAAACCCTCCCCTGGCGAGGCCTTTTTGCCGTAAAGCCCCCTCTTAATGGTTTATTATAAGGCCATCTTATCGCTAGGTTACTCTATCGCGAAGGCCTTATTGGCTTATACTAAGGACCCCCTGCCGTAAAGCCCCCTTTCATTGGCTTATTGCAAAGCCCCCCCCCGGACGAGGCCCCCTCTCCGCAAAGCTAACCTTCCTATTGGTTATAAACCTCCTTATCGCGAGGCCCCTCTTATCGTACTACTTTGATTGGCTTACAGTTAAGCCACGCACTAGCCACAATTCGCCTGTAAGAGCCTGCCCCCCCCTTTCCGCAAGGCTAACCCTTTATTGGTTTACTGCAAACCCCCTACTGTATGGCCCCCTCCTATTGGCTTATACTAAAGACCCCCGGCGAGGCCCTCCTCTCCCTGCAAGGCTAACTCTCCTATTGGCTTATCGTAAAGCCCCCTGCCGCACGATCCCCTGCCGTAAAGCCCTTATTGGCTTATTGTTAAGCCCCTCCGGCGAGGCCGTAAGGCTCCTATTGGCCCATTGCAAACCCCCCCCGGCGAGGCTAACTCTCCTATTGGCTTACCGCAAAAGCCCCTGCTCTAAGGCCATCCCTTTTATTGGTCTATTATAAGGTCCCTTACCGCAAAGTCACCCTATAGTAAAGCCTTTATTGGCTTATTATAAAGCCCCCCTTTTATCGTAATGGTTTAATTGGCTTATCGCAAAACCCCCTCCCTTAACAAGCCCTTTTAACAAGCCACGTACCAGCCACAAGTCCCCCCCCGGCGAGGCCCCCTCTCCGTAAGGCCAACCCTCTTATTGGTTTACTGCGAGGTGACTTTATCGCGAGGCCACCTTATCGCGAAAGCCTTATTGGCTTATATTAAAAACCTTTGCTTTAAAGTCCTTTTATCGCGAAGCCCCCCTGTTTCATTGGCTTAATTGGCTTATCGCAAATCCCCCTTTGGCGAGGCTTTAAAGCTAACTTATCGCGAGGCTTTTATTGGCTCAAATTATTGGCTTAATGCGAGGCTTTTCTCGTATCATTATCGCAAAAACAAGCCCCAATTAAGCCACACATTAGCCACACTTTTCCCTAAGCACGGACACTTGCCTAATTGGGCGAAAAATCTCAGCTCTGCACAATAACCCAAAAAATTTGGGCATATTATGACAATGTTATCTCTTACACTGCTGCAAAGATTAGCTGAACGAAATCAAACATAATCAAATATATTTAATCCTAAAACTCACTTTAAAATCATACTTACCTATATTATGAAGTTATATTGTCTAAGATTTGCGATACCAGTCGTATCTATAATGCGTGAATCATGATAGATTAGGTACATTCCGCCATACTCACCTACCTGGCAGGTGCTTAGGGTACCTTGTTATATACACTCAGCATAAAGCATCCCTTTCTAGAACTTTATAAGCCACAATCGTACACATCATACAAGATCAATATTGTTCATTAAGAGTAGTAAATATGGCGTCAGCAGCGCATAATGCTTCCCCCCCGGGTCAACCCGGTAGCCCGGAGTAGCACCGTCAAGTAATACCAACCCGTCCGCGTAGAACCAAGACCGAGATGATCAGGCGTAGGTAGGTAGGTAGTACCCACCCTAGCTATAAGGAGGTATAGAGGTATAAGGTATGTAGGTATGTATAAGCCCAAGTGCGAGCCGTGGTATCTCGTTTCCGTCCCTCCGTCCATTCTGTCCATCCATCCATTCCCAAAACGCCGATCCTCGTCATCTCAAGCGTCAATCCGTTCGCTCGTCAGCCACGGGTATTAGATCAGCCATGGGCGTTTATATATACAAGTAGTCTCTCCCCCCTTACAACGCGTAATTCTCCGTATGCAAGAAAATCTCCTCGAGCATCGGATCGCCCCAGATCTCCGCCTGCAGCCTGGCGACCGTGTTCGCGACGCCGACCCGCATGCTTGGCGGCCCGCACACGAACACCGCCGTCCGTCGACCCAGTATCCCGCGCCCGTCCGCGCCTCCCGTTGCCCACTCCCGCAGCATGTACCCAAGCTCCGGCCGCCCATACTCCACGCTCCACCCCCCGTCCGTCTCGTGCGGCACCGGGAACGCGAACCGCATCAGGCTCTTCTGGAACTCTGTCGGCGTCTCCGGGAACCCGAAGTCGAACCCAGACGGCGGCCCGAACGTCGACGTCGGACGCGCCCCCGTCATCGCAGATCCCCCCGCTCCCGCCGCCGCTGCCGCTACCGAGACTGCTCGTAGATGCGCGAATTCCGGATACTGTATTGTCGTGTCAGCCTGCGACGGCTCGACTGAGTTATCCCCTTCGACGCCCTGTGGCGGGACTCTTCGAGGTGACGGCGGCGCGTAGTTGAAGTGCGGTTGCTGGCCGGGACGCGTCTGCAGCGGGGGGAAGTGGAATTCCCGCTTAGGCTTGTCCTGGGGGAATCCATCCATCGGGATAGGCGCGGCTTGACCTTGACCTTCGGTATCGCTGTGGTCCCGGCCCTCGAGCCTGCGAAGCGAGTCTTCTTGGGCGGAGAGGCGGTTTAAGGGTGGTTGCGCGCCCTGTGGTGGCATATGGTGCGGCTGGAGGTATTTCTGTTGGGGGAGGGCGGTGATCCTGTCTTCGTCCTCGGCGCGCAGCTCTCGCTCGTAGTCGGCGTTTCCCTGGGCCTCGTCGCGGATCAACTGGGAGTTGCGTTTCGAGGCGATGCCGGCGACGAAGCCGTCTAGCCTGTCGTGGAATATGTTGCTGAGCGGCCGGGGGGCTCGCTCGCGATGAGCCGGGGCTCGGCTCTGTCTCTTCGCCGCAGTCACAAAGAATTTGCATGTCACGCTCTCCGGAGGCGCCGAGTCTCGGCAGATGCGCAGCTCTTCCCGAAACCAATCCATCGCTTCGAGTCGTTTGAGGGCCCAGACGACCACCACTTTCTTAGTGATCGCCTTACCGTCGCGCATGCGCTTGATTAGATTGAGTAGCTGGGACATCAGCGCGGTTACTCCGCTTCCGCCAGCGATTAGGATGCATGTGTCGAATGCAGCTAGTTCCCGGCGCATGCCCCCGTACGGGCCGTCGAGGTATGCTCGGTATGTATGGAACGGGCCTTTATCGATGGCGGTTTCTAAAACTCGTCGAGTAAACCCGCCGTATGGTTTGAACACGAGAGTACAGTCTCTATACTGTTCACCGTATTCCGAGGGGAAATCCTCACTGCAGAGCGACGAGATGGTGAATGGGTGGTTGTCAAAGAAGGAGATGCCGGGCATCCGCAAGTAAACGTATTGCCCCGGCTTCCATTTCATCTGCGTGGGGATCGTGATCTTGATGGCGTTCTCCGTCATGAGAGTGATGGCTGCCTCGTCCCCCACCAAGAACGACATCCGCCAGGGCTTGACCCAGTTGAGTTTGAAGAACCGGAGCAAGTAGCAGAGGACCCAAATCGCTATCGTGGCATACAGGTAATCCCAAGACGCTAGGTAGTTCTTCGTGTGCCAGAAAAGACAGCCGAGATATACAAATCCCACCGGGACATGGAGCGTTACGAAGACTTCGTAGGCCATCCTACGGATGAACGGGAGCGATGCGACGCAGAGCCACAGCAACGGCACTAGGCACGCAATACCGGTACCGTAAATGACACCGCTCCCCTGAGGGAATAACTTCGAGAATACGGCCAAGCCGCCGTCATCCCAGACGGGCTGGATATAGAATGGGATGGTATGTACAAGTACGAGGAATAGACAGAGATAGCCTGCCCATCTATGGAACACGTTGAGCCGCTCTGGTCCTATTCCCGTAATGATTGCGAGCAGGTTGGCCTTCATGCTAGTGGCAACGATCCAAGGAGTCATGGCGACGGCAATCATCCCCGCTCGGATCGCCACGGGGGGAGAGCCGTATTGGATACTATCCCAGTATAAAGGCTGCTTGAGAAAGACGTATAGCGAGACGAAGGCTAGCGTGATGAAGCCGACGAAGAGGACGGCGAGCGAGGAAAACGTGAACCGATGTTTGCGCCACACGATATCTGGTATCGGCCGGTAAAAGACCCATCTGAAGAGGGCGAGCGTGTCTAGGACAGGGCCGACGGCTGAAAAATCGGATTTGGGCTTGAAGTCCCTCTTTTCACCCGCGCCAGCTTCGTCAGGGAAGAATTGCCTCCCGGGCTGACCAGTGGACATGCCTGTTGCAGCCGCGTACTCGGGGTCGAGGTTGTACAGGTCTTGATAGTGCTGTTCTACCTCTTGTTTATAAATTGCCTGTCGGATTTTGTCTTGCCACCAATGCCATATCCGCACTAGCACCACCAGTACCATCAGCGCGAGGCTAAAATACGTCCATCCTAACGCATACTGGCCCGATTGAATCCATGGGTCGATCGTGTTCGCTTCCACTAACCCAGGTGGGCTCGTCGCTGTTAAGGGGATATATATTCGTTTCGCGAGTTCCGAAAGTGTTCTTGTTGCTCCCGCCATAGTCGATACGGCATCGCCAACCATGGTCAAGGTTGGTGTGATCAAGGTCAGTAGAGGAACGGCGACGAGTTCAAATCACCGCGTTCAATATCTTAATATGCCAATTCAGTCTAGGTCTCGAGTATATGAAACGACTTATTTGTTGAGGACTTTGCATCACTGTTGAATTCGTCCAAGATTTGTTTGCTACATGAGTTGGGATTGTTAATTTTCTTCTTTTTTTCCTGTTTTCTATGTGTTGTTCTGAGGGACGATTATAGGCTGAAAGTGTAAGTAAATGGAACGAATGAAGCCCTTTTCTTTCTTTCTCTTCTCGTGATGAGGAATTCCAGACTCCTCAATTCACCAGATTAAAAGGCGCTAAAATGGTAAAAATGGCGGCCATTGGGCTGGACGACGACGACCGAACAACGACGACGAGGACTAGGAGAAGACCCGGGCCGAAGTTGAGATGGTGCCGGGAACGCCAGGTATATACCTGATCGGCCTGTAGGCCAGGATCACGGTGATGGGAGGGTGGGGAATGCGTTCCCCTTTTGGCCAGGTACAAGATGCAGCGATGTTGTCGGTCTCGTCACACAGCTACCGGATTCGGTCTACGATCTCCTCGCAGCATACCCAATAGGAGTTTTGCGAGATTGGCCTCGTGGAAAACAGGCGGGGCCAGCTCGACCTCATTACCAGGGCTGTCAGACCAGGTGCAATCAGGAACGAGGGCGAAAACTTGGTGTGGATTGCAGTCGGTTGAGGAGAGACCCAGCGGCTGGCCGTACCTCGATATTGGCTGGCCTGAGAGGTGAGAGATTCTGCTCCCCGCAGGCTGCAGGGTGCACAGAATACATACATGTAAGTATGTAGTGTAGGCGTGGGCGTAGGCGCTATCATGGCGCATGTGTACGGAGTATGCGTACGCAACATGTATGGTACAGTACAGTATACACGTACAATAGTATCTCCAGGATACTAAGACTCTAAGAGTGAAGCCGCGGGAGGAATGCCGTGCCGATACGCTGACAAGGATCCGTAGTTCTGTGCTAATTTGTGCATATGCAGACTGCAGTACGTGTGTATTCGTAGGATGCAGATCCACGAGCTAGGTAAAGCTCCCCGTGGTTGTACACTAATAGGTGACGGATAGCAAGCAGTCAGAGTCTCGGAGAGACATGCCTTGTAGACTGAAGACCTATTATTACCCATCGAGCCCCGACAGTTCAGAGTCCACCTGTGCTGATAGGCTTCTTCTCATCATCGCTCCCTTTCCCTAGACGACATATTACCTCACGTTCAACTCTTTCAAGAGAGATGTTACACCGAAAGGATCGCCCTACGACGTACGTGATCAGATAGTTGTCGTCATTCGGCCTTTCGATTACTCTCCGACCGTCAAGTCGGTCTGGCTTCCTACCTACTACGTACTGATGCTGATGCTGGTATGAGTCGCTGCAGCCACCGGCCATCTGATAGTGACCATGTTATTAGTCCCGTTGGTCGCTGATTTGTGACCGATTAAAGGTCCCTCGAAAAATAGCCGTACTAATTCCCTAGGGTCTAGCGATATGACCAGGGAAATTAGAAATTACCCTGGGCTTGGACGGACGAAGCGACATGATTGGAGCCAGGGGGAAGGGGTCCGGCGCTTAACCACGCGTCTTGATTTGCCTAATATGCTTGAATGGTCAAATCCCCCCCAACTCCGCTCGAACCCCAATAGTACGACGATGAAAATAATAATAAGGAGCCGATCGAATATATCTCTCCGGAGCCGACCATACCGACAAGCCAGGTGGCGCCGGCTTCAAAAAAAATCGCACGACTGTGATAGTGTGATGGTGTAAAATCCTTGCAGTTAGGACAATACGGGTTCCAGGCTGCTGGAATATGAAGCGCCAAATTTTAACCAATGCCGTAAATTGCTTCAAGGACTTCATACGGGTAGGTATACGTATTGCCTTCGAGGATCATGCCTGAAAGGAACGCTTTACATCGCCGGGTTAGAGTGTTAAGAGATGGTTAAGAACGTAGGATCCCGCTCTAGCCGATCATCCATCAGATAGATGTAACTTCTCAACCCAAACAAAGTATTAATATCGAGCGCGTATAGTAATTTGATCAAATCATGTAGATCAGGCCGCGAATATTTCTGAAACGACGCAGGCTGCATATCATGAAAAAATTTTGAGAATACGAAGGAGCAATAAAGTTGTCGGCTAGGGACACCGAGTTAAGAGGCCGACGAGTATGTCGATAAATTACCTAAATAATCACACAGCTCCCCGTTGTAAACGTAAGATGTTCAAACCAACAGGTCAATGATAATATTGAGCGATCGTCCCTCGTCGTTCAGTAAGAAACTGCAAGTTCTGGTCAAATAGTTATATCAGATACTATAAAAGACATAAGTCTTCTATAACCACTACCTTATTTAACGGGAGCAAGTTGAATATTGAGAAAGAATCAAAATATCATACGATAAGATACCTTGTTCTAAGTGGTGATGTTATTGCGTACTCCGTAGAAGAGGATGGCGTTACGCAGTCGAGCCGACTACTGTGTAGAGACTGAAGAGGAAACGAAGTCTCGACGTCTAACTGGACGAAGAAGGCGAGTAGAGGAGTTAGGGTAGGCGATTTCTTCCTTTCATCCTTCGAGAATAGAGTTGATGAAGATGATTAGTAGGGTACCTAACCCATCTTCCAACTTGTTTGTTCCGATCCCTTGCATGTCATTGTCAACGAGTGAAAAAAGATGAGAAGAAAAGATTTTGAAATTGTACGTAGTTACCTCTTATTATGTACGACATAAGTACATACATGTATGTACCCGTATGTAAGCACAAATTTCAATCGCAACCCGACATGCGGGTTCTTATGTAATCGAATCTTATCTTATCGTAGTTAATACCCATTCAACTTAAATGTAGCCTTGCAGTTTGACCTCGCTACATTATTGGCCAAGACTTCATATAGGTCCACTCTCAGGGACAGGGCCTGCAAGGCTACGTTAGGCCCGTCTCAAAATTCATTATTTGAATTTCGAATTTCGAGTTTCGAATTATTTTCCGATATTTTCATCTTCAAGACTTCAAAAATACGTAAAACATCATCGACTAACCTCAAGACGCCAGTTTTACCCAAGTCACTCTTGAGTCCAATATAGGTTCTCTACTATAGACTATGGCGGCGTCGGGCTCTTTAACGCTATCGAGCGCAACCTTTGCAAAGCTCTCCCCTCATCCATTCCTCCTCGCCAATCTCCAGCCTTCAGACCCCTCGACGCCGTCCTCGCGCTCCAACGGTCGACAGCCGCTCCAGGCCCGTCCATACAACGTTAACACCTCATCCCTGTCCCATGCCCATGGTAGCGCTGTGGTACGCTCTGGCGATACGACTGTCATCTGCGGCGTGCGCGGCGAGACTCTCCTGACCTCTCAGATTCCCAACTACCGCGCACCGCAGCCTGGCGATATCGTGAGCGGCGATGAGATACGGGACTACGACTTGCTAGTGCCGAACGTCGAGCTGGCGACGGGATGCGCGCCAAATTTTCTACCGGGTGTGCCGCCGACAACGCTAGCGCAAACCCTGAGCACGCGCCTTTTCTCGCTCTTACATAGCTCCAAGCTCCTAAACGCTGAGGACTTGCGGATATATTACGATAAGCCGGAGAGAGAAGAGGGAGGTAAAGATACGGAAGAAGAAGGGGAGGCTGAGGGAGAGACGAGAGAAATTAAGGCATACTGGGTGCTGTACATTGACGTTCTATTCATCTCCTTCGACGGCAATCCTTTCGACGTGGCCTGGGCGGCTATCCTGGCCGCTCTACGTGATACGAGGCTACCCCATGCTTATTGGGAAGTCGATCGTGAGATGGTGCTGTGCTCTAGACCAACGCAAGCAAAAGAGCCATCTTCGTTGAATATACGCGGGCTTCCGGTGGCGTGTACAGCAGCGGTATTTACGGCTAATGAGAGACAGAAGAAGGGCAGCGGTCGATATTGGATTCTGATGGATCCGGACAGATTTGAGGAGAGCTTATGTGATGAGACGGTGACGGTGGTGGTTGATAATACCGAGGGGGAGACTAAGATTTTGGCGATATCCAAGAGTGGTGGAACAGTTGTTGGACCCGGCTTAATGAAGAAGTTTGCTACTGTGGCCTCGACGCGGTGGGAAGAGTTCCGCGCCGTCTTACGATAGAATCACATTGAGATACCCGAAGTATGTAATGAGGAATGAATTGAGAGATGACACAAGATTATTGTCATATATATTAAGTGACGATGCTAGTTTACTGTCATATACGAGATTTTATTAGAATGTATTCATGTTCAACAACTAGAAATGAGCGAGTCCGTTCACAAAGAATATAACTCGATATAAGATGTATCAACCCTTCGAACCATCCTATCAGGCTTCATTAATCCAGGATAGTAGATACGGGACGACATATTAGTTCTGCCGCCTATTAAAAGGAGTAGTCTAGTGAAAGACTGCGTAGTGCCTGCATCGTGGCGCTTTAGATTGTTGAACGCTGGATGTTGGCGAGCGGTTGATGAAGAGAGAAAAGAAGTATAAAATTTTGTTGTAGTTCGAATGCATCGATTTTATTTTATATAAGATGGCCCGTGCACCGACGCGCTATAGGTACTAGGTACATATGACATAGACATACTCCGTATAACGTAAGCAAACGATAGAAAAAAATGAAAATAAAAATAAAAACGTAAGCTCCACTTCCTTCTTTTTCCTCTCAAACAAATTTTCAAAAAAAGATTTTCAGAAAAGAAAAAAAAAAAAACACTCTTGATCCATTTACTCCCGGAATGGATTCCTTAGGAGATGAGCCATGGGATGTGGTGATATGCGGTACGGGTTTACAGCAATCACTACTGGCTCTGTAAGCAATCTTCTTCACGTCCAAAGCATTATTATCATTACTATTAGGAGCTTCGTCTGACTGACCTAGTCTCCTTACACGATGAAGAGCCCTCTCACGATCCCATAAACGGATTCTTCATACTGATCCTCATGATTACTATGGTCAATATGAAGCTGCTTTCAGTCTGCAAGAGGCCGATAGCTGGGCTGCCGTTTATGCTGGACCGTCTGCGGCACAAGATCTGACTACGGAGTCTGGCGCAATAGACACAGAAGACACAGGTCCGATTACCCCTACAAAGCAGACCATCTTCAAGAACGCCGTGGCATGGAAGCATCCTGATGCCGAAGCCCATGGTCTATCCTTCTCCCGAGCGTATTCGCTTGCCCTAGCACCGCAGATCATCCACACCCGCTCCAAGTTGTTAGAACAACTCGTGTCATCAAGAGCATATAAACAAGTCGACTTTTTAGCAGTCGGTTCGTTCTTCGTCTATATCGCAGAAGTCGAGGACGGGGCCTCCAAACTGGCTCGAATTCCTAGTAGCCGCGAGGATGTTTTCACTACAAAATCTATCCCGGCCAAGTCGAAACGGTTACTAATGAAGTTTCTCAAGTTTGTCATTAACTATGACTCCGACGAACAGAAACCGGTTTGGCAGGGCCAGGAACATAACCTACTCTCCGAGTTCTTAACTAGCGAATTCAAGCTGGGCGAAGATCTACAAGGATATATACTCGCTCTTACTTTAACATTAGATGGACGTGTGACAGTCGTGGATGGGCTGGCTAGAATCTATCGTCACCTCACGTCCATGAACGTGTTTGGGCCGGGGTTCTGTGCCGTGTACCCCAAATGGGGCGGCTCTTCGGAGATCGCACAGGTAGCATGTCGTGCAGGAGCCGTAGGCGGCAGCATATACATGCTCGCCACGAAAGCAGAGATGAGCGGCAGTACTGACGGTGACGAGATACCGCTCAGTCTATCGAATGGATCGTCCGTTCGCGCAAAGAAGCTCGTTTCGTCACAAAGCGAAGCTGCTCCAGGTGCACAGACTATTACTCGGCTCGTCGTAGTCGTTAATTCGCCTCTACAGACTCTTTTCGAAGTCGCGGGTGAAGGTGTCCCAACTCCTGCAGTTGCTGTCGTAGCCTTTCCTGGTTCAACAGAGGATGATAGCAGCCCCGTCTCAAGGACTCCAGCCTACGCATTAGTGCATTCCAGCGAGACAGGAGAATGTCCCGCCGGCCAAAGTGAGTCCACATCTTTTTTAGTTCCCTTTCCGTCTTTATTTTCCGGTGTAATGATGAACCAACCATACGAATACTTATCTACATTGTCTGAGCTTCGCGCTGACGAATCCTAACCTCTGACAACCTGATCGCACCAATCTCTCACCTCTCCATCCACATTCATGATATGTATGGTCGCGAATACCTAGCTAATACCATCTATCGTACAGGCGTGATCTACCTGACAACATTAACAACACCCCAATCCTCACCGCAACTCGAGTCCGCTTTAAACGCTCTACTAGCCGCCGCGGGCGACCCAACGCCCACCTGCCTATACAAGCTGCAATACGAGCAGTCCCTCAGCGCCCGCGATCCTGTGAGCACGGCTCGCACCTTTGCCTTCCCCTCGCCTTCTCTAGACCTCGCCTTCGACGACGCGTCCCTAGACGCCATCAAAGACGCCTGGAGGCTAGTCGTCGGCGAAGACGATAACGCAGAGGGATCCGGAAACGCGTATATGGTTTTCCAGGACCGCGAGGGCGTAGGCGACACGGATGACGATGAGGTTTACGAGTAGTTTGTTTATCTTGTGTCTGTGAGTACGGGGATGTACCCCCCACTATATATATATGTATAGGTAGCTACAAGGCACTCGAATCAATTAATCAAAGTAATCAACGAGATCAAATTCGTGGACTACGTAGAAGGACGACTCCCTCCCATAAATTGCCTACCCGAGTACGGGTTTCTCAGTAGTAGATTCGATTAGTAGACGCCATCGTTAGTCTTGTCTGTCTGTATTACTAGGTAGGTACCGTAGCCGAAGAAGAAGAAGATTCAATAAATAAGAAAAGGAAAAGAATAGGAAAGGAAAGGTAAAGAATAGGAAGAAGCCCTCGACATATGTAAGGTTTGTTCCATCACATTCGTCTCGTCTCGTCGTCGTCACATTGAGCAACTAGAACGATCTACATGGGTTCTTTGTCACGAAAATATACTTACTTGTAAGGTAGGTCTACAAGGTAGGTAGATAGATAGATACGATGTAGACAGGTAAGTACCTAGGCAGGCAGGCAGGCAGGCAGGCAGGCAGGCAGGCAGGCAGGTAAGTTACACGTATGTAGGCGATGAAATGAGATACTTGTTTAGCTACCTTGACCGCAGTCCATATGATGGACAGTGGGATGTAAGAGGTAGGTAGTAGTTACAAAGTAAACTCTATGGTATGGTTCAGTTTAACTCTCCCTTGATAGATATCTATCCTCCTCCACCTCCTCCTCCCCCCCCTTTTTTTTTTACTCCCCGCGCCGTTCCATTAACCGATCATACCGTCCGTCCGTCTATCACGGACAAGGTAAACCCGCCATGGTTTATCTCGCAAAACTCACCCCCCCTTTCCCCCCGCCTAAGCAGCCAGTTGATCTCGCGCACCATTCGGTTCGAGGAAATATCCCGCCACGTATTCCGCATTCCACGTTCCGCCTTCCGTATATTCTCCGTCTCGTTTCTAATCCAGCGAGCAAGAGCTTAGATGTTCATCCGATTTGCGATATCGATGCCAAAAGATCGAAGTTGCTTAGATACTCGGGTAAGAATGGTCGAAAGTGCACCTTTCTACCCGCTCATATGTTCGGTGTCGGAAACCGATATGCTTACTAGTAAGTTAGCAGGTATGAGATAGGTACAAAGGGTATGGGCTTTATAACAATGGAAATATTAGTGAGCGATCTACGAGGAGACCCCAGCCGAGGCCCCGAGATCGTATTCGCGATCTCACTTATACGGCGGCAGCAGTGCTGGTATCTCCTAATTTGGCGCCGACCCAGATATCACCGAAAGGCTTGTCAACTTGCTGGACCTCTAGCTTGCCCTTCATTGCCATGCAAAGGGTATGGTAGAAGGCCTGTGTGGCCGTCGCACGCAGCGTCTCGTGGGGCTTGAATATATCATCGAAAGCGACCCATCTGCGATTCTTGACCAAGTCCTCGTCCTGTAGATGTTCGCCGTTGTCGCGGATGGCCGCTTCTACGAACGTGAGGAAGCTCCGCCCCTCGGTGCCGATACCTGGCCACTCGTCCTGGTTTTGTTCTTTGTCTCCGTCTCCGACTGCCCCTTCCGGTAGTTGGAAGCCCTCGAACGAATCGTCGCGTGGGTGAGCATTGTCCATGCCAAAGCCATCATCGCCGAAGGACATTCCGTCGCTGTAGCGTACGACATCTTGAATGTCACCACGATTCCCTAAGGGGCTGGACGGTATGCGGCCCTTTTGCGCGGAGCCGCGGATAGATGAGCCTAGTACAGCGGATGAGCCTCGATTCCAAGGCATTTTCAACGCCGAAGAAAGATGGTCAGACATGGGCGCCTGAGCCTCGCGACCAACCTCAGGGGAACTTTGAATTCGTTGCACGTCATAATCAAGGTTATTGCCACCCTCCAGACCGCGGCCCTGCTGATCAGCTTCGCTTTCGAGTCGTGGTCTAACTCGACGTCCGTTTTGCTGGCCACCGTTTTCGGTGGATTCGGATGCAGATCGACGTTTACCGCGAGGTCGCTCGAGAACCTCAAGTCCAGTAAGAGTTGTGAATAACGAATCGCCTGAGAAGTCTAGGCCGAGAGGATGAACCATCCCAGGGATGCCGAGATTCTGACCAATATTCCCTAAACCGAGACCAAAAGTCAGAAGCATGGCGTTTGCCTTGGCCTGTACCGCGCCAACCGTCCGTGACTTCTTCGCACCACAATTCTGCAGATAGTCGCTCTGCCACTGTCTCATGGTATTTCTCGACACCTGCGTCTCCTCGTCGGCGCCTAGGACACGGGCTTTTCTCTTTCGGCGGGATGGCGCCTGGCGGGGACGATCATCGGAAAAAGCATCGTGATCCTCTCGCGAACGACGCTCAAGGACCGCCCCCGTTTCTGGCTGTGCTTCTTCCATGATGATGTCTCCCTGATCATCAATGTGCTGTAGATTATGGGTTTCTGTATTCGTTCGTTCTTTGTCCGCTCCTTCCATTGTTCGTATAGGGGGAAGGTCCGGATCTTCTTGAACAATGACAGGCTCTTCTACCTCAATGATATTTCCATTCTCATCTATATCCATCCCCCAATTTTCCCCGACAATGAATAGATCCTCGTCTTGGTTAAGTATGAACTGTGCGTCTTCCGGCTTCTGCGAAGAGGAGAGCCCCTTTAGACCAAAGGGGGTCTCGGGAGGAGCGGAAGAATCCGAGTCGCGAAAGTCCATTGGAACGTTAAAAGCAGTCCCAGGACTGACAGAACTTTGAAGAGAAGAACCATTTAAAGGAGACATTTGAGAGGACGTATTATTTGTTGTCTGGCTGTTGGTTAGTAGGGTGTCGAGGTCGAACTTGGGTAGTCGAGTATCCGGCACAAAGTCGGGATCATTCATGATCAAGAGGGTTTCCGGCCTAGAAATCTGTCAACTTGCATTCGAAATTTTTGCCTATTTATTATCTTTTACCTTGCACGACCTGCGTCTGGGTCGAGTTGATTCTCCCCAAATTTGGTGAAGAAGACATGCATACACGTCTGAATTTTCTGTAAATCAGCCAGCATGTAAGAGCACTGCTGGTGATATACTTGTGAGACACCATAAAGGAGGTGTCCCTGGAGGCGCAGAGCAACTGGCGCTCCTGGTTCGATGATTTTCCCGCATGCCTTCTGCACGTCAACCTCCTGGATAGCTTTCCTAGTCACCTTTCTGGTGCTTGAATTCTTCCCGACGGTTGCAATGAGCCTTGAAGCGTCATGCCAGATTAGCACACTATGGTAGAAGGGGATAAGGTGCTAGAATAGGACAGTGAAAGATCACTTACCATATTGTGGCAACGCCATACTGGCGGCTCGTCAAGACTAAAATTGTGCGTCAGCGACAGGAACATGTTAGATTGGGGGAAAACAGGACATACTTTCGTGACTGTAAAACATGATGTAAAGAAGGATAGGATGCGTTACACGATCAGTCGCGTCTGGCTGTCCGGAAAGGATCGAAAGCGCATCCACGTTTAATGATTATGCTTCTGAATGTACAACCTCATTTACTTTCCGTATGTGTTTTTCGTTCATTCGTAGTAATAATTGTTTTGTACATGGAGTACATATGGATGTTGATATACAGGTATTACAAATTAGTAAACGGGGGAAGAGACGTAAGATAGAAAAAGGGGTGACGGGGTGACAAGGGGAGTCAACAGTGAAGGTTGTTGAGTCAATGTTGTTGTTGTTATTGTTGTTGTCACTGTAAAAGTTCGAATGTATAAATATTAAATGTTGTCAAGGAAGAAAAAAGAAAGAAAGGGAAAAAAAAAAAAAGATACGCACTGTTTTAAGATAGTTGATGTAGACGTGTGTCGAGGAAGTTGCGTTGGACTGTCGAGACGCAAGCACTTGCCATTACTGTCCGCACCTGACCTTCAGTACATGCAGGGCTTTACACACTTTCCAAACTTACCTCAAGTACATATCAATATATATGACTATAAGAAGGTACATCAAACATACATACACGTTTGGTACGTACTACATACATGTATACACTTGACACCTTACAACCTGAGGTTGAAACTGTATATGTAAAGGCCAATGCTCTTATATGCCCCGGTATCAACATACAAATGTTTGAAGCAATAACCTACCTTGTTAGTACCTTATTACTGCATACCTAGGTACATAGGCGATCGCTCAAAACATTGACGGTACGTGTATTGATAATAGTACCGATTCTTTTTCTTATATGACCTGTTGTCGAGGCTTGCCCGATCTTAAGGGTGGTCACAACTCAGCGCAGGTCTTGCAATGAGTTTCACTATTTTAAATGGGTGGATGGAAGGTAGTTTAAGATGAATATTGCCTAATACTTTTTTGTTTGTGTTATCCATGTAATTCTTATAAAACGTAAAATAGATGTTAAAGAAGTGACTCGTACTAGGTATATATTCCATTAGGTACCTATGATTGCCCATATACCTAGAGGTAGAGTAGTAATTTGTAAATGTAAATAATTTAGAGACTAAGATATCTCCTACAATCCAACCTTCCAGTTACTTTGATATTTCTAGCCTGAAACTACCTGGGCCTCTCCATAGCTCAGCATATATTCGTATTCAAAGTCGTAGCCTCTACCTTTATTTACCACTGATATAAAGTCCTGTTTTAATATTAGTACATAGTAACTCTACTCCTTTGCACGACTAGGTAACCAACTGTTCAAGATAAGTAGTATCTATTAACTTAAAAAACTCTATATAAAAACCTAGCATTTATTTATACGAAAAGACGTTGGTATATCATAACTTATAAGAAGACGTTTAACAGTACTCGTGACCTTGAGTAGCTGTGTAAAGCCAACGTTGTCAGCTTAGACATAAAGCTTAGACATACAGCGTAGCACGGAGCATGGCATTTAACTAATTAATATCTTAACAAATACATAAACTCCATTAAGGAATGAAAATATAGGTACCGGGGTATTTCTAATCCCGTATGTGCATGCGGCATTGTGCACGAGCGCCATGCGGTTTGAGGTCAGCGATGACAGGGTGGGATCGAGATAGACCAATCAGAAACATGGACGGTGACGGAAGATCTACTAATGCAAGATATCGGTCTAGTTGAATCTATCAAGTACCGTTTTCCTTATCTTATGTATTATCGTATTGTTATATCGCTAAAGGGCCTAACCAATCCTAATTCACTTCGATCGAACCACTTAACAAAAACTTCCTCCTTTCTTCTATTTCTATTATTTATTATTTCTAGCATTTCTCTTATTTTCTATCCTTACAAGAGAAAGAATGTAAAGCAGAAACGAAAGCTAAACTTATTTTATATAATCGTCATGTTTATTTCTCTCATCATTCTTATGCCCTATGCCCGGTCCCAGTCGCGGTAATTATAGACTATAGTAGAAATAGTCCGCTTGAATAAAAAGAAAGGAAAAAGATTGACGCAGACAATATCTCAAGTTTTCAACTAACTAGCTCTGGTTCGGCTTCTGTGATATAAAGAGGAAGATTGAAGATCATACTAAAGAAAATTTTGATATCATATTGCCAGGATTCTGTCCTATACGTATGTGATGGATCCTTTAATCGCCTCCGAGCTCGAAAAATGCGCCGATGGCATTCCCTTCCGCGCTGAGACAAATCACGTTCATAGCACATGGGCAAAGACCTTCCTGTCGAGGCCGGAGCTCTATTTCCAACCGGAAACGCTACCTGAGATCGAGAAGATTGTGAGGCTTGCGCATAAATGTCGTCGCCGTATTACCACCACCGGTTGCGGCCATTCGCCTAGCTCCTTGACCTGTACCTCGTCTTGGCTGGTAAATCTCGACAAGTACAGTCGCATCATATCCGTAGATACCACGACTGGTATCGCGGTCATGCAGTCGGGCATCAGGCTGTATGCGCTTTGCGAGGAACTTGAGAAGTATGGCCTTGCGATGCCAAACCTAGGTAGCATCAACCACCAGTCCATCGCAGGAGCTATCTCTACCGGCACTCACGGATCAAGTCTTAGACATGGCTTAATGTCCGAAGATATCCTGTCATTGCGTATCACTGTCGCGGATGGTACTACTAGGTTCTGCTCTCCCGAGGACGATCCCGAGCTATTCCGTGCCGCGCTCCTCTCCTTGGGCGCTCTCGGCATTATCACTGAAATTACCTTCAGAGCTGTGCCCGAGTTTACGCTGCGGTGGCGGCAGGTTATCGATGCAGATGTGAAGATGCTGAATGCATGGGATAAAGATCTGTGGACGCAGACCGAATTTGTGAGAGTATGGTGGTACCCCTATACCCGGCGTGCAGTCGTATGGACTGCCGAGAAAACGGACGAGCCCTTGGTTGACCCTAAAGTCTCGTACTACGACAGCACTTTGGGCTACTATGTTTATCATAACCTTCTGTACATCTCGCAATTCTTCCCACCCATCCTTCCTTGGGTTGAGTGGTTCGTTTTTGGGATGCAGTACGGCTTCCGTAACGGCTCGACCAGCGGGGCTGTTCAACCTAGCCGTAAAGCGCTATTAATGAATTGCCTTTATTCGCAGTTTGTGAACGAGTGGGCCATCCCTCTGCACAAAGGTCCCGAGGCTCTTCGACGGCTGAGCAGCTGGCTCAACCAACTTCCACCTTCAGACCCGGACTACGTGCCACACAATATCCCTTTCTCGGCAAATAATCTCTATGTGCATGCTCCGGTGGAAGTGCGCGTGTCTAACACATCACCTTCGAATGCCAAGTCCTTAATCCCTAACAGCAGGCCATTTCTCGACCCAACGGTAGAAGATAGTCCAACCTTATATCTGAATGCCACTCTGTATAGACCCTATTTTAGCGATCCGCCATGCCGGGACCGGTACTATGAGGCATTTGAATGGTTGATGCGAGACCTAGGCGGCCGACCCCATTGGGCCAAGAACTTCGAGACGGACGGAGCAGAGATCGAAAATATGTACGGAAACAACATGCATCGATGGCGGGAAGTGCGGCAAAGCGTCGATCCCGATGGTCTGTTTGTAGGTGCATGGCATCGGCGATATGTGCTAGATAAAGGCCCTCTTCTCCCTTTAGAGGAGGCATGAATCAGGTTGTAAAAGAATCTCGCGGGAGGGATCCTTTTTGGAGGGAGTCATAGGGACTTCACGGTAATGATGTGTGATTTAGTGACATTTGGCCTATACTCGCACACTTTACCGTCCGTACTTTCTCACCTACGTAGGTATTATTTCAGGTTAACAAGGCGAATATTTATAAAAAAATATATAGGACACCCGATTGATGCTTCATCTCACCATATGCAATATGTATATTTATTCAAAACCCTGTCATCGAGTTCAACTGAGAGAAAGTTTATTCTTTCCATTTACATCAATTTCACTTTTTAAAAAAATCATAACCAGCAGCAGCCGTTGATCTTGCACTAAACAAAGGGGGCGCCACCACTGACCTAATGATAATATCGAGGTATTTGCCAGCCAAAAACTGTTTACGAGGTATGGTACTAATATTTCCGAGGTATGGTACTCATAACTGACTTAAAATTCGAGAGCAAGAGGTTATATGTACTTCCAGCGCGACCAGTACTCACGACGAAGGTGATAAACACCTTTCCTCTTATTCTTAATTATCCTCAAGAACAAGTCAGTTCATTACCATCGGCAGTTGTTATACGCATACGTATAATATACTGACCACCCGATTATGCTCGTATTAATTGTACTGTTAGCAGAACGAGTATAAAGCTAGTCTACTTCATCGAAGTCAAGGATCACCAAAGACATCTAATATATCATACAGACGACAAGCTACTATTTATCAACCATCAACGTCATTAAAGAGGAAGGTATTTTACAAATATGGATCAGTCTTCGAATCAGCCACGTCCTGAGTCACCGACAAGAAACCAAAACTCGGAATCGACAACGGAACAGCAGGACGTATTACCATCGATAGAACACGCCACCTCACCAGTGAAGCATTCACAACAACATAGTTTATCGGCAGAGAAGCCATCCTCGGAATCGTTAACCAGAAAACGAAAGGCAGAATCCACAGAAGAAAACCCCAGGTCGTCAAGGGAACCGCCAGAACGACCACAGCCTGGTTCATCGGCGGAACAAGCGCGACCCGATCCGCCAGCACACTCGAAAGTCAGGCCGCCCATGGTAGACTTCGGCGAGTTCGACGGTCTCAATGACAAGCTCGCAGGCCTTAAGACTGAAGCTGCAACGCTCTGCCAATACACTTAGAAAGTGATATTTGCTAAGCTTGAGATGCTACCTAGTTGGCCGGGGACAGCCTTGGAAGGGTTCAGGTTAAGACGGTACTTAATGGACAACCTCTCGTTTCTCATCCCAAGAGCAGACATGAAGTACACGTCAGATCGACTCAAGACCTGGATCACCCTGATGAGAAATCCGATGCGCGTCTCGAACCACGAACTAGCCACTGTGATTCCTCTGCGATATGGTAAAGTTATTGATTCTTCTGCGGGAACAGGGCTCACCATCTTCATAATGTCATGGACATTGACTCCAGGGGACCTGAGAAATATCATAGCATATCTCGACAGAGAGGAGCTGACTTTCGAGGAAGCGCTGGGCTGGAGACGAATGATTATGGACAACGGACTCGAGCCTTCCACCCGTCTCACGGTCCGGTATATTGGCGTATATGAACCCAATAACTGGCCATACGCACCTGCGGCGATGAGATATGAGGAGTGTACTAAGCCTTTGGCTGGTGTGCTCCCGGAGTTCCTCGCGGCCATAGAGACGATCTTACCGAACGTGGCGGATACTATGCAGATCCACGTCCTCCCTTCCATCGACATCCCACCCACCCAACGAGACGCTTTAATTATGCGCGACCAGATCCCCGCCGCGATTATCGAGTTCTTCAATATCACCTCTCTCCTCAACCGTTACAAGGATAGCTCATTGCAAGGCCCGCCGTCGGTTCATCGTTCGCCGTTCCCGAAACTGGGCACCAAATACCACTCATCCGCCATCGAACACTGCACGCTCTGTCCCGAGAAGGTGAGGACGGCCCTGGTGAGCCTGTATATGGACACGCACAAATACTCGCAGGGCCTGCCGAACGCGACGAGGAGCGGGACGCCGCGGCCAGACATGAGGATATCGAAGTGCTGGGTGCTCCTTGACCAGTCGATGCCGATGCTATACAAGAGGATCCGCCCGCTGATGATCTTCGGGGTCAAGGGCATGTACCCGCACGAGCGCGCCCACGGCCGCTCGTACCTCAGCGGGGATAACAGCGACGCGCAGCTGGTGCGGAAGGCCGTCTGGGCCGTGGCACAGGCCGAGGGCATGCGGTCCATGTACCCTCAGCTCTTCCCCTTCTACTGCCTCGCGCCGTGGCCGAGCCAGCCCTCCCTCGACAGTACGAACGAGGCAGCCGTAAGCCAACCCCTTCCCCTTCCCTAACCAAGCTTCGTCCTCTGCTGACACGCCCCATAGGAGCTCTTGTGGCGCTACATCCGGCTCGTCCGGCCCCTCATATTCGTCACCATGGGCGAGCGGATGGCGGAGGTGGTGGCGGAGGGCACGAAGGAGCCGTTCGAGTCCCGGAACGGGACCTTCGTGACGCTGAGCCGGGGGCGCCCGTTCACGAGGGACGCGTACTACAAGGGCATAGCGCGGCCGAGGATAGCGATGCTGACGGCGGGAGACGAGAACGACCCGGTCTACTTCATCCACATCCCTCTCCCGGACCCCGGCCGCTACCGGTTCAGCAGCGAGGAGGCCGCCCGGCGGCAGGTGCTGCACGCCATGCTCGTCTTCTTCGAGCTCGCGGTGCTCGTCGCCGACGTCGCCGTCCGGGTCCTGGATAAGGGCGAGGAGGACGACGACGAGAAGGACGAGCAGGACCGCCCCGGCCCGTTCAGCGTCGAGACGTGCGGGCGCGTGCTCGCGAGGCTCGAGACGAGGCTCGAGACTCGCGAGGGCGAGGAGTTCGCTGCTGTGCTGGAGGACGCCCGGGATGTCGTCGCTAAGATGTCTGTTTAGCGACCTGGGATGTTTAGCTGAATGGCTTGCTCGGTGGATGTAAGTAGGTACGTTAGTGAGTGAGCAAGTCAGCAGTACGTGTATACTTAGATAGATATGAATATATTCATGAACAATATGCTTCACTTGCACGTATCTCCGTCGTCTTTTTTTTCATGTGTGTAAGTCTTAAGACTTGTGTCTTGTGGTTGTACGTATGTCTACGGTTATATCATACTGGTACCAGGTATCTACTACGAATTTCCTGGAGAGCACGGCGCTGAGGTCGATGTGTACGTAGGGGTATTGTTATGACTAGAGTAACTAGGTAGACAATCTAGAAAGACCGGAAGAAAAAAGAAGATCAAAAGACGTCGGTCTCTGCTTAGCTTGTGTCTGAGCGGCGGTGTGTGACACGATGTAGGTAGGTACAAGGAAAGTATAGACTACGTTCATACTGCCTGATAGGAGGTATCTACCGCGACAAGACATTAGGTACAGGCACTGAGTTAGAAGAAGTTCTCATGCGTCGGATACGTGCAGAAGGGGTAGACAGAACGTCTTTTGACAGGTGGCACCCGGGAAGGAGGGGGGGGTGGGGGGGAATAAGTATCGGGATATATACACTCTTCTACGTGTTTGTGCGCTGCGTGGGCGAGCTGGCTGGCTTTTCTTGGCGGACGTATGCCCTGTATGTATGTGCCGTCTGTGCGATGTGGCTGAAACTTGGGGATGCCGGGTGTAAAAAGGGAACTTGGACGTTGTCGTACTTCTACGGCGATGGCGGGTACTTGCTTCCATGCGTACCTGAAGGTTGGTAGATGTAGGTACGGAACCCTTATATGGAGATGTTCTGTACATACCTAACAGATGGACCTGTGGTGAACGGGAGGGAGACCTTGGGCTTGGATAGGTAGGAGGTAGCCACCTGAGTAACTATAGCATGTTCATTTAGAGGTAGATATTTTACCTGGTTCATATAGGTATGCTATCGAATCGAACTAATGCCTTACCCGTATTATGGAGGCAAGTAAGTAGGTATGTATGTATGTAGGCACCAGCTAGACAAGAAGAGAAAAGAAAAGAAAAAGAAACCTTTGCCGATCTGCTCGTTCCGAGCTGCCGGACCAAGATCAGGTAGATTGGGTTTCAGGAACGGGGGCGAGCGATCTCGGAATCAGGTACTCTACGTGGGAAAAGGAGGGAGGGAAGAAGAAGAAGAAGGAAAAAAGAAAACCTAGAAGTTTTAATCTTCTTTTTTGATGACGTTGCTCATTTTGGTGTATGGGACGCTGATGTGTCGCGCTGTATATGGTTGGTCGGTCGGTCGAGAGGTGGGTTCGCGATGGGGGCAAGTAATGTAGGTTTGATTGTCTACGCTATATATAGGAGGTACCCTATACGTGGATAATTTATATTAACGACTTTGTACGCAGGTAGGTACCTACCCTTTACAAGCACGAAAATGTCTAAACATGCGCCGGCTACTTGCTACGTTTAATCTGAACACTGTTCGATGGACGGCGACGGATAGGAGATCAGGTATTAAGTGCGAATACGTACATATAAAGACAGCGGATGTAGTGTAGGTCTCAGATGACAAGATGGCGTGCGGAGAAGGGAGATGCGTCTGCTGATTGGTCTCGAGATACTTCGGGCACGAGCACATGGGACGGGATGCGACCCTCTCGAAGCCGCGTGCTCGTCTCGCACTGCTCGCAGACCTAAGGTAGGGTGACTGTGACTTGGTTTGGTTGGTCGCACACGCAACTCGTAGGTCTGTAGGCTGCCAGTTCTCTCTGGTTTATTTTCATCCTGTTTTCATAGTGCCCGAGTGCCGTGCCTGATTAAAACAAATATGATTGCGTGCGGCGGGTTACTACGTGACGTCCCGTCTGGCTGCACGGGGCGACGGGGGCGGGAAACTCGAGAGGATTATTACAATAACTTTACTAAACATAGATGAGAGGTCTAGGTAGGTCTGCGGTCACATATACATACACAATACGGTATATGTACCTAGGTAAGTTACATAGAAAGGGGGGTTCGATGTGTTCTCTGTCCTCTCGAGCCTTGTTTCTGTCGAGTTGGCGGATAGGAAAAAGAAGTCAACTCATCCGCTTTTTCCTGCCGCGAACGGGATGGTGGCGAATCGATTCGAAAAAAGGGCAAAAAAAAAAAAAGGCAAAGATTCGATGTTCAGGCAGACCGGGCAGACCGGGAGGTCACGCGGATAAAGATGCATCGTGGGCAGACTAAAATCCATGCTCCTCGGTCTCGATTCTCGAGTCTTGACATACGCTACTACGTAACGGAGTAGTTCGACGCTTTGCTCGGCTTCCTCCTGGTAGGATTGTAGAGCTACCGTATTGGAGAAAGCCCCCCAGCTCTTTGGAAGGGTGGGAGCTTTGTACCGCGGACTCTCGTAAAGTACCGATACATTTTTCATGTTTACCTCCTGAAGATCCGTTTGTAAAGGCTTACTGCTACCCACAAACCGAGAGAAACGAGAGAGAGAAAGTCCGTAAAATGGGACTTTTTTGAATTCCCAACTTGAAAGATTGTCATATCAGAGGAATCACATAGGTCACTTGCAGTCAGTCGTATCGTCATCCATGTTTGATCGACGACCAGCGGCTTGACGTGGGAACACGAAAATGAAAGGCGCCGAACGAAGAAGGTAGGTACTTAGATAGTTACGAAATGCAAGCGCCCAAGAAAAAAAAAAGACAAGGATTGATACGATGAACAAATCCCAGAGATCTCACTTAAATCCGAGACCAACTGCATCCGTCAGAAGCTCTAAGCCTAGGTACATTTGGTCAAGGGGGGGGGGGGTGGGCGATTAGCTTCTGGACGAACCTGGAAAAGATCCGCTTAGGCGGGAAAACAAGATGGTTATTATCATCAGGCTTTTTTTGAATTTGTCGGAGAATCGTTGGTTAAAGGGCCTAACCGTTGCTCTCTCATAGTCTCATAATGCTAGTGTAGGCTGGACTGTGCATACTATGTAAGTGTATAAATAAGACAGTACGTGAAATAGTAAGGCCGAAACTGTATACTTGTATAATAACTACTATGTATCTCTTATATTGCCGCTCGGGTGGAGGACGTACCAACGGCGGGTTTGGACGGCGATGACGACGATGACGATGATGAAAGATGAACCTTGTTTTTCTTTTTTTCGTCTTTTCGATTCCGATGATTTGATATAGTGTTAATTCTTACATTTTACATCTTATATTTTACGTCTTACATAGAACGGAGACGGAAAAGCTAACGCTTGCTTCAACGTTCTATCAAGTGTTCATCGCTGCCGTGTAATTCTCTTTGTTTGCGGAAAAACAATGACGACATAAATTGTTAATATGGATTGTTATTATTACAGGATCAAGGGTCCGAATATATAGTAAGTATGTACACAGTACCTACGAGAGTTGAACCTTTTTTTAGTGCACATAGTATACAATACATCTACAGTACATAATGCAGCCACTATAACTGGTCGTACTGCACTATGTACTCTCTGCATCATTCTGCATTCAGTTATACCAATGAATTCAGACAAGTATAGTAGGTATGTACCTCCATCTAATGTCCATAGCATTGGTACAGTTACTAGGATATATGCTGAATGATAAATGCACGTCCAAGCCTGCACCTACCCGCCCGGGCCCTCGTCTACGGGGGACCTTGACGAATCGTTGGCTCAATTGCAGCTTCTTCCTCTCATTCATTCAAATCTTTTTCCCCACGGCCTTACTAAGTACATACGTACATACATAGAGGTACCTACATAGTACATAGTAGGTAAAGGGTAAGGGATTGCCCAGGTGCTAACAACGTTTGAATATCGAGGTAGTAGCGGCCGCGTCTTCGTAACCTATCCATTTACTACCCAATTTTCCGACTAATTTTTTTTAACCCTTTTACTTTTTACCCTTTACCCTTTACACTCTTGCCCTTTACATTCTTACACCCTTACACTCTTACCCTCTTACACTCTCTCACTTACTCACTCTCTCTTTCTTATCCTTTTTTTTATACCACATAATCGCCTCCTATTGCTACTATATAGTACCTAATCTCAAACTCTCTTATTTCCTACTCTCGTTAATCCTATCAGTGAACAAGCTCGCAATCTAGCGCTGGTCTCTAGTTGTGCTTTTAACCATAATAGCTGTCACTTCCCTTTTGTCTTCTGCTACTACTACTACTACTACTACAATAAGAGTCCATCAGAAAAGTCTCTCCGCCTTGTTTTCCAATCCTATCCGTTCCATTCCACGGAGTAGACTGTTAACTACACCCTCCATCAATAAATTCATCTTTATTGTGCTTATAAGTACAAGAAACAAATGACAAAGATTGAAGTTTGAGAACAAAGAAACCAGAAAACAATTCATGGTCTCTCTCTCTCTCTGTACACTATCCTACGATACAAGCTACGATTAACGCGAATCGAATTCCTAAAAAGGTATGTATACTAATGGTACAGTCTTATATACTGTATCTCGTATGTACAGCTACTCATACGCCCCTAGACGGTACCGCCGCCACCTTGGTTCTGCTTTAGGCTGGTGTTCTGGTGTTCTGGTCTTCCGCCCCCTGTTCACTTACATGGCACTTACATGGATAGGTGCTTTTTCGCGAACATCTGGACCTATCATTTGATCTCTACCCATTCCGCAGCATACGGAAAACCGCATACAGCACCTACATCACTCCATCACTCCATCTCTCTATCTCTCCCTCTATGTATACGCTAATGGTTCTACATTGTCTCTCCATTATCTTTACCTTGCCGAGTCCACCAAGCAATTCCATTTCATCTCTTTCCCCATGTCACCAACCAAATGAACCAAGATATAGTCGAGTGACCGGCTGATTCTCATTCTCAGCTTGTCTCTTTTTTCTCTTAACCTTCTCATACAAAATTGTCTTGCTGATTAAATGCTCAGCTCCAGTTCTACCTGTCTGCCGATGTGTTCACGCTGATACGTCAACATACTCATCTTCACGGTACCGACGGTCACTTGGTCTTAGCCTCTTGCGACATAGGTCTCACGATCACACCAATAATAGCACCACCACACGGCTCAATGAACAGCCCTCCCACCTTCGAAAGTCCAATTTAGTATCTGAAGCGATCTATAATTCTAACCTATCTCGAAGTATTTATATCATATCATAGAATACACAAGAGCAGGTTACGGCAACTTCTGGACCTTTTGGTCCGCCAGCCGTCAAGCTGGATTCGTGAGTATAATTTATCTTCAATTGTGTTCCGTGTCATATAGATTCGGTCAGCGACTTAGGCCTGTAGCCGCTTCTAGCGTCTCCTCTGCCATGGTTGCTGTCGATGTTGTTCAATGAGTGATATTGTGACGTATGCGGCGCTGACGGAATCTGTACCAGCTTCATCCACGTCGCCGCTTGGTCGCGGCACCGGAGCTCAAGCCCCGGACCGCAGCGTACCTTCGGTCACCTTCGATCCCTCTCCAGCATGTCTCCGTCTACTGTTTCCCGGTCGAGATCCCCAGCGAAATCCCAGTCCTCGTCCAATGTCACCGAGATCATGGTTCCGGTCAATGCCGGTTCTCTTAGTTCGCCTCAGCCCAAGAGGATGCGGTCGCAAAGTTCTCTAATGGAAGACCAAGATCATAGCACAATTCCCGATCCCAGGATACGTGTTACATGTCCTACAGATGATAATAACCTTCACCCTGACTTAGACCAAGAGGTTGCCGCGTTAAGCACAAAACTTATCAACGCCATTAACCATCAAACCACTTTGGACGACACGCTCTCGGAAACAAGACAGGACCTGGAGGCTTCCCAAGAGCGAGTCCGAGAATTAGAGGCTCTCGTAGAACGGCAACAAGAGACACTGGCCGGCGATGTTTGGGTTAAGCGCAAGACCGTTGAGGCTGAAAAGAGCAAACTTCTCGCGCGCATTGTCGAGGAGAAGAGATTGCGAACCGAAGTCGAAAAGGACAAGAAAAAGATCGAACAGGAGCTCGAGACGCTGACGGTTTCTTTATTCGAGGAAGCGAACAGGATGGTAATCACGGCTAAAGAAGAGGCACAGAAAGAAGGGGACATCCTTCGTCGGAAAAACGAACAATTAAAAGCACAGCTAGCCGATACCGAAAGCCTCTTAAAGTCTCAGCAAGAACAATTGGCAGAGCTTAAACTCGTTATGGAACAGATGACGATCGAGCGGGATGATCACACCGGCACTGCGCCTTCATCGCCCGGATTTAGCAAGTTCGAATCGAGAGAGGACGATACCCAAATATCCGAAGGTGGCTCGCATTCTGGCGTCGTGGAGTCGGCACCTCCGACGTACCCGACAAATCTTCCACATCTCGTTCATCCGGTGTTGAGGACCGATTTGCCTGCATATGATGACTTTGTAACGCTCATCAAAACATCGAGAAGAGCATCTAGCAGTCGCGCCTCGTCAGGATCTTATAGTGGACTTAACCCTATCCTGAGCTTCACTGGTTCTGGACACGCCTCCGCTCCGTCAAACTCGTCAACGGTTTCTTTATCTACTATTGGAACGCCGAGCTCCAACGTGTCTCCGCAATCGCCAAACACGCCTGCTTCGGTCCTTAGCGCAGGATCCGGTGCCGCTTCCGTGCCGTTGCCCCCCCTGAAAGATACCAAGTTCTTCAAGCGAGTCCTAGCCGAGGACATCGAACCTACCTTGCGCCTCGATATCGCGCCGGGCCTCTCTTGGCTTGCCCGTCGCTCCGTGCTTAATGCGATGAATGAGGGGACGCTTGTTGTGGAACCAGTCCCGACAACTACTGCTTTCCAGTCTATTAGCAAGCCCCAATTCTATCCTTGCTCACTATGCGGTGACGCGCGTAAGGACATGCCTCATCTGCGCAATCATCGTTTCCGGACGAGTGAATCGGACTCTGCTCAGCGGTATCCTCTGTGCAAATACTGCCTTGACCGTGTAAGATCAACTTGTGACTTTCTCGGCTTCTTGCGCTTGGTCAAAGATGGGCTTTGGCGCGCAGAAGATGCAGACGCGGAAAGGGCAGCTTGGGAAGAGTGTGTCCGACTACGGGACCAAATGTTTTGGAGTCGCATAGGAGGCGGCGTCGTCCCGTCTGTGTATCACGGGCGTTCTAGTAGCATTGACGAAAGATCCACACGGAACAGTCAAGACGCGAACGCGACATCAACAGATGATGATCAGGATGACCAAACTAGCAGCCATGCTGCAGAATCTAGGAAATCCCAGTTGACCTTGAAGCAAGGTGAATTCGGTCAAGAAGGGAAAATAGAGACGTTTGTCTCTTTTGACGGCGAGAGCATCGCCGAATACCCAGTTCAAACTACCGTGCATACGGACGGTGAAATAGCGAACGACATAAGCCAAAGGCTCTCGCTCGTGATTCGAAGCGCATCTAGTAAAGAAGCGTCAGACTAACTGTCGGCATCATAACCTTGCCACCTAATATCCTTATCGAAGTCCCATACGCACGAAGAGGTCCAATCTCTGGAATTTACTTCATCTTGGCGCGTATAAATTCCCCAGCGGTAGCTTCCGGGGCATTGTGTGTATAATACCTATCTAGTCACTAGAGTCGGTCGCGAGTGGGGGGGGTTCCGCGACGGATGGGCTGTCGTGTTAGCATCGGAGCATTTCACAGACGGGCGTTTTCTGGAGTTTTGTTATTTTTTATTGCCTGCATTGGTCGGGGGGCAAGTAGAGTCACCGGGGCTGGGGGAACGTCGCCTCGGGAACTTTGGATCAGACCGGGACGCGCGGGGGGTTTGTAAGGTTGATATACGGTGATGCACTGCAAACTCGAGGTGCCAGTGTCGTGGCGCCAGGGAGAGGGGGGAGGGGGGGGGGGGGGCAAAAAGCAGTTTTACGAGGATACGGCTACGGCTACGGAAGGCCTGAAGCTCAAATTATACAGTAATAGGATGGTTAACAACAAAACATGGAGTCTGGCGACATGTCCTCTTGATTGTTTTTGCCTGTGATGGCAGTTATATGCTTATCCTCTAGTAAATGCTTGGTTACCTGGTACACCTACTCCTGTCGTCTAGGTATAGACCGCGATATATAGACGTACGTATATGGGTATAGTTATATAGTGTACCTACCTACCTATATATTCCTATCTAGGTATAGGTATAATCACATCTTTTACAAAAGTTTATCGTCGCTGATATATGCTAGGGGGGGTTATAAGATTATTGACATGGGCTAGGTAGGTACCTACTTTTTTTTTTGCGCTTACCAGGTAGATAGTATACATACATACCTACCTCCTACCTAGGTAGGTAGGTAGGTACCTACTGAGCAACCCCGTGATCGCGGACGAAGTCGGGGGCGCTTTTCCCTCGTTGCGGCTCTCGGTTTGTCTGGTGAGCGGTACGTACATACATACATACAAGCGTGTAGTGGCCCGGAGATCTTGGGTGTGGTGAGATGGGGAGATTTTTTTTTTTTGGTTCGCTCTTTTGTCTGACTGCGTGCCGCTTTTCTTTGGTCTGCAAGGTAGGTGTAGGTAGGTGTGTGTGTGTGTGTGTGTGTGTGTGCTGATGAATGTTGAGTGATGAGTATATTTTTCCCTTCTTCTTCTTCTTCTTCTCACCTGCCCGGCTTATATATATGTATGTATGTGTCTATATCGCGAAACAGGCACTTGCGATGTGTTTGAGTACCTTCTAAGGTTAGGTGACCATGACACTTCCCTGAGGTACGTATGTATGTATGAAACAGGCGGACGTAAAGTACATACATGCTTCAAGCAGAAGTCGCGTTGGGAAGGGGGGGGAAAGGCAGGACGTACAAACATGACGAGACCTGGATGCGGGCTGACCATCGGGGAGGAAGGGCGAGGGGTCCGGTTCTCTGGCAGCGTAACATCTGATCGCTTACGACCGGGGGGGAGAAGGAGAGAGAGAGCGAGAGAGAGAAAGAGAGGCTAGGCTAGCTTTAGGCCCTTAGTAGATTAGAGAGACGTAGGTGAAGAGACGCGGAGACGATATTTCTCCCCCCCATCCATCATCCTCCATCCTCGACTCCCCCCGTATTAGCGTGCGGATTGGCTGATCCTTGAGATGTGGTCCGGGGGAGCTGTCACGCCGGACCGAGTCTAGGCTCTGGATGTTTCTGGGGGTCCTGGGGGGGGAGGGAAAGTTGGTTGTTTTTGATGGCTGTTAGGGTGTTACTGTTGTATATAGTTAAGGATACCTTCGGTACCCTTAACGTATACTGTACAAGTTATCTTTTGGCCATGTGGTCCCTTATCGAACAGTTACCTTATATTACATTTGACGTCCCGGGGGTTATCTGGTAGGTTAAGTAGTAGTGTAGGGGTATTGAGAGGTTGAATATGCGCTGTGCATGTTGTTGTTGTTGTTGTTGTTGTAATTGTTATTGATGATGATGATGAAGGCGCATGCAGATGTAAGGTATGTAGGTTATATAATATATACATCCTAGGGATATAAGTCGCTTACATATGTATGTATGCATGTATATATATTAAGAAATAGTCAAATAAAAATAAAGGCAAGTCATTAAATACCGAATATAAGCGCGCATTACAGTTGTGATTGATGCGCGAGCTGTTCCTTCTTGTTCCTTAATTCCTCAAAGTAAAATAGACATACGTCGCTTCCTCTCCGATGCACGATAGCGGGCCGAATGCTTAGCGCCCTGGGGCGAGATGGGACGAGTTTGACTTTTAACCTTGAATACTCCGTACATGTATCTAAAGTGTGTCCATTGATGTACACATGCACTTACTTAAGAGGTAGGGTAGGTACTATTGTGTTACTACAATACGTAATAGTTGCGAGCAAATTGATGCATAGGAGGTAGGTACATACATATGTGAAAGTGTGGCATATCCTGGTTTTGAGAAAGGCTTTATCGATTACTTGTAGGTACCTACATAATCTATAACATGTACATTAGGTATATAACCTAAAGATACTTTATCCAATTATTTTTATTATATTTTTAATTTCTTATTCGGTTCTCATCTTCTCTCTTCCCTCTTCCACCTTTATACATTTCTCTTGTTGCGCCGCGCATAATAAAAAACCCCCATCGTTGATTCGTCGCGTTACAACTCTTGCCTAGACAAGGCTAAGCTGAGCTAGGTTAGGGGCTGTCGACGATGGTGGCACTACTACCTCAGTAATCCATTTATATTATAGGTACACACGGTAGTCTACGACTCTACCTATTGGTTTCCTACTATAGACATGCCTTGTCGATTACCTTTCCCACCTCTTCCTCTTTCGTCGTCCTTCCTTGCGCTTGCGTACCGGTATCCATCCATCGTTGTCCTATCCTAGGTCCTGTCCTTATTACGTATGTTATGTTCTAAGGTCCAAGTTATTTTATCTTATTGATCTACATAATATGGGTAGGTAGGCACATAACTTGTCTAGGTCGACTTTTATGTTGATCATATTCTCCTTAATTTAGGAGTCATGAAAAGAAATATTTCTTCATACGAACAAAAAATAATAAAAAAAATAAAATAAAAATAAAAAGAACTATCCCTCATATTTCTAATTCCTCTTCAGGAACCCGTTCGAAATTGCTTACTTGGTATATCGGATTATAGTCTATAACTAGGTGGATGGACTAAGGCCAAGATTAGCTAGCTGCCGATGCCACGAATCCTTCATCATAGATGGAGAAACACGGGCTACCTACCTAGGTCAATAAAATTCTAGGAATGCTGTACAAATCGTGCAGTTTTGTATGGCAGAATCTATCTATCCCAGACGCTAGACGCCGTCTCATTGAAGCTTCATCGTAATGGCTACGGTGCCGAATCTCGAGACTATCACTAAACCAGCTTCGTCTTCGCCATCGCCGACTACCATACCCACCGTACCCGTTCATTCTAGTTCAAATACGCCGTCTGTCAAGCGGCGCGCTCCTATTGCCTGCCGAAGGTATCGTCTACTGCCCTTAAGAGATGTGACTGTGACCGTGACGCTAAACGCAGAATTGTTTCCTAGATGTCGTCGCATGCGCAGCAAGTGTGTTCACGAGAAGAAACCTCCTTGCAAGACTTGTTTAGAAGCAAACGTGCCTGAAGAATGGTACATATCCATGCGTCTCTTTTCTTAAAATTCCCTCGCACGCTCATTGAAGTTCTCACCAAGACTTAAGCTTACATTCTGCCTCAGCGTCTTCCCTTCACGTGGGGATTCGGATCAGGATAGATCTTTTCGACATCCCCGTCAAAGATCAGAAAAGAAATCTAAGAGCGACATCAAAGTCAAGAATGAGTTGCCGCTTTCTCCTGGTCCCATAGGCAGTGTCCTCTCCGACTTTAAACCCACCTGGCTAGGAAATGAGTGGGATTTACTCCCCAGCCTTGATATCGTCATCGACTGCATCGGCATCTTCACTAGGAATTATTTTCAACTAGGTTTCATTCCTAAGAAGACATATCCTAACATTGTCCATGAGGAAACCTCGTCACTAAGCGTGTTCCTCATCTTGACCGTCCTCGCCATTTCGGCTAGATTTAACAAGACTATGATAGAGGCTTACGGCGATGGAATCAAGGCTGCCACAGAATTCATGCATAGGGCTCAGTGCCTGGCCGTTCATGAAATATATCAACAACCTACTCTCGAAAGATGCCAAGCATTCTACGTCTTAAGTATCGCAGAACAAGGCAGCGGTCAGTCGAATACAAGCTACGTAAGATGACCTCTTAAAATCATCGCATGATTGACACACAAGTCTTCTCACATTCAAGAAAGATTAGCGCCGGAATAGCCTTCAGGATGGCTGCCTTGATGCGACTTCATCGAGAAGAGGCATATAGTTGCGTTACACCACAGTCGCCTATAAGACATCGGAAGCGGGCCGAATCTGCCAGACGCACATTTGTGAGTTAATGACATTATTTCATTCCAACTTTACAACTTCGCTTGCTTTCGCGAATATGCTTCAATTCTCCTCATGTGCTAATCTCATAACTAACTTGCGAACTTGTAGTGGATGTTACATAGTGAGTTCGGCCGGAAGAACCATGCATCGTTCCTCTAAACTAAATGATCAGGCCAAGATAATCTTCACTCCGGCCCTTACCGGCCCTTTTCTCTCGCACCAGGTGATATCACAGCTCTCCTTCCTAGCGATGAGACAGAATTCGACGGCGGTACGATACCCGAGCAGCGCGCAGCTCTCGAAGGCACGCCGCCCGCTCTGCAGAATCCGAGGCTCACAACGCTGAGGCCTAGACCTCTATTTGCGTCTTTAATGCAAGTGCACAACATATGGGGGAACATTGCCCGACGGCTTCTATACAATAGGAAGTACGAGAGGCCCAGAGAGAGCACCAGCGAGTATGCCAAGTTGAACCAAAGACTCTTGGATTTCGAACAGAACCTTCCGAGCGATCAACAATTTGGTAAGATTCTGCTGGGCGGTTACAGGCATTACGCGGAAGACTTGGTATGGGCTACCACTGCGAGGACTTCGGGATCTTGTAGCTAACATTGGACCTATAGGCCTACCTCGGTCTTACTGGTTGCATCCGACTTTGTCATATCGTTCTCCGTAAGGAGTACATGGAAGAGTGCGTAATTCATGCCGAGTTTTGAATTTCACTAATACCGAATTACTAGTATGATTCGGCATGCTGAAGTAAATCCTTCATGTCCCGATACTATATTCTACAAGAATATGGCGGCGGAGTTGTTCTTCAACGTTAGGAACTTATACGCGCAGATCGAAGCACATTTCGAGGATGGTGTTGAGATAGGACGAGTTGGATCCCAGATGGCCGTAAGTGAACCAGTAGCTATCGTATTTTAGGTTGCTAAATATTTCTAGGGCTTTATCATATATTGCTGTGGGCTATTAGCCTTATACTTGTGTAAATTTCCCAAACGTAAGTCCCCCCTCCTTCTTCCTTCATTAGGTAGATAGGCGCAACATCAGCCGGGAGCTTTGCTGACAGAGTGCGCTTAGTGGACGTCCATCACGCAGGACACAATGTCGAGGTTATACAGGCGGAAGGCCGGACCATGTATAACCGCATCATCACGATCCTAAGAGAGTGTCAGAAGGTATGGCCTCTTGCCGAGACTTGGTGTAACGGTTTGGAAAAATGGCGCGAAGACCCAAACCCGAAGACAATATTGTTCCAGGCTGGCACGATGACGGATGGGGTAGGTCGCTGTAGTGAATCTGTTGCTAAGACTCTACCAAAGCTAACGTCATGTCAAGGAAGAGCCCCAGCCTTATGCATTGAGTGTTATGCATCCTCGGACGATCACGAGTTCTGTGCAGTCCGAAACGGCGAATCTTGGTCGGCTACGCTCGACACCACCGGCTGCACGAACTGAGGAACGAGGACAGTCAAATATTGAGAAAAGGCCCGACACGCACAGACTCGCGCCATTGCAACAAACACAACCAGGCTACGTCCAACTCCCACCACTCTCGCAAACACAACACGGGGCGCGTCATCTACAAACAGCGCCGCCCCAGCCGCCTCACCCGCCGAGCTACCCTCAACCGATATATCCAAATCCCGGTCTCAGCCTGCTGACGGAGGCCTCCAGCCAGACGCCGACACCTACGACGATGGTCCCATCATACCACTCTCAGCCGACCATGTATTGTCCCGACTACTCGCCGACGACGGTGCTCAACGACGGCTTCGATAACAACCTGCAGATGCTCGTCGACGGCGGCAGAGGTCAGTGGTCGACGGCCGATAGCCCGGGGGCATACAACGCGTACGAGTTACCCAATTATCTCATCTAGCAGAGCAGGCATGACTATATCATACCATACTAGAGTTCCTTTACCTGACATACGTTATACACGTAGGACGGGAGGTATTCTCCATTACCTTGAAGACTAGTCGATAGCCTTATGTACCTAATGTACGGGCGACTACCCTCACACAAACTACCACCTAGGTAGGTGCTTAAATGCTACCTAGGCATCTATCAGAGCATCAACGCATCAACATGACGAAATTTGTAACTTACTTCCCGGAGTTTTTTCTTTTTTTTCGGTGGAGAAGTGAAAGGGGAAGGGGAAGGGGAAGGGGAGGGAAAGTTATGGGATGTGAATACCTCCTTTCCTCCTTTTAAATTATCAAGTACCTACCTTATTTATTTATTTATTTATTCACTTATTTATTTACCTAGCTATATATTTATATATACCTCCTATATTTTTTCTTCTCCCAAGAAATTTTAGAAAGAGAGATAGTCCTAGGTACCTGGTAGGTATCTGTATCTGTATCTGAAAAGCGTTTCTTCGATTTGCATACCTAGGTACCTCCTACCTCCTTTTTTCACCTTAGGTACCTAAGGTAGGTAGGTACAACTAACTCCCCCCTTTATTTCTTTCTACTAGGGTACGTAGTAGCTTGGAATATAGGGGTAGGTAACCTAGGAGGTAGGTAGGTAGGTAGGTATGTATCTACGAACTAGAGATTTTAGGTTAGATGTACTATTGATTGCTTTCGTACCTAAGTCATCTTTGGCGATGGATGATTACCTACCTGGGTATCTAGGTAGGTATTATAGGAGGTACTTTAGGTAGGAGGTATAGTTGTCATCTACTGGCTGTGATGTTTGACTACGACTGATGCTGGCCACTTAGGTACCGGTACTCACCACTTACTAGATTATACGTAAAATGACGGTATCGTCCCATCCGCATTGCTGCAATGCGGATGTCCTTGGTCGCGTAACCGTGTTCTAATTTCCATTTGCAACTAGCATGTTCACATGGAATCGCAGATCAATGTTCGGGGCGTCATATGGGTAGAAAGGGCCTCTATTTGTTAGATATCAGCACTAGGCTACCAAACCTTGCTCATCGCAGACTCTCTTTGCACGGGGGAAGAGGTGGGCTGAGGAAACGGGGTCTTGAGATCAGCAGACAGTTGACCGGCTGATCACGAATCCTGCTATGATGCTCGCCTAAACCGACGTCAAAGTTCCAACCTCTCGCGTATGGCGAGATTACCGAGTGAACGGCTCCTCCTATCAAAGACTCCGGATCCCTCGACACCACTAGAGGAACCTGAGGAGGCCTGGTGGAACTTCCAACGGGCTTTTTTTTTAACGTCTATTCACTTGAATTAGACAAACCCCTGGCAAAGTGCGCGGGGGCTCAATGCCCTGACGTGGCACATATCCTCTGTCTCCTGCTTCAACCTGCTTACATGACTTCGTGGCCCCATCCGAAGTAGGGGGCGTACATGACGTGATCTTCTCTAAAGGGACTACAAATATCTCCGTGATGGCTTTGCACCAAACCGAAGGAAAACTCAGCAAAATGTGGCGGTGTATAGGGGACGATTGTGTCGTGGCTAGGGGATTTCCAAGGATGAATTGGTGTAAGGGGGATTGGATTACTACGGCAGGGGAAGGGGACATTTATATACACATGGGTCATGGTTGGTGTAGTCAGTCGAATTGGGGACGGTGATAATCTGGTGATAGCGCTGATGCTTGTGCTTGTGCTTGTGCTTGTACTATAGTAGTACTGGTGCTGGTGCTGGTGCTGTTACTGGGGCTGTGGTGTAGAGCTGCTGGGTTCCCTTCCGAACTCTGTACACGAGGCCAGACCTAAAGTCGGACTTGCTCGTCGGGAGGATCGAGTGTCTGGGGCGCGCGGGGTGGTGCAAAGGAGTTGAGTGTATGTTACGAGGGGAGTAAATTCATACCGAATTCAGGTCTGCTGCATGACGGACGACGATCCGCCGAGTTGTCGCTTAACCTGTTCTCGGGCCCATCGTGCCGTGTCTATCGTACGCGACTGGAACTCGCGATTAGTTTTGGTCTCCTTAATCATGGCAGTCAACCACTCTTGTCTGAAGGCCTCGGCGAGTTCGCCGTTGGGAAACGCGTCTGCTAGATCACTATCACGCTAGTTAGCATACGAGTTTCAAGAAGAGGGAGGTTTATGTTCTTACCCGATAACTCCCATCGATGATCGCATCAGGGACTCGCTGCGGTTCATGTCTTGGGAGATGGTATTCAGCAGCTGAAAGATAGACTGCACATACGGCTGAAGTGCTTGGGCTTCTCTACTATTAGCATTGACAAAACATATTGTTTGGGAACACGGCTTACTCTTGCTGCTCAACTTCATCGCGCCGATGACACCGCCCCAAGCATCCATGATACCTTCACGTAAGGAGATGACATAATCATAGAGCTCGTAGGAGCCATCGGGAGCCGCGGTCACATTCGCTGCCTGTTGCAAGACTTGGGCAACAACGGAGAGGTACGTCTCAAAATGGCCACCGATAGCGTTGGCAATATCGCCGAAGCATTGAAGAATGGCCGGCTTGAATTGGTTTGAAAGGGTTGTGCTCTGTAGGTAATTTGTTAGATTACACGTGATACATGAAAAAAAAGGATTCATAAAACATACCCTGAGATTGTTCAAGAGATAATTCATAAAGTTGTCGCAGTACGGCTGGCTGCGCTCGCCCATTGATCGAGTGATGTCACTGACCAGGCCAATAGCCATGGAGCATAGACTGGGCTCTTCCTGATTTCCGAGGGCGTTGTATAGGAATGGCGTGAAGGCATCCATGTACTTGACGAACTCTTCTTCCATTGCGTTTGCTAGCCCACTAATCGTAGCGAAGATTGATTCAGGGACACTCGACTTTGTGCCAGCCGTGCTGAGGATTTGAAGAGAGACGTGCATGATCCTGTCTCCTTGCGGCGAGATCTCCTTCTCCAGTCGTTGGATGATTGCCTGCAGAACAGTGTTCAGGCTTGTCTGCATTTCTTCCAACGCAATCTTATCTTCTATACTAACGACTTGGCTCTGTAAAGGAATGGTTTCCTCGAGTCGCTTGATAATCACATCCGAGAGCTGGGCAATTGCAGGGAAGCTATCTGTCGCCGCATGTTGCACAAATGCGCTAAGAACTTCGTAAGAAGTAGTGCGAACAGGAGTCTCCGAGTTAGGTTGCGAGGTGACGGCGAGCAGAGTTTGGACACTCTGGTTGAAGTGAGGCGTGATGGGGTTGGTGACAGCGTCGAATTCTCCCGAGAAGCGCTCCGCGAGGTTCATCAGCGACCAACAACAGGACGCCGCCATCTTGATGTCGTGAATGCCAGCAAACAAGGATCGAATTAGGGGATCCAGGTGCGTGTGGGGATCAATGGCTTGCGAACAAGATTCTGTGATACGTCCGAGGGCATAGGCCGTCGAGTCTTTGACGAAAGTCGAGCTATCGTCCATCATGCTGATTAAAATAGGCAAAGCCTGCTTCACGATAGGCTCGAGAACTTTCTCCTCTGGCCCTTCCATGATTGCCCCGAAGGCAGCCACGGCAGCTTCTCGCAAGTGCCAGTCATCCGTTCGGAGGTTCTGTTCAACAAATTGAATAACGGGTTGGATAATGTTAGCCCCGACGGCTTGAGCGTAGAGCTGGAGGCACTGATATGCAGCTCGTGATATATTGTACTCGTCGTCTGTTGCGTCTTCGTCTTGCTTGGTGAGAAGGAGAAGCAGGGTGGGGACGACTTCGTTGGTCGCGACTCGTGCGAAGTTGTGGAAAGGGCGCATCTGATCGGCGCTATCAACCTATACATAATCTTGTTAGCCCTCTATTAGCCTCACGTGGGACAACAGTAACATACCTGCACATTATCCTCCTCGATGTTGATTTCCTCCTCACAAACCGTGCTCCAGAATTCAACAGCAAGCTTCGCAACATCCTCATCCTCGTTCTTCATACCTAGGATTGTTAGCCCGAAAAGGGCCTTCTCCATGTAGAAGCGCATATCTTCGTAGTAAAGTGCCATGATGCGGTTCAGGCAGCCAAAGGCGCCCTGTTGGATGCGCGCATCATTAGATTGCGTAGCCTCGCAAACAACTTGCATAATGTAGTTTCGTTCGCCTTCGTGTTTAAAGTTGTTCCCGACGAACTCGAGCGAGTCGCCGAGCGCTGATATGGCAGAAAGGCGGACTTCGACATTGGCCTCATCCTTGCGCGCACCCTGAACGACGGCGGTGAGAATCGCGTTGGAATGGCTGATTAACGCAGTTCGCAGCTCGGCATCCTGGCTCTCGCAAATATAGCCTATACAAGTCAACGAAGCTTGCTTCTGATGAGGCGCACCCGCGCTAACATTCTGGACCAAGATCCCTAAAAGATCTGGCCATTGGTTTCTTGGAAGTTCGATGATAGCAATGGATGCGATAACTTGGGCCGAAGCCTGACCAGCCTGCGCGTTACTGGATGCGAGGGTCTGCAGGGCAAGTTCTTTAACGCGGTTCTTCGTCTCTTCATCTGTCTGTTGCAACCATTTGGCTTGTAGTTCGTGCTGTCGGGCGAATTCGCGGGCAGTAAAGGCGTTTTTCAAGGCAAGACCCGCGGCGACTCTGATGTTACCCTGTGCATTTTCGTCCGCCAATGACTGGACCAGGGTTGCTAAATACAAAGGCTAGAAGTGAAATCAAGTAGTCAGCTATCATAGAACCAGCCGTGGGACGGGACATACCAATGGCAACTTACAAAATTGGTCTCAGCAGCTTGGGTTAGTTGCTGCTCCGCGCCAGTTCGTGTGGCGGCATCTGTAAGAGGGGCGAAGGATTAGCACGGGAGCCTAAGCGTAGGGAGGAAAGGGAAGGGAAGGGAAGAAAAAAAAAGAAAGAGATGACATGTAGGTAAAAAGCAGTCAAGACGCCGAAGCCGACGACGACGATGACGACGACGACGACGACGACGATGACAGGTAGTAAGAAATATAAAAATAAAAATATACGCACCAGGAGAGAGTGAGTTGCTAAGAACAGTGTTGATATCACTGTTGTCGGCCATCTTGTACTCTCACCCAACTTTTTTTTAAAAAAAGTCTTTTCTGGATTTACTAGGTGAGATCCAGGTTAGTTGTTGGGTGACGGCGAGTAAGAGTGACGAGTGATAGGTATTAAGAGGTGTAGTTGATTTTACCAAGGGGGGGTGATTGTTCCTTGATTCGTGGGGATATGAGATATGTGGATGTGGATGTAGATGTGAAAATGAAAATGAAAATAGTAATCGGAATGGGAATGGAAATGGAAATGGAAACTATCAAATGAGATTGATAGGTCACAAATAGGAGGAGGGAAGAAGGAAAAGAAGAAAAAAAAAGTCTCAGAAAATTGAAAAAAAGAATGCCCGGTTGGGTTCTGGTTAAGGCTGATCCGAGACAGCGAAAGGACGTGTTGACAAGCTTAGTACGTTGTAGTGTTGAAGGAGAGTTTTTTTTTTTTTTCTTGGGAGAAGAAATGAAAAGTGTACCGTGGAATTGTTGTAGAAGATGAAGAAGTTGAGGGTGGGTTCAAAAATAATAATAATGCTAATAATGAAAATAAAAATAAAATAAAATAAAATAAAAAGAGATAGGTGGTTAACGAGTTGGAGTCTGAAAGTTTCTGTGAGTCTTGCCTTCCGTGCTTGTGCTATGCACCAGTAACGACCTTAACTTTTTACCCTTTTACTCCCCTAAAAAAAAGCCTGGCGAGGTAGGCGAGGTGGTGCAGGCGTGGGTCCCTTTTTTTGATTATTTTGTTGACAATCACGGGTCTGCGACTACCTCTCCAGAGTTCTCCAGAATATTTAGGCAGGTACCTCCTAAAGTACTGTAGCTTATGTACTTCGCACAGGATTTTATGTAAGAATAATACTTAGGTACGTATAGGAATTCCACTAGCAAGTGTGGCTACTAAAATATACGTTGCTTAGTGGGTTCTAGAGAACCTTATTGATGACACATAATACTAGAAACGTGCTAATTCGCAATAAGTACCTTTAAGTAGAGAACAATGCCAACTTTTTATTTGTTATTGTTATTCTTTTTTGTTTTGTTTTGTTTTGCTTTGCTTCGGCAACAGGATTTCGAGGAGAAAAAAAAACAAAAGAATAAAATAAAAACAAAGCTTTTGAAGTTTAATGGTAAGTACCTAGCTAGCTTAGTATACTATGTAAGTGGTAGGTAGGTATAAAAGGAAATGGCCATGTACATACATAGGGTAAGGTTAAGTCAAGTCCACCAGTATACCTACCTGTGGTGAGTAATAAGTAATAGGAACCTTCTATTCTTTTCTCGACATTTGAAGTTACCCAAGGTCAAGTAATAATATGCATGTTAAAGAGTAAACCGATGTTTGGCCAAAGAAATTTAACAAAAAGGTGAGCACGGCCGAAGTAACGGTGAGCAAGTTGACAGGCAGGTACATACTGGGTACCTTCCTTAAAATATTATGTGTACATTGATGTGCACAGGTATTGAGTACCATCCATGTCAGTCAGTGCACTGTACAATCAATACATACCAATTCCACGTCCCTGTGTTACACACGCTAGTATCATTATTATACATAACTTACATAAGTTCAACATTAATTCACATAACACATGCATATTCTACGAATAACTTCTAATGTGCAGGTCACCTGACTAATAAGATACATATGAAGATTTATGAACACAAATATGATCATTCAATATTTTATGTTTTGAAAGCTGTCGAGATGCATCAATATAAACCATGTACCTTGATCCAGTTCGCTGTTATGGTACAACCATCCCGTACCTTGCATGCACCACCTCAAATGATGTCCTCATCACATGCTTGAAAAGTCGGAAATCGGATTGTCAATTCTTCCAGCCGTACGAAGTATTATGTACATACACCCTTCCTTCCTTCCCCGCATTTACTCCAGCGCCGGTGGGCAAGGGTTCCAGTCCGAGCCGTTAAGGTACCTGTATACATGGTGAGATATCAAATCGATATGGGTACGGAGTACAAACATTATACATACAGGCACCTACAGAAGTTGCCCCTATTCTGGTACATGATGCTTTTTTGCCTCTTACCTGTCTCAAAAAGGGGGAGATGGAGACTTACATACATATTATACTAAAGCCATAAGTTTATCAAAACCTTCCTTATTATTAACAATGTTTTGTGTCCATATTTTTTTTTCATTGACATGTGCATACCTACGTACGTTGGTATTCTGAGATATGCTAGGATTATGACAAACTGTTACCTCTCCTTCGGATTTATCACGTTTATCAATGGAGAATCCACCAATTAATCCAGTCACCACCTATCACCTTTTCATCCAGATGCAAACACAACTACGGCCACGTAAATGCACACTATCACTTATCGTATTGGTGGCCCATATGCTTTTTTATGCCCCCTTTTCTCCCAGTGTAACCATTTAACTCCTAGAGGGGGAAAGAATAAATAATTTCACATCGCGCCAGCCTTAGCCTCTAGAGCTTGGACTGTCTCAGATGGACTATCAAGACTTTTGATGCTTCCATTGGACAACGGTACTGCCAGATCAATCGTTTTGAGATCCAGCTCCTGGCTTAGGCTGCGTCGTGGCGTTTGCTTTAGCAACACGGGACTTCCTGGTCTACTGAGGATAAACTGTGAAACGGTCTCGTCAGTTTCGAGCAAGCCAATATAAGCCCTGATGTCCGAAGAAGAAACACTTACATTGCTGGCCGCACCCAAAAGAGCTATAAGAGAACTCTGCACCACGTCTTCGTGGATGCCCACGCCCCATACCTTCTGGGATGTGCCGGCAGCCGTACATTCTATGTACGTAGCTGCCTTGACTTCTCGGCCACCACCGATGGCGTGTTCCTTGTAGTCAGCAACATCCAGATCGATACCCACACTCTTCAAAGCATTTGCCAGAGATGAGATAGGACCGTTACCTCGGCCTCGAAGCTCGTACTCCTTGCCGTCAATGGCGACCACGCCTTCAAATAGACGGGCCAAGTTCCTCGTGTCCTGGACGGTGCCAGACGCAGGTAGGGCAGGGGACGTCGACCTGTCAAACGAGATGGAGTAGTCGAGAATGTTGAATCGAGGGTGTTCTTGGAGGAAGTACGTTCTCTCGAATAAGTCGGTAATCTCGGCAGAAAGCAGCTCCCTACCCAACTGGTCCGCCCTTTTCTGCACAACCTTGCTAAAAGCGATCTGTAGGCCTCGAGGAAGATCGAGCTGAAGCTTACGCAGAATGATCCAGGCAGCACCACCCTTGCCACTTTGCGAGTTGACGCGAATGATAGCCTCGTACGTGCGGCCGATATCTTGTGGGTCGAGGGGGAGATATGGTATCTGCCATTCGTCTTCGTATAGTCTTCCATCCTTCTCCCTTTGCATAAATCCTTTCTTGATTGCATCCTGGTGCGATCCGCTAAAGGCACATACGACGAGAGATCCTCCGTATGGCGCTCTGGGGTGAACGGGGATCTTATTGCAAATCTCGACGGTGTCGACGACGCGGTTCAGGTCGGAGAAGTTGATTTTCGGGTGAATGCCTTGAGTATAGAGATTCAGAGCTAACGTAACCAGATCGACATTCCCCGTCCGCTCTCCATTGCCAAAGAGACATCCCTCCACTCGGTCAGCCCCCGCCATCTGCGCTAACTCAGCAGCAGCAACAGCGCATCCGCGATCATTATGCGGGTGGAGGGAAACGCAGATCTTCTCCCTCTCACTAATGTTCGTGCAAAAGTACTCGATCTGGTCAGCGTAGACGTTGGGTGTAGCCACCTCGACGGTCGCAGGAAGGTTGAAGATGATGGGGTTTTCTACAGTAGGCTCCCACGCAGCTTTGACAGCCTCGCAAATTCTAATGACGAACTCAGGGCTGGTGTCCGAGAAGGTCTCGGGACTGAACTCGAAAGCCCATTCTGTGCCAGCTTGTTCCGGGTCATCTTTTGTGATAGAACGAGCATATTTAGCACAGGCTACTGCCCGCTCAACACTCTCATCTTCGCTGAACCCAAATACGATGCGCCGGAAGCATTCACTCGTTGCGAGGTAGATGTGTAGGATAGCCTTCTTGGTACCTTTGAGGGAGTCGACGGTACGACGGATGAGGTCCTCGCGACACGGGGCTAAGACCTGCAGCCAAACATCATCGGGCACGGCGCCAGGGGTCTCGACAAGTCGTCGAGTGAAGTCAAAATCCGTTTGCGAGGCAGAAGGGAAGGATACTTCGATTTCCTTATAGCCAAGTTCGACTAACATCTTGAAGAACTTCCATTTCTCATCGCCGCTCTGTCAAATTATATAAAGTCAGAGGACGAGTTCGAAGACAAAGGATATAAGGTTACGCAAACCATTGGGTCAACCAGGCTCTGGTTACCATCTCTTAAATCAGTTGCCAGCCATCGGGGTGGCTTCTCGATCGACTTAGACGGCCATTGGCGATTTGATAGATTAAGAGGCGCGAACGGTTTATATTTTTTCGAAGGATCTTTAAGCCTGTGTCACGGATTCTTGTCTTAGTTGAAGTTCGACCTTGGATTGGCTTGAAGCACGAGGGCAGTTTGTATATTTGGCGTCTTGGTGCAACTTACATCGGCATGATGATCGATGGTGGGACAATTCGAGTCCTATTTTAAGTGATGTCAATAATTAATTTTTATTAAAATGAAATCAAATCGAATCAAATCAAATAAAAATCAAATAAAATAAATAAAATATCGAAACGCGGGGGCTTGTTTTCTGTACCTATGTAGATATCAAAGATCTCTTTCAAGGTCCTTCAGATCTTTAAATTCTTATATCAATTCAAGTATAGATTATGGATCTTGAAGGATCGATTGTTACCTCAGATTGTATTTCAAGGTAGGAAACTGTTTGTTTAAAACAGGAACAAACGATGATCAAATAAATGAATAAATAAAAGATGGTGGGAAAAAAAAAATAATAAAAAAGAGAGAAAATAAAATGATTATCAAAAAGTTTCCTTATACTTCAAAGTCTTTTCCTTAATTCCAACTTGAAGTATACCTTCTAATAGGTACCCTCTTCTTTCTACCCTAGCAGGTTCGTGAGTCAGAGAAACCACGACCAAACCTGAAAGTTCCCATAACTTCTTTAATAAAAAAAAAATTCAATTCCGTCTACGGACCTTTCACGTTTACAGATACTAGTACAAAGGTACATGCATATAAGGTATATCAATTGGAGTCGTTGACATGGAAGGTGGGGGGAGGGGGGTTTCCTTTTTTTTCTTTTCTTACCCGTTCTGCAAAGCAACCCCGCAGTCAGACGACTTGTTACATGTGGTATGTACCCTAATGTACGTACTATGTACGGATATGTACGTGGTATAACATATAACATTCATGTTGTATGTGGTAACACCCCTGTAAATGCATCTGATATGCAGCATTCTCATGCAGTACCCTAACACATCCGGAAAATTCTACATAGTACCTTAGGGTCCTTACCCTTTCGTCCCCTTCCTATACCCTTTCAACCTTTTTACAACTTACAACTTTCTGCTTCCGTCGCACGTAATTGGAACAACAAAGCAGCCAAAATCTCGCCTCGAACTGCAAATCATTCATTTGACACAGGCTAATGCTGCAAGACAACAATATCAAAGGCAACTTAAGATGACATTATTCTATGGTCACATGTATGCCGGAGACTTGATGCACGCATTCAACATCTTCCTCTCATTGGCCTGACTTTTTCAAGGCGGATTCTATATAAGTCAATAGGTCGATAAGTCGATAGATGGTTGCAAGATGTGCGCTGTGGCTGTTCACTTCGTCGTAATGCTCCCGCTCCATTTTGCCTCGTAACACGCATCACGAATGAAGGCATAATATGAAGGCCTAACATGAAGGCCTAGCCTCGAATATCTTCAGTATATTCAGTGTATTCGGTGTATACATGTATGTACCTGGTAACATCTTTCGAGATCAAGAAACCATGCTCGTCATCTGGTATCTTAGGAATATATATGACCTAAACGAGAATCTCTCCCCCTCCTCCACCTAGTTCCGAACCCCTTTAACGCCTGGCTATGGTTGGATGCAAATAATAACACTTACGTACCGCTAATGCGAAGTTTTTTTTTTGTCTCTATCTTGGTAGATTGACCGATACTGCTCTACTAAACCCTGTTATGTACCTCATGTAGTAAGGACTCGACTCGACCCCCCATCGAATGACGGAGGAGTACGATCCACAACTGCCAGCCATCTTCCTGTTGTTTGGCAATGCCCGGGACGCCAATGTCGTCAACGCTAAAAACAACGTGCCGTAGCTTCGGTAACATCTTACCATGTGAAACTTTCTTCGACAAAGTCAACCACAAAATTTTCGTCCTGGACGTTGCGAACTGCTTGCCTCACGTCATCTGCCAGGGCACCAGGGCCGCATACGGTGACACACATCGCTCCCACTTGCTCTTCCACTTCCTTGCTTAGCATTGTGGAGATATTGGGGCGGCCGGGAAACATTTGGACGGTCGAAGACACCGAATGGATCTCCTTGGTGTTCTTCGGTCGCGTAACGAACAGCCGTATGCTGAGGACATCCCTTCTCCCTGGCATCCGTAGTATCTCGTCCATCCAAGGGCGAATCCACCCCAACGACTCGGTGTCTCGTATTATCCACACCAGCGTTATCTTCCTCGTTGCAATCGTCCCCTCTTGGAACCCCTTAATTAACGGTTTGAGGTACGAAATTTGGTGCGTGATACCAGTCGAGCCGGCAAAGAGCACGACGTGACCGTACGAGTCGAGAGAATGATGGCCGGCGTATGGGCCTTCCATTGCGGCTTTGACCCGGAAAGGGCGAGGTCCCTCCTTGAGCGCTTTGTTGTAAAGTTGTCGCGTAAACCCGGTGTGGGCGCCAATGAGGAAGGATACGGACGTGGTTCCTCTCCTTAGATCGGCTTCGCTGTCGGTCTTGCTTTCGAGCTCTGTCGTGTTCACCTCAGGGTGATGTTCAACCCAGGCGATGGAAAATGGATGATTCTCCCAGAGGTTGATCCCCGCGAAGCGAAGATAGGCGTGTGTCCCCGGTTGAATGTCGACGTAACGAGGCAGGTGCATTGTAACCCGACTCGTATCTCCGGACAGAGGTTCCACGACGGCCTCGGTGAATCCCCTCCTCCTTGACCAATTGTTATAGACGAGGCGGAACATTCGAGCTAGCCGTTCCGCCGCCCACAAGGAAAAGATTGCGATTATCCATGAAAGCTGGGGCAGCCCACCTGGAATTCGAGCGGTTACGCAATGAACCCAGGTCATGGCGAAGATGAAAAAGGCCAAGATTATATGGAGGGTGAGGAACGTCTCGTAGAAAGCGTGCCGGACCGGGGAGAGGGAAAAGAAGAAGAGGACGACCAGGGCTATGGTTCCGGCAAACCCGGAGGTAAGAAACTTGTCATGGAGAAGGGCGAAATTCATGCCTTGATATCCATCGGCGGCTACGGAGACATAAGCCCACGCAATCGTATGTATGACGGTCTCTATGACGACCATTCGGCCCATCCACCGGTGAAGAAGGTTGTAGGTATCAAAGCTAACCCCCAGCAATGCCACGAGGGGGTTGTTACGGCCGGCCATGATGATAAGGGGGACCATGTTAACGAGAGCTAGCGTGCCGGATCGACCCCTGATCTCAGCAGCCAGGGCGTACCGATTCTCCTGGAACCAGTGTTCGTAGAAAAGATAGGTAATGTTGCTTATAAAATAAATGCTGAGGACGAGGGAGTGCAGTCGTGAGGGCAAAGTTCCGACGCTAATAGCAGCAGAAAGCTTGAACTCGCGATTATGTCGCTTCCTCCATAGAGGCGCGTATATGAGATACTTCTTCAGGCCCGGCATCCAGCTCCATTGCGACTTTTTCCAGTAAGTCTGCCTCTCAGCTGGGGCCGACATGGCTGAGAGGTGACGTAGCTTACTATGTCCTATCTCGACAAAGCGAAAGACAAGTATGATAAGCGCGATTATTCCCAGCGTCCACCACAACATACTCTTGAAGAGCATGTTTCCATTCTGGTCGACGCCGTTTAGAGACTCATCGAAAGGGGCGATAGTCGACATCGGTGCGGGCGGTACGTCCTGTTCTTGTGCTATGACGGACGCATCCAAGTCCCGAAGCGCTAATATCGAGCTCGAGGTTGGCGTGAGCGGCCCGAAGGAGGCGATCCGCCGCTGTGTTAATGACATGGTGTTTAAAAAGTAATATTCGAACTAAGTAATGAAATAACGAATGAATATTCAGCAAGACAGAGACAGCAATGATCGAACAGCGAAGGAGAGGGCGAGTAAGGAGAATCTATAGTCGACAAAAGGATGTTGGTCCCTGTATCCAGAACTCTTGAGGGCAAAGACCACTATTGATGTAAGAGCTCGTTATAAATGCATTGTCCCGGAAAACAATCGAGATATTGAAGCCAACTCTTTGTAAGAGTTGGCGGGAGCTTTGTCCTCGGCGCGACAATAGCACACTCGATCCTTGGCTTTACGAAGAGTTGGATATTATGGACAAAGACGTGCTTGAGAGACCAGCTCTACAAGATAGTATTCCTATTTCCTTTGTGGGTTCATAAAGTTTAACAAGTGTCAAGCGTTGGACTTGGTGGATGGGATCTCAGACTGGGACTAAGTCAAGAGCCGAGAATGTAATTTCTTGCAAGCGGAATACGTGTTTTGTATAGCTGCTGGTAATGGTAAACTCGTAGTGACACACTGCTCGTCTACTGCTGTATTAGGATACATTTCGATCCTGAGTAGCATTGAATATATGATAGGTTGACTCACCTGGCGTGGTTTAGTTATATCGGTTGTTATTTTTGGTATTTTTTTTTCTTCTTTTATTGGTTTGTTTCCCATAAGAATGTTTCGGACGAGTGTGAATAGGCGACGGTATGCCGGACTAGAGCTAAGAGGATGACAAGAAGTTAAAGTTCAAGAGTCAAGCATGCTCGGCTTGCTTCTAGAAGAATGTGGATGGTCGATGACTGGTGAATAAAAACAATAAAACAAACAAAATAAATTAAAATGAAATAAAAGGTCAAGTTATAAAAAGATGTATTTTTCACTGAAGCGACGACAAAAAAGATGTACACTTCTTCAATAATTATTGTGCGGGAACTTGCTGTCAACAACAGCTACCGATATAAGTTGTTATCAAGGTACAAGGTAGAAAAGCTGAGATCGAGGCTTGTCAAGGATAGAATAGAAAGGCTGGGAAGATACGACGACGATCAGTGATCATCGACTGGAGAGAGATGAAGGAGTTTACATATGCAAGATTTGATAAATTACCTTTTGAACCCCTGAGCTACTTTAAGATACTTTGACAGGTCTTGCACGGTTAGAGCCGAAGCTCTTTCCCTCCTTTTCATGTTGTTCGTCAGGGCCTGCCATATGAATTATATGCTTCGCCACTTGGTAAACTTAAATCTAGGACCTAGGTACATCTGACATATTCGTGCATAGTAGGTACATAAACTCTAAACGCCTTCTAACTTTATTATGTTATTGATGTAAATACGTCAATTATACATACATCAAAGTACCAAGTATCAATAAGCCATAAAATCAGCAGCTCGCCGTCGAAATCTGCCCATCGTATATTCTCCCGTACGTATGTCAACTTACTACGTATGTCTCACCTTAAATAATTCGTTGACGAGCTGTTCCTGATCTGCGCGACGCGCGCGCGTTGATTGGCCCACAGACGCTCGGCTGTCTGCCGCTTATCCAAGCAAACGGATACGGATGATAATACTGATAGGTTCAGAGTAATTCTAGCCTTGGCAAGAACTTGGGGGTGGACTACCGTGGATACATGGTCTTAGCATAACCCAGCGGTCTGGGAAACGAGACTTCTGATTGGCCAAGGCGGCTGTCAAGTTAAGTTGCTGGTACTTACCTCTTAGCGTCAATTTAAAGGAAATAGGGAGGCTGCTTCAGGGGAGGGGCAGAGGGGTCTTTCTTGAAAGGGCTGAAAAGAAAGGGAAAAAGTGGGACAGTGCCCCGCTAATGCTGAGACCTGAACAAGGTATCTAGACTTGAGCTTAGGGAATTCGTTAGTGGAATGTTTTTATTTTTATTTTTATTTTTTTTTCTAGTTGCCAAGGTATTAAGCCAGTATAACTACATACATATGTATGTATTAGATGCATCTATTTTATTCCGTACATGCATATTTACATCTATTACACCTTCAGAGCCGCCTGTCATGTTTTCGATTTTTCATAATTGATAACTAACAGATTGATCAGCCTTAGGATATCTAAAGTTACCCGTAGGCTACTGTATCCGATTCAGGACTCAGTTGTCCTTGACATCGAATGATACTCATACCACTTCTAAAATACTACTTTCTTCAAGCCTATCAGTTTGTGCGTGGCTGGACTTTGACGATTTCCTAACACACTTCCAAGCAAAAACACCGCAACTTTTGGTCTTCTGTTAGCATCACTACCTACCTAGGTATGTATAATATCTGCTCGATTCCGAGTAATGGGATGGTGATATTATCGTATGATAAAATACCCCTATGGCGAGAGATATATACATGTACGTATGTGAATCATACCTCCTACTTACTCAACTGTCTCATAGACTGTTCTCAGGTAAGATTGGGTATATGTACACCAATGAATTATCTCATTACCTGGAAGGTTGTTACTTGGTTATGTACTGGATGATAGGCGTGTATTAGTTTAGTTATGGTAACGAATCTACTATCAATGGCATGATGTAGTAGATCCGGTAGCTTCCGATATAGTGACGATAAATAGAGAAAGTTACCATATAACTACTATACTTGCCACATAATATACTACCTACTTGTACATATGAGATAGGTTAGATAGTTGCTTCAATGTTGAGTCTGGCGATATAGGGGCATCTACAATCTATGTAATTACATAATGCATGCTTTATGCATAAACTTACTATATACGCATATTAGGTACACTATCAAGTACTATGTATCAAGTAGGTACTTGGAAGTGGGTCATTAAACGCGCCTGCGGGAATCAGGTTACTTAGTACATGTACCTACTACCTAACATAATACGTTCTTCATACATACTGGAAGGCGGGTTCATTATCAAAATTCACGAGGAAGGTGCGCATTCTTAAGCAACTCTCTTAAAAATGGATTTTATTTATTTTAATTAAATTTCTTTTCCTCTCATCTTTTTTAACTGCAGATTCACCAGCAACAGCAATAGCCCTTCTCCAACTAGTAATGGCCGCTCATAGACCGAGAGCATCTGCAAAAGCTAAGCGGATGATAGAACTTGACGTTAGACTGAGGAATCAAAGATATTAAATCATCGATTCCTCTGTGATTGTCTAATACCTAGTCACATCGTTGCGCACACAGCTGCAACCATGTCTCGCTTTCTGAATCCTGCCAAAATTGGCCTCCTTGCTCTCATCGAGCTATACACAAACAAGACAGTCCCGACGGCTTCTATCGTCGATGTGCTCTCTTTCATAACCTCTCATCTAATCGACAGTGATGCCCCAACTTCGCCTTCAGACCCTAAGAGCCGATGGAGGCGAGCTGCGGCCACGGTTAGTTTGGTGATTTCTATTGCGGACTTTGAAAAGACCTTGGCGCCGCACACTGCTGCTTCTGGTATGCCTGGTCGGAGTCTGTGGTATGTCTTCCTCGATAGACTTTGGAAGATCGACTCGCTCGACTCTTTACACGATTTCTTTGACCGCTGCTCGGGCTTGTTGGCGAAGACCAAGGACGAACTCCGCCGCGACGTTGAGTTAGGCATCCCCGCTCCTGGACCCGAAGTCATCCTGCTCTCCCGTAACTCGCCGTTTGGAGCTTTTGTGCGCAGGTCCCAGCTCGAATTCGTAAGGCTACGTTTTCACGATGCTTCTGAGCTGTGGAAGGATTTTGTCAAATATCGCCAGACTACGGCTGCATATTACCGAAAGAAGACACCATCTTTCCAAAGGCTCAGTTTTGATCATGTCCTCCTGAGCGGCGAGGGCGACTGGGGCTCAAGCGTAGAGGCGATAGCCTCAGTGACGTATGGAGACATGCTGAGGGACGATCCAAATTCGACCTTGCCTGTCAGTACCGATGATATCGAGAAGCTCTTGGAGTTCCAGATCGAGCAGATGCAGAAGTATGGTAACCGAATACCTTTAGAGATACAACACCAATTTCACGACCTATTAAATGATAGCTTCATGATACCAAGCTTGTCACATTACTTGAGCTACTTAGATGCGTGGAGAGCGGGAGACTACTCGACATCTTTCGACTATTTGCACCGATACTTTGACTACACGATGCAGAACAGGGACAGGTCTTTCTACCAGTATGCGCTGATGAACCTGGCAGTACTTCAAGCCGACTTTGGCTGCTACAAGGAAGCGATTGCCGCAATGCTGGAAACCGTCTCCACCGCTAGGGAGAACCGAGATATGACGTGCTTAAATTTCGCCCTCAACTGGCTTTTCCACTTCGGCCGGGCACACTCCGAGGTAACCAAAGAGCTGGAGTCGAATAGTATGTTGGGCACCGGTAAGGAGTCCCTAGCCTTCCTCCGAAGCAGGGCCAAAGAAACTGGCATGTGGACGTTATGGAGTTCCGCCCTTATGAGTGAGGCAAAGATGAGTCTTTCGAACGGCGAAAGCGTGGCCACGGCTATCGAGCATCTTGTTAGAAGTTCCCAGATATTAGTCGAGCGTAACATGAAGAGCATGATCGGCTCTCAATTGTCGATCAACATAGCACTGTGGGACAGGCTAGGAATCGCCTATTTATCGATTACTACCTGCGAAGTATTCCTCCGGTGTCATGCCCGCAACTCGATTTTCGACGATGAGCTCAAGGTGACCAGTCGCCAAGCGTCAATGCTAGCTCTAAAGGGAAAATATGACGAAGCTCTCGGGATAATGGAAAGAATGGACGCCAATTCTCTAAGAGCTTGGAAGCCCAGTCAATACTGGCACAAATTCCGTGGCATAATAAAGCTAAGAAGGGATCTTCACCGAAATAACCTCGATGGGGCAGAACTGCTCCTCTCTCAGCTCCTGCAGTCAAAGAATGAGGATTTGGAACCCGATCTCGCTTTTGTGATCGACAATCTTCATATCGAGTGTCTCATCCGCCGGGGAAATCTTACGCAGGCGTTTGCCAAGGTAGAGAAGATGATTTCGGAGCTTCGAGATGAGAATAAGGATGTCGCACTGCGGATTAGACTTCTCCTTCTCAAGGCTGAGCTCCTTGATAAGTGTGGCCGTCCCCAAAAAGGGTTTACCATCGCTGTGCGAGCAGCAAATGTGGCGTGGCGTGCCCGTCTTATTCCTTATCTCTGGCCAGCAATTGGGGCGATTGCAAATATCTTGACGTCGTTGGGGGAATTTGAGCCAGCCATCCAACTCCTAAACGCAGTCTTGCCACGCAGTCTCGAATGCGAAAATGCGGCAATGACGGCGAAACTGTACTCGTACCTTGGAGATGCAAACATGGGTATGGCGGGCAAGATGCCACCGACATCTAACAAGAGGAGGGAATTCATGACCAAGGCCTTAGAAGCGATCGAGAAAGCCTTTAACTATTACTCCAGCGTCGAGGATATCAACAAACAGTGCGAGATGATGGCCAAGAAGGCTACAATTATGAAGGTTTCGGGAGATAACGTGCTTGCGAACGACTATGCCGCAGCATACTTAGCGATACGCGGAGATGCCGAGCGGATGAAGATACGAGGTATACATTAGTGTTAGTGTAGCCTAATCGACGACGAGAATAACGACGATGAATAAAAAAAACTACGATGCTTGAGCGGATACTCATTGATGCAAATATCGTAAATTTATCGAGGATTGGATTTCGATTAGGCCTCTCACTTCTCTCAGCTTTGTTTGTCCCATAAGGGCCTGTCACATATATCATACCCTCGCTGCCGGGTAATAGGAAAGTAGTTGATTGATTCCTATCTCGTTATCGACCGTAAATGCGTAACGATCCCTAGGCATCTCCCGGGAGCCTATCTCTACCCCTATCTTACATCCATCTCCCCTCTCTTTCCTCTTCTACCCCTAATCATCTAGGATGTAGGTGTTCTCCACGCTCTTCATAACCTTTAATAGGTAGGTTAATAGGTAGGTTAATAGGTAGGCAACTTAGGAAAAACGCCTCCTCCTTCTCCTCAGACGCCTGGCGTCCTGCGCGCGCGGGCCTCGCAGTCGGGGCACGCGGCGAGGACGGGCTCGGGCGCGGTGGCGCGCTGCGGGACTATGCCGGCGTCGCACTCGCCGGCCTTGCGGCCGAGGCCCGTGACTTGGCGGCACTTGATGACGCCCGAGAGCACGACGGCGCCGATGAAGTGCTGGCCCGCGCGGCACCAGGTTTGTCGGTAGTAGCCCTTGCACATGGTCGTTTGGGTACCTTAGGTAGGTAAGGTAGGTCTCGTTTTGGTTGTGTGGGGTGGGATAGGATGGTGTTGTTTTTTGGTTTGGTGGTGTGGGTGTTTGGGATGGGTGTTTAGTACTTGGTATGGGTGTTCGGTATGGTCTGGGTGTTCTGGGTTGGGAAGAGGCGGAGGGGAAAGAATGGAAAGGAGGTGCTGGGGATGGTGTTTATAAGGTGCTGCTGGGAAGACGGACAGACGGCATGGGCGAGTCGAGTGGGAAGCTTGGTGAATGAATGGTATTACGGGTATGAGGTTGGATGGGTATCTATTCACTCTTCCCATAAGGAGATAACGGACCTGTTGATACTGGGCTGAGTGTGGTCTTGATATGGCCTAGTTTGTGGTAGGGTAGGTAGGTAGGTAGGTGGATTCTAACATATCCCATAACGTGTGTCGTTGGCGTAGTGCAACTCACATGTCCATGTCAGGGGTAGTTTTCATGTATAATATCTGTGACTTAGGGCAGACGAGCGTTGAGCTACTACCTACATGCGGACTTAACTCAGGGGATATGCTATCACGGATGATTGAACATGTGTATTCTTTTCGGCTATCATTTGTACAGCTTGAAATTGATCTCGGAGTAATGAGGCTTGTTACTATTTTATTTTACACGTATGCTTAATTGCGCTTGGACTGTGTAGATACAGCGCGTATATACCTACCTGGTGTCTAGTCTCGCTCCTTTTCATCCTTCCCTCCTTTTTGAGATCTATCGCCATCACTATCGTCGTTATGCTAAATGTCCTTAGTATTTTTTTTTTTTACTATGAACCATGTATTCATAATTGCGATAGCATTGTTATGCTCATCACAACGTAAGAGATTGATTTGAGTTGTTGTGCAGCTAGTAGAAACCAACTGCTTCAGCAATTCAGGAGGATCGGAAAATTCTGGTGCGTTTTATGAAGAACCTCATTTGTCGTTCCAGTTAATATGCCGCCCTTTCTTATCTTTCAGCTGTCCCTCTTTAACCGTAGTATTCTCTACATGGTCATGTTCATGATTATGCTCATGATCGTGGCTGTGCTCATCGGCCTCGGTCATGTCGTTAGTGGCCCAGATTCTCTCGATAAACAGCTCGAAGGGGCCGGGTACGCGATCTGTCAGGCCAATGCCGACGGAGCGGACCTTCTGACGAAGCATCTCGGTCTGGGGCTCGACGACGAAGCCGTGGTTGGTGCGGACGAAGTCGTTCCACTTGATCAGGATCGTCTCCCACTCCCCGGGTCGCTTGACGAAGAGCCGGTGCTGGTGCAGGTCCGTCGGTACGATCGAATCCGTCTGCACATTTACGAAGTAGCTGCGCCCGTCAGATCGGACGCGCAGCGCCAGGTACGTGTACATGTCGATGTCCCATAGCGAACGCCCGAATAGGGTCGGTGGCCGATCTAACGTCCGCCACCCGGCGTACCCGGATCGCTGGACATCAGGCCGGTGCGGCGGTAGTGCCGTCGATATGCTGCCGTGAAAGCGCGCGTGGCCGTGCGGGTTCTCGGCGGACGAGGGGATCCAGTCTAGCGACGCTTTAGAGTAGCCACCGAGGTCGGCATCGCTCATCACCTTGCACTCGTCGAGAGACCCGTGGCTGTGGAAGTCGTGTAAGGGAAAGGGACCGGATGGACCTTTGATGCCCTCGAGCTTTAAGGCTACACATGAGGTGTTAATCCAAGTTGTCTGATGTTTGAGAAGCTAACGGATTTGCGATTGTAGATGTGGTATGTACCTATGTTAGAGAGACGCTTGAACTCGTCGACGCTCCGGCCCCAAAATCCCTTGGATAGACATGCGGTCGTGGTGCGCATCTTTGACGTCGTCGACAATTATGTATAATGACAATATAGGTGAGGTTTGTTAAGGGGAATACGATGAGCCAACAGGCTCGATCATCAGTTTTGGCATCGGCAGCACTTATATCACGAAATCGTAAAGGCGGGATGAGATCATCGAGATTATAGGAGAATAAGTTGAGATCGAAAGAGTTGAGAAAGATTGTGTCACTTTTTGTCACTATGTAAAAAGCTCCGGCGCGCATTATTCAGCATTCCGATTAGCTAGGTACGTACCTAGAAAGATGATATCAACTGACAGATAAGAAATATGCACTAAATATGCCACTCCCGCTGTCGCCGCGCGTTGTGTGGCGGCCAAGACAAAAAATACCATATGTACATACGTTGTGGAGACGAAATACATAAACCGGGTAAACCACGGACAACGGTGGACTTACATAGTAGCATAACTAAGAGGTAAGGGAGAAGCAGAACCTGTATTAATCCAATCATTTCTTTTATAACTGCATAGGCGTAAGGCTTAAAGGCTTATCGAGCGGGTCCAAAACGACTTACAAGTGCCCAAGCCTACATAGGTACAAGATCCCAGGCCCCAGGACCCAGGCCCCAGGCCCCAGGCTGCGTCACCTTCGATTTGAACCATTTTAATTATTTCAACTATTTCAACTATTCAACCATTCAACTGTTTGACTATTCACGAGAGTGAAAGGTATAAAAGCTATAAAAGCTGACGTTGCACAGGCTTAGGCATCGAAATTGAAATTTATTTTTTTTAACCATCTATTTATATTTTCTTTCTCATTTGTGAATCAAGTACATAATATATCTTCTCCTCTTAGTATTCTTTTCTCCTAAACATCAGGTCGATCAGGTTGATCAGGTTGATCAGGTTGGCGGGATGTGCTGTACCTGAATATAATTTCTCCCCCCTCGACACTTTGAATCTCATCATAACCACCAACTCTTTTATTGAAAATTGTAGCAGTGTTTTTGTCTCAAGGAAAGCTATCAGCGAGAGAAAATAGTCAAAAAACAAAACCTCGCCCGCCATGGCTACGATACGCAGTCTCGATCATGCAAAGTGTGTTCCCCTCCTCCTTAGGCTTTCTTTTTTTTTAAAGACACCTATAAATCTGTTATATATATATATATATATCTTTATCTTATACGCACTTGAGCTCTTGCTAACTATCACCTTGTAGATCTGAAGCCGAGCTTGCTATCAATATCAGAAAAGCTACCAACGCCGAAGAAACTGCTCCGAAGAGAAAGCATGTGCGTAGCTGTATCGTCTACACATGGGATCATAAATCCTCCCAGTCCTTCTGGGCCGGGATGAAGGTGTACGTGGCACAAACGAGTCGAATATATAGACGTAGGAACTGACTGGGATACTACTATAGCCAACCTATCCTCGCCGACGAAGTCCAGACGTTCAAGGCCCTGATCACCATTCATAGGGTCTTGCAGGAAGGTCACCCCCAGACTTTGAGAGAAGCTATGGCAAACCGGTCATGGATCGACAGTCTCAATAGAGGCCTGGCCGGCGAGGGCGTTCGAGGCTACGGACCCTTGATCAGGGAATATGTCTACTTCCTGCTTGCGAAGCTGACCTTCCACCAACAACATCCCGAATTCAACGGCACCTTCGAATATGAGGAGTATATCAGCCTGAAGGCGATTAATGATCCCAATGAAGGCTATGAGACGATTACCGACCTCATGTCCCTCCAGGACAAGATCGAGCAGTTCCAGAAATTAATATTCTCTCATTTCCGAAACGTGGGCAACAACGAATGCAGAATCTCTGCCATCGTTCCACTCGTACAAGAGAGCTACGGGATTTATAAATTTATCACGAGCATGCTCAGAGCAATGCATTCAAGTATGTCAAAAATTAGATCTTCGGTAAGATTATTGGCTAATTCTTTTGTGCAGCGACGGGAGACAACGATGCCCTGGAACCGTTGAGGCAACGTTACGACGCGCAGCACTACCGATTGGTTAAGTTCTATTACGAATGCTCGAACCTGCGTTACCTGACCAGCTTGATTACCATCCCTAAGCTGCCGCAGGATCCTCCTAACTTATTAGCGGAAGACGAAAATGCGCCGGCGCTACCTGCACGGCCAAAACAAGAGATCGAGCGCCAACCGACGCCCGTGCGTCAACCAAAATCTGAGGAACCGGATGACATAGCCGAGTTCTGGCAGAACGAGATCGAGCGACAGAATAAAGAGTACGAGGAACAGCAGAGGGTATTGCAAGAGCGTCAGGCGGCCGCTCTTCGTGCTCAGCAAGAAGCACAGATGCAAGCCCAACGAGATTTCGAGGAGCAGCAAAGACTTCTAGCAGAACAACAACGAAGGGAGCAAGATGCATTGTTAGCTCAGCAGGCCCAATGGCAGACACAAGGCCGGTTAGCCGAACTTGAGCAAGAAAACCTGAATGCGAGAGCGCAGTATGAGCGCGATCAACTCATGCTACAACAATACGACCAGCGGGTGAAAGCGTTGGAAGGCGAACTAGCTCAGATTCAGAACAACTTCGGTCAACAGATAACCAGTAAAGATGATCAAATCCGGGCGCTGCAAGAACAGGTCAATACGTGGCGAACAAAATACGAAGCTTTGGCGAAATTATATTCTCAGCTACGTCACGAGCATCTCGATCTCCTTCAGAAGTTCAAGACGGTTCAGCTGAAGGCAGCATCTGCCCAAGAAGCAATTGAACGACGCGAGAAGCTCGAACGGGAAATCAAGACGAAGAACCTAGAGCTAGCAGACATGATCCGGGAGCGAGATCGAGCGCTACATGATAAAGATAGGCTGAGCGGTAGTAATAAAGATGAGGTTGAGAAGCTCAAGCGAGAGCTGCGTATGGCGAACGACAGAGCTGATAACCTAGAGCGAAGCAAGGGTAATGAGCTATCGACCATGCTTGCTAAGTATAATAGGGAGATGGCGGACTTGGAAGAAGCCCTACGAACGAAGTCGCGCGCCTTAGAGGAAGCGCAGGCCAAGGTAAGAGACGGCAGCTCGGATCTAGAGCAGCTCCTCCGCGACAAAGAGGAGGAGCTTGAGGTTTACAAAGCTGGGATGGATCAGACCTTGATCGAGCTGAACGAGTTGAAGCTTAACCAAGGTGATACGGACCAGGCTCTAGATGGCCAAATCGATGCTCTGATCATGGCGAATCTCGACAAGATTAACGACATTATCGACTCGGTGCTCCAGTCAGGTGTCGTTCGAGTAGATGATGCGCTATACGAATTGGATTCGACAATGCAGGCTGGTAACCAAAATGCCTCGCCAACGTATGTGCTGTCTCAGGTCGAAAAAGCTGTGTCGAGCGCGACGGAGTTTGCTACGTCTTTCAGCAATTTCATCGCTGATGGACCGAACGCCACTCACGCGGAACTCATCAAAGCTACAAATACCTTTGCTGGGGCTATAGCAGACGTTTGCAGTAACACGAAAGGACTGAACCGCCTTGCGTCAGACGATAAGAAGTCTGACCAATTGCTCAACGGTGCTCGTGCTGCTGCTCAATCTACCGTCAAGCATTTCCGCAGCCTCCAGAGCTTTCGATTGGAAGGCATGGACCCTCTTCAGAAGACAGATGTTTTAGTTAACGGCAGTAGTGACGTCCGTCTTAACCTCCAGAGGCTGAACAACCTAGTTGAAGCCTTCGCACCGGGCTTTGGTAAACTTACAAATAACAAGGGCGACCTAGGCGACCTCGTCGACTCCGAGCTGAGCAAGGCAGCTGACGCCATCGCTGCTGCGGCCGCTCGTCTTGCCAAGTTAAGGAACAAGCCCCGCGACGGATACTCAACGTATGAGCTCAAAGTTCACGACTCGATCCTCGACGCCGCGATGGCGGTTACAAATGCCATTGCTCAGCTGATCAAGGCTGCCACCGCTACACAACAGGAGATCGTCCAGGCGGGTCGGGGAACATCTTCGAGGACGGCGTTCTACAAGAAGAATAACCGATGGACCGAAGGTCTCATCTCGGCAGCGAAGGCGGTCGCCACGTCGACCAATACACTTATCGAAACTGCGGACGGCGTGCTATCCGGCCGCAACAGCCCCGAGCAGCTCATCGTCGCCTCGAACGACGTGGCAGCCTCGACGGCGCAGCTCGTGGCCGCCAGTCGCGTCAAGGCCGGCTTCATGAGCAAGAGCCAGGAAAGCCTGGAGCAGGCCAGCAAGGCGGTAGGCGCCGCGTGCAGGGCGCTCGTGCGACAGGTGCAAAACATGATCAAGGACCGCAACCAAGAGGATGAGGCAGTCGACTACGCTAAGCTTAACCCGCACGAGTTCAAGGTTCGCGAGATGGAGCAGCAGGTACGTGTTTCCTTATACATCTACTTTTTTATCTCTCTGCAGGTTGCTAACTAGAGAGGCACACAGGTCGAAATATTGCAGCTCGAGAATTCCTTGGCGGCTGCTCGGCACAGACTGGGCGAGATGCGTAAGATCTCATACCAGGAGGATTAAGGGGAAACGGAGAAAGGGGGAGGGGAAACGATACCCTTGTAGGTAGGGGTAGGTAGTTGTGAGATATTCGGTGATGATTACTACATTTATTTATCTTCCGGCATCTTCTCCTGACTTACGTGTTCTTAAATTATATGCCTAAGTGGCGGCGGCGGCGGTACTTCTTTCTTTTTATTTGAAACTTACCAGCGAGGACAGGGAAGGGGGAGGGAAGAATGGGACTGATGATACTGTATAAAATTGCTACGCATCTATCTGGATGGGGGGAGGGGGGCTACCTAGGTGAAAATTTCTTGCTAAAACTGCTGCTGTCGCTGTCTCTGTCACGGAGGTACTTTATTGAAGTCTAGCTAAGTCTATACCTAAGTAATTTTATTCTTTAGCTACTGTTTCAGTGGTGAATATTTAGATTTTGAAGGGTCATGAGAGTAATATGTAGGTACCCTAGTGAACTAGTAACTACCTGACAAGATTCAACTCGGCTATCCCGAGTGCCCTTTATTGGAAAGAACATACACGAATCCTGAGCGGTAGCAGGACTAGGAATAGGCACCTACCCCTATCCTTGATCCCACGCAACCGGAAATGGGGGAGACGGGGATCTGGTGTCCGCCACCGCCGCCGCCGTGCTACAAGACGGTCATCCCAATACCTGGGACTAGCATCGGCAAGGGCATGTTAGGGAAAGTTCTGTGCGTAATGACGAGCACCGCCTGCCATGTGGATAGGTTGATAGGTCTGGCCTCGACCCATCGTAGGTAACCAAGTCTGTCGACAGGTCTCCACCGCCGCTACTAATCACGAAGTCCATGTGCGTCTCCGCTGAACGTGAACGAGAGCCACGGCAGCCTCAGCCGCGATGATGTCCGCCCATGTCAAGCGGTTGCGGTTCCGTATATTGAGATAGGAATAAGGGGCAGGACACTCTCTTCCGCCTCCCCGTTTCAATATACTCTTCATGTATAAGTTTGACTCGATATATATATAGGGGCGAAAGAATTCCAAGATTATATTGTGTGAGTGCGGCGTGGAAGCTGAGAGTCGCGTATACCTACTGCTAGAGGAGACCACGTTAAGACCGAGAGCCATAAGTGTATCTTAAGCGAATGAGAACGGCGGCCGGTTCTTGGTGATATAGCACATTTTCATCTATCAAGGCGAACACCACTTTCTTCCTGGTGAAGGATAGGCCTTCGCCATCGACGAAGGGGAGTTGATTCTAAGCAGCCCAGACCTCGACCGTAGAATTGGCTTCTGCAAGGAAACTGAATACCTAGAAGAAAAGAAGAACACAACGGCCAGGAAAATGCGTCATCATGGTATCCCTTGCCCAACCGGAAATATGTTGAGGTCCGGGCCACGGTGCGCCACGCACACCATGACTCTGGGCTATTGGATCCGACGGCGCCGCAGCTCCGTCTCGATGTTTTCTTGCATCTCTGTTGCTTCCCAGCCGTGGCCGTCGCCACCTCGCTCTCTGTGTGGCGAGACCTACTGCGGTCTACCTACGTAGTTCCCTACTCATCGGAAACCCAGGCGCGCGGGTCGAGGTGTATGCTCAGCGATCCCTTAAACGGGAGAAGTCCCAGGTATACAATGTAGGAGGCAACGTCGACGACACCATCATCATCGAGTGCGGCATTAGTTACGGTTCTCCAGCAGCCGGTAGCTCTTCGAAGTCCTTCAATTCCGTACCTGGCCTCTCAGCCTCGTCATCGCGAGAATTCCTTGACTGATTCTCGGACTGCTGCTGTCGAGGATCGCGTGTTTCCGCTTTACGCATCATAACAATATTCACTGTTGACGGGACATCAGTGGATATTCCACTAAATAGCATCGTCACCAGCCCAAGTTTCTCTGCCTCGAGAAGCCAAGGGTCGGAGTCAGAGTCGGAGGACGATCACGAAGAATGGTTTGGTTCTGCGTTGTACAGCCGTCTATATGTCGATTGCTACCTTATTCCATCTAATTTATTAGCTCTATGAATCATTATTGCCCCAGCACCTATACCGTCGTCGTTGCCCCCGCCTTGCGTCCCTACCTAGTCGACCATATCATTCTATGGCATGGTCCATGTCTCGTCCGCAAAAAACTGACCATAAACCGAGACGCCGTCGCCGTCGGGCTCGATATCCGGGTTGCTCCCTATCCCCATGCCGTCCTGAGTCAAGGATTCGGCGTAGGGTTGCTCACCCCCGGCCGGCACAGCGCCCGCAGCTTCAACCCCTTGGGTTGGAGCCTCAGCAGGGGGCCCCTGGTCTCCGGTCAGAAGCTGCTGCTGCATGGGGGGGTATCCGAACGTACCGCTTATGGGGTCCACGGGACCTCCCTCGCCCGAATGGTACCCGCCGTCCTGCACCTGCTGCACCTGCTGCACCTGATCCGCGGGAGGCGGCGGGTTGTACGGCTGCTCTGCCGCGTCTGGCGCTTGCGACTCGGAGTCCTGGTCCTGGTCCTGGTCCTGGGGGGGCACATACTTGCCGTCCACGATGTTCTCGGCCGCATAGGTATCTTCAATGAACTGCCTAATATCGTCCATTGTAAATTCCGCCTGCAGCTGGCCAGTCGACTGTTCCATCTGCGCCTGGGCAATCGTCTCCTCGTCTGGGTTGTAGTCGAAGGAGAAATTAGGCGGGAGCGGGCCGTATTCCTGGGTGGTCCCGGGTTGTGCGCCGCCGGTGTATTGCGGCATAGGCTGCTCCTGAGGCGGCGGTTGGTCGTACTGCGCAGCCTCGCTCGCCGCGGTCGTCTCGGCGGACGGGTAGCCGGTGTAAGGCACCTGCGAGAGTCCGTCGGGCGCGGCGGCCTGGGGGGCGGTAGCTGGCCCGCGCGAGCCGGTGTTAGCGGCGGCTGTGGTGCAGCCGTTATCCTGCACTACTGGCGCTGGCGCAGGCGCTGGCTCTTCCACGCTTGCCGCGTTACACTGCCCTGGAGGCGGCGGAGGGAGGAACAGACCACCGCGGAAGACGTGGTCGGTAGATTGGCTGGTGGTAGGGGCATGGCTAGCGCTTGTCTGCTCGATAGTAGGAGCACGACTGGCGCTTGTCTGCTCGACGGTAGGAGCACGACTGGCACTTGCTTGCCCGCCAACTGGAGCACGACTAGCACTTGTCTGCCCGCCGACAGGAGCACGGCTGGCGCTTGTCTGCCCGCTGGTAGGAGCATGACTGGCGCTTGTCTGCCCACCGGTAGGAGCATGACTAGCGCTTGCTTGTCCGCCGGCGGAGGCGTAATTGCCACTGACCTGGCTAACAGCGGCGGTGTAGATACCACTGACCTGGCTAGCAGCGGTGGTGTAGATACCACTGACCTGGCTAGCAGCGGTGGTGTAATTACTACTAGTCTGGCCAGCAGCGGTGGTGTAATTACTGCTAGTTTGGCCAGCAGCGGTGGTGTAATTACTACTGGTCTGGTTAGTAGCGGTGGTGTAATTACCACTGGTCTGGCCAGCAGCGGTGGTGTAATTACCACTGGTCTGGACAGCAGCGGTGGCGTAATTACTGCAGGTCTGGTTAGTAGGGGCGGAGGAATGCCCTGCGTCAACAGCGCTGTCGCCGCCATAGCACTGTCCGCTGCTGGTATTGGTGGTGGCGGTAGTATTAGGCTGGCTACTCGACCACTGACTCCATTTGGAGACGGGCTCTTTGGTGGAGGCTTGCTTCTTTGCTCGCTCCTGGGCCTGGCCGCGGCTGGCCGGTTGACGAGGGGCCTCGGCCGGTGCTAAATTCTTAACGGCCGTGTCAGAGATGTGACTGCTGTCACGTTGGTGAGGTCTGGCGTTCCACTGCGGAAGCATGGACGTGGCCCTTCCGTGTCCGGCGTTGCCTCTCACGTTAGTTGACAGGCTTCCCATGTTGGCCGCGGAAATGCTGGTGCCGACGGCAGGCTGGTTATTGGCGGCGATAGATGCCTGCGGGTTGTAGGTCGTTGCTGGCCCGGTGCTTTTATCGACCTGTGAGAAGTTGTATCCTTCCGACCACTCGGTTTTAGTGTTCGTTGCCGGCGCTGGACTAGGTTCGGGGGGAGGAGTGAAATGCATCCAGCTACGAACGGCAGGGGCCGTAACAGGAGCGGGAGCGGGAGCAGGAGCAGGAGCAGGATTGGGGGCAGAAACAGGAGTAGGGACAGCAGTGTTCCCCAGGTTATGACTGCCATTCATGGGACTCTCTTGGGGCGTCGACCATTGAACATCGCTCCTCTTCTGCCTCTTGTTCCTCGTCCCTGACGTAGTATTGTCCGACAGTAGGTGACGTTTAGAACTCGACCGTAACTCTTCCGGTCGGACCAGCGTTGTGTTGTATAGCGCAGACACGTTGAATCTGTATAGGTGTTGTGGATCGGACTGAGGAACTGGGTAGATGACATTAAACTTATTTTCGCCCAAAAATTCGTGGTATTCGCGCATTAACTCCTCCATGTTCAGGAAGCCCGGGAGACCGAGGTCTCCTGGACTAACCTTCTGGTTGTTGCCCGACTCTCGCTTGTTAGAGGCGTGGCTGAACCATGGGTACGCCTGTTTGTGCAGACGTTCTTCTTCTCGGGCCTTTTTATCGAAGAACTGTCTCTGTTCGACAGAAATCCGGTGGCTCCATTGATCTCCTATGAAAGTCGCTGTTGAGGAAGATTTGGTTAGCAGGTTAAACAACTTAGTTTGCTATGAAAGGGGGATTGGGAAGGGGAGGTGAATGACGACGAAAGTGCTTGACATACAGACTACGTTGTTGACAGCCTTGTATCCGCTGATCTCAAACCGCTTACAGGTCTCCTTGTAGTGGAGTATACGGTAAAGGATGAAGGAATTTCGATTTTTCGGAACCAAGTTCCAGTCGAAGTTTTGAGGAAAGCCCTCCGGGGGCACCTAGCCCGACGGAGGGCCTCGATACCCAACTTCTTTAACTTCCCGTTCATCATTCCCCATCATATTTGGATGAACTAAATTCTTTGTGTTCCCGACTTTTGACTGTCGGGTATGGGCGTTCTCGTTCTGCCTCAGAGCAAGCGTGCCCTGCGAAGCCCAGGTGCCTCGACTGTCATAGTTTAGACCTGGAGCTGTGGCCATGCCCGCGGTAGCCGGCGACGGCGTAATCCCACTACTGAGCATAGGCTGGGTCGAAGGGGCCTTTGAGACGCTAATAGAACTCGTGGACTCGTTATCGAGATTCTTAGTGAGTCCGAGGATTGACAGGCTCATGTACTGACAGACGTCGATATGATATTTACCGCTGCCAACGAGATCCTGGACACATCCTACGACAATTTGATCGTGATGCATCGTGTTTAAAAGGTACTGGAGGCGTTTACCCGGTACCGAAGCCCTTTAGAACAAGTTAGCATCTATTCGCGTCAGGGAATAGTAGAAGACTATAGACGCGATGCGACTTCTCAATTGAAAAGAATCATCGTAAAGCGTGATGAAGGAAGAGGGAGAGAATAGGGAGAGATATACCTCAACTGATTGAGCGTTTCAAACTTGTATTCATTGGTCCAGTTAATCCATAGCGAGGCCGGGATGGTCATGAGAAATTCTTCAGAAAGGTTCGCCGGCGAGTTGGTGACTTGACCGAGTCCACAGGACGTTTGGGGAGCCGTGTTGCCCATGTTGCCCATGCTGCCCATGTTGCTTGTGTTGGCTATGTTGCTAGTGCTGGTCATGTTGCCAGTGCTGGCCATGTTGCTCATGCTCGCCATGTTGCTCATGCTCGCCATGTTGCTAATGCTAGCCATTTCGGAATCTCTTTTTGTGATTTCTTTTTCAATTAATACCCTCGGTCAATTGACTCGGTACCTTAGAGGTCGAAGTAATTGAGAAAAAGATGAAAGAAAGAATCGTAACGGTAGGTGATAAGAGTTGAACGATAGGATGAAAATACCTAACGCTACAAGGTGCGCGATGGAAGAGGACGTGATAGATGTTCAACGCCAGAAGATAGAAAAATGATGAATGATGAACAATGATAAAATGTATACGGGTCGATGTGTGAATAGAATTGAGTAATGGAAGGAAGATGAAAGTGTTAGGACTTGTTGGATGCAAAGGTCGGTTGGGTTCCGAAGATTGATGGACAAGAAAGAGTTGATGAAGGAGGAAGAATGGTTCGAGCCCAGGAATTGAGCGGTAGAAAGTATGAATTTATACTGGCCGAGAGGGTCCTTTAATTAGTCACTTCCACAACGGTACCGTCGCCTCGGCGGCTGGTTAGAATACTATTATTCACTAACCAGTAACATACCACAGTATGTGTTTCAACCGTCGTGGATCTTGTGAATAAAGTCCCAACCACGGCGACTGGATAAACCATATCTTTGCTGCTTTATTCACTAAAAACAATCCGATATATTCATGTTCAGAGGTCACCAACGGTGAATCAACATCTGCTATCCATAATAAGCTAGGGTATGTTAGAAAAGCTACCAAGCATAGATGACATTGATTGATCAGGAACATACCTTAGGTACTCAGGAACTGCCGCCCCTTCACATATTCACTACACCTTTGCCGTCACTATACGTACTGGGTACCTATTCAATATCCGAACATGCTCTAAAGAAGAGGCCTAAACTCAATAGATTCTCATAAAACATCATTCACAAATAATGAATTCACAACATATTAAATAGTCATCCGGGCATATATGGCCCTGTCCTTCGATCTTGTAGGCATCATGAGAATAAATATAGCTTCCATAGCATCTCGATCAAAAATATGGTGAGATGCTTTCGTACGCCTCGGAATTCATCATCACACCCTCACTGCCCTCGCTGAGAGGTCGTTTTTCAGGACCAAGTTTCAATCAGAGTATTTTAGTAAGAAGCAATGTAATAATAGGCCGTCTTTGTCGTATTATTCATGTTTTGTGGTTAATATAAAATACCTATCTAGCATAAACTCTTGAAGAGATCTTAAAAGTCAAGTTGATAGGAGGTATGTATAACAACCGGTAGGTGGTATGTATTGATAAATATATCTCGCTGATAAAATAAGACATTTGCCTACCCCTATTTAATATGGTCAAGAATAGTTTACAACCCTGGAGATAGTCATAGCCTTTTCTTCTATGACATCTTTAGCAAACGTGCTTGATCAGATCGCGATACCATCAAACATCAGCACGGAAGACTGAAGTCTTTTGCTGACTCATTTCGGAGACGTTAGGCTTCCCGGTGCGCTTCCGGGCTGGAATGATTAGTATAGTAGCCAGGAGCACGTAGTAATAAAGAGACCACTTACTAATTTGGGTATAAGTTGGATGGGAATGGCTAGTATTAGCACCGGGAATAAGCGTAGAAAAATGATACGAATTTCTACAGGAGGTAGTAATAGAGTCTCCTCGGCTATGGTTATTTCTTGATTGGGAAACAGTAAGGAGCCGATCGCGAGGGGGTCACGATATCGTCAATTCGTCGCGCGGAAAGGCGGGCGAGACGCGCAGGTCCCGCAGTCAATAATCTCATGATAGAATAAAGTAGCTTACCTATTGAAGTAACTATTAAGTAATTACGAATACTTGTCGCGCGATGTGAATACCTGGTACGCATTTTAACCAAGAGACATTCCCGTTGCGCGGACGGGTAGACTTGGAATAGCTTCACCTTGTTCGACTTGGTAAAGTCTAAAGGGCACTTACAGTCTTACACTTGACGATGGAGAAAGCCGGTCTAATGCCACATCCCGAAGGCTACGGTGCTCAAACACCTAAATCAAAGACTCGGTTCTCATGGAGATCTATAGCAATTCCTATCATCGTGCTGGCAGCTCTTCTATTTGCTTATGGATGGCCGGGAAACCGTCCGATTCCACAGCCTAATATAACAGCAACCCAGCTCTTGGACGGGCTTCGACAATGTGCTAAGAATCAACAACGTCCCTTTATCGACTACACACTCGCTTCTGCTCGTCTCAGCGCCCGAAATGTGGAGATACCCGTGAAGGTATTCCGTAACGCGACACTGATCAATGGTGATGGTCAGATCGGCCATGAATTCGATATCGAGATCCAGGGTAATATCATCACCTACGTTGGGCCGCAGCGCGGCCAAGACCGCCAGGTCCCGGAAAGGGCAATTGTTATTGACCTTGCCGGTCGGTACATGTCTCCCGGGCTGGTCGATATGCACTCCCACGTCGGCATGCGACAAGAACCGCAGATTTGGATGAACGAAGACGTGACGGAGAGTACGTTTCCCATTACGCCATGGGCGAGGGCAATCGATGGGCTCAAGCCCAGCGATGAAGGAATCAAGATTGTAGCTAGCGGGGGTACGACGACGTCCCTTGTTTTGACGGGAGCTAGTAACCTCATGTCTGGAGAGGGCATGGTTATTAAACACCGTGATACCAGCTCTGTCTGGGAGATGGAGATAGATTCAACTAGCAACGGCAAAAGTCCGAAGCGCCAACGATATTTGAAGATGGCCTGCGGCGAGAATACCAAGCAGAATTTCCACAACGTCCCGGGGGGCCCAGTCACTCGGTTGGGAGCATCTGGCTACATTCGCTTTGCTTTTGAGGAGGCGAGGACGCTTCTCCAGGATCAAGATGCTTGGTGCGAGCGCGCCGCTATTGGTGGTGCCGGGCTGAACACCCCTTATCCGACGTCAATACGATGGCAAACTCTTGTAGATGTCATGCGAGGAGACGTAAGTATACACCTGCACTGCTATCAGACGCAGGATGTTTTTTCGGAATACGACCATGCCGACGAGTTTGGGTATAATATCTCGGCTCTGCACCATATAAATATGGCCCACGAAATGTTAGACGAGATCAAGAAGCGTGGCTCCATCCTGGCTACTTTCTCGGACGAAGGAGGGTTCAAGAACGAAAATTACCACACCAGCTGGTATATGCTGAAGAAGGCCGCTGATGCTGGTATCCCTATCGCCCTCACGACGGACCATCCGGCAAAGCATGGCCAGTTCTTTGCCCAAGAGGTGCAGATCGGACATCATTTCCAGCTCGACGAGAAGCTGGCTATAGCATCCATGACATCTGTGCCTGCTCGTGCATTGGGGTTAGATAATAAGTTAGTTACCACTCTCTTGTCTTTGTATGTGGTGACTTCTCTTCTTACGGTAATTATAGAATCGGCTGGATTCGCCCAGGCTACGACGCTGATCTTGTTGTGTGGGACTCTCATCCGTTGGCACTGGGAGCAACGCCTCTTCAGGTCATAGCTGATGGCATCACGCTCGTGAACGCTTCAGAGAAGTTGTGGAGCGAGAGTATTATGAGGAGACAAGTCTTTGCGCCGGCGCCCCCCAGCCGGACCCAGAGGGTCAACAATGAGAAAAATTGCTCTCCGGGCCAGAAGGATGTTATACTACGCGGTATTACAAAGAGCTACATCAATGGATTACAAACATCTACTATCTCTAATGCAACTGCTATTGTGCGCGATGGCGTGCTTCAATGTATTGGAAGCCCATCCTGCGAAGTCGCTGCTGAGGAAGCTATCAGCCAAGGAATACCGGAGATGTATCTCAAGGACGGACATATACTCCCAGTAAGCGAGCACGTTACCATCACCTTATATATCATTCTAATCATTCTATGAAGGGTATCGTTTCGGCAACGCGGTCTCATGGCTTGAGCGAATTAGTAGGGGAAGCTTCTACGGCAGATGGAGAACTCTCCGGATCTGATATGAGTCGAGTGATATCGGCAGCAGACGGTCTACAGTTCGGTGATCGTCGCCTTATTATTACGCACCGGAGAGGACTTACGACATTAATCACCCCTCCCATTAGCAACGGCTTTTTGCACGGGCTCAGCACCGCGTTTCGTCCAGGGGCAGCTCACGGTAAACTCGACGTTTTTGTTTTCACCCTCTCCTACATCTTGACGAAGCAAATTATCTCTCGCTGACGACTTGCAGGGCTTTCCCCTGGAGCTATAGTCAAAAGAGATGTCTCCCTTTTCCTCTCCATCGGCCACGAGGCAAAGAGTAAGATTCAACGGTCATATATTTCTACCTTCTATTGTGCTTACTCGTAATCGATCATAAAAGAGATAGCCAACTAACATATCGTACATCACCGACAGACGACGCCTTCCCCTCTATATCCTCTCAGATCAGCACACTCCGCTCTCTCCTGACGAATCCAAACCCGCCGCACCCATCCTGGGCGCAGGCCGCCAACGGCAGTCTCCCGCTGACCGTGCGCACCGACAACAAGGACGTAATGGCGAAGCTGATCACGCTAAAGCACGAGCTGCCCGCGCTCGACCTCGTGGTACACGGCGGCGGCGAGGCGCACCTGCTCGCGCGGGAGCTCGCCGCCGCCGACGTCGCCGTCGTCCTCGCCCCCTTCCGCTGCAGCCGGCTGACGTGGGAGGTCCGGAACTGCGCGCCGGGCCCGCCGCTGACGGACGCCGCCGCGCCGGACGCCCTGCTCGACGCTGGCGTGCGCCTCGGCGTCGGCATCTGGGACCACCGCGACCGCTGGGTCACGAACGCGCTGTGGGAGGCGGCCTGGCTGGCGCGCTCGCGCGTCGGCATCGGGGAGGAGGCGCGTAAGGAACTCGCCGTCCGCCTCGTGACGGGCAACATGCGCGAGATCTTCGGCCTAGAGGTCCGCGACGAGAGGGAGTTCGTCGTGTACGAGGGCGACCCCCTAGAGTATGGGGCTAGTATCGCGCTGATCGTGGAAGAGGGCGAGGTCCAGAGGTGCTGGCCGGATGTCGAGGAGAAATATGTGTATTAAAGGACTACTAGTTGTGAGATACAGGTGTCCTAGGACTCGGCTCTACCTAATAGTTGAATGGGAAAGGAAATTGATGATTTAAGATAGCTTTACTGTGGTTAATTTGTTGCTGTCGCTTTTATCTCATGTTGATTTATTGCCACGCGAGATATCTCGACATATCCTATATCTCATGTCGCATCGTGCTTATTAGGGATTCGCTGATGAACGTTTGTCTTGGACGAATTGGTTTACAACATTCCCAGAAACTGAATGACTGCTACAAGAGAAACATATTCATTACTGTCACGAAATTCGACTGATTACCTTCAAAGGCTAGAAAATAACCCATACGCTTGCTTTACCTCCTCTTTGTATACCAAAACCGTATTCATCGAGGATTCCTCCTGTCTCGTAGTAAAAAATAGAAAACCATGTTAGGAAAAAACAGAAGAAAATATCCAATAGACAGCACTAGTACACGTAGCGGAACTTCTCCTTCTGCTCCCTATCCGTCAAATCGAAGAACGCGTCAGTGTCAGCCTCTCCATCTACTGTAGACACGGTAGCGCCCATGTCAGGTTCGGGATCGACCTCGCCGAACTCGCGGTTACGCTTCCGGTTCATCCACGCGAGGTAGGAGGCGAAGGCGGGCGGGAGGACGATGAGGAGCGCGAAGCAGGAGAACGCGGCCTTGAACGCGGTTGGGTACCGCGGCGACTCGGAGTCGACGAAGAGTTGCGGCGCGGCCACCTGGCCGACGCAGAAGGCGATGAAGACCAGCGCCGAGACCGTCATCTTCTTCGTCGTTCCGGCGATGTTGGCCGTCATCATCGAGTACTCCATGATGCTGACGATGCTGTGCGTCTGGATGACATAGTACGCGGCCAGGCGCGAGTTCTTCCGCGACGACGGGAGCGTGTACAGCAGCACGGCGCCAACAAGTGCTGGGATCTGGGTCACGGCCATCACGATCCAGCGGCCGTTCTTGTAATACTTGGTGAATATGCCGCCGGCCAAGATCGTAACCCCCTGGATAAGGCCGAGCGGCATCTGAAGCAGGGTCGTGTTGATGGCGCTGTACCCGAAGCCCTTGATGACCTGAGTGCCGTAACTGGCGACGCCACCAGAGGGTACGTTGGTTAGGAACTGAAGGACGACAAGCATCCAGGTCTGAGGATCTAATAAAGCTTCCCTGACCTGATACCACTTGACGTTGCGGTTCATAATACCTGTCCGGTTCTGATGAACGCGAGCGAGTGCCAGGGCACGATCACGGTTAGAAAGCCAGCGAGCGGTCATGGGGCTATCGGGTATGAAGAAGAAGAGGAAAGCGCCATAGAAGATGGTGAAGCCGCCGAATATGATGAAGTACCAGATCCAGTTCCCGACCTTGAGTCCGCCGTTGATGTGACCCACGCCGTAGCCGATTATTCCACCTAGAATTTGACCTAGCGCATTGCCCATGAACCACCAACCAACGCGTTCGGGCTGTTCGGATTTCTTGTACCATTGTGAGGTCATGAGAATGAGGGTTGGATTGATGACTGATTCGAATACGCCGAGGATGGCGCGGACGGTCATGATGGAGGCAAACGAGCGCGTTGCCGCTGTTGTCATCAAGACCGCTCCCCAAAGGACGACAGAAACGGATAGCAGCTTTCCAACGGGAAACCATTGGAGGCAGCGGGATACAAGTGGCTGGGATACCATGTACGCTATAACCACGTCAGTTCCACGGCAATTATATGGAATTAAGAAGTGGTATAGTAAAGGATATGATGTTGCATACCAAGGTAGAATACGGAACCGCTGGCCCAGCTATACTGGTCTCCAGAAAGATGCTAAAAAGGGGTTAGAAACAGTAGATTCCTCGCGCTCAAGAACAACTCTTCTTCACCTACATTATCCTCTTTGAGGCCAAAGTTGACCGAGTTTGACAAGGCATTCTTATCCATAAAGTTCAAGGTGTTCGTCACGATCATCTGCACATCTTTAATTAGTTTTAGTTATTCAGAGTATTTACAGTCTAGCCAATAACTACTCGCCTTAGGTGGCAGCGAGGTTGAGATTTGACTTCAACTTACAAGAGGCATCAGGAACATATCGATCTTGCGCAGAATGCGTTTATCATCTTCGGCGGAAACCGAGGTGATGCCGTGTGCTCGGAAGAATTCGAGAGCTTCGTCAGCGTCAAGCTTATGATGGTACGTCTTCTCGACCTCCTGCTCGTTCAACACTAAAGTCGTCTGCCCTTGGGCGACTTCGACATCTTTCTCATCGGCCTTGGCCACCTTAGAGCCCATGATGCGCTCGGGTGACAGCGATGATAAGAGTAACGCAGGGAAGCTTCAGATATTTAGCTTAAGATAATAATAAAAAAATACCTTCTACGAGAACCCGAAGACCGACGACCGATGTGTCGACGAAACATGGTGGATATCTCGAGCAATATAAAGACACGAACCTAGTCACTCCTCTAGTGTTAGACCTTGTTATCTGCTAATGACAGGATACGCAAAGTCTAGCCTGTCCTGATTCCGTCCCGGATGCCTCGCTAACTATCTTCTTATCTTGATCAAATAATCACTCAATAAGAGACTCTCTCGAGTACGTGCGAAGCGGACCATATGGTAAGGATATTCCCCAGTTCATGGAGTCATAGAGCGATGATACTAAAAGTTCAAGTATTTCAGCTCGAAACGAAACCCCAGAGTAGTAAGGAGCTGAAAGAAGTTCATCTGAACTCATGCTACTGCGTAGTAGATGTTCTCGAATGATATCTGCGTAATATCTTCGTTAGTTGATGGTGTATTATTGTTGATAATACTGACGACTACCCCTGTCATAAGCTCCGTCGGCTATCTGCTCTTGTCGAAAGGGGTAAGTGAGATAGCCGAGGAATACGACCCCCCCTTTTTTACTTATATGTAGATTTCTTTTCTACAGTTACAAGAAAAAACAAGTTTCTGGGGATCTCAGTAAGTCAGTGTTTGATATATTATTATTTGATTAATAGATAAATACTTGAATTAATACCTCTGCTTCACTAATAACAAGAATTAACATACTGTATAAAGCGCCTTTATCATGTAAGTACTATTAGTTAGCGTATTCTCATACACCATAAGGTCGAGACTAAATCCACTTCGCGATCGAAATGGAAACGGTCTCGACCCTCGGTTCTCCCACTAATGTAATCAGGTGTGGCGAGAGATAGGTGGCGGCTGAACATCCCAACCGTCTAGACTCAGACGTAGAGAGCTCGAATCATGGCTCACATATTCTAGTAGCAAACCAAAGCCGAGGTCCTTAGAAGAGCTTCGATTCGTAAATTCGTAACTCCATGGATACTCCAAGGGTGCGACGGTCAAGGACAGGTAGAGTTGGCATTCTCATTGTCCCTTTATTTCCTGGGAGTTAGACCTCTGTCATCGGCTTCGCTCTCTACTCATAACTGACACCTGACCTTAGGATGCACGACCTGCCGTAGCCGCAAGGTTCGCTGCGATGAACAGCGTCCTATCTGTCGTGCATGTACGAGATTATGTCTAGCATGCCACTACATCTCACCCGAAGAATATGAATCGACGCGTCTGGCGCGTAAGAGCGGCCGGATACGTCAGCCTAAGTTCCGCGTACGTTTCGTCGATGCTGGCCTGTCTAAGGCTCGAGATCATCTTATTCATGATGTTGTATCAGAGATGGACTCATCTTCCAACCGGGACCATCCTACCACCCCTATCACTTCCCCATCGGGAGATGGGACGATGACGTCTCTTTCCCCATCCTCCAGCAACTCCGGCATAGCTTCTTCGCGAACCGTGCCGCAAGGAGAAGGTGACCTTAACGCACTCTTAATGATGCCTTTTTCTCCTTTACTATCCGGCGAAGCAAGTCAGAATTCTTTTGAATCAGATTCGGGGTCGAGTTCTCACCTTCCCTGTCCTCCTAATGAGAATAATAACGACGCCGGAAATTTAATGATACCGGATGATATAGAAAAGATGTTAGATTCCATCAACTTTCCTACTGACATCGGTCTCTTATGGGACTCTATACCTGTTCTTGGCAATGTCGAGCTCGGCTTCGGAGACGGGGATCATCCTACTACTAGCATTGACGAAAGACTTAATAGCCAGGCGTCCCAGGCCTTCGCAGCCATCGGCGTGGCTCCGTCGCCGGCACCGCCCAGGGAACCCGTAGCAGGAGAGGCGGTGACAATCCGACCAGAAGATCAGGAGCCTCTCCAGCACTACCTGAGCACGATGGTTAAGTTCGCGAAAATACGGAGTTCTGCCTCCGATAATATCTACTGCTATATCTTCACAAACATGGGCCTCAGCCATAAGCCTCTCTATGAAGCCATACTTGCTTGGGCAGCTCTACACTTGGCTCACGTCAGGTCGTCGTGCACAAGCGACGCAGAGATTCGATATCAGCGCGCTTCCAGTCTTCTTTTCGGCGACGTGCGGGTGGCGGAACACGTCGATTTGACGCTTGTGACAGTCTGGATCTTGCTCCAATACGAACTATTCACGGCAAAAGGCGTCGACCGCTTCATTAGGCTGTTGAACTACGCGGCAGATGTCTTGGAAGGCGTGTTTGAGCACAACCGTATCGACGATGTAAAAGAACAGCTCGGCTCCATCGGACTCCGAGTCTTCATGTGGTTGAGCGCTTACGATAGCCGGGCTGCGCCGTTTGGTCATTCCTGTCGCCTGCTTCGGTGCCTGAAGATGCACTCGTCCATATACAACGTAGTCGATAGTCGTAGCAATAAAGGATTAGTAGGCCACCCTATCGAGTTCGGAACTGCGGAGTCAAAGGCATGTTTGCGCTTGGCCCTTCGCTTAAATATTATTAGGGGATCATGTACCCTCCTCAGTCGTTGGCAAGGCGACAGTATCGAGCAAGAATCTGCTTGGGTTACTCTCCGTTCCAGTTTTCAAGTAGTGTGGGAAGAGATCGAAGAGTCCGGCACGCCTGCGTCCAAACTTGCCATGCGAGTCGCGAACAAAGACATGGACGTCCCAATAACGACGAACACGTTGGAGTATAACTGGATGCAGCTCCTCGCCACTTACTACTCGAACGTCATCCTTTACCTACAACATTGTCCTCGACCACGGGCCGACGTTCAAAGCCAGGAGGCAGATCCGTCTCCGTGGCCTCGCGCAGAGGAATCGGCGGCTAGGATAATTCGACTATCGCGACACGTCACGCTATCGCACCCGAACTCTCCCCAGGCCATCTGGCCACAGACGCTCTTCCAGGCCGGCATCGCCGCGGACGACCCGATCTACCAGTCGTGGGTCCTGGCGGCGTTCGCGCAGGCAGAGGCCTGGGGCCCTAACCTGCGTAAGACGAGACTCCTCCTAGAACGCATCATCAAGTATCCTAAGGAAGTCAGGACTCGTCTAGATTTCACGACATTGATGGGCGAGCTTGGCGGCCACTTTATTGTCTGATCTGCATCGCTATTAAATATGCTATGCTTGCTACTTATACTATACTCGTGACGCGGTCACCCTTTATAGTCATACGGCTACTAGGTGTATAAGCCTTTCTTCCACCAAGCGTAGGTAGATCCAGCTACGAAAGAACGGAGATACAAAGCTCTTCCCCTTTCCCTTCCCCTTACACCGCGCAGTTCAGACGCCTGCGTCCAGCCTGAACTTCTCAAAGACGCCCTGGCACGGCGGGCCCTTGCACACGGTGACCACCTTCCGGGTGAGGTCGTACACGACGCACGCGACGGTCATGCTCTTCTTGAACGGGTACCCGGGGATGCCGTCGCCGCCGGACGAGTCGACGTGCTGGCAGAGGCTCTGCGGGTATCCGAGGTGGTCGGAGAGGGCGCGCGCGATCACGTCCGCGTCCACGCGGCCGTCCAGGAAGGGCCGCACGCCCTGCTCCAAGCGCACGTGGCGGAACCAGCTGCTGCCGCCTGCGTACGTGTCCTTGATATCCGCGCGTGCGCGCATCTCCGGCGCGAGGAAGTGGTTCGAGTGGACGATGTGCCCGTCCGTCGCCGCCGGCGTGAGCACGAATGCCTCGTCCGGTGTCAGCTCCATGCAGAGCGCGAACCCCTCCGCCGTGGAGAGCGTGAGGTTGTTCGACACGTGCCGCGGGGCGTTGTACACGGCCTGGAGCGCCTGTGGGAAGGACTTCTCCTGGAGATATAGTCGTCTGAGGAGGGAGATGGGCAGCCTGGGCGTCCGCGTCCCGTCTTGCGGGAAGTAGTCCGCGGTTGAGTTCAGGGAGTTGGCGGTCAGTCCTAGGCCGGCGGAGTTCATCCCCGACCGGCCCATCTGACCGGCTTCGGTGACGAGAAACATGCTTGGGGCGTTTTCGGAGGGGTCTGGGTGGACTTCTAGTAATATGACGAGGTCGTTGTTATACAGATGAGACGAGATATCCCAGTTTTGTGCTGTATATACGCCTCCTCCCACCGTTGCCTTTTCCCAGAATGCGCTGCTCGTGCATTCGTTGTCTAAATCATCCCATTCTTCAGATACGTTGACGTGCTTCCAAAGGCCGGGTGTCAGGGTCATCCCATTAGATGGATGTGGGCGGTAGCGCGAGCCTCCCGGGGCTCGCGATAGATCGTATCTGGCATTAAGCATGATAATCTCTTCCACCGTGACCCCAGCTCCTTCAGCAATCCCCTTCATCTCCTCCAAGGCAGAGGGGAAGTACTCCTCGAGCCCGGCAACGTAGATATCATTGATGTACTTAACAGTCCGCTCCCAAGGCGGGAGTTGTCCCGGCTGCGAATAATGGGCGATGTTCCCGCGAATCTTGGCCGCCGCTTGCTTGCCATACTGTCTCCCACGCTCTCTTGGAAGACCGCTCACGCGGATATGTTCGTAGAAAACCGTAGTCCTATTTGAAAGCTCCGAAGGTTGAACCGATGGGACGATCGTCCGTGTATTACGCTGTGGCTGGGTCTGCATAGCTGGGCACTTATTCGCTAGGTTCTCCTGAATATCTCGTAGCGGATCGATGACCCAGACCTCAATCTTTTCTCTCTCAACAAAGCTCTTCCTGTTGTCTTATCTACTACTTCGCGCTTATTAACGAACCTAACTCGTCTAATCCCATGAATAATCTAATGAGCTCTTCCGGGAAATACTCCATCCCCGCTTTCGTTCCCGGCCGCTTGCGGGAGCGTTCACTTGCCCAACTAGGAAACTCCAAATTGCCGAGATAGGGGCAAATCGCGGTAAGATACGGCCAGCTCGGTTAGGGCCAGGGGAAAGTGCCCGGCGCGGTGACATGCTCACTGCTCCGGGAAACGGACTAAGCAGCGTCTAGATTGCGCCGTCGCCGCCTATTATGGCGAGCCCTGGCGCGAGCCGGGATCTACGATGATTATGTCGATAATTCTTACTCGCCTTGAAATTCGTCGAGTTAATATAGCACACGCTACAGGAGCCCAATGTTCACCTGTAACTTCTCTCTCCTTGTTAGGCCTCTTCGACTATCACTATGGCTGAATTCATCATCCGCTCTTTCAGCTCAGACGACAATGTTTTGAGCCCAGTTGCACCAGCTACATTGGTCGAAGTCGACAGTGTCCGGGTCAACTTTCCAATATGGATAGTGCCTTATATCGTATGGCCGATTGTCCTACTGTTCTCTATCTCTATCTTTTCTATTCACCGCTTATATCTCTCGAAAGCTGAGGCCTTAGATGAATCCCAGCCTGCAGAGCATACCGGGACACGTATTCCTATTTGCTATGATATCATCCAGCAAATTGTGCGTACTCTATTACTCTCCCTCGCTATTCTAGGCTGCGCGAAGGATGGGTCCTCTACGGCACTGGAGGCTTGTGCCATCGGATATACTCTAGTCTTAGACGCAATTCGCATAACAGTCGTTCGGAGCAAAGAGAGCAGATCGGCAATCGTGCATCATGTCAACTTCATCGTGCTTGTCGACGGTATACTCGCTTTCATCCAACTATCTCCGAGTATCTTATTCATCGACGCACAGGTCAAAATAAGCATCTGGCTCACCTTGAAGTTCGCGGCCTCGCTTCTCAGCTTACTCGTCACTTTCGTCACGCCCCGCGAATGGACGCCTCCCAGACTATCCTTCGAGCTAGCTCAGCGCGAGAAACCCGGGCCCAGCCCTGAGCAGACATGCTCGTATTTCTCGTACTTCGTCAGCTACGGCTGGCTGACGGACATTATCCTGAAGGGCTCGCGACGACGTCTCGTCATGGCCGACATGCTTCCCGTGCCCGAGTACGACGAGCCCCTGGTCTGGAGAGGGCGAGTCCTGGAAGCGCGCAGACGGTTCAAGACCACGCTCAGGACGCTCGCGTACGCCCTGCGCAAAAATATCGGGACGATGGTCTTCTTCGCCGCGCTCACTGCGGTCGTCGAGTTCATCGCGCCGCTGGGGCTGTATCAGCTCCTGAGCTACATACAGAACCCGTCTGCGGCCACGATCCGGCCGTGGCTCTGGGTCGCGCTGTTATTCCTCGGACCGACACTTAGGTCCGTCGCTTACCAGCAGTACATCTTCTCCAGCACCCGCTTGGTCGTGCGCACGCGGCTCTGTCTTGTCCAGGAGATTTACGCAAAGGCTTCGCGAGTTTTCGATACCGACGACGCCGAACATGACAAACAGAAGGCTGAAGAGGGAGACTGTAATACAGACCCCGTGGGAAATCTGAATGGTAATGACAAGAAAAAACCTAGAGGCAGCAAATCGGAGAGTATCACGAATCTGATGGCGTACGATGTCGACGCCATCTGTAACTCGCGAGACTTTATCCTAGTGTGCACGGCCAGCCCGATAGAGGTCACCATCGGCGTCGCCTTTCTCTACTTCTTGTTCGGCCCAAGTTCCTTCGTAGCGCTGGGGGTTATGCTACTCTCCTTCCCCGTCGCCACGGTGCTCTCCCGGACCATGTCCAGATTCCAACGGGAAGTGATGAAGAAGACCGACCGTCGCGTCTCGCTCATCTCCGAGTATCTCTCGTCTATTCGGACGATCAAGTATATGGGCTGGGAAGACATAATGGCGAAGAATATGTACGTATAAAAGACTAAATGACGATGAGCACTCAACCCCCTTTTGGCCCATCCGAGGAATGAGTATCTTGGTAAACATCAGGAGCTAACTCTCGTCATATCAGTAACGCCGAGCGTGCCAAAGAAGAAAAGCTGACATGGCAACGAAACCTAACCGGCGTGGCCGTCGCTGTGCTCGGCGACTTCGTCCCCTTATTTGCCCTGTTCAGCATGTTCGCGGTAGACACGTTGATTTTAGGCCACGCCCTTACCGCCTCCAGGGCGTTCACGGCGCTGTCCATCATCGAGACGCTCCGGCTACAGTTCGTCTGGATCGCCAACGTCACGCGCTTTATCTCGCAGGCCCTGGTCGCGTTCGGTCGCATCGACAAGTTCATGCTCGGCGAAGAGGAATCCGTACGGCACCCGGAGGGCCCTCCCGCCTTTTACAGCGCGACCTTCCGCCGGGCTCGGCACCACGATAGCTTCCGGCTACACGTCGACGGGAATTTTGTCGTGGGCGGGCTCAACGTGATCGCCGGTGCTTCGGGGAGCGGCAAGACGAGCTTATTGCTGTCGCTACTCGGGGAAACCGTCATGGAAGACGGCAGCGCGACGTGTCCCCGAGACGTATCCTACTCTCCGCAAGTGCCGTGGCTCTTAAACGACACCATCCGCGCCAACGTCCTCCTGCACGAAGCATTCGACGAAACCCGATACGATCGCGTCATAGACGCCTGCGGCCTGCGCCCCGACCTCGACAAATTCGAGGACAAAGACTTGACCGGCGTAGGAGTCAACGGGTGTAACCTATCCGGCGGACAGCGACAGAGGGTCTGCCTAGCGAGAGCCGTGTACGCGAGATCGGAGATGCTCTTGCTAGACGACGTCTTCTCGGCGCTCGACTCGATGACGCAGAAGCACGTCTGGGAGCACTGCTTCCGCGAGGACATCCTCCAAGGCCGCACCGTGGTCCTGGTGACCCAGATGCAAGCCGCCAAGGACGCGGCGGACTTGGTCATGGAACTAGCGCACGGGCAAGTCGTCGCCACGAAGCGAAGCAACAACACGAAAAAACACGCCCCTATCCCCTCGCCGACGATCCATCAGATTCCACCCAGAAGCAAGCGACCGACAGAGACCATCACGCTCCTAAACGACGCACTGGCGCCCTCCCGCGCGCGAAACGCAGAGGAGAAGATCGACCAGGAAGTAGCCGGGCAGGGGCGGAACTCGAGGCTCCTGTTCTGGCAGTACATGCTCTTCTTCGGCGGCGCGCGCAGCGCGCTCCTCGCGCTCCTCCTCTGCCTGCTCGCGCAGCTCGCCTTCTTCAGCCTATCCTTCTGGCTGTCGGTCTGGGTCGGGGCGGAGGCGCGGGCACGGACGGCCGCGGCCGGGTCCTACGTCGCCGTGTACGGCGGCTGCCTGCTCGCCTTCTCGTCCGCCTCGGCCCTGAGCCAGGGGTACCTGCAGCTGGGGGCGCGGCGGGCGGCGCACGCGCTGCACGCGGGCCTCGTGCGGGCGGCGCTCGGGGTCCCGGTCCGGTGGTACGACGCGAACCCGCCGGGGCGGCTGGTGAACCGGTTCTCGGGCGACGCGCGCTCGCTCGACGGCGTGCTGGCGGACTACCTCCGCGTCGCCGCCGACAACGCCTTCCGCTTCGTCCTCCGCCTCGCTGCCGTCGGCTCTGTCCTGCCCGCCTTCGCCCTCCCCGCCGCCGCCGCCTGTTCCCTCGGTCTCGCCTGCGCCGAGATGTACGCCCGCGCCCAGCTCTCCGTCAAAGCCCTCACCTCCGCCTCTCACTCGCCTGTATTTTCCTTCTTCGCCGAGGCCCTCGCCGGCCGCGCAGTCGTCCGCGCCCGCTGTGGGGCCGCTCGCAATGCCTTCGCCGACGACCTCGCCGTGCGCCTGCGCGCTTACGCCCGCGCCGCCGAGACCCAGTATAACCTCAACCGCTGGGTCTGTGTCCGCGCGGACGGCTGTGCGGCCTTCATCGCGCTCCTCACCGGCGTCGTGGCCGTGGCCATGGGCGACCACGCGCCCGCCGGCCGCCTCGGCTTCTCGCTTACCGGCGCCATCGGCCTAGGCCAGACGATCCTGACCATGGTGCGCAACATGAACGAGTTAGAGGCGGAGCTGAACTGCTTCAACCGCGTGCGCGAGTACGCGTCGCTTCCGCTCGAAGCGGAGACGAGCTCCGGGAAGGGAGGGGACGAGGACGAGGACGGGGACGGTCCCACGCCTCTCCCCGAGATGTGGCCGACGCGGGGCAGGGTCGAGTTCCGCGACGTGACAGCAAAGTACGCGCTCGATGGGCCTGATATCCTACGAGATCTATCGCTGACCGTAAACCCGGGTGAGCGCGTCGCCGTGGTAGGCCGTACGGGGAGCGGCAAGTCGACCTTGGCGCTATCCCTCCTCGGCTTCACCAGCGTAACAAAAGGTGTCGTGTTGATCGACGGGGTGGACGTATCGAAGATCCCGCTGCGGGTGCTGCGTCGTCGCCTCACGATCATCCCCCAGGAGCCGGTCCTTTTTGGAAGCGACGTGCGATTCAACCTCGATCCTACGCAGACGGCTCCCGACGAGCACTTGAGGGAGGCGATAGACGCTTGTAGCGTTCTAGAGTCTCTAGGGGCTTCTAGACAAATACCGGAAAATGGGCAGGCACAATTACGTGGAGGGACGTCGAAAGCGCTGGGACTCAACACGGTAGTAGCGCCGGGAGGCTCCAACTTCTCCGTGGGACAGAGACAAGTGCTCAGTCTAGCGCGAGCGACGGTGCGACGATCACAGGTAGTAGTGTTAGACGAGGCCACAGCGTCATTAGATCACGGGTCCGACACGGCGATCCAGCAGGTCCTGCGGTCAGCGTTCCGTGGTAGGACCATCCTCGCTATCGTACATCGGCTATCGACCGTCTTAGACTACGACCGCATTGTCGTGATGGATGGCGGTAGAATCGGCGAGATAGGCGCACCACTAGATCTTTATCGACGCAAGGGCGCATTTTACTCCATGATAAGGCATAGCGTGGCACATGGCAAAGGGGGAGAATGGACGGCGAACAAGCTGCAATTATTAGAGTCGGCAGATGTCTAATTCCCTTAAGATCAGCTATCTAGAGTAGGCGCTTTTTGCGCTACATTTATAGATATAGAAAGTATTCATACTTATTTATTCTTTAACCGTCATATAATTACCGTAGCATTATTTAGAATTCATCCACTTTGCGACCCGTTCCAGTCGCTGCTCCATACGAACGTTGCGCAACGCCACTCAGTCCCCTTCTCCTTCTCGCCTGAGGGTCCAATTGGCCGGGGGCAGATGAAGAATGACCGCCCTGGAGCGTGTTAACATCATTTCTTAACAGTAAAAAGGGAAAGAAAAATATTAGAATGCCTCTAAATATAACATTACGTACCTCGATTAACACCAGGTTTCTTAGTCACTAGGCTGATGCAGTCTTCTCCATGTTCGCACTTGGGCAGCACTCTCTTGCCTAGTAACTTGGACCAGGATTCTTTAGATTCGATAGGATCGAATACCTTCTCCTGGAAACTAGGCTCCGGAGTGTCTTCCACTTCGGCTGTATTGGGCTCTTTCGGTCTTTCAATATTTGGAGCATCACTATCTCCACCGATTGACTTAGGATCTTCCTTTGTCTGGTAAACCGTACTTGGCCCTGGCGTGGTTTTAGATTTGAAAAACCCCATGAGACTACTTTGTCCTTTAGACGAAGGCTCCCTATTTAAGGTTGCTTTTGGCTTCTTTTGAGGTCTATTGGTCGATGTCGCACCTGAGGGCGTGCGTTTGAGACCGCCGGTACGTGCTTTTGACGGAGAGGGCGCTGAAGTTACCGATTCTGTTTGCGAAGCGGGAAGTTCTGTAGATTCTCCGCTTTTTGGTGATTTATTCTTTGATATGTCGTTGCCCATATTTTCCGAAGATTCACTGACAGGCGTCAGAGTCGTCTTCGGAGTCGTAGACTTTTTAAAGAACATATCTTTGATACTTCGCCGGCGGTCGAATTCAGGGATGAGCTTCGCCGATAATGGTAGAAGATCCTTTACCGTCCAGTCTCTAAGTCTAACCCCGTCTTTAAAAACGCCCGGTGGATTCATAACGTCCCTCAAATGTATTTCTTTTCCATCAATCAGTACATTATCCTTTAAGGTCGCAAAAACAGGGCAATGATCAGAGCCCATCAGGCCTTCCTGTATGTTAGAGTCGACGAACCAATCTTTCATATTATCACTGCATAGAACATAATCAATTCGGCTGCCGAAATTTCCAGGGCGGCTGTTCTTCTTAGTATCCCAGCAAGTGAACATGCCCTCACGCGTAGGATGAAAAAGCCGGCCAAGGTCCCATAAAACTGGCTCTTCTCTATTTTCATCCCTTGGCCCACGTACATCTCCCTTGAACACGAGTTGGTTGAATAGACGGCGAGACGGAGCGGAAAAGAAGTCTTCGACAGTTATCCCTTCCTTTTTCAACCGTTCGAAGATGTTAGCGGCGTCTATGGACGATCGTATAACATTGAGATCGCCTGTCAAGACAACCCTCTTTCCTATGGCAACGAGATTGCGAATTCGAACATCTAACGCGTCGAGATAACCTAGTCTAAAGTCGTCCCGGCTCCCGTCGCTATTTGCTGGGCTGTAAGTCCCGATTAGAACAAAAGCCGGAAATTCGAGGACGACGCAACGGCCTTCCGAGTCAAGGGCCATGTCGTCGGCCAAGCCGGAGAGTTGGCCAGGCCTTGGATAGCCGCCTATCTGTTGATCCGGCGGAAGGTCCCGAAACTTGGTTGATGAATTTGGCGGGCATAAGACTCCGGTAATTCCTTCTTCCGCTCTGATGGGCGTGCATACAGAATTCCGGGTATAGATGGAGACGCCGGCATAGCCTAATGGCAACGTTCAGATGAATTTACGATATTAGTTGTGATTTAATACATACCTTTCTTATGTCTGGGGAGACTAAAGAAGACATCCCAGCCTGGAACCAATACCATGTCATCTTGAAGGTCCTTGCGCTGAATCTTGGTCTCCTGCATTACGACGATGTCGGCCTCAAGAATATCGAACATGGCGTCGAAGGTCCTCTTTTCCCTCCATGGCTGGTACCCGAACGGGTTCCTGGTGGATTAGTTAGAGACAATATATGATCTGTATATATATATATAATGTTCTGTCATACCGAATGCCGTTCACTGTATAAGATGTTAGGATATATCAGATATAGAATGAAATAAGACATAGGAAAGGTATATTAAGGAGATGTAGTACGAACCATTCCACGAAGTAATACGTATACCCATATTGAGAAAATGATCTTGTTCCTATTCCTGTTCATCCGATGTTTATTCCATCTCGGTAATCTAGGACCATTATATGATTCCTGATGATCTGGGGAAGAGCTCGGGATAGACAGCGTGCATGCATCCAGCGAAGTAGTTCGTCTTTGAAGGAGAAAGATGGAAGAATTATAAAGTAAAATTGATTGTAGAAGAATTGAAGATGTACTGTGTAGGTACTTGAATAGAATATCTAAGTAGACGAATATGCTGTGAGCGAGTAGAGATGTAACTCTGTAACTTTAGGCTCTTGCTTCAAGTTAGTAAAAGTAGGAAACACTACTTCTTCGCAGTTTCCAGAGTTATAGGTAATGTTATAAAGTTAATAATTACTCAGAACTGCATGTGTAAGTGGTCGTTATTCAATAAGCAGGTCCTATCAACATTGAACCTTTATCGTGTAAGTATAGTAGTATACCCCTTATGCAACCGCAGGAAGTCGCGACGTTTTATCCACGGCATTAACTCATGCTAACTACCTGTACACCAAAGTAACCCGAAGTCCCGTGATCTGCGTCATACTCCAATTCCACCCCCTGTCATAATACCTTCAATGCTTAGACCCGCCATATGTACATACATACCCCCGTGGATTTACCGAGGAACAAGGTTTAGCTCGGTGGATTATGACGAATCAGGACTGATCTCATTCGATTAATGCGATAATTCGATATTTATATTTTAAACTAGTGACGAACATCAGACCACCGACTCCTTCTCTTTCTCTTCCTACACTCCTAACGACAACATCGGTTCGGTACATGAAATAAAAAGAAACAGAAAGCATAAAATCCATTCAAGATGTTCACTCAGAGACAACTCCTCCGCGCGACGCCGCGACTCGCAACCCAGCTGCGCGCCGCCAACGCCCCCGTCTTCCGCTCCGCCCTCCAGCGCCGCCTGGCATCGACCGAGAACGCCTTCATCAAGGAGCGCCAGGCCGTCAAGGAGCACGCCGCCGCCACTACCGGTCAGTATTCTTTTCCTAACATGAAACCATCCACGAACCGAAGATCTGGGTTTACTCATTCTTTCCGCAGAGCTCTGGCGCAAGATCTCCGTCTTGTAAGCCCGTCGTCTCCATCCATCCATCCATTCGTTCATACCTTCATCCATTCGTTCCCGAGCGAGCAGTCTCCCGATCTTAAGAAGAAGAAAAGAAGAAGAAAAAAAACTAGAAAAATAAACTCAAATAAAGCAATCTCATATGAAATAATAACAAGCCCGCTCGAGACGACACCTACCTTCCACCCCCCAGCATCAACGCGCAGAAGAAAGACGAAGCTAACAAGCCCGGCTCGCAGCGCCGTCATCCCGGCCCTGATCATCGCCGGCGTCAACGCCTGGAACCAGTGGCAGGAGCACTGGGAGCACTGGTCGCATATGCCCCCGCTCGAGGACCGCGTCGAGTACCCCTACCAGAACATCCGCACCAAGAACTACCCCTGGGGAGACGGTGACAAGACCCTGTTGTACGTTTCTTCTTTCCCTTTTCCTTACCCTTTCCCTTTCCCTTTCCCTCTTTTTTTCTTTCGTGTTTTTACAGTATACGCGGGCGAGTTTCTTCTGTAATAGGGAGGGAAGGATACAAGCTGACGAGATACAAATATAGCTGGAACGACAAGGTCAACTACCACAAGAAAGACAAGGCTACCTAAGCGCGCGGCTATCAGCGACGACAGCAGCGGGAGGACAGGCGATGAGAACGGCCCACGTACGCATGACGTGGAATAACGAAATGGAAATAGTTCATACAGCACAGCAAAACGCAGCAAAACACAGCAAAACACAGCAAAACACAGCAGAGCAGAGCAGAGCAGAATAGAGAAAGTGGCCGCAGTAGTCCTTTGGCCGAGTTTGTACATACGCTACCTCCATCCCTCCGTAGCAGTTTACTTACCTCTTATCCTTATTCCCATCTATCCTATCCTATCCTATCCTATCCTATCTCATCCCCTTTGTGACTTAAAAAAAAAACTGTGTTCAGTCTTGCCTATCTAGCGTGTACCCTCTTTATAGACTGTCCTCAAGGAACCCGATTAAGAGTACATGTAGGTTCCTTGAACACGAGTAGATGCACGAGGAAACCTCCCGAATAGGATAGTAAAGCCAATGAGTAAAGTGAGGAACGGAAAACGTGTCTACTATACAGACCACGATTTGAGCTACCTACACCTATGCAAATCAACCTACTCACTTCCGTGCTACGCAAATCCAGATTTCAGGTAATAGATATAGGTATGATGTATGTATGTATAGTATGTATCTCAGGTAAGTAGTAATAGCAGTAGTAATAATAATAGGTAGTATGCATATCCATATCCACAACGCCGTTAACCCACGTCCTTGCTTACCCTAACCCCCTATGTACCTAACCTACACACTAATCCGTCAACCAACCGACTCCTGAACAAGCCAGCCGGCTAGCCAACACCGTCCAACGCCAAATATGTATGTGTGAGAGTAGGTTTACTTTAGGAGAGGTAGGTAATAGTAATCAGTACCGATCAGCCCGTCGTCCACCCCGTTCATTCATCTGTTTATTCCTCGGTCTACCCCATTCATACATTACGTGTCCATAAAGATAGGACGGTGGTCGGACGTGGTGTGACATGTAGGTTGGCAGAGGTACGTGTCTCTATGCAATAGTCCCGGCTCCGCGAGTACGCAGCTGATCATTACGTTTATGATATACTGTATCGTACACTTTGCATGCCCCGATTTTCCAGCTAGGTGGACTGGGCGTTGCTTGTAATTAGGTAACAGTGCGCGTGTTGGCGTCCGCACTTATACGTGTTGAGATATGGCCTCATTCGGTTTCGTGTCGATGTTGCCGTTCATGACGTCGGGATCGAAGGGAGACGAAGCGAACTCGGGTCCCTCTACCCAATTCGAGAACCCGTCTTCATCTTCATCTTCATCCTCGTTACTCTGAACTACTTGCTCCTTGATCTCATGCTGTATTTCTTGTTGCTGTTCTGATTTTTGTTCCGGTTTTCTAGGAGGTAATTCCGGCGGTGGAGTCCCAGCCATCGAGGACTCGTCGCCCTCATCCGGTGTCATTTCGATCAAATCCTCGCTCCCTCCATTCACATCCGTATCTGTTTCCCCGTTCAACTCCTCCGCATCCTCAACCCAGGGTTGAACATACGCCGGAGAAGACGCAGAGTCCTCGATACCACTCGCGTGGAATGACGGACTATTAGGCTCCGAGTCCGCAACTGGTGCCTCAACAACCAAGACGTTATCTTCGGTAACAGCTTCATTACCAGCGTTATGGATCTGTGAGACGCGTCTACGCCTTGGTGGTAGATGCGGCGGTGGCAAAGGCCGCCGTTCGACGTTCGTCGTCGACTCGCTCAATAAGTTCCCTGTGCTCCGCCGTGGTAGTGACGGCGGAGGAGCGACAGGCTTCCGCTTTGGCACGATAGGCACTGGTGACGCTCTCTTACCGGGCCCGGGAAGCGGTATGCCAGGGGGTGGTAGCGGTTGACCGCGTCCCATAGGTTGGTTGAGATCTACCGGATGATCCGGTATTTTCCGGCCATTGGTGCCGTTCTTTTCTGCCTGCCGCTGTATCGCATTCAAGCCCCATCGCTTCGCCGTCGCGGCGGCGTTAGACACGGCGGTTAAGGTATTCCGCTTATTACCCTCAGGTGTCCCATTTGTAGAACTCGCCAGTGAAGAAGTAGTTTCTCTCCGCCCAAAGAAGCCTCTACCTACCGATCCGGTACCGCTTTTGACAGAGTTTCTACTACTCAAGGGCGCAGGGGAAGGCATTGGAGATGCATCGCTTTCGACGCTTTCGGCAGAAGAAGTGGTATACCGTCTTCCTGGTGCTGTAGGAGTCTCCTCGACCTCGTGTACTTCAGGGATCACTTCAGAAGACGAGCTCGCAGAAGCACTGACCTTCCGTGTCATTGAAGACGCTTTAGAAGGTGAACCGGTAGGTGTTTGTATTGGTGACACGCTCTTGGATCTAGCGGATATACTGGCTATTGCGTTGATTGCGCCGTCGCGGTCTGGAGGGCTCGACGAAGGCCTGAAAGTATCGGCGTGTATGGCGTCTGTGCTAACCACAGGACTAGATACCGAGATAGATCCTGATCGTGAAGAGCGTAGCACTTCAGATGCAGAGCTTCGTGGGCTCTTCGAATCGAGAGCGGTTGTTGATGCGGATGGACTTGGATTACCATCACTCTGCACGCTCTTCTTCGGGTTAAGTCTCCTACTCCAGAATCCCTGAGACTGTGACTGAGTTGGTGTTGGAGGTATCTCCACGGCAGACATGCTGTGGCCCTTCTCCAACGAGGGCGTTTCCGGGGCTATAGCAGAAACCGCCTCCTCGAGCTGGCTGACCTCATCTACATGTCCGAGCTGGGCAGCAATGGCTTCGTGGTCGGACGAGCACTGAACCGCGTCGTCACCCTCAAATATGCCCCCACGCCATTTCTTATGTTCAGTATTGAAGAACGGGGTATCGTCCCAGAATGGAGCTACTAACGTCTCGGCTACGACTTCTTTGATCCTGTTCTCGATCTGTCGAAGAATGACTGTATACGTAATCTGCCTCGAGCTCACAATAGGTTCGATCGTCATCTCCATTTTAGGCATGGACTGGAAGGAGAACCAGAGGCGATTGCTGGGAGGCGGTTTTATCTTGAAAAAGGCATGGCCTTCAAGCTTCCTTAAGACAACGGCGAGTACAAGGTTGACCTCGCGAATCTTGAACCGAGGCCCCAAGTCGATACGTGCCGTAGCAGCAACCTCTAACCTGAAATTACCGGTGTACTTAACATCAGTTTCCATTCCACACTCCCCTTCCACGCTGAACTCTTTAAGACGGAGATTCGTAAAATAGGGCGCAGAATCCCCTGTGTCGATGCTCTGGATCGTGATCCTACTGAGAAAAGAAGGCCTGTTGACGCGAGAGATCTTCTTAGTGATCTTTTCCCGAACAAGATTTTCGATATCTTTCGTCTTGTATATACCCAGGAATATCCTCCCTATTAAAGCATTCAGCCACCGCGTTTGTAGGTGATCCTCGGACGAGTGTAACTTCTGCACTAGCGATATGATGTTCTTGACGTCGAACCGTTGGGGTTTCGGAGCTATATTCAGGCCGGCGAAGGTCTGCTCCTGATTTCTGAGCAGAGAAAAGTAGAAATCTTCCTTGGCAGAGCAATTCTCGGAGAAGAGAAAGAAGGGCTTTGACATTTGCGCGTCAGGAGTCGATTCCTTCCCATCCTTCTTCCTGCTCAAGCATAGCGCATTTCGTTTAATGAACAACTCACCCTCGGGAGTAGGATCGCCCCCGGAGTATATGCTAACGTCGTGGTGGGCCAGGGAAATAACGTGGCGAACCTCGAGCTGCTCGTCGTCGTCGAATAGCATCAAGTGACCGTGTCTAGCACCGACGGGATATTAGCGACCCTTCTTTTACTCTTCCAACGATCCACGTCAAACACAGCTAATAAAACACACCTAAGCACGACGTAGAAGACGTTCCCTGCCTTCTTCGGCCGCTGGCTGACGCTCTTATAATCATCTAACGGATTAGGCATCTGCTTCCTGTCGAATATGCTTCTGTACATAGACTGGTACACGCTCTGGCTTGGGGCGGCGACGGTGGTGGATCCGACGGGAGTAGATCGTTCGATTGGTTTGGCATTGATGCCCATGGGCGTGTATTCACGACAAACGGCGAAGTAACCGGCGGCCGTATCGGACTCGGCAAGGAGGCGTTGCCTCGATTCCTCTTTCTGGACTTCGCGCAGGGCGGTAACGTCGTCGCCAGGCTGGACGATATTGTCGGGGTCGTTGCCGTCATCTTTCCGGGTATTGACATCGCAATCGGGAAAGGTAAGATGTGCATGGAATAGGACGACTACTATTAGTAGAGGAATGAATGTGACACCACCAAGAAGGTAGGTCAACAAGAAGCTAGTCCAACTCATACTCATATAGCTCCCGTCTTACAACAACAGCAGCATTGACAACATCAACATCAACATCAACATCAACAGTAACAGTAACAGGATCAACAGTAACGGCCAGCAAAGTGCGGATCAGCTATCCTTTGCGGCGGCCGAATTAGAAAGACCATGGATATAAATTTTGAGGATATTGATTAGTCCGCCAAAGAGAGATCCGAGTGTAGCAAGAGAGGTAAGAGGAGTAAGAAGTTCAGACCAAGACGTTCAGACCAAGAATCCTTATACTTTTGTAGGTAGGAGGAGAGACAAAAAAAAAGGTGAAGAGATGAAAAGATGAAAAGATGAAAAGACGAAAAAGATGATGACAAGATGAAATTAGGAGCTTAATTCCAAACTTTCAAGGTTTAAGTTCTAACCCGTAGGCACCTGCTACGTACCTCTCTCTCTACACTAGTGCTTCTCTTCCTTCGCACCGGCTAAAGCTTAAAAGCTTACAGGTCTCCAAGTCAACGATAAGATTACCTTGTACTACCTACAAGAAGATACGTACCTCCTAATCTGCCTACATGTACATATACATACATACAGATAAAGAAAAAAAAGAAAAGCAAAGGCGTAACGGCACAACCGGCAGACGTCACAAAACAGGTAACCTATAGGCTACTAACACAGGTAACGCTACCACCTAAAAGCACTATACAGAATGCGTACCTAGCGGACAGAGCCACGTGGGGCATTTTGTAGGTCCGCGGGGGACGGATAACACCCTGGTCTTACCGCTGTATGTACATACTACCTAGGTACCTGACAGTACCGAGGTAGACCAAGCTGGTCTTAGTGTATATTCTATGTAAGTGGCTGAGATAGAACCCCCTTTAATCAACAATCACGATGCTATAAATACCCCTTAAGGAGTACCTGAAAAAACAATGGACCAGTTCATCACGATCACAACCCTTTATAATGATCACAATTTACAAATAAACATCATATTTATGAAAATAATAGTTTTTATTTCGTATGTCCCAACTCCTAACGCCAAAGCATTTTATACAGGTAAAGGACCACCTAACAACATAGTCACTAATCATAATGCTCAACTCCTTAACCCCTATACACTATATGTATACCCCTATGCATCCATCATACCCCCTATTTTTTTTATAAGCCGTAAACCCTCGAAAACGCCATTCAATGCATGTATGCCTTATTCTGTGGTAGCTATCATGAAAAGAAGAAAAGAAGAGGCAACAAAAAGAAGAAAAAAATTATCTACCACTCCAACTCCTCCATCCCAACCTCACCCTCCAAGAGCTGTTTAACAGCCGGCTCAACCACGCTCTTCTCTGCCCTGTACCGCGCCGCCTGCTTCATCCGGGTGTAGAACACGGGACAGTCCCTGCTATCGCACGGCACGCTGTCCAGCGGCGCGAGGCCCGCGCAGCTCTGGCATATCTTAGTCACGTCCTCTAGCTTCCTCGCCTCGCGGTTGAGCTGCGTCTGCAGCTTCAGCAGCGACGCCGGCCCGTCCTTGTGGCATCGCCCGCAGATCGACGATGTCTCGCTCTTGGCCTTGGACCCGCACACCAGGCACGCTGCCGCCTTCATGTACGACTCCAGCGTCTTCTTCGCTAGCGCGCTCTTCCCCCCGCCGTGCGTTGTCCGCTCCACGCGGCGGATCCGCTGCACCTTGGGCATCTCGTCGTACCACTGCCGCACGTTGGCCCCGACCAGGTTAAAGATCCGTTCGAGGGGCGGGATTAGATTCTTAGAGATGTAGTACTCCGCATCCAGCTGTAGGTGAGAGCTGCTTAGAAGTTCTTCGGGTGCCACGCACCGGTCGACGAGACGTGCTCCCGGCGCCCCCGAAGTCACGACGTACGGTACCCGCTCCCCGTACTGTGGCTCCGCTCGGGCGTCTTCTAGCATCTTCTTCGTACTAATCAAGGCACCTGGTGGTGGCGGTCCTCGATCGCTATAAGTCCCCAACTTAACTTCCCTCGCGAAGCTGAAATCTTGTATCGACACAGCTCCACGCATAATCTTCTCGCACTGTTTTTGAAAATACGATTTGACTTGGCTGAGGTCGGCCGTCTCGAAGAGAATCTTGAGTGCCTTCTCCTCGATCATCTGCTCCGCAGGTGTGCCATCTCTTCGGACCGTCTCGATACCCTTGGCGTCAAATTCGGGCTTGGCTTGATCCTTGGTCTCGTATTTGTAGCCCACATATCTCTTCTTCGCAAGCAGCACACACGGATGGTAGACCTTCTCAAACTTGAGCTTGACCGGCCGAGGATTCATGTCCGTAACCTCTTTAGCGATCTCGTTGCCTATGTCGAATGCTTCATCCTTTGTCCTGCCCGGCAGATAAATAAACAGGCTATCTGTATCGCCGTACACGACTTCTGCTTTCCATTTCTCCACCGAATGTATCAACGCTATTGCTCTCTCGAGAGTCTCGCGTCCTGTTTGCACAATGCTGTCCGCAATTTCGGAACACGGCATGCGACCCGAGAACGAGGCCGACGTATATCCATAGGTAACGTTTGCGAGAAGTTTTAAAGCGAGTTGCCTATTGTTGAGGAGCTGCTGCAAAGTCTTGTCATCTTTGTCCTGCTTCATGCCGCTCTTCACCATAACTCGTGTTTCCAGAATCTCCGTAAGCATTTTTGCCAGTAAGGACTTCCTGATCTCCGTCTTGCAGTACATCATGCCATTGGGAGCTATGTTGATATGGTCTTTGAGCAGCTCTAGGAGCCGATGTTGTCGACGATACTCCGTAAAGCCCATCTTGTTCGTGCCGCGCCAGTTAACAATACGGCCAAGAAAAGTCGAGTAACAGTAATTGTATGCAATCATGACACTAGGATACAGACTCTGAAAGTCAAGAACCACGAGCGGGCTGTTGTAGAATGCACTTTGAGGCTCCATAACAAGCGGAAGACATTCAAGCGCGTTTTGGCTCCCAACTTGCTTCCTGTCGGGTGAGACTAATATGAAATTTTCTGGTTTCGCAATTCGGAACATGATCGATTCGACCTTGAACTGGGATCCTCGAGAGAAGACGGAAAAGAAGTCGACGCCCAAAAGTCGTGCCTGTTCGCTTGTACGTGAGATAAGCTCGTTCGCTTCGAGGATTTCTATATCGAGTTCTGTTCTGGTCAAGTAATACCGGAGAAGCTTGCTCAGATCCCGATGCCTGCCACCAGCATACCATTCCGTTAAAGTACACCAAGGGTAATGTGGAATTCGTCGATGCAGTAGATGCCAAACAACATTTTCGATCGTGTACTGAAGTAGGTTGAGTTCTGATCGCATAGCACGCCAGATGTTGATCATATGCCTACCCGTGACTCGAATAGTCGAAGTAGTGTTGAACCCCCATCGGTCAGATTCTTTGCCAAACCGCCCAAACGACTGGCTCTTCATCCGTGAGAATTCATCACACAAGCTATAATCATATTTGAATCTCGCTCGCTCAATCAGGTATCCCCACGAGCTACCATGAACTTCATAGCCGGTAAGGATGTCTGGGTCATGCGTCCTGACGATCTCAACCATCCTAACCATCAGGTCAAGTTCCGAAGATTCTTCGATAACCTCAGTCGATACCGGGGTCTGTTTCTGTATCCTTCGTGCCAGAGACCCATCCTCAGAAAGGACGATTATACCGGACCGTACTGATAGTGATGCATTATCACCGGTGGCGAAGTTCTCGTCGGATTTAGAACACCAGAAAATACACTGCACCTCGTCTTCTTCTGGGTTTGGGAAAAGCTTTCCCCTAGTATTGACGTGTATCTCTAGACTCATCGTACTCATGTACTGGGCTTCATGTCGGACACTCGTCGACTTTCTTTTCTGAGAATATTTAAACCCATGTCTATTCTTTGGAGTAGGGCCGTCGATCTGGGACATGTACGGCTTAAGCTCAGGATCACGGATTCTCATTACGGGCTCTTGTGAGTTGCTTGCCGTAGCCTGAACTTCTGACCACCAAGTCTGCACTTCGCTAAAGCTGGGCGGGGGCTCTGCGATTTCCCAGCTCCTTAGCGAACATTCCTGGCGTAAATTCTTGTAGACTTGTTCGGCTCTGTCGACATCATACGGTAGATCGGATTTCATTCCAAAATTGGCTGAAGATTCGCCGGTTGGGTCAAATTCAGGAAGATACGGCAGCGTATTACCTTCAAGACGAAATTCCTGTCCAGCATATTCTCGAACTCTCTGAGGCACGTCTTTCTCATTGCTGTAGAATGCTTCTTGGTATATGACACTGGGGCGACCTAGAGAGTCGAGGGTTGATAAGATTTCTTCGGCTGAGGGTGCGGGCTGATCAAATATGAAGAAATTGGTTTGCAGTCGAGGTACACATCCGATATCCATGAGCTTCTTAGACTCTCCTTCCCTCGTACTATCCGACGTGGCATTATCAGATCCTGGTCTATCCATATGCGAAGTCGAACTTCGAGCAACTTCATTTGTTGGAGTCCATGAGTCAAACGTGACGTGCTTCACATGATCGACACCTTCGCTTTGTTGAGAGCTTGTACGTTGACTCAACCGTAGTTTTGTGCTTGGATCGTTGGGATTTTTTACGACGGGAAACTTCAGCACATGGTTCTCGGGTCTCTTGGGAGATTTCTTCGGCCTTGACTGTGCGGTCTGTGAAGGTGATATGCGTTTGGGTTGCTCGTCTAGTTGTCCTTGATCTGCTGCTTTCCCTATAATATTGGTTCTATCCACTTCTAAGGTAGACGGGAATCCTACGCGACGATGTTTTGCTTCCTTCCCCTGGAGAGGTGAGGCTGTGCGTTTTATAGCTTTTGTTGGCTGAATATTCCGAGTAGCCTTACTCACCATTCCCTGGTCTTTTGCCACTTCTAGTAGAGTATCCGAGACCGGAATGTGTGGCCGATATTTTATACGTAAACAACTAATATATACTCCATTGATACGTATTTCTGGAGGGCTTTTTTGTGGCTCAGCACTCGAACCCGAAGGCACGAGTAAACCAGATTCATCATACTGTCCACCACCATGGTTCCGCGGGGACTTATCTGAAGACTTACTTGTCCTTGCTGAGCTATCATTGCATGATTGCTTGGCGTCAGGGATTTGATCTTTCTTCAGCGGATCCGGATCACGAATTATGTTCTCGTCCGAATCATGTGGGAAGATGCCGTCATCTTCCAACCCAAGATCAAAGATACGGTCATTATCCACTACGATGCTGCCAGCAGGATTCTCGTCGTTTCCAAAACGCTGGCTAGCGATGCCAAGTGCGGACTCTAGGTTACCGGGATAGAGATCCTCGACAGATTGCAGTAGGGTATTGACCGTGGATTCAAGAGGTACGCTTTGTACGAATGTATCGAACGATACCTTGCTGCCATCACTTTGTTCAAGTTCCTGACGTACTAAGCCCTGAATTTGATCTCTGTACTCCTCCTCGTGAATCCATCCAGGGGGTTGAGAGTCACGTGGATCCGCAGACATGGATACTAAAGCATCCGAAGGGAACGGACTGCTTTCCGGCGTTCGGCCGAGCATTCTTCTCTTACGACGCTTCGTCTCATCTTTCCACAGACCTGCCATGCTGTGAACGAGTTTTAGGTCTGAGGGCAAAGGATGATTTCTCTCAACGAAGTCGTGGTGGAGCTGCCTCTCCTTGATGGCATGCCGGTTAAGAATATGCTGAACGCAGATATCAATCTCGATAGAGCAGTGACTGGCACGAGGGAGATCCTCGTTCTCGGTAATGAAAGATCTCGAGATTGACTGGCTATGCCATATATGAGGTGATTCTAGATCATCTTCATACTTGGGCACTGGAGCCCTGAAACAGACGTTTTGAGATTCAATATACCCGCACCCGTAAAGGTTGTAGTCGGTCATAAACTGTAACAAGTACTGCAGGTGTGCCTCGTAGGGCTGAAATTTCTGCTTCATAATAATACCCTGCTGGAGTAAATCTGCAAGTCGGGTCATGACTAGAGGATTGAGCATGTAGATCTTGAGATAAAAGCGGTAGCCGACGTAGAATCCATAGAAGGGTATCCCCTTAACGAGGGTGATTCTCGCCACATATTTGCTTTTCCCATCGTAAGCATTACGACGGTAACTCACAGCCAATGCATGGTCAATGGAGAGATGAAGGCGGTATATGTAAGCGCCCACTAGAGACGATAAATCCCAAGTCAGAGCAAATCTACTACAGGGGTCTCACGTGTCTTACCATCATCAGGGACCAAGCTCCCGTTATACTCGATGTATAAATACGGAAATGCACCGTGGATGTGCGCACATACTTTCTGACCGGCCTCCGTCGATCCAAACACTCTTATAACCGGTACCCTGGGTTCTTTGGCCAATTGGGAGGCACGAACATCGTTCCGAAGCTGAGGATCATATTTTGTAGGGATAGCTTGATAGTGATCTATGCAGTTCAACCGCACGCGGAACACATCCATGACGATTTAAGACCTAAGCATGTCAGGTCTGTAAAGGTCCGTAAGTCCGCAAGTCCTCGTATAATAGAATCAATGCACATTGAAAATGGATAGAGAAGATCAATGTGCTTTGAGAGAGAAGAAAAAGAAAAAGAAAAAGGAAAAAAGAAAAGAAAACACCTAAAGAGCATTGATTCTTCGAGTATGTGATATATGAGAAAAGTTGACATGAGCCTTGACCGTGTATTGACGCTTGAACGCGGGCGCCCATCGAAGGCGAACGCGTTGATTGAAGGACGATGAATTGAACGTCGCGACGCGCTGTCATGTGTGACGTTATGCCCTCTATAGATGCATATCTTTCCTGAGCCCAGAAATGCTTATCAACCCCGATTTCAGTAAAACGGATTATATACATACATATGTACGGATGACCCTCCCAAAAGTAATGTCCAAGGTAAATGCTTGGCATGTGCCAAAGAGTCTTGGCGAATCCACTTTTATTTATAGTACCAAAGGTCAATCCGTTCCAGCTGGCCCTACAGCTGCAGCCAGTTGTCACGGGCGGGCGTGGCAATGAAAATCAGACTTGTAATTCTCTGGTACCAGCTGCAATAACTTGCTAGCAGCTGGTGGACACTCATCTACCAGGTATAATAGTGGGTCTGTCATGACCAGCTGTCAGGCCCTTAGCAAGCAAGTGGCACGGCCCCCCCGACAGCTGGCAGATATTTTCTCATGGACATTACTTTTGGGAGGGTCATCCGTACCTCGTACATAAAGAGGTACATTGATAAGTGTACAGTACAATGTACATACCGACCCATCTAAGCTATGCAACTTGGAAAGTCTTGAATTTATCCACTACATTTTCTTCCCTAAAACATCCATTTCCTCAAGTACTACCATCATATTCCAACAAACATCTACGCAACATCTCCCTATCATCGAACCTCGACCTGATACCCATCACCATATCTGAGAAAAAAGGAAATTACCTGCCTACAAAAACATAATGGCCCCGCCGCCGCCACCGCCCTCGCGGCGGAACGACAAGGCATCGGCCGCCTCCAAGGAAGAGAACATCTACATCCCGTCCTTCATCAGCAAGCGGCCCTTCTACGCCGGCGAGGAAGGCGACCCGTCCGACTACCTCGAGCATCAGCGCCTGCACAAGACCAAGGACGACCAGACGAAGTGGTACGACCGCGGCAAGAAGCTCGGCCCCGCCGCCACCAAGTACCGTAAAGGCGCCTGCGAGAACTGCGGCGCCATGACGCACAAGGCCCGCGACTGCCTCAGCCGCCCCCGCGCGAAAGGCGCCCGCTGGACCGGCAAGGACATCCAGGCCGACGAGGCCGTGCAGGACGTCCAGCTCGGCTGGGACGCCAAGCGCGACCGCTGGAACGGCTACGACCCGAAGGAGTACCGCCGCGTCGTCGACCACTACAACCAGCTCGACGAGCTGCGCAACCAGCTCTCCGGCGCCGCGGACAAGGAGGACGGCGACGCCGACGCCGACGGCGAGGAGGGCGGCAAGGACACCGGCGAGAAGTACGCCGAGGAGTCGGACATGGGGCGGCACCAGAGCACCGCGACCCGGCAGCTGCGCATACGCGAGGACACGGCCAAGTACCTGCTGAACCTCGACCTCGAGTCGGCCAAGTACGACCCGAAGACGCGGACGATGGTGGACGCGGGGGCGACGGCGGACAAGGCGGCGCAGCTGTTCGCCGAGGAGGGCTTCCTGCGGGCGTCGGGCGACGCCGCCGCGTTCGAGGCCGCGCAGAAGTACGCGTGGGAGAAGCAGGAGCGCAGCGGCGACACGAGCCAGCACATGCAGGCCAACCCCACCGCGGGCGAGTTCCGCCGGAAGAAAGAGAAGGAAGAGGCCGAGCTGAAGCGCGCCGAGAAGCTCAAGGCGCTGCAGGAGAAGTACGGCGGCGACGAGGAGGAGCAGCAGCAGCAGCAGCAGCGCGCCGTCCTCGCCGCCGCCGCCGCCGTGACCGAGTCGGAGCAGTTTGTCGAGTACGACGAGGCCGGGCTCATCAAGGGCGCGCCCAAGCTCGCCGCCAGGTCCAAGTACGCGGAGGACGTGCACGTCAACAACCACACGTCCGTGTGGGGCAGCTGGTGGTCCAGCTTCAGGTGGGGCTACGCCTGCTGCCACTCCTTGGTCAAGAACAGCTACTGCACGGGCGAGGAGGGCAAGCTGGCCTGGGAGGCGGCCGAGAGGCAGAGGACGGGGGCTAACCTGATCGAGGAGGCGCCGGCCACGGCAGACAGGGAGGAAGAGGAGGTTGATAAGAAGACGGAGAAAGCTGAAGCGCCGCAGCAAGCGAGCAAGAAGCGCACGATAGAGGAGATGAAAGGTGGCGTTACGGAAGCTGAGCTAGATGAATATCGCAGGAAGCGAACAGCGGCAGACGATCCAATGGCTAAGTTTTTAGGGAATGATGAACTATTACAATAATATAGGCTGAAAGGTATCCATGCAATTAAGTATTTTGATTAATACAAGGACCGATTAAAAGTAGCATAAGCAAGTATCACGAGGCATTCAATTACTAAACGGTGGTAAAAAGTTCTTCATGCATTCCGGTTTCCCTTGGCCTAACGCCGTGAGGTATGATCTGAAACTAGTCTCATACGTCCATATTGTAAAGAGTTTTGCCCATCGCCGAGATACCTGCGTACAATCATGGAAGAGGAAGCGATCGTATTTACTCCTCCTCTTCCTCTTCCTCACCCTCATCCTTCTTCTCGGCAGCCTTGGCCTTCTTTCGGCGGACACGGCCAGGACGCCCACCACCAAAGGGCGAGGTTAGGGAGAAGTCAATGTGCTTCTGGGAATCGAGACGGACGATGAATGAAGGGACGTTGACGATCTGCTTGCCGACGCGGATGTGGCGTTGACGAATGAGGACACGGGCGTGGTGGATGGACTTGGCAAGACCGAGCTTGTAAACACAGGTCTGCAGGCGACGCTCCAAGAAATCTTCGACCTTGAGGGCAAGGACGTAATCGAGCTTCATGCGGGACTCATCGAGCACACCGACACGAACAAGACGACGAATAAGGGCATTGCCTTCGAAGAGACGCTTAGGGTCCTTCTCGTCGAGAGTAAGAAGCTGACTATAGTATTGAATCCGGATTAGTGTTGTTTTTGTGAAGTAGCGACAACAGAGCAATTATTCAGTAGAGAGAAAATGAAGAACAGAAGTTGATAAAAGAGATAAAACAGAAAGGAATAAAAGAACATACCGAGCAGCACGACGAATCTTGGAGAGGGTAAGCTGGACACGCCAGACCTCACGCTTGTTTCGTAGACCATATTCTCCAACAAGCTTCAATTCGGAATCACTAGGAAGGGGATCATGTCAGTTTTCTTCATTCACGATCGACATAAGCAGAGACGAGCTCATGCTCAGTGGCCGGTGATTACTGACAGACGAGCGGCCTCGAAAGGGCGACGAGGGACCTTTGCGGTCTTTGAGTAAGATAAAGGCGCCATGATTGCGACTTGATTCTCTTACAGAAGATGATTGATGAAGGAGAGAAAGAAAGAAGTCGAAGATTGTTGTGGGGGAAAGAAAATAAAGTAAGGAATTAAAAAAAAAAAAAAGGAACGAAAGATTGATTTGAAAGAAAGGGAAAAAAGAAAGTGGGTTTGTGCAATAGAATAATAGGGCAAGAGAAGGATGACTAATCCAAATTAGGACAGTTGGTAGGTTATTTCCTCGCTTAATACGTACGTACCTAGGTACATAGTGTACGGGAAAGAAAGAAACATATGTGGAGTGGGTCGAAAGTGTGTTCAAGTCACACAACCACAAACTTGAACAAGCCCCTCAAAAAATTTGCTAAGCGAATTTCTCGAGAGCGACTTCGACTTTAATTCAATTAAGAAAAAGTCAACTTTCTTACCTTTTTTTTATTTTTTATTCTTTTTTATTTTTTTTATTTTAATCACCCATCTTCATTCCAACACTTCCTTCACCAACTATTGTCATATAAATCACCGACAAGATGGGTCACGCAGCAGGTCTTCGCGCTGGCACTCGAGTATGTTTTATCTTCTTCTTCTTTCTTCTATAGAATCGCTATCGACTTGTTGTTTAAAGTGAAGCTAACAAATGCGACAGTATGCCTTCTCTCGAAACTTCCGTGAGAAGGGTATGATCCGTCTGTCTACCTACCTCCAACAATACAAGTATGTTTTGTGCTTCGATCTACTCCATTGCCGACGACAAGGAGAATGTTAACAGTTGGACAGGGTCGGCGACATTGTTGATATCAAGGCAAATGGTGCTGTTCAGAAGGGGTAAGACAAACCTGATGAAAGATGCGATCCGATTAGATTCGATTTCAGACATGCGAACTGCACTGCGAATTTGGGAACGATCAGATTATCAAGACTTAAGAATCAGAAGGAAATATCGAGATCGGGATCAAAATCAGGGCTAACTTGGGGGAATAGTATGCCTCACAAGGTCTACCACGGCAAGACCGGTGTCATCTACAACGTCACCAAGTCTGCTGTTGGCGTCATCATCTACAAGAAAGTGAAGCACCGGTACATCGAGAAGCGAATCAACGTCCGCATCGAGCACATCAACCGTTCGCGATCAAGAGAAGACTTCATCAAGCGCGTTAAGCAGAACGCTGAGTTGAAGAAGAAGGCGAAGGCTGAAGGTACCACCGTCACCGTCAAGCGACAAGCCGCCCTCCCCCGTGACGCGCGAACCGTATCTATGCAGGACAACCACCCGGAGACGGTTGCTCCTATCGCGTACGAGACGACCATCTAAGGAGGGGGAGACGGGAGATGGTGGTAGATGTGACGGTGTTTCTGGGTTTTCCGGTTGCTCTTTTCTCATTGCATCAGGGGTTTTTCGCGTGGCCTGGAATCTGAATCTTCTGTGCATTACGAGGCATGGACGGACATAGGCAATGCCTAGAGGAATGACAAAAAATTTATACCAAATGCCAACAAACGTGGTTCGATTTTGTGACATTTTTGGCGGCTCGCTTCAACAGTCTCTATAGGGGCCGTATTAATCCTACAAAAAATATGTTCTTACTAACATAAGCTCTCAAAGATCGTCCCAATCCTACGTTGATAACTTGTATAATATCCATGAGGTACATATCAAGCTATCATCAGTGTCTATGTCTACAAAGTAGAATATCCGTCCATACTTCAAGCACCGTAGGATTAGAAAAAAAAAGGGTGATCTAATTAGGGGTTTCCTCCTCCAAAGCCTGCGGCATAACCGTTCAAATATCCAGTCTCAAGCTCAAGTCCCAGTCTCGAGCTCAAGAATCCGGATTTCTAGTAGCGTCTCTAACATATCATATCCTCACACCTCATCCGTCCCTTTTCGCCGAAGAGAATCTAAGATATTTTCCAGACCGTCAAAAACGTACGTACCCCTAACACATCCTCCTCCCCCACCCCCTTTTCTTTTTTTCCACTCCCATATACAGCACATACTCCACGACTATCCCCCTCCCAATCTTCATCGTCGACCCTGTCCCTGTCCCTGTCCCTGTCCCCGTCTCTGCCCCAGGCCTTGCCCTTGACCAAGCGCGCTCCCACGCCTCTCGTGCCCTTCCAACTCAGCCACCTCCCACGGCCCTTCCCCCCCCCCTTCCTCCTCCTCCTCCCCCTCCCCATTCCCATTCCCATTCCCATTCCCCTCCCGGCCTCCGTGGTGACAGCCGACCAAGTGCAACACCTGCATCCGGGACCCCTCGTACCCGCCGCGCTCGTGACGGAACAGCAGATGCGCCAGCGCCGCGAACAGCCCCAGCCGCAGCCCGTCCTCGCCGCCGCACCCGCAGCACGCGTCTGCCGCACCCGCGTCGCGGTGCCAGGGGAAGCGGGCCCGCCGCGGCTTCGGCTCCCGCGCCGCCACCGCTGCCGTGGTGGTCGTTGTGGTGGTGGTCGTCGTCATCGTCATCGTCATCGTCGTCATCATCGTCGCGGTTACCAAGACCTGCGGCTGCGAGCGTGGGTGCTCGCTCGGGCTGGCGCGGGAGGCGTTGTTGCGGTACATCCTCTGTTTGTTTTTTTTGTTTTTTTTTTTGTTTTTTTTTTTGTTTTTTTTTTTGTTTTTTTTTTTTGTTTTTTGGTTCTCACGTAGACGGACGAGCTTTCTGTGTCCGGCGATAGCACCTAGGAAGGTCAGGCAAAGCGTGTTCAGGGGCAGCGTTCGTAGCAGCGTGGACGTGGACGTGGCTTACGGGCTTGAATGCAGCGGGTTGGATCCTAGCCGGCAGTGAGAGTCTGAGAGTTGAGATAAGTAGTGAATCCGAGTGCTTCGGGAGCGAAGAAGGGTAGGTAGGTAGGCTGTTCTTGAGAAGCGGTATGTATGGGTATTTGCCCCTTTATTTCGACATGTAACATAGGTAGACACGGGGACGCGATCGTTGTTGACGTGACGGCCGACGAGGCCGGTCTATTATATCCAGTCTTCCTTCACATATCACACTCTCTCGTTGTCACTACCTCTGTTCCTATTATCACTACTACTACTACTACCTATTCCCACCAATATCTCGTCCTTCTTGCCCTTTCTACCGTCGAACATAACGACACAATACAACACGACGACCAGCACCTCCCCCCAGCCACATCGACACCACACACCCCCCTCCCCTTCAGATCTCCATCCAACGATCGACGAAGCGTAAAAACATAGAAGGAAAAAAAAAAGAAGAAGAGTCGTAGTTCTCACAGCGCCGGACGACCTCGAGCCAATCCACGTCCTCCCTAAGCGAAGATGCAGTTGAAGGATTCAACCCCCCGTGAAAGACCTGGCTCTTAGATCGTCGCCTCTTACCAATATATGCCCTATCACGTCTATACATCCCGCGACAGCCCCTCCTCGGCTTCCAGGTATATCTCCAATCCGCCTGGGTCGAGGCCGGTACGATAGCGAAGCGGACAAGGGCCTCCGGCCGCGAGGCGGGATCAGCACGCCAAGAGATGGCGAATCAATAACCACCCCCGTGTTGTAGGTGAGGTAGGGTTGAGGCGGTGGCTTGTACGATGTATGTCAGGAGGGGGGATGTGTGAGTGTAAGGTATATTTTCGTATTGTCTGTGTCCAAAGGGGTAGGGGTAGAGAGAGAGAGAGAGAGAGAGAGAGATTGTCAAGAAGAGATTATTTCGCATGTCTACCCGGTATGTACCTCCTGTACTAGAACTTGCCGACATCACTCCCTCCTCCGTCCGAGGAAGAACAGACGACCGGCGACGAGGTAGAAGATGAGGTGAGGAGAGATAAGAAACCTTCAAGATTAATGAAATGAAAAAAGCAAAATCCCCACGCATGTACGATGTCGTGTAACGGCTAGATATCATACGGTTTGCAATCCGGCGGCGGCGGCTGAGTTTCAGCTCCAAATCGGCTTCGTCGCCAGTAAGGTAGCCTCCACGGAGTTGTCAGGTGTACTAGTCTATACGGACGTATGTATGTAGGTCTGTCAGTCTTCCCCCCTTTTCCGACTACCTACCTACCTACATACGCCCTCCCCCTCCCCCCTATCTCTGGGAGCCAATGAAAGGCACTGTCTTCGTCACCAGAGCTATATCCGTCACCTTCACCTTCCATTCTGCGATGACAGCTCCGACTCGACAGGGACACCTCTCCGATGACTAGGTAGGTAGCCTATCTATCAGAAACTCATTCTCCCTTCATCCACTGACGTTCTATTTCTGCGAATCCTGGGGAAAGAGTAAGAAAAAAAAAGCAAGTAGACGCATCTGAGAGGTAGGTTGTTTCCAATATTAATATCTCAAGATCGACCACTCTGCTACCCAACCGCAGGCTGTCAACTCCCACGCCTCAACCACCATCCCACCGATGCCCGCCAGCAGGTATAGGTGAGCCCATTACCATTGGCTCAGCGTCCCTATCCATCGGGGACCTGGTAGAAAGCCGATTAGAGATCTCGGTAGTACTACCTCAGCCCTACGGCTATAAAAAAATTTACAATATTGACATTAGATCAGCGTCAGATGTATGGACATGATACCAAGCTGAATGAGAAATGCTCCTGTCCTATAGTAAGAGGTAAACCAACCGCAGTTAGTCCTAGTATTTGATAGGAAAGGTACAGATCGTATAAACCCACGGAACGAGACCACAAGAGATTAGGAGGGTCTGTCACAGCCCTTATTGGTACGATTTCATCTCACTGCTAATTTTAATATAGATCAGATCAAATAATATGGATTCATTCATCTAGAAAGCATGTGGTATCATTGCATAGCACACGCATGAACAATGATCACTGTCATTGCTTGAACTTCCTATTGTTCATCTGGGTAGTATTGCTCATCTGCGCAGAACAAAACGCATGCTTCTGACTGCACATAACTACCCCATACATAGACCAACCACAAACTACGCGCATCACCGAGCACACCCGAAAAGACAATCCCTCCGGCATGGCCCTCAGCTTACCATTTCACTCTGTCCGGTCTCCAAGCTCCCATCCAATCAATGGCGGTAGAGACTGGTCCTCCATCGTTACCTGAAGACTTGGAAAAATAATAATCCTGGCCTTTTTGCATCTATCTATTCCGTCAAGATAAATGGCCGAACTAAAGGGTTTGTGAACAATACCGGAGCTTTCCTGCCCACGGTTCGTAGTATGTTGTTCAAGGAGATCCGTGTTTTTGACACCGATGCAAGATTGTTGGGTCACATTAGTTGGATGAGCCAATAGGTCGAAGAGAAGAGTTCCTGTATGTATCATACGAGGCTTATGGGTATATCGGAAGTGAGAATAGGAAAGGAAGTCGTCAAATGTAAGACTGGATTGTATTATATCCAGGGACTGAAAAAAAAAGGGGGGGCTCGTTCAGAATGTACTTCTGATAAGAGAGAGCGATGATGGTAGATGCGTTCACCCCTCACAAAATTCGGAACCGTCTGGGTCATCTCGACATTTCCCAGGGCCGGTCAAATAAAAACTAAGTGAATACGGGCTATTATAAACCTGGGTAAGCACTTCCAGGAATCATGCCTCCTCTTGAACTCGGTCCGCCACGTTGTGTCGATAACTCGAAATCAGGGTTACTGTTAAGAACATTCATTTCTGTTCGACCAACCGGCTTCCGTGGCGGCATCTGCGGGTTATATCCTTGGTTGGGGGGAGGGTTCCAGCGCGGATTTACACCTCGCTGCGAGACCGAAGTAAAGCCCGATTGTTCGGATATAGCTGGGCTTCGAGGAGGCGGTATATCATCGTAATCTGCAGGGCCCTGAGCCGGCTGTTGCGGTCGAGATGCCGGCCTAGGAGGTGTCTGTGCGAAACGCGGATCCACATCCTCGTAATAATTTCCCGGACCAGCAGCTGCTGGCGGCTGTGGTCGCGTGGGCGGTGGCGTTGCGCTCCTAAGTTCTTGAGGACGGGAAGGAATTTGGAGTGGCGCAGGGACGCTCGACGATCGGGGTGGCTCCTGGCTCCATCCTTGTCGAGGCGGGATGTATTGGCTATTTTAGGTATTAACGACAGCAGCAACCCAAAATGATAGTTAAACTCACTTATCCTGACTATACCTGCTTCCCTCACTCATATAGGTATCATGGCGTTTGGGGGAAGACGTTCTCGCTTGCTGGAGGGCTAGCATGCCAGCCACGTCCGCATCGCTATCCCTGAGCTGGTTGTTGAATTGGCCGAACCCTCGCGGCGGGTGCGCAGGGCTTCCCGTGGTTGCATCCATCTCGACTGCCTGACCCACTGGCCTTTCATGGGCATCGTCTAAGCCCGGCAGCGGAGGAGGCGACTCCGCTCTAGGCAAGTCGCTGACACGATCTGGGTTATATGCTTGGTAGCCATTAGCATCGGCTGCGGCAGCCGGAATACTTGGCATGGGTGGTTCCAATCCGTAGGATCCTCCTGCTGGAGCTGGCGATCCCTGCCGACCCGAAGCGTAATCGCCGTAGGCAGCAGGAGATGGTCTTCGGTCGTACGCGCCACCGCCCGGATAATTTGGCGGTGGTGTTCTCCCACCTCTCATCATCCCTCCGGGGCCATAACCTCCACGCGGACCATAGCCCCCTCGCCCATTTGGTGGTGGACCATACCCTCCACGGCCGGGTCCGTATCCTCCTCTTCCGTTCGGCGGGGGGCCGTAGCCACCTCTTCCTCCTGGAGGTGGGCCGTAGGGCCCACCGTAGCCACCTCTACCATAACCTCCTCGTCCTCTATAACCACCGGGGGGTCCTCCGCGGCCTCTCGCGCTCATGCGTTCAAAGGATGGTCCTCGTCGCATTTTATAGTTGTCCGAAGCCTGATCTACCGGGTTCCCGTACTGGTCCCTCGCGACCGAGTTGCTAGAACCTGTTGGTTGAGGACCCATATACGTAGATCCAGACACGCTCGAATCAGCGGGGGGGTTGTTCGGGGACCTGTCAGAGGGAGTCCTGGCAGTTAAAGGTATGCGCTCGTCACTTCCGCGGTCATCTTTGTCGTACGTAGCAAATCCGGGTAACTCATCGCTCGGGCCATTTGCTCCGCTGACCATGGGAACGGTCGGTTGACGGACGGGAGTGACGGGAGATGTCGTCTCCTGAGCCTGAGCCTGGCGGTTGTAGTAATTCTCCCCACTCATCTCGGCATTCTCTGCAATGCGCCTCTTTCTTGCCTTTCTGCTGACCACGGTACGCCGCATAGCGCACGAAACAATGAAACTTAGAAATACGAGAATTGTGGCGGCTAGGACTATATAAGAGCCCCAAGCCATGTGAGGAACGAAAAGTAAGACATCGATTAAAAAGGCGAGGAGACATACTAAAAACGTAATGATGCCGAAGATAAAAAGAAGTAACAAATAACGTGACGAATGAGAAGGGGAGTGAAGGTGGGCTACGATGGCGAGCACCAGCATTATCAACGTGAGGAGACAGGCAACGGGATGAACAACAAGGATGGCAGACAGCGTCGTCCGAGTTCCAGCAGGTAAGTCGAAAGTAGCGGAATCGACGGCAGAAAAGAGATTTGCTATAGAGAAGTTAGTCATGTCTCGGGAACATAGGGAACATATGCAACAGAGGGTCATCTGCTACGAGGGCAAGGAGTATCAAGATATGGAGGCATAGAAGTCGAAGACATACATGTATCGTATCCAATCTCTATTGGGCTACATTTGCTACCGTCGCAGAAACCGAAAACTCCGAAGCTCACCCCCTTATATGTACCTAAGGGTATGGCTTTGATAATAGGAGTTGACAAGACTGCGAGTAGAAGCATGGCAAATGCTGCAAAAAGCAGCACCGTCAGAGGCGTCGCCGGTCGTAACATGATGACAGCTTAGCAGCGCGCCGACTCGAAAGAGCGGCAACGCTAGAGAAAGGGTCGCTGTCTTTCAATGCAGTTCAAGGACGGAGAAGTAGCTCTTGGGTCTTAAAGATAAAGACGATATGATTGCGAATGCGAATGGGAATGCGACAACGGAGAATTATAGTAAATTGATCTCGAAGATGACGACATGTAGATTGGTGTTGGTGGTGATCTTAATGGGACACCCCTTTGTTATTATCGTGTTCTTGATGCGAGATGCCGGCTTTACCTGTAATTAGCTGTTCGCCGTTCGTTGTTCGTCGTTCGTAGATCGTAGTCGGATCTTTCAATGACCAAGCCAATATGAATATGAGATGAAATTTTCCCACACGAGCTTCGCCCGTCCTCCTCTTTTCTGTTCAATGTTATTGTTGAGTCAAGTATCGTCGACTTGACAAACACGCTTTTCCAGAAACGAGCGACTGAAGGCGAAAGGACGAGTAAAGAAGAATAAGAAGAAAAAAAATCAATAGAAGTGGCGCGAATTAGATTCGCTGGCAAGGTGGCAGTGCCAGTGGTCAGTCGCTAGAAGACCTGGTAATGAATGGTTAGTGGTCGATGTTTAGTGGTTGGTGGTTTAATGGTGACGGAGTTGAAGATTGGAAAGTTGAACTTTCGAACTCGGGAATAAAAAAAAATAAAAAATAAAATAAAAAGATTAGTTAGGAGGAAATAGTTAGAGTTAATTGGAAGGAAAGCGCTGGAGAGAATTGTTTAGATGGGTGGGACGGAACTATGATTGTGAAAAGAACGTGAGTTGGAATCCTTCCTTACCGTCATGGGGGGGGTTAGCAAAACGGTATTATTTCGGCTTAATAATCATCAACCGTAGATATTCGGCTTAATTAAATAAGCCACTCGTTTTTTGAATGTTATGAATATAAGCTGCTGTATTATTAAGCCGTATTTATACCTTTTATTTGTATAAACGTTTCCTGTTTTTTAAACCGCTGCTCAAATAAGCCGTATACATACAGCTCATACAGCCCATACAACCTGTATAACATACAGGTTACAGTAATTATATCAATTGAATCAATTGAATCAATTGATCAAGGGCTAGATTACCTGTCCAATTAATCTGATTGGTTGCGCAACCAGTATACAGGTTTAGTATACAGGTCTAGTATACAGGTCTAGTATACAGGTCTAGTATACAGGTGGTGATGGGTTGCACCTTCCTAATCTATCTCGTTAAATGAATAATATTGCGAAATAGCATTTCATGTCTATACGCGTAGTTTGCCTCGTAGCCTAGTGGTTAGATGCGTAGACCAACCAATTAGATCTAAAGCCTTAGGTTCGAATACCTATAAAAGTAAAAAAAAATACCTTGTAATTCTAGCTATAATTCAATAAGTATAATACCATACAAAATAATATACAAAGATACCTCCATTAGTATAATCAATTAGTAATCAATTGAGATTTTTTTCAAAAACGAATGGCTAAACTTAAACGAATGGCCAAATCTAAACCGCTTAAAGCTTTTTAAGCCGCTCCATATACTTTTACGTATGAAAATATACAGCTCGATCATTTCCTTTTATATTTTTAAGCGGCTTAGATTTGCATCCCGTATATATACCAAATATATACCGTTTTAGTAACCCCCCCTGTGACGGTAAGGTTAGATCCTTGAACTTTACAGCGATATCTTGGGTACCTGATGTACCTAACCCATACACTGTAAACTTGAAGGATCCACTCTGTTGTATGCGAGTGATGAATAAAGGGGAAATCTGGGCTCGTGGACTGGTGGGTCCCTGCAAGATTGAACTCATCTGTTCATTAGGAGAGTGGCTTAGCACTTTCCTTACCCACTACCCGTAAATTCACACGAATTCCCCTACGTTAAGCGTCTGGAACTGTTGAATTAAGTGGGGTCCATTATGTACATACAGGCACGCGCCTTAAGCGTACCTGAGGTACCTGAGGTACCTGATGTACCTGATGTAGTGTAGGAAACTAGCGCCAGGGCTAGTCGGAACATTGAACCTTCATCCAAGATTCAGATTCTACATGTACGTCGTTTACTCACATACATAGTACATAGTACTATATACATCATTTGAATAAAGTCGAGTCCAGAACCACGGGGCGGACCTTTCAACTTTCAACGGGCATTACGTATATGTACATATTAATTCGCACATATATCAGATACCTGATTGTACACCTAAAGGTACATGCAAGGACCGGTCCCTTATCACGCAAAACATTGAATTGACGCCAATGAGAACTTGAATATTTCTACGTACATTTATGCACGTATAGCCAACATCACTACATAATATTAATACCTTTCAACGTAGGTATTTATTTATACGTACAGCACATGACCTACATAAAGTAATCGATGTCTTGGCCCGGCGCAGAATTCCAACCCAATTCCCCATTCCATTCAATATTCTATAAATGAATATTCTATAAATGTCAATTCATGCACCAAAGATTAATTACTTGATAAAATCAACAATTCCAAGGTCAACGTTGAAGTCGGACATTAATTTAAATCAGGTATTCGACCGTCGTCGACCGTCGTCGTCACTCATATGCAACCGTGACGCTGTATCTGCATGTTCAATTCAAAAAAAAAAAATCAGAGAATGTTGCTATCATATCATCACGACGACTCGCATACCTTCAACTGAGCCCAGGGAACGTCGGTATTAACCTACTATGTATGTATCTGTAGGTATGTAGAAGTATATGAGCAGCTCCCATCAGTACAGGTTATAATAGACAGATTCAAATTCCGACGTCACGAAACCCGCGGTTTCTACGGCATCACGGACGTACTTCACTTCCAAGGTTATAACGATGCCCACGAGACGAGAGTGTAGGTAATAATTATACTCACCTACATACATACTTACACTAGCCCTTAATCCAATTTTAGACTCGTCGGATGTTTAGCGTTGGCGTTAAAAGCCTATAACCAGTAGCCTTATCTCGGTCGTTTTAACGAGCTAGCTCATCAAACAGGACGCAAACGTGGCTTAAAGAAGAAGGTCGGTGGGCAAACAAGATTTGGCCGTCTACAGGATTAGGATTATGTGCGTATGTATGTGTAGGTATGTACGGTATGTGTAGGAGGTATGTATTTGGATTACATGTATGTGGAATGATCCGCCAATGATATTTGTATAAACGATTATGGAGCAGTTGTAGGACTCGGCCGGGTTCAGCCACGCACTCGTAATAAATTACTACTATTACAATTACTACTGACTTGATTCCATTGACTGGATTCTACTATAACTTACGAGAATTGCCAGGTATATTATAGTTTATAGTACGTATGTCATCCCATAAAAAGCGGTAAACGACCTTTTTGAATACTTGGAGAGTCTAGAACTTATATATCATCCTTAAAAAGACAAGAAAAAGAAAAGACCCGGATCAAATTTGGTCAGTTTATCAATATCCGATAAATAGTCGCGAACCGAGCCGAGAAAGAATGTCCGTGATACTGTACGAAGCACCACATACCGTGTAAGTCGTTTTACATGACACAGCAGATCACGCCGATCACAAGCCACAGCGTACGTGCGGCATCAGTACGTATCATTCAAAATGCCGCCTACGTACGGAGTACTCCATACCGATATATCAAAGCCTGTTTCTGTTTAGTTTTCGTCTCCGTTCAGAATTTAAATAGTCTTCCGGATCATGGTAAATAGTCAAAACCCAAGAACTGGAAGTGGGACGCTATAAGATCTGAAAGCATGATACATGATATAAGACGAAATAAGCGCTCTATAAAAGGTAAAGGTCGATCTTTTAATAAACCACTCTTCTGATTTGTGTCTGCGTGTCGTTATGCGTTAGCTTTCTCAAACCTCCCAGGACCCTAGACCAAACATAGGATCTACATCATATCGTCGACTTCTGATGCAGAGCCTGGGATTTCAGGGGATGATTAACAAGCAGCTGGAAGAATCCTTATGTGAACCATGTCTTGATCTTACAGAGTCTACAAATCTTCGAATTACTATGTAGTAAGTCTTTGAATAATTTCGACTCAGATGTAATTAATTACATTCAATGTTGATGGTTCATGATTTTATCTACGCAAACTACATATATCCGATAAGTACATATAGTGCTTACTATAATCGGTATACCGGTGTATATTCATTATTCGATCATGCGTAGGCGTCGACCTCGATTGATTCGGTAGCATCCGGAGATAAGATTTCCTTATCTAGCTTATCCAGCTTATCTAACTTATCTAACATATCGTCATTGATCTCGGCTTACGGAATCCCGCATAACCTCCAACTTGTTAGTCCGGTCACTTATTTTTTTTTTCCTTTCTTTTATTTACTCTTCAAGACAGTAACCGACATATTCTCCCCTAGGACGTATCCTACAAAAAATAAACTACATGTATAGGAAGAGGTCGGAAGCTTGTCTTCCGCCTCTAAATCTTCTTGTGTACAGTTAGGTACATGGTAGTGTACCTAGCTAACATGTTCCGCAACGGAATAGCCAGGTCTCCCGTTCTTGCTCGTCAAGTCCCTTCAAGGCAGAGAATACGAGCTCACAATGTGCTTGCTAACGCCAGTCGGACATTCGTTCGTCTTCGTTCGTTAAACCGTTCGCGAGGGTTAATTCCGACTCACCCGATACGATCATACTCCTCCTTTGAACCTCTCCGTCCGCCCTCTCCAGAGTCGCTGGGCAAACCTAGGGTGGCGCGAGATTTCAAGCGCAGTCGCAAATGGGGTCGCCGGTTTCTGATCGTGTCCGTCGTGGCCGGTACCGTCTTCGTAATCGATAACCAGGCCTTTGCCTCCGGTATTCGGCGATCTCTTCTCACCTTCGCCACCGGTCTCCTCGTCGCTCTCGACTACAAAATCAACTTCCGCGCCTCGCCTATTACCGGCGGAACCATAGAGGATCTACACCGGCGTAGCGCCGAGAGGCTGTTCGACCTACTGCGCACCAATGGCGGCCTCTACCTCAAGATCGGCCAGGCCATTGCTATGCAAAGTGCCGTCCTGCCCCCCGAATTCCAGAAGATGTTTGCGAGGATGTTCGACGATGCCCCGCAGGACGAGTGGAAGGATGTCGAGAAGGTGATTCGGAAAGACTTCGGTGGTAAAAGCGTCGAAGAGGTGTTTGGCGTTAGCTTTACTGGTGAAGAAGGCAAAGGGTTGATGGAGCGTAGGGCGCGAGCCAGCGCTAGTGTCGCTCAGGTGCACTGGGCCAGACTTCCGGATGGGAGGGAGGTGGCCATTAAATTGCAGAAGCCTGAGATCGCCAAGCAAGTGGGCTGGGATCTCTGGGCTTTCAAGTAAGTTTTTTGATAGGCTAATTGTTTCTTGTCATGGGTACGCTGACCGCCAAGATAGGGTCGTAATGCGGATTTACACTTGGTGGTTCGATCTACCTCTCTACAGCTTAGTCCCGTTCATCACGGAACGACTGTTGCTCGAGACCGATTTCGAAGCAGAGGCTAGGAATTCGGAGATGATGAGGAAGCTCGTCAACTCGGAACCGAGTCTCAAAGGCAGAGTGTACATCCCCCAAGTCTACCCGGAATTCACGACAAAACGAGTTATGGTTGCCGAGTGGATCGAAGGCGTGCGGCTTTGGGACAAGGCGGCGACAGGAGGTCGTTGGTATGGAGGCTCCGGTGTCGGGTCACCGGGCGTGCACGGCGCTCAGTTGCCGTTTAGCCAGTCAGATATGGAAGCGGCCCGAAGAGAATTGCGCAATAACCCCTTCAAAGAACAGTTAAAGCCCGAGCGAGACACGTGGAAAGGACTGAACGGTAAGGGTGGGCTCGGCCTATCAAGCAAAGAGGTTATGACTACGATGGTAGAACTTTTTTCAGCTCGGTATGTTCAAATCTTTTTTTTAGCACCCTCATCCTGTCTTGTTTGCTCCAAGCATATATACTAACTAGCTCGTAGTAAGTGTCGGCATCCCCTCACGTCTTTTGGTTGAAATATGACGATTATTACGATATAAACGAGCTTGGAGAAGCTGAATTCCGTTGAGCGGTATATCAAACTGACATTTCACAGAGATCTTCAAATGGGGTGTTGTACACTGCGATCCGCACCCGGGGAACATATTCATAAGACGTCTCCCGTCAGGGAAGGCCGAATTGGTCCTCATTGATCATGGACTCTATATTTACATGTCCCCCAAGTTCCGGCACCAATACGCTCTATTTTGGAAATCGCTCTTAACGTTCGATAATGAGACGATAGCCGAAATCACGAAGGAATGGGGTATTAAAGCACCGGATCTATTCGCAAGCGCGACGCTTATGCGTCCGTACGAGGGAGGTGACCAGACAACTAGGAGCCAAATTATGAGAGAATTCAAGGGCAAGACGCAAGGGCAGCGGCAGTTCGAGGCCCAGCAGCGAATGAAGCAAGGAATCCGCGAGATACTGTCGGATGAAGATAAGTGGCCGCAAGAGTTGGTATTCATTGGCCGGAACATGCGTATTGTCCAGGTAAGCGATGCTTTTTCATGACTATCTCTAATATGCACGCACACACGCATACGGAATCGAGCCTTACGCTTATTTCTCCTCACTTACACAAACATGTTAGGGCAATAACCAATTTATGGGATCGCCCGTCAACCGAGTCAAGATGATGGGCGACTGGGCAAGTCGTAGCTTATTCCAGGATCCGAATCTACCGTGGAGGGAGCGGATGGTCAACATGTGGCACCACCTCCTGTTCAAGACGGTCCTGCTGGCGACGGACGTCGCTTTTTACACGTTCAAGATCCGGCAGTGGCTCGGATGGGGAGGGGGTATGGAAGATGAGGTGGAGGCCCGGATGAAGCATATGGCCAAAGACTTTGGCGTCGAGCTTCAGCATGAGGTCTTCGAGGGTTGAGGTTTTAGGTCTGAACAATGTGACAAAGCTAGAGGATCCGGATAGGGGGGTGAGGGGGGTTATAAGAGTCATTGTAGAGTCGCAAAAGCAACATAAATAAGCGCTAGACGGGTAGCATATAGAGCACGAGGCTGATCTGTACTATACATAGGAAGAGATGGACATCCCTTTTTTTAAAAAAAAAAAAAATAATAAAGACTACTTATCTCTTTGAAATGTGGCTATCCTGTGGAGCGTCATATATGATCTTACTAACCTTTTCAGAGATAATATTCTATTTTATATAGATGTGATACCTAGATTACTATCTCCTATATGGCTTTCTACTTGGATTATAGACGTGTAGGCAGCGTGCCAGCGGAAGAAATATATTAAAGAACGGCACGAAGCATGATTCTATAGTGTTTCTTATAAGGATTCGCCTTGATTAGGAATACTGCCTAATATGTCGCCAGCCGAAACGGAAGATGTATATTGACATGTATTACTATAATCCACTCACTACTATGTTGTTGTTTACCTGTACCTACATATGTAGGAGGTAAGTATATGTAGGAGTATGTAAGGTATTAATTATTCCGTACAGGTTACGGGGTACTCGTCTGCAAGAAATTCACTAGTGTCACTGGCACGTGGAGGAGATCCGCGCGGGTGTCAACTATGACATATATGTATTAGGTATTATATTATAATATAACATCAATATAATAAATAAATATTCTAAGACCAATAGTGTTCATTTACAGCATAGAAAACTATAAAACTTGCGATAGTTAGTCAAAGTGTCGATGAATAGAGTTCGTTACATAGTACAACATGCTAACGCATGGAGGGCGCTAAACCCGATGAAGTAGATGAGCAGGAACAGGTCCCACTGGTCCTGCCAGGCAGTCGGGAATTTTTGTGTCACTTCCATAGGAACAACTAAGCCCTGCTTGGTCACCCCGACTGGTCCAATCACGGAGAAAATTTCATTTGAAACCGCCAAACAGAGTAGGTACCTTAGATTATGTAGTGTATACGTACATAATACCTAGTACATGTACGTTTGAGGTACCCCCCTTTTTTTTGAATCTGGGTTTTGTTGGCGGAGAAGAAATTTGGGGTTTTAGCAGCAGCTCCCGTCATCTTAAAGTTTCTCCATTCAATCTTTTTTACTAATACCTACTGTATATTCGCGATAACGCTGCAAGGGTCGACATTTTTATCTTTTGAATTCGCGTCATTCACATAACTGTAACGGTAGGTAACTAACTTTTTACTTCTTATTTTATGATATACATTTATCACAGGAGGTAGGTAATTCATACCCTTATTCTAATTTATGCATATGTATTTACACATACGTCAACCTTAAAAAATGATTCGCATTCGAATTGAATCCTGCAAAACATTGCGCATCTATCTCACATTGATCCATCAACTGATCTTCAACGGCGCATAGATAACGAAACGAAACCAAACCAAACAGAGAAAAGAAATAGACCCTTTTTTTTAATTCTTATTCTTATTCTACAGTACATCTCCAGACTCAGACCCAATTTTTCATCCATTAGTACCACCCCCTAAAAAAGATTATCTACGGAGCACGTTTTCCATCCAAGATTTATTCCAGCACAACATCGCGAACTGACCACAAACACTTTTTTGTGTTGCGATTCGACATTACACTCGTTTACCTTTTACTCAGGTTAGTAGTTTCGCTTTTTTATTTTATTATTTTATTTTATTTTATATTATTTTCCTACTTTTTATTCATCTCTGCCATTTTCTCTTCATGGATTAGATGCAGGTGGTTTGTTTTGTTCAATGTTTGTTTCGTACCTACATCGATGATACGTGCCATGTACCCATAAACAACCACTAATATGTTATGTACCTCGTGTTACGTACATACATATTATGGTCATCGTACAACGTTGAGCTTGTTGCGCCCTCCTGCAAGACGGCAGATCACACAAAAGCATGCGAGCTGCAACTATCCATTGGCTCCTACCTTCGTCGGCGTGTCTTTCCTGCTTTCCTCAACTTTCCTAACTTTGTCGTATCTTGTATCTTGTATTTTGTATTTTTTACGAAATACGATGCTCTGAAGAAGGTGCTAACTTACTTTGATATCCAATCCGGATCGTGCCCACTTTTGGTCGACGCGCCACGCAAGATCAAGTACCGTATATACGACCTAGTAGGAAGCGACGAAGCGACGAGGAGAGAGAGAGCTTGAAGTTTAATGGTGGATGCAACTGCAGCTCCTTTGGTCCCCCCTTCTACACTTCTACCTCCACATACATATACATACACATACACATACACATACACGTATATGCACACATACACAATACCTCTCTACCTGCAAGTGTATAACCTGATGTACCCTTACCTACATGTACACATACCCTGTCATACTAGGTAGGTACACTTTGTTCAGGAGGCGCTCATTCCCGCAACGCGATCGGCTTCTGCCATTCATCTTTTATCTTTATTTTTTATTTTCATCTTCATCTTCATTTTCATCCTCGTCACCACTTTAGTGCAAACTGCTACAAACAATCTATATTTAGCAGGATTTTGATATGATTATGTTCGCAAGACGACATTGACAGCTAGCTGACCTTTGATCGCCTTTTTTTATTTATTTATATAACTTCTAGGCATCTAGTTTCGATTTGAACATTGCGTTGAACGCTTGTCTTTTGATTCTGCCCTATCTGCTCCTGCGTCTTTTTACCAGATAGCAATAGAGGTAATTCGAGTTAGGATAACCGGCGAATCAAGTACAGAATATCCAATCCTTACATATGCATTCTATGTAAGAATAAGATACGAGACAAGACAAGAACAACATTCAAGTTGAAGTTAAAGACAAGCCGAGAAACATAACTCGTGCGTCCATCCACAAACTTTCAATCAACCTCGAATCTATAGAAAGGATCGATCGTCAGATATAACCACGCCCTTGTCCAATTACGAACACACCCTCGCAACGCAAAGTCCCTAACTGGGAAGTCTAGAAGTCATTCGACAATCAATACCTGGACGAAGAAGGAAAGATTCAAACTTGGCAAACCGAGAATTTGGGCGTCGTAGTTGAACCTACTTCTTTTTTTTTTTTTTTTTTTACAACAAAAACTATTAAACCTATTAAACCTTACGGCCGACGTACCTGTTCACTCCTTTCTCCCCACGGAGGTACTTACTTCAAATAGAAACACCGAGGTTCTAGTCGCCGCTTCGTCATTATTCGAACTCTCGATAGCTCCTCCTATCCCCATACGGGTAGCGTTAGGCGCAAAGTTCGTGTGAGCAGGAGCAAAAAAGAAAACTATGAGCCAACCGCCTCGACGATCAAGCTTCGGGATGTTACTTCGACGCAGCAAATCGGGTGATCTGGGCAAGGGGGGCCGGAAGAACCAGAAGGAGCAGCAACAGCGCGAGACTGTTCCTAAATCCCCTCCTCGTCTTCCCGCCCTCTATAATGGTGCTCAACCTCCTGCACCACTTCAAAGCTTTGGAGGCGATAATCGTCCAGATTCTCTCGCAATAGTTTCCGGAA